>CM036930.1:938811-1567921 GCA_020800305.1 Porphyrio hochstetteri
GGGGGGAGGGGTGCTGGGACTCCAGGCATGGGGACATCCAGCAGTGGGGGGCGGGGGGCGGGGGGGTCGGGGGTCTCCTCTCCGGGCTGTGCTGGCCTGGGGGGGGCCCGGGCCCGTTTTAGGTGTGTGTGGGGGGTCCCTCAGGCCCCGCTGTCCCCCCCAGTTCGTCGCCGTTCCGGGACTACGTGTCCGGGGGGGGGCAGCGCGGGGTGCTGAGCATGGCCCGGCTGGCCAAGGACGTCCTGGCCGAGATCCCCGACCAGTTCGTGTCCTACATGAAGGCCCGCGGCATCAAACCCCACCCCGCGCCCCCCAGCCCCCGGCCCCCGCCGCGCCCCCCGGGCCCCCCGAGCCCCCCCAGCCCTGACCGCGCCCCCCCCGGCACCCCCTGTGCCCCCCCACCCCTGATATCTCCCCTCTGTGTGTCACCCCCTTCCCTGTGTCAAGGGAGAACAGGACCTGGGGGGCGGGGGGGGGGGGGTGAGGGTAGTTGGGGGAGGGTCGTCCCCCCCCTTTTTGACGTCCGGGGGGGTGAGGGGGGGGAGGTGGCTTTTGCTGGTGTTGGCTGAGCAGCCTTGGCCATGGTGGACCCGCCCCCCAGCACCCCCCCCGGCAGGACCATCACAGCCCAGCCCTGACCAGTGCTGAGGGTCATACCCTGCCCCCCACCCCCCCCCAGAGGGACAGGGGGGTCCCCAGCCCCCCCCATACCCCCAGCACAGCGCTGGGATGGGCAGGACCCTCCCCACACCCCACTCACCCCCCCGAGGCGTGGGGTTCCCTTTGGGTGGCCCCCAGTGCCCTTTGGAGTACCCCTATCCCTGGGGGTGACACATGCCCCCCCCCCCCACCCCAGGCGTGGAGCACCCATATCCCTGGAGGTGACATATGGCCCCCCCACCCCCCAGACCCCCCATCCCACAGCAAATCAGCTGCCCCCAGGGAGGGGGGAGGGGGTTCCCAGGTCTTTTTTTGTGTGTGTACCCTCCCTTTTCTACTTGCATGGACAGCCCCCCCCACCCCGTGCCCCCCTCACCCTGTGACACCCCCACCCTGTGCCCCCCCCCCACCCCAATTGCTGTGGGTTTGTATCAAGTTGCCTTAAACTGGAATAAATTATAGTCTTTTAATTACTGCCCCCCCCCCCCCGAGCATCCCCCCTGATCCCCTACAAAGGGGTGCCCCCACCCCCACCCCCCACCCCCGTGTTACCCCCCCCCTCCCCAGAGCAGGGTGCAGATGGGGTTTATTCCTAATATCCCAAATATACAGAGAATGCCAGCACAAAGCTCCACTGCAGCCCCCCCAGGCCTCTGCCCTGGCCCCAGCGTGGCCCCCCCAAACCCCAGCCAGGCTGGGGGGGGGGGGGGCACACAGGGCGGGGGGGCGGGGCACAGGGTTATCTATGGCTTTTAATTGGGGGGGGGTCACACTCTGGCCCCAGCCCAGGGCGCTGCTGAAGCACATCATGCAGGGGGGGTGCTGGGGATGCCCCCCAACCCCACCCCAGCATGCCTGGGGGGGGGCTGGGGGGGGGGGCAGGAGGCGAGAGCAGAAGCTGTATGTCGTGACAGCAGGGCCATGTCGCGATAGGCATGGTGGGGCACCAGGGGCTGAGGGTCCTGCTGCGCCCCAGGAGCCAGTTTTGGGGGACACACACACACGACAGGAAAATCCCCCCACCCCCGCGGCGGGGGGGGTCATGTAAAGCCCCTTCCCCCCAGCTGGGTGAGGGGGGTGCAGCCCCTGCCAGCCCCCCCCAGCCCCCCCAGGAGATCCAGTGTAAGGAGAGTGTACCAGTGCCGGGACCGGAGCCTGGCGGGGGGCACGGGGGGGCTGAGGGGTGTCCAGCCCCTTGGGGGGGCTGCTCTCAGCCCCCTCCCCTCCTGTCTGCACCCCTGCCAGCTTTGGGGGGGGGGGCACCCTGGGCTGAGCCCCCCCAGCCCCCTCGTTAGCGCTTCAAGCTTTAAGTCATTATTGCTGCGATTCCCTCGGCCAAGAGCAGCCTGGGGCGGGGGGGGGGGGAATGGGGTGGGGGTTTGGGGAAGCCAGGCCCATTACCTCATAGCCATGGGGGACCCCCCCCTCACCCAAACTGGGGTGCCTGGGGGGGGCCCCTGGCAGCAGCCTGGCACGTATTGCTTTGGAGAAGAGACGGCAAGCCCTGGCTGTACCCCCCCCCCCCCCCCCAGCTGTGACCCCCTGGGGTTCACCCTCAGCACCCCAGAGCTGATGCTGCCCAAAGAAAAGGGGTGGAGGGGGTCAGGGGGCTGGGAACAGCCCAGAAAAGGGAGAAGAAGACCCTAAAAGCCCCCCCCACACACCCCATGGGGGGAAGGAAATATTAAGTGGAGTTAAATTAACCCCCCCCAGCAGCAAAGTCACCCCTGGCTGGGGCAGGCAGCGGGTGCGGGGGGGCTCCTGCACACACGGGGGGCACGGGCAGCGCCGCAGCATCCCGGGCATCGTCCTGCTACTCCAGGAGATCCTGGGGAGAGACAGGACCGTCACCCCCCCCATCGCTGGGACAAGGCTCTGGGTGGGGGGTCCCTGGGATGGGGGGGGACCCCCACTCACCTCGTCTGAGTCGTCGTGGTAGCCCCCCTTGGTGGCCGGGGGCGCCGGGGTCCAGCGCGTCCAGCCCCCTCCACACCATTGGCCTCCGCGTGCTGCCGCAGGACCGAGTAACGATGGGACCAGGAACCTTGGGGGGGGGCAAAGGGGGGGTACAGGGGCGTGACCACGCTGCCCATACCCCCACCAAACCCCCCCCTGTGGCAGTGGGGCTGCACTTTGGCAGCTGGGGTAAAGCGGTGGGGGGGAGAGTGCCTGGGGTAGGGTGCTCTGCTTGGGATGGTGGGGGGGTGTTATCCCTGCCCTGGGGGGGTGGGGGTGGGGATCCAGCCCCCACTTGGCTCCTCACCTGCCCCCACAGACGTATTTCTTGACCAGGAGGACTCCAGCCACGGCAGTGATGAGCAGCACGGCCACCACGGCCAGGATGATGGGGGGTGGAGCTGGTGGGGGCTGCCTGCAGGGGAGGAGGGAGCTGAGGGTCAGGGGGGGTACCACTGAATCGTCACCCACAAACCCAACCAGCACCCTGGATTGTCCCAGGGGATAAAAGCCAGGACACCCCCCAGTGAGGCCCAGAGGGTCCTGCTCACAGTTCGGCGCCGGCTCCAAGGAGCTGGGTCCCTGCCCCAAGGTGCCACCGGTGTCACCGACCCATGGAAGGGTCTGGGCTGGAAGGGACCCCAAGGGTCACAGAGCTCCAACCCCCCTGCCACAGGCAGGGCCACCAACCTCCAGGCCTGGAGCTATACAAGGTTGCCCAGGGCCCCATCCAACCTGGCCTTGAACTCCCCCAGGGATGGGGCACCCACCCCCTCTCTGGGCAGCCTGTTCCAGCCCCTCACCCACTCTTTCTGGAAAGAACTTCCCCCTAATATCTCATCTAACCCTTCCCTCCTCCAGCTTCACCCCATCCCCCTTGTCCTGCCAGTCTCTGCCCTTGAACAAGCTGATTCCCCTCCTGTTCCTCTGCTCCCTTCAGGGACTGGAAGGCTGCAATGAGGTCCCCCCACAGCCTTCTCTTCTCCAGGCTGACCCAGCCCAGCTCCCTCAGCCTCTCTCCATAGGGGAGCTGCTCCAGCCCTCTGAGCATCTCCGTGGCTCCTCTGACCCCTCTCCACCAGTCCCACATCTTCCTTGTACTGGGCCCCAGCTCTGGACACAGGACTCCAGCTGGGGCCTCCTGAGGGCAGAGCAGAGAGGGACAATCCCCTCCCTGTCCCTGCTGCCACCCCCTCTGCTGATGGAGCCCAGGATCCCATCGCCCTTCCCAGCTGCCAGCTCATGGGAAGCTTCTCGCCCCCCAGAGCCCCCAGGCCCTTCCCAGCAGGGCTGCTCTCCAGAGCTCCTCTCCCAGGCTGTGTGTAGGGCCCGGGCACCAGACCTGACACTTGGCAGCGTTGAACCTCCTTGGGTTCAGCTGGGCCCAGCTTTCCAGCCTGCCAATGCTCCCTCGGGGTCCTTCCTGTCCTTCTCCTGTGTCAACCGCCCTGCTCAGCTCGGGGTCATCAGCCCCTTGCTGAGGCTGCACTCAATCCCATCATCAATGTCACTGACAGGGGTGTTAGAGAGCACCGGTCCCCAGCCAGACCCCTGGGGACACCTGGACATGGAGCCACAGACCCCCCACCCTTTGGCTGTGCCCCTTCAGCCAGTTCCTTCTCTGCTGGATGGCCCAGTCCACCCCTCCAGGCCCCATCTCTCCAATTCAGAGATGAGGATGGTGGGGGCACCATGTCAAAGGCCTCACACCAGTCCAGGCAGATGCCACCTTCACCCCCGATGCTGTCACTCCACCAGAGGTGGTCACCAGCTGGTGAGGAACGACCTTCCCTTGGGGAAGCCATGCTGCCTGTCCTGGATCACATGCTCATCCCTCATGTCACCATCCCATCACCAGTGTCACCATCCCAGTGTCACCATCCCATCAACAGTGTCACCATCCCAGTGTCACCGTCCCATCACTGGTGTCACCATCCCAGTGTCACCATCCCATCAACAGTATCACCGTCCCAGTGTCACCATCCCATCACCGGTGTCACCGTCCCAATGTCACCAACCCATCACCAGTGTCACCATCCCAGTGTCACCGTCCCATCACTGGTGTCACCATCCCAGTGTCACCGTCCTATCACCAGTGTCACCGTCCCAGTGTCACCATCCCATCAACAGTGTCACCATCCCAGTGTCACTGGCCCATCACTGGTGTCACCATCCCGGTGTCACCATCCCATCACCGGTGTCACCATCCCGGTGTCACCTACCAGCTGGCTGGGGCTGAGGAAGTTGCTGGTGCATTTCTTCTTCATGTCTGTCTCCTCCCTGGTCGGACTCTCCCCTCCTGCACACTTGTCCCCAGGGATTTTCCGATACCTGGAGACAAGGGGGGGGTGACACCAGGTGACCCCACAGCCGCTTCCCAAGGAACCACCCATCCCAGCTCCCAGGGTTTGGCCCCACCAGGCGCAGGATTCCCCAAGGATCTGGGCTTTCTGAGCTTTACCCGCTGGTCTTGAGCAGCTCCTGCCTGCCATAGAGGCAGAATTCCAGGTCGTGTCCCTTCAGCTCAGGCTGCTCCACACACACAGACTGGTTTTCCGGGCGGTAGTAACCGAAATCGCTGCGGGAAGGAAGGGGGAGAGGGGATGAGACCCCAATCAGGGAGCCAGCACCTCAAGGAGGACAACACCCAGCCTGGAACGGGGATGGGAAGATGGAGGTTACCAGAGGAAGTCCTCCAGAGTGCAGGGACAGACGGATGGCTGTTTGGTCACCACGTAGTCCCGCCCGTTGTGGCACACGGAGGATTTACGGAGCCGTCGGTACTGCTCCTTGTAGCCCAGTATGCAGCCGTCACTGGGATCACTGGGATCGCTGGAGTGCGCCAGCCAGATGGTGTAGTCCTTGTCCTCACCTGCGAGGGGCAGGGCTCAGCAGTGGGGGGGTGGGACAGGGATTGGGTGGGGGGATGCTCGGTGGGACGCAGGGAGCAGCTCAGCACAAGCTGGCAGCAGGATGCTGCAACACCCACCGGGCACCCTGCACCACGCTGTGGGCTGGGGGGTAAGAGTGGCTCTCCCCTCCCCAAAACCATGCCCCTGCCCACCCCCTCCTTCACCCCAACCATGCCAGCCCCTCTCACAGGTCCTGCCGAGCAGCTCGCTGAAGTCGATGGTGTAGGAGACCCACTTGCGGGAGCGGAAGCTGCCCCGGAAGCCCCAGACACTGACGTTCATGGAGCGAGCGCCCGGCTCGGACGCCAGCCCCGTGAAGAAGATGGGCTCCTTGGAGAAGCTGTACCTGTACCAGCACTGCCCTTCGTCCGTTGAGAACCTGCCACCACACCAGCGCTCCCTCAGCACCTGGGGAGGAGGTTTGGGAGGCACCTCCCACAGCATCCCTTCCCCCCCCCCCACCAAAACCTCCACCCTGAGGGCCCCCCCACCACGCCACAGCCCGTGCGTACTCCAGGACATTGACAGGCTGGCTGGTGTGCTCGATGGCCACGATGAGGCCACCCGAATCCAGGATGGCGTAATGGTGAGGCCCCTCCAGCATCCGCGCCCACGTGTAGCCCCCGTCGTCCGAGATGTAGACGTCGGGGCTCATCACTGAGATGGCCCCCCCCACGCTCCCTGGCAGAGGGGGACAGGGTGGGGTTAGAGAGGGGGACACACACACACAGAGGGAGGGATGGGGCTCTGCACCCCCTCTGCTGCCCCCCCGCTGAGGCTGGGTACCATGGGCGATGATGATGCCGACGGCGTTGGGCTCGGAGAGCGGAGCCATGGGGACGTTGAGCTTCTGGGAGATGCTGTAGGATGCGTGGATGTGGAGGCTGCACTGCAGGAGAGAGAGGGGAGGCTGTGTGGGGTCTGGCCATGGGGGCTAGATTCACCTCTGAACTCTGGGTGGAGCACCCTCAGGAACCCCCCCAGCCTGCTCAGGGCTTGTGACACAGCCCCACGGGTGGCCCTGCGCCCTCAGCATCCTTGCTGGGAGCTGCAGGATGTGTCCCCATGGCAGAGCAGGGATGGAAGATACCCAGGGGAGGGGGAAGATGCCCAGTGTGGGGGGTACCAGCACCCAGGGACACACACACACACACACAGACCCACCTCATCCTTGCTCCTGGCCGTGGAGTCACAGGTGGTGTTTTTGGGTTTCCGCAGCGGCACCCACTCCCCACCACGGTCAAAGGTGATGACAGACTGGATGGAGTTATCTGGGAGGGGTTGGGGGGGGGTCACGTTTCCCCTCCAGCCCCACAGGGGAGGCAGCACCCTGCTTTTTGGGGGGGGTGAGGGGGAGGTGACAGAGACGCAGCCCACCCACCTTCAGAGAGGACGCTGGTGATGTAGATGCCCCGCAGGGAGGTGACGTTGGTGAAGTCGGTCTCCCCGCCCGTGGTGGTGTAGAGGTGCCGCTCCAGGGACTTGGAGTAGATGATGCCGCGGTCGTCGGAGGTGTAGATGGTGCCAAAGCCCGTGTCTGTGCAGGGGGGACAGTGCTCATGGGGCTCCCAGCCTGGGGAGAACATCCCCCCTCAGCCCCCCAGCGAGCGTGAACCCAGCGTCATCACGGTGCCCCAATGAACAGACCAAGCGGCTTGCTAATTAGCGATGCCTTAATGAGCAAGTCCCTCCTGGGAGGGACAGTGGAGCTGTGGCTGCTCAGGGGAGGAACCGGTGTCCTCACCAGCTCTGGGACACGTCCCCATCCCCATCCCCATCCCTGTCCCCATCCCCATCCCCGTCCCCGTCCTCATCCCCATCCCCATTCCCATCCCTGTCCCCCATCCCTGTCCCCCATCCCCATCCCTGTCCCCCATCCCTGTCCCCCATCCCCATCCCTGTCCCCCATCCCTGTCCCCCATCCCCGTCCCCCGTCCCCGTCCCCCGTCCCCATCCCCATCCCTGTCCCCATCCCCATCCCTGTCCCCATCCCCATCCCTATCCCCGTCCCCATCCCTACCCCATCCCCATCCCCGTCCCCATCCCCATCCCTGTCCCCCATCCCCATCCCTATCCCCCATCCCCATCCCTGTCCCCCATCCCCATCCCTGTCCCCATCCCTTTCCCTATCCCTGTCCCCCATCCCCATCCCCATCCCTGTCCCCCATCCCCTTCCCCATACCCATCCCCATCCCTGTCCCCCATCCCCATCCCCATTCCCATCCTCATCCCTGTCCCCATCCCTTTCCCTATCCCTGTCCCCATCCCCATCCTCATCCCTGTCCCCATCCCTTTCCCCATCCCCATCCCCATCCCCATCCCCACTCACCGCCCGGCTCATCCACGTGCATGAAGACCAGGTCATCGTTCGCGGCCAGGATGGAGTAGAACTGCTCGTGGCCCACGGAGGGGAGCTGGGCCATGTTCCAGCTCTCACCCTGGTCCAGGGAGACGTGGATGCGCCTCGTGGTGCCCTGGGGAACCACAGCATCATCACCCTCCCTCCTCCTCCTCCTCTTCCTCCTCCTCCTCCTCCTCCTCCTCGGGAGAGGAAGGGGATGTGTGGGAGAGCCGCAGGTGGGGACGAGCCACCACTGCTCCGGCGTCACCGGGAAGGGGGACAAGGACCTTCTCTGTCATGACAGAGGCGAACAGGAAGCGTCCTCCCAAGCCAAAGGAGTAGATCTTGGTGCCGATGAGCTGGAAGCTTTTGCCAAAGTCGGAAGTTTTCTTGAGCTCCAGTAGCCCCAGATCAGCTTCTTAACGAGAAAGGCCGGTGGGTTAACGAGCTCCGGGGAGCAGCACCGCAGCCGTGTCCCCCCAGCCACAGCCCAGCTCCCAGTACTCCCAGCTCATCCCCTGCTGGGATCTCCACGCTCTCTGGAAGGGGGTTGGCGGGGGGGGGGGTCCCATCTCTGGAGCCCCCAGAGACTTACTGCAGGAGTTGTTCAAGTAGGTGGTGAAGAAGATGGTGTCGTTCGCACCCCTGGGGAGGAAAACAGGGGGGACACGTGGCACCCCAAAGCAGGTGGGACATGGTGGCCACCGCCACAGAGTGGGGGGTGGGTGTCCAGGCTGCAATTGCCCCCCCCCTCCCTAAACATTCCCCCCCCCCCAAAAGCAGGCAGCCACTCACCACTTGGCCAGGCAAACAGCTTTGTGGATCTCATCCCACTTCTCTCCAAAATCCCTGGAGACCCAGAGGCTGTTCTGCAAGAGCCCAGATGTTGGTTTGAACCTCAAAACACCTCCCACACCCCCCAACTTTGGGGCTGATAATCCCCATCCCCATGTGTGTCCCCCCATATCCCGGAGCCACACACATCCCTCAAGGATAGGGATGGACACACAGCCAGGATCCACCCCTCAGGGCAGCAGCAGCAGGAAGCCCAGCTCCTTGCCCCCCTCTCCTCCCCTCACCTCGGTGCTGAGGGCCAGCAGACAGTCGGAATTTTGGGGGTGGTAGGTGATCTGCACCAGGGGGTGGAAGGGCAAATCCGTCAGGATGAAATTCTTGGCGAAGTTGGAGGAGCGGAAGATCCTGCCCCCACGGCTGCCACCAGACACATCACCTGTCAGGATGACCTGGGGGTGGGGAAGGAGGGGGCTCAGTCATAACAGGGTGGGGAGGCAAAGGAAAGACCCCTGTGAGCCCAAGGTGGGACTGGGGGTGGGCACACCACCCCCTCCTACCTTCCCCGAGTTCTCCGGGCCGATGGCCATGCCGAACTCGGTGCGGATGAGGGTGTTGTTGATGAGGCTGGTGATGTCCCTGAAGGTTTTCCCATAATCCTCGCTGGAAAGGACACAGGGGTGAGCCCACAGGGGGTGGGGGGTCCCAAGGGTGCTGGGATGGGGATGGGGAGGGGGCTCACCTGCGGTACAGCTTGGACTGCCCAAAGGTCATGATGACCAGCGGCACCTGGAACGTCGTCAGGACCAGGATGACCTGGGGGGGGGGGGGGGGGGGGGGGAGCAGGGTCACACCCAGCTCTGAGGGACCCCCTGTTGGGTCATGGGTGTCCCCCCACTGCCACGGGGCAGGGGGGTCCCCACCCTGGCTGAGCCCACCAGCCCCTCGGGCACAGGAGGGGAACCACGGCCACTTTGGGGGGTAAAGCCCCCCCCACCCCAGCACTTACCCCTGTGCTGTCGCCCACCCAGGACAGGGACACGGAGCCGCTGAGGTCATCGAAGACACACTGTGGGCACAGCACACGTACAGTGGGGAGGGGGACGAGCACTGGACCCCCCCCCAGCATGGCAGTGGCACCCCACAGCCCCCCCCCTCCCAGGGAACACTGGAGTCCCGCTGCCTTCCCCAGCCAGAGCCCACCTCGGGGGCACTGGGGGGCACTGGTTTGGACTGGAGTGGCCAGACAGGAGCTTGCAGTGGGGTGGGGGCACCTGGGGACATGGGGGGGTCGCCGGGGGACAGAGGTACAGGCAGCCCCCCGGCTCTGCCTGATGCAGGCAGGGAGAGGGTGAGCCCAGGATGGGGGGGGACAAGGTGGGAGGGAGGGACCCACCCCCCCATGACACCCCCCTATGACACCCCCCATGACACCCCCCCTCCCATGACACCCTCCCCCCCGTGTCCCGCTCCGCGGGAGGTGGGGGAAAGGGGAAAGAAAGCCAAACTGGCACGGGACCAGTCAGGACTGGTTAGACTGGGCGGGCGAAGCCACCAGCACCCGGCCGGGCCGGCGGAGCGGGAGCAGCGGGTGGCCCGGAGCCAGGGGAGCCCGGCCCCGGCCTGACCCCCCCTCGGCCCGGCCCCCCCGGGCGGCACCAGCCCCGGGGTTAATGTTCACCCCGCGGGGCTGCCTGTCTGTCCGTCTGTCTGTCTGTCCGGGTGTCTGTGTGTCTGTCCGTAGGGGTTGGGAGGGGGGGGTGTCTGCTCCCCCCCGCCGGGGGTTAAGGGTGGCGAGGGGGGGGCTCTGCCGCCCAGCCGCTGCCAGCCCCGGGTCGGTCGGTCTGTCTGTCTGTCTGTCTGCGCTCGCACAGCCCGTCCTGCCGCAGCAGGTGCCTCTGCCGGCACATTCCAGGCAGCGTCTGTCTGTCCGTCTGTCTGTCCATCCGTCCCAGGGGAACACAGGGAAGGGGGGATCTGTCTGTCTGTGTGTCCGGTGTCTGTCTGTCCGTCCCAGGGGATGTCTGTGTGTCTGTCCAGCTGCCCGTCCGTCCCAGGGGATGGAGGGGGCACGTCCGTCTGTCCGTCCGTGCGGTGCCAGGCGCTGTCAGGGCACCGGGCGGGGAGGAGCCTGCCCGCCTGCCAGTCAGTCAGTCCGTCCGTCCGTCCAGCCCACAAGGCACCGGCTGGGGCGGGGGAAGGGGGAGGGGGGAAGCGAGCCTGTCCGTCTGTCCGTCCGTCCGTCCCGGGGCGGGTGGGGCGCGGGGGGTCCCCGGCGCCCGCGGCAGCTCCCGGGGAGGCTCCGGCTCCCGCAGCCCGGCGGCTCCCGGCGCTGCCGGTCAGCCCCCTCCCGGGCCCGCGGCCCCGCCCGCCGGGCTCACCTGGTGCGTGTTGTTGCCGAGGGCGGCCGGGACGCCGCGCAGGCCGCCGCAGGCCTCGCCGCCCGCCGCCGCCGCCGCCGGCCCGCCGGTACCCGCCGCGGGGAGCCCGGGCCCCGGCCCGCAGCCCCAGCGCCGCCCCCGCCGCCCCCAGCGCCAGCGCCAGCGCCACCGCCAGCCGCGCCGCCCCGCGCGGCCCCATGGCGACTCCGGCCGCCGCCGCCGCCCCGCCACCGGGCCCGCCGCCGCCCGCCCCTCGCTTCCCATTGGCGGCCGCCGGCCGGCGCCACGCCCCCTCGCCGCGCCCCCCCCGCCGCGGTTGGCTGTGGGAGACGCCGCTCTGGCGCCTCGCCCCGCCCACCCCGCGGCGCGCCCCGCCCCGCGCCTCCTGGTTAGCCGCCGCCTTTGTCGATCGGCGCCGTCCTCCTCTGTGATTGGCCGGCAGCGCTTGCACGATAGCTGAAGTCCCGCCCCCTCCCTCTCTGTTGACCGCGGGCTCTAGTCTACCTAGCGACAAGCCTCTGATTGGCGGCGCCGCGAGGGGGAGCGCTGCGGAGCGATTTTCTGATTGGACGAAGCGGCAGGTGGCGGGGGGCGCGCCAGGCCCGGCCCCGGCCCCTGCCGGAGCTGCTGCCGCCCACGTGCACCCGGACCCCCGGGCCCGCAGCGGGGCTCGAACCCCCAGGAACCGGGGAGGGGGGGGGGACGGGGACCGGGGATCACACTGCCGGGGGGCGCTGGGGCCAGCCCAGGGGGTCGCGGGAGGGATGCTCCGGGCTGGGGGAGGCAGCGTGTGGCCGCCCCGGGGCTGGGGGTCCCCCCCCGGGGTCGGTACGGGCAGAGCCGGGTGGTTTCGGGCCCGGTGACGGTTCCGCTCTTGCACATCGGTCACATTGCACAAGCGGAGCCCAGCCCCGCCCTCCCCGGGGAAGCGTCGGTGCAATAGCTGGAGCAACAAAGAAGCGGGGCAGCTCCCTACCCCCCCAAAGCGGGGAGGGGGGGAGGAGAGGGGGGGGGGCAGGACCCCCAGGGCAAGGGGACCGGGAGCTACGCTGGGTGGGGGGACTTAGGGGGGTGTTAAACCTCCCCCCGCAGTAAGCAAAAGCCTCCAGTCCCCCAGCCTTTCCCTCCCCAAAACCAGAACTACCCAGCGGCTGGTGCTGGGTCAGCCTTTACCCCGCCCCCACCCCCCAAAAAAACCCCCCAACCCCGACCCCAAGCCAAGCTACACAAGCAGCCAGACCCCCACTGAGACCCGCCGCCATGGGGGTCACAGAGCAGCACAGGGCAGCTACCAAGCCCTGTACCACACAGGGCTCCTCAGCCCCCACCTCACAGGGCGGGGGGGGGGGCACAGGGGGAGCAGATAAGGAGCACAAAGCCGGGCTTTTCCCTCCCGGAGCAGCCCCCCCGTGATGCCGCCCCCAGCAAAGCCTGTGATGAGGGCAGGGCATAAAGGAGCATTTTCTGCCCAGCACCACGCAGGGAAGAATCAGCTTTTTGTGTTCCCTGGGACACAAACAAAGAGGGAAGGAGCATTGCCCTCCCCACTGCCTCCCCCTGCCACCCCCCTGACTCCCCCCTCCCCGGCCGGGCTGCTGTGGGGCAGGGTGGGATACAGCACCCGGGGCACCCCTGGGTCTCATGCCCAAAGGAGATGGGAATATGACTGAGCTCTAGAGGACAGAAAGCTTTGAACTGCTGTCCCCAGGGGCCTGGAAGGATGTGGGGCTGGTGGAGGCCAGAGGGATGGTCTGAGGGCTGGAGCCCCTCTGCTCTGAGCCAGGCTGGGAGAGCTGGGCTGGCTCAGTGGGGAAGAGAAGGCTCCTTCTGAGGAGAGCTCCAACAAGCCCTCCCAGTCCCTCAAGGGGCTCCAGGAGAACTGGAGAGGGGCTGGTGCCCAGGGCAGGGAGGGCCAGGCCCAGGGGAACGGCCTTCAGCTGCAGGAGGGCAGCTGGAGAGGGGCTGGGGGGCAGAAATCCTTCCCAGGGAGGGGGGAGGCCCTGGCACAGGGTGCCCAGAGAAGCTGGGGCTGCCCCTGGATCCCTGGCAGGCCTCAAGGTAAGGTTGGATGGGGCTTAGGGCACCCTGGGCTGGTGGGGGGTGTCCCTGCCCATGGCTGGGGTGGCACTGGCTGATCTCACTATCCATAAGGACATTTATCTTCCACACACACCACAGCTGGGAGACCCAGTTTCACCTTGGGGTGGCTGTACGAGGGCGATGCTCAGGGTGGGGCCCTGGATATCATCCTGGGCTGCTGGATATTCAGGATGGGTGAGCTCCCACGCCAGAGCCACCCACATCACTGCCTCTGATTCAGGATAGGGACAAGGAATCACTCAGAGACGGGGGCACAGAGCTCCAAAGCTGCACAGGCAGCCAAGCTCCAGCTTGTTTCCTCACACTGAGGCTCTGAGGAAGGGTAAAAGCTCCAGGAGGGTAAAAATCCATCAACTGATTTACCTCCAGCTCTTCCACCTGGCAGGTACAGGCACCATGAGCTCAGACAGTGCCTGATGAGCCCTTCTGCTCCCTTTCTGCTGTCAGACAAAGAGGGAAGCTCACAGCAGGATTCCTGAGGGGAAGGGGCTCTGCCATTCCTAGAGCTGAGGGTCCCCACGGGCTGTTCCACCACTGGCACAGATCCCATCTCCCTTCCTGTGTGTCTGGCAACAGCAGGAGAAGGATTAACTAACAGGATTGGTGTTTTCCCTGCTGCAGAAGCCTGAGGCTGGCATCAGCTTGGCACAACTGGCTTTGCCAAGGGGGGAAATGCCCACTGGAGACAAGGTGGACGATCCCCAGTGCCAAACTGGGAGGAAACTCAATCATTTTGGTCAAATGAAACAACACTCCAGTGTCCCCACACCCCAGGGCAGCACAGGCTGTGTCCCCCTCTGCCACACCACCAGCGCTTCGTTCAGGGTGACACTGCCAGCTCCCAAAAGCAGGAGCATGGAGCAGCCTCTGCCACCTCCCAGGGCAGCACAGAGCCACTTCTCCCCCTTCCCACAGCCCAGCAAAGGGCTCCCAGTTTACCCCAGACCAGCCCCCACAGCAGGCTGGGCACTAGGGCTCAGTATGGGCATTTTCCAGGCTCAAAGGAGATTCAAACCCCCCAGGGGGGCTCTGCTTAGGAACTCTTTCCTGGGAAGCAGTTGGAGATCTGGCTAAGCTGTTACCGGGGGAGGATGGGGGAAATACACCGAATTCTGGGGGGTTTTTCCAAGACTCCTGTGGAGCAATATGTCGCTCCGGAGCTGCGGTATCACCGCGCTCTCCACGAGAGGGAGACTGGCTGCTGCTGGAGCCGGCGAGGAGCTGACAGCCCCGGCCCCACACACCCAGCACAGCGCAGCAGCGGCCTCATCCACCCCCCTCCCCACCCCGATTTTAACCCGAATGCCACCAGGAGGCACCCAGCCAGAGTAACAAAACGATTTATTCTCCTTTCTCCTCACTGCAGAGATCAGTTATGTACAGAGCCTGTAAAAAAAAACCCCACCACTGAACGAGCTCAGGAGCCTCCTGAGAGCAGCAATTACCAGATGCTGCTGGGAAATCCAATCACAGGTACAGGAAGGAACCGAGTCAGTTCACTGTGATTGGGGAGGGGGAACGAGCCTCCAAGGGAGCCCCCCCTCCTCTTCAAATATCCTTGATGACCTCTTCAAGCTCCTCTTTCGTGTACATGTGGAATTTCATGCCAGGCTCCACGGTGGCAAGCTGGAAAAGAGAAGGAGCAAAGGGTTAAGCGTGCCCCATGTGTGTGAAGCGACAGCAGAGCAGCTGTTCCTTCTGGGCTGCCTGATCTGCCAGCCCAGCAAGATCATTCCACCCCTACCATGGTCTTTGATTCCCTAAAATAGCCTCTCACTGCAGAAATAGCTTTTAATTGACTCAGGCTCCTCATAGTAGCACCAGTGGGGAATGTCTGGAGGGAACAGGCAGGTTCTGCTCCTGCTTGCTGGGGGTAAAGGACCCTGTTAATACAAGTCCTTTGCTGAAATCCCCTTGGAGAGGGGCAGCTCTCACTGTGGTGCAGTGCTTGGAAGTGCCTCCTTTCCCTCCAGTGACCATCCATGTGCACAAACCCCAGCCTGTTCCATGCTGTGAGTGAACCAAGACAGCAGGACAGTCACAAAGGGGACAGAGGGTTCGCTCTGGGAAGTGAGGTGGGGACAAACCTGTGCCCCAAGTGCCAAACCTGGCAGTGAACAGGCTGTGGGGCACCCCACAGCTGCCTGGGGCCCTGCACAAGCTGCCCAAAGAAGAGCTCTCTTCCAAGGCAGAGCCTGAGGAATGACATCCTCCACCTTGCCAGGAACAGGGGCAGACAGCTGAGGCGTTTCATGGGGTGAACACCAGAACAGGAGCTGCTCCAGGAACGAGGAGCCTGGCAGAGGAATGGAAGAGGAATTTTGGTCCCACCTAGCTTGTGGCACGAGGTACTGAGAGCTGCTGTGGGCAGGCAAGCTGGGAAGCTGCAGGAGTCAGCGGGGATGAGCCAGAGCAGGCACCCCTGGCATGTATCTTTACTCCTCAGGGTCAAAGGGTTTGGCTGCAGTGAGCTGGAGGAGAGCTGCAGAGGGTCCTGGTTAAATCCCAGAGCTCCTCCTGGGTTCCTCTGCTTGCAAGGTCACCCATAAAGCAGCATGAGATGGTAGCACACGATTTTGGGGGAGAGGGAGGGTAGCCATACATATTTTCCAGGGAGAAACAGCCCAAAGGCTCAGCCCTGACAGCCTGGGATTTATCAGCATCCTCAGAGAAGGCAGAGACACTCCCAGCCCCTCAGATCAGCTTAGGGGCACCAGTCCTACAGCACCCCTGAGGGACCTGACCCACACACACCCCCCAAAACCCAGGAGACACCAACTGCTCCACTCTTGCACCTCTGCTCCAACCTGCACCTCACCTCCCCTACCAACAGGAGCTTTTCTCAACTATTCCCTTACAGCCTCCCTGGGGAAGCAATTAATTTAAAACTGCTTAACGATCTAGACCTTCACTGCCAACAGCTTGAACTCCTCCACAGCCACATTTCCTCCCTTCTCTTTGCTGCTGGGTGGAAAAGCAAAATCAAATACAAGAGAGGGAAGTGGGTAGAGTAAACAAACCAGGATCACCACACACTTCCCAAAGGCTGGAAAGCAAAGCACCTACTGCAGGTAGAAGATTTCCAACCAGAAGAGTGACTTGAGTCAACAGAGACCTTTTAATCCTCAGCACATTCCCCTCATACTTAACCCCACTCTGATTCCTCAACACGCTGGGAGCTCTGCCAAGCACAGTTAAGCCCTGTTAAACGGGGACATGACATAAGGATACTGTACACACTCTGCCTCCATCTCTTTGCACTGTACTGTGGATCTTCCACAGGATCCTGAGCTTGTCAAGAGGGAATAGAGTAGCACAGGGCAGCAGCTCAGCTGGGGAAGGTCTCTTTCAGCCTGCCAGCATCATTTCTGGACAGGGTTTAGGTTTTCAGCCCACTGTTGGTCATTTCTCCCCCAAAGGAAGGTGGATAATCCCATCAGGAAGGGTCCCCAGCAGCAGGGTTTGGTAATAAAGTGGGGTGCACACTCGTAGGTTGTTTGGGAAATGGGGTTCCCAACAATCAGAGGAAAGGAAGGGGAGAGCAGCAGGAGGAGAGCTCGGAATGCCATGATTTGGCAAGGTCTAGTGTCTCATCACCTGCCAGAAATAGAAGCAAACTCTATACGCCAGCCCTGCTCATCATCTACCCATTATCCCTAACTAACTGGAAGGGGTTTTGAACCCCAAAAAGGAGCATTACACACCTAATGAATGGGGTTTTAAGGGACAGGTACTGCTGTGGTTCTGGGGATCTCTGAGAGCAGCATGTGCACGGGGTGGAGCTGAGAACCCAGCTGCTCCAACCCGGAGGTTGGAGGAGCACACTGGGTGCTGGAGGTTTCACCTCTTCAGTTCTCCTGTCCAAGGGATTTTTGGCACCACCCCAAGACTGAATATAGCAAGGCCAGAAGCTGGGTGATTTTCATTCCTTCTAATATTACAAAGTACCAGGGAAAAAAAGAATGGCTAAATCCAGGGGAAGAAAAAGCAATCTGCCTGGCACAGCGAGGTGAGGGGGGGCCCCAGCACATCCTGGGAGCCCCATGAGTCGCTTCTGCCAGTGCTTGTGGGTCAGCTGGGTGAATGAGCCTGGCTACACCCCCCTAGAAATCCAAACCCACCCTCCAACCTTTCCAATGGGCCACAAGGGGAAGCTGGAAGTCACAAGAACACCCCCAGCCAGCCAGAAGTTGGCTTGGCCAGTCCAGAACTGCTCCCAGGTGGAAGCAAGCCTTGCCTCCAGTGAGCACCTCTCTCACCTGGATGTTTCAAACACAAGACATCACCAAGGTGCTTCCCAAACAGCTGGGAGGAGTCGTACCAAGGAGCAGAGACCACAGGGCAGCGCAGACCGCCACGCCGCGCCGCGAGGCACGAGGGCGTGCTGCTACCAGGGTGGCACTTACCTCGATGTTGGTGGCATTCAGCTTCTCCTCCATGACTTGTTTCAGGATGACAAGGGAGGATTTGATGGCTTCTTTCAGCGTCATGGACTGTGAAAGCAATCACTGCTGAATTAACTGCACTGTGGAGCGAGCGCCCGCACACGCACACCGCTCTCCCTCCTGCTCTCCTCCCAGCCTCTAAGCCTTTGCTGGCAGCAGTTTTCAAAGCTTATCAAGTTATCTACCAGGAGATCAAAGCCTGCTGGTGAGGCAGGACAGTGACAATCACAAGGATGGCAGCTTTGGGCTTCCACATAACTTTTTCTAAAGCTGCAGAACTGTGAATCTGGGCGCAGAAACCTCAGGGCTGAGGCACACGGGGCTGTTTGCCCTCAACCAGTCAGTGTCTGTCAAGCAGATACACCCCCCTCACACCCTGTGGGAGCTCTTGGCAGAAGCCTTTGTGGTTTAATCATGTAAATCCCCACACAAGGGGGAAGCAGAGCTGAGGGCTGCATGGCAATAGCTGTGCCTGCAGTAACTTTGCACTCAGGAGATGGTGAACAAGCTGCAGAGCCTGGGTAATCCTGTGAGCAAGCAGATCAGGTTATGGAGTCGCAGGGTGGGAGTTCTCACAGCAGCCAGCACCGCTGTTCGGTTCCACACCATGGAACAGGCAGCTCCCTCCTCACAGAGGGAAGAAACTTTGTGTTTGACATCACACAAGACCAGTACTTGTAGTGTAAGAGCCACTAACATCACTGGTTTCACAGATCTGCTGTGGCTCCCTTGGCCTCAGGCTGCAGCGGGGCCAAGCAGCGGTTGGTATTTCTGGAGGGCACCTGGCACGGCCATGGTGATCGCCCGCCACGGGCAGGGACTCAGGCACTGGCCTCATGTGCCAGCTGCAGGCAGGGGGAAGCTGCTGGTAGTAGCACTCCTCCTGAGAGAGATCCTTGTTCAGCAGCTCAGCGCTGCCATCTCAGCACAGCGCCAGCTGCCAAGGACCAAGCGCCACCCTGAGAAGCTCAGGCGCCTCCTCTCCAGCGCAAGGAGAGCCAGGGGAACCAGTGAACCCCCTGAGGGACCTCTGTAACTCGCCTGATGTTGACCCCAAGGCAGGTTTTTACCTTGTGGTAAACCTCCTGCAGAGAGCTCTGTGCACCCTCTGAGGCGGAGCCGATGGCTCTGGCATCACACTGAACGAACGTCCCCGATGGGTCCATGTGAAACCTGCGGGAACACAGGGGAGAGTGAACAGCTGCTGCTCCCCAGCTCAGCCCACAGCACCCCAAGGGCTTTCCCACCCTTGGGCCCACAGCCATCCCCAGAGCTCCCTGTGCAGCTCAGAGCTGGGGAAGAACAAGGGGCAGAACCCCTCGCCCAGCAGCAGCTCTCCCCCAGCACACAGAGGAGACCACCAGGGTTGGGGCAGTGCCAGAGCATCACCCACAGCCCCACACTGGGAGGAGAGCTACCCACTCCCAACACTGCTCCAGACTCAGAGCAGAATCATTCCCCTTTCTTTTTTGCCTCTTTGATTTGTGGGTTTGGGGTTTTTTTCCCTAATAAACCCAACACTGCTGGGAGAGAGCCCTTCCTGGGCTGCTCCACGGAGCCATGCCCACTGCCAGCCAGGCTGGGTGCTGGAAGCACAGTTCAGGTTACACACACTCCACCATCTCCCTGAGGAATGTTACAGCCTGTATTGTGTTACCAGTGGCTCTGCTGGTGCTTTAGGGAAAGGTAAGAATAAACCAGGAGGAGGCTTTAAACCCTCCCTCCTGCCCAGGAAACCACATTCAAAATGAAAAAAGGCAAGATTGGGTGAAGACATGGTGTTTTCTTCAAGCCTTGCTCTGAGAGGAAGGGTTTAAAAGCATTAACACACACAGCAGGTCCATAATGGGATGAGGAAAATCCCAGAATCAAGTGATTCAAGCACCCTGGGAAGTTTCAGCAGAGGTCTGCTGGCTTCCCAGAGCCAGCCTGGGCTGTGAGAGGCAAACTTACAGCTGAGGTCCCTTCTCATCAACTCCTCCAAAAAGCAGCGCCACGCCAAAGGGACGAGACTGCAACAGAAAGGAACCAACAGGTAAGCAAGGGGGAGGGCAGAGGGGAGCCAGCAGCACCTCCCCAGAGCACCCCCAGCTCCTCACCATCGCCCCTGGGTCTGCATCCTCCTCCCCGAACTGCAGCGCCAGGTTGGACACGGCCTGTGTCACGCTCTCCACCGTCATGGTTTCATTGTAGGTGAACCAGTGGTTCTGCAAGAGAAAGAATTCACATTCCAGTTATCCTTTCCTCATGGTTTCATTGTAGGTGAAACAGTGGTTCTGCAAGAGAAAGAATTCACATTCCAGTTATCCTTTCCTCCCCAAATATGCCAAGCCCAGATTGCTCATGCGTGGCGGGTGGGAGTGATGCCCTGTGTAGCCACAGACAGCTTCCTCCCAGCTCCTTCAGGCAGGAGGGGCACAGCCTGCTCAGCTGTGAGGAGGAAGCACAGGACAAGCTGGGAAGCTTGTGCAGGGATCCCCCAGAAAAGCTTGGGATATCTGTCTAGGCCTTGGGATGACAACTGGGAAGATGTGAGGCCAAAGGAGTTAATCCCAGTATGTTTCCAAGGTGATGGGGTTATCCAGCTCCTCCAGAGGCAGGAGCAGTGCTGATGTGCAGGAAAACCCCACAGGAAAAGCCTTTACTACAGCACAGAGGTTTGGACCTGGGACCTCAGAGTACCCAAGGCACTGAGTAAATCTGAGGGGCTGGTAAAAGCCTGGTGAGGAAAGCTAAGGGAGAGCTACCCTCCCACACAGCTCCCACTCCACACCAACTCTGTTGCTGTGCCACATGATGCCCCCAGGCCCAGCGCTGCTGTTTCAAGAGCAACTGTCTCACCTGAGTCTCCACTCTTGCTTTATCAATTAAAGTCTTTGCATCAGCTATTAAGCCACTCATGGCACACCCTGGAATCAAAGAAGGAGAACACAAGTCGTTTCACTGCTAATTGGCAGTGCTCTCTTCCCCCAGACTTCCCAAAGCCCAAGGGGACAGGCACAGAGCTCAGGGCAGAGCGAGTCCCTGCGTGGGAGCACATGGCAGTGCTGCACAAGGCTGGCTGGACAGGGAGGAGGATGGGACCAGGACAGATTTGCTCAGATGAGCATGGACAGACACACAGCTGAAGGGCAGGGACGTAACCCAGTTCTCCCAGTCACATTTCCCACCAACACCAAACCCAGGCTGGATAAAGGAACCATGCTCCAGGCTTTGCAAGAGAAACAAAGCACTGGACAGGCGACTTGCTGGGAGGGGGAACTCATTCCTGCCCTCTGTGGGGAGAGCTGACTGACCCATAGCTGGGGGATGCAGCAGGAGCCTCCAGCACCCATCCCGTGCTCCAGGAGAGGGGAGGGATCACAAGCATGTGGGAGGAGGAAATTAGATTCCTCAAGAGCGCCTTCCATGACCCGTCATCAGCAACATGGGTATTTTGGAGGTCTCCTACTTTTCAAGGCGACATATTTGGTCATGAGCCCGTGGCAGGCCCCCTCAGGGTGCAGGAGGCTGCTGTGAGCCGGGGTACAGGCTGACATTGGTGCTCCAAGGGAAGCTGGCCTCCAGTCAAACCTTCTGCAGTAATTCCCTGCCCTCCCAGATCTAAATTTGGGAAGAGCTATCATGAGGGAGGTCATGGAGGTAGTGGTGGGGTGCTTCAGCTGCCTCTTCCTGCTCCTGTAACTATGTCCTGCTGGCCCCAAGCCTGGAAAACCAGTGACCACGGTCCTGGTGCTCACTGGGAGGGATGAACATTCCCTCTGGCTCGGCAGAGCTGCTGCAGGGAAGGGCAGCACTGAGAGGCACCTTCCAAAGCTCCCAGAGAGATACACATCGCTCCCCAAAGCTTGAGGGGTGCTCCCAGGGCCCCACTGGACAGACACCCAAAGGTCATTACTTCCTTCTTACCTATGTGGGAGTCGATCTCTACGATCTTCTCGATGCTGCTGGGCTCCATGAGCGGGGAGGTGATCCTCTTCTCCACGGCCAGGCAGACGCCCTCCGAGGTCTGGATGCCGATGGCGGTGGAACCAAGCTGAAAAGCACCCAGAGTCACCACCACCCCAGAGCCACCACCACCCCAGAGCCACCACCACCCACCCAGTGCAGGGTGTAGCCACGACAGCTCACGGTAAAGACAAATGCTGTGGTGGTGCTGAGCTGGGCTCCTATGATTAGGGCCACAAAGATGCTCAGAGGGCTGGAGCAGCTCCCCTACGGAGAGAGGCTGAGGGAGCTGGGCTGGGTCAGCCTGGAGAAGAGAAGGCTGTGGGGGGACCTCATTGCAGCCTTCCAGTGCCTGAAGGGAGCAGAGGAACAGGAGGGGAATCAGCTTGTTAAAGGGCAGAGACTGGCAGGACAAGGGGGATGGAGTGAAGCTGGAGGAGGAAAGGGTTAGATGGGATATTAGGGGGAAGTTCTTTGCAGAGAGAGTGGTGAGGGGCTGGAACAGGCTGCCCAGAGAGGGGGTGGGTGCCCCATCCCTGGGGGTGTTCAAGGCCAGGTTGGATGGGGCCCTGGGCAGCCTTGTGTAGCTCCAGGCCTGGAGGTTGGTGGCCCTGCCTGTGGCAGGGGGTTGGAGCTCTGTGACCCTTGGGGTCCCTCCCAACCCAGACCAGTCTGGGATTCTATGATTTCCTAGGAGTACTGGTTTGGAGACGATTGGCATCACCAGCCCAGAGCCCCTCTGCACACACTAGGTTTGAGATGTTGTGACCTGAAGCAGAGAGCCTGCTCTCCAGGCAGCGGTTCTTCACCACAGCACATTGCACCCTGGTCTCACAGGACATCGCACTGCCACCACAGCCAAGGGACAGGGCAGATCCCAAGGGCCCCTAGCAGCCCCCACTTTGTTCCCAGCACTCAAAATTTTTATCTATGCTGGAAAATCTACTGGAATAACCACTCCAGCTGCGGAGGGGAGATGCTGACTCTGAGTAGGAGCTGTAATTTGAGCAGCAGGTTTCTCTGGGTAGCTACACGTGTAACCACAGGCCCAGCAGCCACTCCGGTTAGACACCGCCCCAGGCTCCCAGCCTTGAGTCACACAGCTCTCCACAGCTGCACACAGACCCGGAGGGGAACAAAGGGCCACCCCATCTCCCTGCAGATGTATTTTGGTTAATGAAGCTGCAGCACAGCAATAAAAACACTTCCTGCACCACTAACACATGGGCACAACCCGGAACGTGTCCAAGAGTTGGCTGAGCTGCTGCAATCCAGCCAGAAAGCTTTTGGGCTGCTCTGGGAAGAGCTGGGAGAACCTTCCCATGCTGCTCCAGTGGGTGTATTTGTCATAAAATTAACACAACCAGCACAATTTGAAGACTTTTTTTCCCCCTCAATGCCTTAAAACCCATTAATTATTCCTTTTTCACACTCTCATTTAAGGAGTCTTCAACAACCCAAAGCAGTGCAGGGAGGATCAAGCCAGCACACCCTCCTTTCCCCCCCAAACACAGCCCTGCTCAGAGCACCCTCAGGGTAGTTTTCCTCAGGTTTAAACTTACCCCCAACCAACACCCACATTCTCAGATACAAGAGCATTTATTAATGATGACTTAACACCCCAGGAAGGCCCCTTGGCTCCATGGAGGTCAGGTCACTCGTTAACAACCTCACCTTCAGGTTTTAAAGCTCACCCGCAGCGAGTCACAAGCCAAGGGAAGGAAAGCTGGGAGAAAAGTGGCCAATTTGGGTTTGAGCTTTTTAAAGGGGTTTGTTTTTTTAGTGGACTTGGTCTTTCTAAAGCCCAAGGACCAGAAAGGAACAGTGCCTTAGCTCAGGGAAGAGACAAGCAAGCAGAGAGCTCCGCTGGGTACTCTCGCTCTGACGAGGTTTGGTTTGGGGGGCAGCATCTCCGGGTTGTGTTTGGGGTGGGGGTGAGCTGGCTGGTAGGAGACAGGGAGAGGAACGTTCCCCTGCATTCTGGGGACATGGATGGGTTTTGATTCTTCATGAAGCACAGAAGAGCTGAGCTGCAGTGGGCTCAGCCAGACAGGAGGAACCAAATGCTGGCAAACCCCATGGAGCGCAATCAGAGCCCCAGGGAACAGAACCTGCCTGGTTTCTCCTGCCCAACCCCAGAGTTTGGGTTTAAAAGAGCCCTTAACGGCACAGCTTGGTGACCAAATGTTGCTGATGATACCTTTATGGCCTCGATGGCATACTCCACTTGGAACAGCCTCCCCTCTGGAGAAAAAGTGTTCACACCCCTGCAGGAACAACACAGAGACAGTGTAAAGGGGGGAACCAAAGGCTGGCAAGAAATGCAGCTCAATTCAAGAGCAACGGGGGCAATCACAGAATCATTAAGCTTGGGAAAGACCTCCAGCATCATCCAGTCCAAGCACCCTGTATTACTCACTATCCCATGTCCCTGAGTGCCTCACCCAGCCGTCCCTTGCACACCCCGAGGGATGGTGACTCCACCACCTCCCTGGGCAGCCCGTTCCGATGCCCAACTGCTCTTCCTGAGGAGAAATGTCTCCTCATTTCTAACCTGAACCTCCCCTGGTGCAACTCACAGCCATTCCCTCTGGTCCTGTCTCTGGTTATCTGCAAGAAGAGGCTGACCCCAGCTCACCATAACCTCCTTCCAGGGAGTTGTGGGGAGCAATAAGGTCTCCCTGAGTCTCCTCTTCTCCAGGCTAAACAATCCCAGTTCCCTCAGCTGCTCCTCAGCAGACTCGTGCTCCAGCCCCTTCCCCAGCCTTTCTGGGAAGGTGATGCCAGCTGGGGACAGGTAACACAGGGCTGCTGGAACACAGCACAGCTTTGCTGGAGCCCCTCACCCTCATGGCAAACTCTCACAGCACCTGGGTTCAGGGTGCTGACAGAGAAAGGACAAAAGGAACCCCAGCAGGTCTAGGTAAGGTGGGCAGGTCTCTTTTCACAGCACACTTCACACTGTGGATGCTGGGAGCGAGTTGCCTTCAGACTCCCAAAAACTCTGCCTTCTCTCAGCACCAGGGCAGCAGGGTTTTGTTTCACCAGCCCAGGCCTGTTCCTTTCCCCAGATACCCCAGCACATCCCACTCCCACCCTCCCCACACACCAGCCCAGAGGATTTCCAGCACTCCCATCACGCTGCACAAAGTGGGAGCCGATCCAGCTCCACCACGTCGTGCCAGTGGCCAAGAGAAGCGCTGTGCCCAGGGACTCCACTCCATCCACAGGCAGGACTGTCTGGAGGATTTAAGAGCCTCCAGCTTTCAGGGGGCATTGAGCAAGTAAGAGCTGAGGACCTGGGCTTTGTGTCATGAATGCTGCACAGCCCACCAGTGCTTACCTGCAAGGCTGCCCTGGCTCAGTGCTGCCCAAGAGCAGGACTCTGCCCCTGGCCGGGCCCTGGCGGCACCTCGCACAGGCTGTGAGTTACCCCAGCTCGGGTAGGTGACTCCCAGGCACAGCTGTCCCTGAGCGCTGCTGTCCCTTTGTCTGACAACACACGATTCCCTCGCCTCATGGCTCCTGCTCGGTGCGACCCCGGGGGCCTCCCAGTGACCTCTGGCAAAGCCAGCACGGCGTGGGGCCCCTGTCTGTGTGCCCCCAGTGCTGCCTGGGGGTGCCTGTCCCATTGCCTCAGGGCCCTGACACCTCGGGGGGGCACTGGGGTGTCTCTCACCCCACACAACCGCCCCGGGGTGGCTCCCACTCCATGTAACCGCCCCGGGGGAGCGCCCCGCGTCCCACGCTGCCCCTTTGAGAGCCTTTCTGCCCCCCCACACGTCCCTATTTACCCTCCCGCGACTCATCCGGCCTTCCCCCTGCAAAGGAACCGTGCCTACGGCACCAATGATCAGGGGTTTACCAGGGGGAAGGGGCCGATCCGTCCCTTCCCCCCGTGTTTAACGGACACAGAGTCCCAAAGGCCCAATGAAAACGAACCCACCGGGGCAGCCCCCCCCCCCGCAGGGAGCGGTACCGGGAAGCCCCACCGGGGCTGCCAGGGTGCCGAGCAGAGCCCAGCAGGGCCGCAGCCTCCTGGGAACGGTGCAGAGGTGGAAGACGGCGGCTGGGGCCTACCGGGATGGGAGAGGCGGCACCGGGCCGCAGGCCCGTGACTCAGCCGTAGGCCGCGGCAGGCGGGAGAAGGAGGCGGAGGGGCGGGTAAACACTCACCGGTCATACTCAGAGCGTGTGAGGAACATGGCGGCAGCGCGGGAGGGAGACGCAGGGCCGGGGAGGGGGGGAAACAAGCAGCGGAGGAGAAGGAGGAGGCGGCGGCAGCGCGGCGCGGCCCACACCGGGTCCTTTCCCGCCGCTTCCGGTCAGCGAGCGCTCAACGCGCCAGCGCGGTCCCACCCTTCTCCCTCATCCTATTGGCTGCTCCCCTGGGGGATAACCAATCAGAAGGCGGGGGGGAGAGGGAGCGGGGAGGGGGCGTGGCCTGAGGGTACCCGCGGGGACCGGGACCGGGATACCGGGGATGCGGGGAGGGTGGGGGGGAAAGGGGGAGGTATCCGTATACACTCGAGTCCTCCGGAGCCGTGCCGGTTCCCGGTGCGGGGCCGACAGTCCCGTTACCGGCGGCAGCCGGTAACGGGACTGTCGGCCCCGCACCGGGAACCGGGTGCCCGCACGGTGCCCGCTCCGTTGCAGAACACAAGAGGGGAGGGCGGACAATCCCGGAGGTCCCTGCCCTATGAGGGCCGGATCCGAGCCGGGGGAGGCTGTCCCGGGGGTGTCCGGGGGCGGACCGGGGGTTTTGCTTAGGGGCGGAGCGGTGTTGCCCGCCCCCCCGGGGGCGGTGGGGGGTTCCCGGTGGTGGCGGCTCTGACAGCGGAGCGGCCCCAGTGGGTGGTGGAGGTAGTAGCACCGACCGCCCCCGGCCCGGCAATGTCGGAGCCCGGTGCCCCCCCGCCCGGTGACAAAGCGCCCCGGCTCCAGGTAGGGCTCCGGTGTGACATCCCCCCCCTTCCCCGGTGCCAGAGGCGCCTTCCCGGTGTGGCACCTCGGTGCCTCAGCACTTCTCCCCGGGGTAACCCCTGATTAACCCCCGGTACAACCCCCGGTGCAGCCCCCGGTGCTGCCCCTCGGGGCAGCCGCCCGGTGCAACCCCCGGTGTCCCGGTGCAGCCCCCCCGCTCTTCCGGTGCCGTGGCCGCTGCAGAACAACCCCCCCCCGACCCCCCGCTGCATCCCCCAGCCCGGGACACCTCCCATTGCAGCCCCCCCGGTGAACCCCCCTCCCCTCGATCCAGAGCAACCCCCCCGGGTGCAGCCCCCGCCCCCCGGTGCATCCCCCCCGCTCGGAGCAGCCCCCCTCCTCCCCAGTTCCCCGGAGCCCCCCGGAGCCCTCCGGTGCCTCCCGGTGCCCCGGCTCCCGACGCTCTCTCCCCGCAGGACCGTGTCCTGGGTGGGGTGCGCTGGGGCCGCCTCCTGGAGCCCCTGGGCTTCATCAAGGTGCTGGAATGGGTGAGTTTCCCCCCCACCGTGTGTGTGTGTCCCCAGCCCTGCCCCGATCCTGGCACCGGGACCCCCACCAGGGCACAGCCCCTTCCCCAGCACCCCTGGGTGCTGCTCTCTAGGGACCCCTGTCCAGCACTTCCCCCCCCTCCCAGATTTGGGGTGTCCTATTGCTTTCCTAAAGCACCCCCTCCCCGGGGTGAGGGGGACCCTGGAGCCCCTCCGGAGCCTCCCCCACCCCAGCAGCCTTGGGCTTGGGGGGTTTCAGGGGGTGGTGGGGTGCGGTGCTGCCTGGGTACTGGGTTTGGGCCACACGGCCCGCCCGGTGACCTTGAGCAGGGGGCTGTGCCCGGCCACGCCACAGGGGACGGTGACATCGGGGTGCCGGGTCCCCATCACTGCCATGGCCTCGGCGGGTACCGGGTGAGTGGGTGGGGAGGCAGGGCTGGGGTTCGGTGGGCCCTAGGAGGGGAGACCCTGGGCATGAGGGGAGCCAGGTGCCCAGAACCCCGGCCCCGGCCCGGCCGTGCTATGAATGGCTCCAGGATTGGATTTCAGGGTGGCATTTCTGCCGCGCGGCCTCACCGGGGCCGGGGGGCTCCCAGTCGGCTCCACGTCTGGCTGCCAGCACTGGGGAAACTGAGGCACGGCAAAGTGGAGGGTGGGCTCAGCCCCGCAGCATGTGGCCAGACTCATTTGGCCATCTCCCACCTGGCTCGAGGAGGCTTTTCCCCCAATCCCCTGGCTCTTTGCTTTGGATAATCCCACCTGGGGAGGTGCTGGGCACCCCCTGCCAGCGCTGCCCACGTGCAGGATCAGGCCCTGAGTGCACAGACACCCCGAAACTGAAGGCAGGAAGAGAGTCCCCAGAGAGGGGGCCCTGCTAACGCTCCTCCTTCGCTCTTCAGTGCCATACGTGGGTCTGCCCATCCCTACGGCATCAGGCCTGGCCTCTCATCTGGTCCCGGGAAGCCGGGAGCTCAGCTGGGAGGAGTTGCCAGAAAACTATTTGGGAAGGGCGCTTTCCCCTCACGTCACCCCTGCTGGAGCCGAGCGGCGCCGAGGGAGGGAAATGGCAGCGGCAACTCCCAGGGAGGGCGACCGATGGCGGCGGGACGCTGCTGGGGGTCCCACCATGGGGATGCTCCTGGCCTGCTGGAAACCCGGCTCCAGCGCTCAGCACCCTGCCTAAAATGAAGGGGTGGGGGGGTGTTTTGGGCCTTGCTGCCCCCAGCGGAACATCACCCGCCACCGTGGGCCCTGGTTTCGGCAAATCCAGGTGCCGGTGGCAGCCGCGGTGTGACAGCTGCAGGGTGGCAGCTCGCCCTGTGTCGCCGTGACTCAGCGCCCGGGGGGGTTGAGAATGGGTGCATCCCCACCCCCCCCACCAGGTTGGGGGTACCCCCAGGGTCTCGAGGCTGCATCCCCCCTGCTCCTCTCCCGCAGCTCTTCGCCATCTTTGCCTTCGGGGCCTGCGGCTCCTTCAGCGGCGAGACCGGGGCGACGGTGAGCTGCGGTGGCCAAGCCAAGATGACCGCCATTTCTGTCCAGTTCGGGTACCCCTTCAGGTGAGGGGGCACTGGGTCCAGACCCCCCACAACCCCCCCTGCCCAGGAACCCTCCCCAGTGCAGCTCAGCAGCAAGCTGGGGCGCAGGATGCTAGGTTGGGGTTAAACCCCTTCCCCACCGCTGGGACCCCCATGGTGCCTGGGGGTAGGGACTTGCTGTGTCCGGCTGGGGGACACTCTGCACCCCCAGTGCCACCAGGCATCCCCTGGCTCCCATTCCTGGTGCCTGCAGGGAAGTGGGGATGGGGGGATCCTGGTTAATCAGGGAAGGTGAGGATGGAGCCAGGCCAACCATGAGCCACGGATTTAACCCCTTCCCCCAGCCGCCCACCCCATGTGGGGGCACCAGACCACAGCAAAGGGTCCAGGATCTGGATGTGGCAGCGGGTCTGAGCCCCGTGACCCCCCTCTGCATGCTTACATTTATCATCCCCCCCTGCTCCTGGAGCACCCGACATCCCTCTCCCGCTGTCCCAGGTTATACCAGATCCCCTTCGAGATGCCGGACTGCGAGGAGGAGTTGGAGAGCCGCACCCTGCACCTCATCGGCGACTTCTCTGCTCCCGCCGAATTCTTCGTCACCCTGGGGGTCTTCTCCTTCCTCTACGCCATGGCAGCTTTGGTGCTTTACTTGCGCTTTCATTCCCTCTACGGCGAAAATAAGAAGGTCCCGTTCGTGGTAAGGGCTGGGGGGGGGACATGTGACATACATGGGATGGACCCTGCACCGCGCCGCCGGGATGGGGCTGAACCGCGTGTTCCCATCCATCCCGGTAGGATTTCTGCATCACCGTCTGCTTCGCCTTCTTCTGGCTGGTGGCGGCGGCGGCGTGGGGCAAGGGGCTCAGCGACGTGAAGGCGGCCACGCGGCCCGCCAGCCTGATCGCTGCCATGGCGGTCTGCCAGGGCCAGGACATGGTCTGCAGTGCCGGCACCACGCCGGCCATGGGGCTGGCCAACATCTCCGTGGTGAGAGCGGGGCGCTGGTGCGTGGCGATGCTCAGGGGCACACGCGTGTGCGCGTGGGTGCGTGGGGATGCCTGCTCACACCTGCCAAACCTGTGCATGTGAATGAGATGTGTGTGTGTGTGAGCGTGGGCAGGTACATGCATGGGCACACATGGGCACACATGGGCACACATGCACATGCATGGGCACACCTGTACACGCATGGGCACACATGTACACGTATGGGCACACACACCACACACATGCACATGCATGGGCACACATGTGCACGCATGTACACGCGTGTGCACACATGCACATGCATGCACACACATGGGCACACATACACACACATGCACACGCATGTACACACATGGGCACACGTGTACACACATGGGCACACATGTACACACATGGGCACACATGGGCACACATGCACATGCATGGGCACACATGTACACACAGGGGCATGCATGGTCACACATGGGCACACATCTACCTGCATGGGCACACCTGTACACGCATGGGCACACCTGTACACGCATGGGCACACATGTACACGCATGGGCACACATGTACACGTATGGGCACACACACCACACACATGCACATGCATGGGCACACATGTGCACGCATGTACACGCGTGTGCACACATGCACATGCATGCACACACATGGGCACACATACACACACATGCACACATGGGCACATATGCACACATGGGCACGCATGCACAAGCATGGGCACACACACGCATGCACCCACATGGGCACACCTGTACACACATGCACACGCATGTACACACATGGGCACACATGTACACACATGCACACGCATGTACACACATGGGCACACATGTACACACATGCACATGCATGTGTACACATGTACACACATGCATCCACATGCACACATGTGTACACACATGCACACACATGCTGGATCCGCCGGCTCAGCTGGGAGGGGGAGGTGGAAACCTGTGCACACACGTGTGGCCACGGTCCTGACTCCGTGTTGGTCCCATGGGGTGCAGGACCCACCCTGCCCCCCCATGAGACACACCCCCTCAACCAGCCGTAGGGGTGGGAGTGCAGCCCCTGGCATGGGCACGTGGGGTGCTGGGGGTGCATGGAGCATGTGGGTGCGTGGGTTACATGTGGTGCATGAGGCACACGGGGTGCACAGGGCACATGGGGTGCAGGGAATGTGGGGTGCAGGGAGCGTGGGGTGCAGGGAGCATACAGGATGCATGGGGTGCACAGGGTACCTGGGGTATGTGTGGTGCATGGGGTGCACAAGGCACATGGGGTACATGGGTTACATGGGGTGCACAAGGCACATGGGGTACATGGGGCACATGGGGTGCATAGGGCACATGGGGTACATGGGGTGCGTGGGGTGCACGGGGTGCACAGGGCACATGGGGTACATGGGTTACATGGGGTGCATAGGGCACATGGGGTACATGGGGTGCGTGGGGTGCACGAAGCACACGGGGTGCACAGGGCCCATGGGGTGCAGGGAGTGTGTGGTGCAGGGAGCATACAGGATGCATGGGGTGCACAGGGTACCTGGGGCATACGGGGTGCATGAAGCACACGGGGTGCACAGGGTACCTGGGGTACATGGGGTACATGGGGTGCACCGCGTGCGCTCAGTGCATGTGATATGCGGGATACGTGGGGTGCACAGGGCTCACCCCCGGCTGCCCCCCATGGGGGGGTCTCTCCCCTCCCCTCCTCTCCCCCCAGCTCTTCGGCTTCATCAACTTCCTGCTGTGGGCCGGGAACTGCTGGTTCGTGCTGAAGGAGACATCATGGCAGGCGCAGGCTGCGCCCCGCGACAGCGCGGCCGAGCAGGGGGCCATCGACAAGCAGTAGCCACAAACCGGGGTGGGGGGGTCCCACCTGTCCCCCGGGACCTCGCGCCGGCCGCCAGCCCGGGGACGGGGTGTCGCTGGCCCCAGGGTTGGACACGTGGGGCTGGGGGCTGGCTGGCTGAAGGATGCTCTGAGGGGGCAGCAGCCGCCGCTCCTGGCTGCATGTGGGGTGCTGCGGAACCCCGGGGGTCCCGGTCTGTACAGGGGGGCTCGGTGGGTCACCCCGGGGTGCCCACATCTGGGGCAGGGGGTGTGTATAAAAGTCCTGGGTACGAGCTCTATATAGGGGGGTGTATAACCCCTGGTGTCTGGCTCTGTGTGGGGGGTAGAGGGGGGGCTGCGCTCTGTAGGGGTGTATATCACCCCCCGTATGGGGGTGTATGTACCACCCTGGGGTGGCTGGATGTAACCCCGGGTGCTCAGCTCGTTACAGGGAGTAATTGTATATATATATATATATATATATATATATATATAGGCTACATACTGCCTGTGGGCATCCTGCCGGGCCTGGGGGCACATGGAGCCCCTGCTGCCGGCTCCATATAGGGCCCTTATATCCTGCTGACTGGGTATAGGGGTGGGTGTAACCCCAGGGGGTCCGGTGCCACGGAGGGGTGACCCCGGGGTTGTGCAGGGTATGTATATATCCCCATGTCCCCAGCCCTATATAGGGCGTATATAGAATCCCCGGGTCCCCAGCCCCTATAGGGACATCTATAGCCCCCAGCCCCTATAGCGGTACCTACAGCCCCTGCCCCTATAGTGGTACCTATAGCCCAGCCCTATAAGGCACCTACAGCCCACAGCCCCTATGGGGTACCTACAGTCCCTGCCCGTATAGCAGTACCTACAGCCCACAGCCCCTATAGCGGTACCTACAGCCTCTGCCCCCATAGAGTACCTATAGCCCCTATAGGATACCTACAGCCCACAGCCCATATAGTGGTACCTATAGTCCCTGCCCGTATAGCGGTACCTACAGCCCCCGCCCCCATAGGGTACCTATAGCCCCTATAGGGTACCTATAACCCCAGCCCCTATAGGATACCTACAGCCCACAGCCCCTATAGCAGTACCTATAGTCCCCGCCCCCATAGGGTACCCCATAGCCCCCACAGGGTACCCCCAGCCCCCACAGGGTACCCATAGCCCCCATAGGGTACCCATAGCCCCCACAGGGTACCCATAGCCCCCATAGGGTACCTATAGCCCCTACAGGGTACCCATAGCCCCCATAGGGCACCCATAGCCCCCACAGGGTACCCATAGCCCCCACAGGGCACCCATAGCCCCCACAGGGTACCCATAGCCCCCACAGGGTACCTGCGCCCCGCGGCCGTGGCCGGGTCGGTGCGGGGCAGCCCCGGGGCGGGGCGGGACTACACGGCCCGTGGTGCCGCGGGGCGGGCGGGGGCGCGCGGCGCATGCGCGCGCGGGGCGGTGGGGGGGGCGCGCGCGCGGGGCGGGGGCGGCCGCGGCGGCGGGGGGGCGCGCGCGGGGCGCGGGGGGGGCGCGCGCGTTCCCGCGGCGGCGGCGGCGATGGCGGCGCGTGGGCGCGCGGCGATGGCGGCGGCGGAGCGGCGGCTGCCCGGCCTCGACGAGTTCGCGGGGCAGAGCTGGAGCGCCTGGGTGGAGCGGGCCGGGCCGCCGGCGGAGCCGGGTGAGGGGCGGCGGCGGGAGGGGAGGGGGCGGCGGGGGGGCGGCGGGGCGGGGGAGGCGGGGGGGGGGGGGGCGGGGGGGAGTTGCCGCGAACGGCGCCGCGCCCGCCGCCCCCCGGTCCTAGCGCCGCCGCGCGGCCGGCGGGCAGCGGGACCTGGGTTACGGGAGAACCGGGGGGATCCGCACCGGGCATCCCGGTCTGGTGGCTGGGAGCGCGGCATCCGTTACTGGGGGCTTGGTATCCGCGGGTGCGGTGGGCGCTGGGCAGCCTGGCCCGGGAACTGGGCAGCCCAAACTGGGAACCCAGTTGGGTTACCTGCTGTCAGCCCTGACCGGGCACCAGGTGCCCCAGGCCAGGGACCGGTGGTGGGCACCGGGGACCCCGGGTTGGCAACCGGGTGTCACGTCCTGCGTACCGGGGTGCCTGGCACTGGGAACCAGGGGAACTGGGCTCTGCACCCTGGGGTGGGCACTGCCCCGCCAGTGCCCTGCGTCACGACTGGGTGGCACTGGGCACCAGCGGGCACAGTGCGGGCTCCCAGGACGGCTGGATGGGGCTGGGCGCAGCTGGGCACCCAGTGTGGCATGGCTAGACAGGACTGGGCACCCAGTATGGCCCAGCCTGATGGGACTGGGCATTGACTGGGCACAGCTGGACACCACTGGGCAGCCAGTATCGCAGTGCAGGGTGGCACCGGGTGCCCAGTATCACATAGAGGGGTGGCACTGGGTACCCAGCATGGCACAGCCGGACAGCACTGGGTACCCAGTCTCACAAGACAGGATGCCCCAGCTGGCCAGGCCACCATCACCCAGTGAACACCAGTTCCTCTGCCACAGAGCCTGGCGCAGCCACTGGGGCTGGACACCCGCCCAGTGCAGCCGGTGAGGACGCGGCTGTGCACCCATGGCCAGGGCACCGAGGTGTCCCCAGGGCTCAGCCCGGACAGGGCCATCCCCAGGCACCCAAGCTGGTGCAGTCTGATGGCTGGGAGCGGTGGTGCCATCCTGCGGGGGGCGCGGTGGCCGCACCCAGCGCTGGCAGCAGCCAGGGGACGCTGGGACCGTCACCGTGCCGGCTGCTGGTGAAGGGGTTTTGTCTCCAGCAGGATCAGGGTCAGAGCTGGAGGAGAGTGGGAAGAGCGGCGCCAAGAAACTGGACGCCATGACCCTGATCAAGGAAGGTAAGCTGCCTCCTCTGGGGAGAGCCCCCCACGTTCCGGGGCTCCGCGCCCCTTCCCGCCGTGCGGCGCCGCTCACCGCGCTCTCCCCGCCGCAGACATGAGCATCTTCGGCCACTGCCCGGCGCACGACGAGTTCTACCTGGTGGTTTGCAACCACTGCAGCCAGGTGGTGAAGCCCCAGGCCTTCCAGAAGCACTGCGGTGAGCACGGGGCGGGGGTCTAGCTATGGCTCCCCCACACCACGGCACTGGGAGGGACACGGGAAGGCAGCCGGTGCTGGCCGTGCCGGTGCAGCCCGGTGTTGGGGAGCTCATGGCGGTGGGACCTGCAGTATGGGCTAACGCCAGGCTTCCCCTGACCCCTTCCAAACCCACCCCCCACCCCTGTCCCAGCAGAACGCCGCCACGGCCCACTCAGCAAGCTGTACGCCCGCACCACCGCTACCGCCACCAAGTGCCACGTCACCGTCAACGGGCAGCCGGCGGCCGGCGGGACCCCCGGCACGGCCAAGGCGCTGCGGGAAAAGTCTCCCGGTGCCCGTGGGAGAGTCCAGCCCCTTCCCGAGCGGCCGGACAAGGACAACAACCTCTGGTGAGCACCAGGACGGGCGGCTCTCCCCACTGCCTGTTGCGATGCCGCTCTGACCCCCCCACCCCCTCCCCAAATTCTCTCCCCAGCTTGTTCGTGCCCGTGGTCAACCTGGAGAAGATTCCCAGCATCCCCAGACCGGACGGGCACGGGATCAAGGTGCCCCCCAAAGCCGTACCCACCAACACCAAGGAACCCATGGGGAAACCCGCCACCGCCGCGGTGCCCAAAGAGCCCCCGGTGTCGGCCGGGGTCGGGGGGGATTCGGCGATGCCCGCCGATGGCCCGGGGTGCAAGCCGGAGAGCACACCGGCCCCGGGGGAGAAGAACGCGGGTGCTTCCAAGCTGCCCCCCAGATCCCACAAGAAGTTGGCGCGTGAGTCCCCCCCTTTCCTTGCCGGCGACGGGGTGGGGGGCAGCAGGTTCGGTGCCGCGCGGCACCGTATCCCGGTCCCGTTATTTCGGCAGCCGGGGTCTGGCAGCGGGGTAGGTACCGAGGGGGGCATCTCCCAGTGCTGCTCCTGCCTCCGGAGGAGCCGTGCCCTGACCGCAGCTCCGTTCACCCGGCAGGTTGCGGTGCCGGCTGCCCCGGAGGAACGGCGGTGGCGGAGTGCGGCAAGAGCGTGAGCCAGGGTTGAACCCCCCCTCACATCCCCCCCCGTGTGTGTGTGTGTGTGACCCCCAGATACGGGAGTTGGGGAGATGCCGCGGTGCCCACCGGCGATGCCATTGGCACAGCTCAGGCTTGGGGGTGAAATGGGGGGGGGATCACCCCAGGAAAGGGGTGAAAGGAGGGGGCAGGAGGCAGCAGCCCCCTCCCCCCAGCCCCATTTACCTCGCTGCGGCCCCTCGCTCTGAGGAGGGGGTGTCCCCCACAGAGCCCCCCACCCACAGATGTGGCTGTCCTGGTGAGGCCATGCCCCCCCCCCAGCAACTACTGGAGGCCCCCCCCAGTGCCACCACTCCCATCAACACCTCAGTGGTGGCCAGACATGGCAAGGGTGGGGGCAAGCCACCTGCTCCCCCCCACCCCTCCATCAACATGGGGGGCACCCCTGGGCCCCCCAGGCATCCCGCTGCCTTCCTCTGCCCGCAGGCAAGGAGTGCGACCTGAACAGGCAGTGTGGCGTGCTGAACCCCGACACCAAGAAGATCTGCACCCGCCTGCTGACCTGCAAGGTAGCGGGGTGCCGGGGAGGGAGGTTTTTAGGTGTGGGGGGGGGTCCCAGTGGGTGCTCTCTGACCCCCTCCCCGCTGTTGCCCGGCACAGATCCACTCGGTTCACCAGCGCCGCGAGGTGCAGGGTCGGGCCAAGGACTTTGATGTGCTGGTGGCCGAGCTGAAGGCCAGCTCCCGCAAGGAGAGGAGCCCCCCCGGGAAGGAACTGCTGCCCCCTCCCCAGCAGGACCCCTCCTCTCTGCCACAGCCCCTTGCTGGTCCCCCCAGCACCTCTCCCTGCAGAGTGAAGCGACCCCATTCCCACTGCCTGCTCCCCAGGTGAGGATCTTGGTGTCTGGGTGATGGGGGGCAGGAGGGACACCCCCCCTTTATACCAGGCACCCCACCCCCCCCCTTATACCAGGCACCCCAAAAATTCTCACACCACATCCCCCTCTGGTGCAGGGCCCAGCTTTCCTCTGACAGTGACCCCGAGGACGCACCAGCTGCCTCCGGAGAGGGGGGCACGGGGGTGTTCCCCTTCCCTCTGCCCAAGGGGGGCAGCCGGGTGTCGAGCGAGGAGAGCGAAGAGGAGGGGGGCGAAGAGCCCCCACGCCCCCCCCACGCACCCGCCACGGCCCCAGGCGGTGAGTGATGGGACCCCAGGGTGCGTTGGTGACCGAGCATGAGCCCACCCGCCTGCATCCCACGTGCTGGGTGGGATACATAGGTGGGGGGTGGCTTGGGGGGGTCCATACTGACCAGGTTGTGTTGTGTGTGGCCCCCCCCCAGTTTTGCACCTTCGGGAGCCGCCTGGTCAGCCCGGGCTGTTACGTCTTCAACCGGCGGCTCGACCGCTTCTGCTCGGCACTGGGCTCCATGCTGGAGCGGCACCTCAGCTCCCACATGTGGAGGTGAGGGGGGGCTTGGGGGGGCAGTGGGCTCTGGGGGTGCTGCTGGGTGCTGGGGTGCAAAACCACCCAGCCCTGAAGGGGGGTTTGTCCTCCCCAGGGTGGCAGCGGGGCATGGAGGGGGTGTAGCTGAATGGGAGAGGCAAGGATGGAAGCGGGGTTTGAGTGGGGGGTCCTGGCTCACCCCTCCCTGCCTGAATTCGGGGGGGGGACACAACATGTGGCAGGGGTCAGGGAGGGAGTGGGGGTTTGGGGGTGGGGTTCCATCTCACCTCTCCCACCTGAATTGAGGGAGGGACATAGGGGGATGCAGGGAGTGGAGCAGAGGTTTGGGGGGGGTCTCATCTCATCCCTTCCCTACCTGAATTGAGGGGGGGGATGCAGGGAGTGGAGCAGAGGTTTGGGGGGGGGTCTCATCTCATCCCTTCCCTACCTGAATTGAGGGGGGTATGCAGGGAGTGGAGCAGGGCTTTGCTGGGGGGGGGTGGTGTCCCATTTCACCCCTCCCCACCTGAACTGGGGGGTACCCATCAGGGATGCAAGGATGGGAGCGAGGATTTTTAGGAGGAGTGTGGGGGGGGGGGAATCCCATCTCACCCTTCCCCTCCCCTCTTCCAGGAAGATCCCTCCAGCCGCCGAACCCCTTCTCCACACCACCCCAGCCCCCCCCAGCCCCGCCACCTCCCCCTGCGGGCCCCACCGCCCAGACCCCCTCCCCACCTACACGGACCTCACCGGCGGCGGTGGCGCCCCCCGGCACGCGGGAGGGCCGGGTCCCCGCCAGCCTCAACTACACGCTGGGGTCCCCCCACGCCGCGGCCGCCTGCAGCCAGCCGGAGTGCGGGGGGGGGCGGCAGCCAGTCCATCACCTCCCCGCTGCCGGCCAACATCCCCTCACCCTCCTTCAGCAAGTTGCCTTCCACCAAGGCCAGCAAATCCTCCCGCACCCGGGAGACCCTGGGTGGGATGGAGCTGGACACCCGCAAGAGGAAGCCCCCCCCCAGCGCCGGTGGGCCCCCCTATAAACGGACTTGTTCAGGGGAAGGGGTGAAAAGCAAAGGCCCCGGCTGCCAGGGTGCGGTGCCCCCCGGCAAGACGAAACCCCCCGCTCTGGGTTGCTCGGCGGCTTCATCCGCCGCCATCGTCCTCAACGGCGCGACACGGGTGAAACGAGTCGCCCCCCCCGGACTGCCACGACCCCCCTGGCTCTGCCGCCGCGGACCCCCGAGGCTTGCCGCTGCTCGGAGCGGGGCTGCCGCCGCCCCCCCCCCCGTTGTGCCTCCGAGGATGAGGTCAAGAAGCGCAAGAACGCGGCCACGTACTGCCGGCCTGTCAAGCCCAAGCCTGTGCCCTCCCTGCCCGGCCCCCCGCAGCCCCCCTGCTCAGCCCCTCCCGACTCGGGGGGCTCCGTCCGCAGGAAGAAGCCGGGGACCCCCCTGGGCTTTGAGGAGAAGCGGAGCGCCCTGAAGGTATGGAGTGTGGGGGGGTGTATGCTGGGGGGGGTCCTTGCTGAGCTGGGGTGGGGGGCAGTGGGTGTTTGGGGTGGCCCTGGGGGTGCAGGGCAGCGTCAGGGGGTGGTGCTGGGTGGGGAATTGGGGGGGAACCCCTCCAGGGCCACCAGCACCCACAGGGGATGGAGTGGGACCCCCCCTGCCAGGGCTTGGGGCTGCTTCTGCGTCCTGAGGGACACCCCGGTCCTGGGGGCGGCAAGACTACAGGGACACTGGGGGGACCCACCCCCCCCCGGGGTGGGGCTGGCAGCGGGACCCTATGGGGCTACTCGTGTTCCCAGCATGGGGACACCCTGAGTGACCCCTGGCCCTGGGCGGGTGACACCGGGGGGACACTGTGGTCTTTGGGTTGTGGGTGGTGGGTGCTGTGCGGACCCTCTGGGGACACTGTGGCCCTGGGTGGGGGATACAGTGGGGGCTGTGTGGGATGCCTGTGTTCCAAGTAGGGGACACACTATGGCCCTCGGTGGGGGCTGCCATGGGGGTACCCGTGTCCCCAGTGTGGGACACCGTGAGGACACCATGAGTCACCCCTGGCACAAGGGACGGGGCATGGGGGGACACCGTGGTCCTGGGGACATTCTGCCTGCTGTGGGGACACTCTGCGGACACCCTACTGCTGGGTGGGGGGTGAGGAGGGACCCTCTGGGGATCAGGGGAGCACCCCAGCCCTGGGGGGGACACACCATGGGGCTACTCTAACTGGGTCGGGGGGCCAGCATGGGCTTGGGGTCCCCATGCCCCCCTTGTCCCCAGGCTCAGTCCCCACAGCTGACCCAGCACTTCTCCTCTCCCACAGTCCAAAGCCCATTAACAGAGGGGCCACCGGGGCCACCCCCCCGCACCGGGCATGGGAGCATCGACCCGCCCCCCGAATCCCTCCACCGGGAACTGCTGAATGGGGGGGGGGGGGGGAACCCCCAAACCCAACCCCCACCCTCCCCCAAGGAACCAAGGACGAACCAACCTCCAGGAAAATACCTCAAGACTCTCAGTTCTGTTCTCTTGCTGCTAAACCAGCCCCCGGGAGAGGAGGGGCCACCGCTTGGGGGGGGTCCTGGCACAGGACTGACCCCTACCGGGCCCCCCCCGGGCCCCCCCCGGCCCCGCCGGTATTTATAAGAATTCCTATGGCTGTTTTTTGTTTCTTTTTTTTTAAAAAAAAAGGAAAAAAAGAAAATCCTCGTAGTGCTGAGGGTGCGGGGGGGCTGGGGGGGGTTGGGGTGGGGCTGGGGGGGGGGGTTGGGGTGGGGCTGGGGGCCCCCCGCAGGAGCGCTACGGGGGCTGGGGTGGGGACACGGACAGGGCAGCACAGCCCCGGCTCAGCGGGAGCCCTGGGGAGGGGGGGACGGGGGGAGCTGCCACCCCCGCGGGACAGGGAAGAGCGGGGGGGTGTCCAAGGGACCCCGGGGATGGGGTGGGCCCGTGCCGGCAGGCCACGCCCCCTCCCCACAGAGCAACGCCCACGGTCTGGCCACGCCCACACCCGGCTGACACACACCCCCCCCGCAGCCAGAATGGTTCCGCCCACCGCAACACGGCCCCGCCCAGTGTCAACATGGCCCCGCCCATCGCCGCCCCGGCCACGCCCCTCCCGCATGGCCACGCCAATCACAGATCTGGCCCCGCCCCCCGGCCGCCTGGCCCCGCCCCCGGGGGCTGGGAGGGAGGGTGCTGGAAGCCGGCGGCGGGGACACCCCCCTCACACCCCCCCCATAGCGGGGTTTGGGGTGCTGGGGGGGTGAGCAGGGGGTTGGCATGGGGGCCGGCTGAGCCTCGGGGCAGGGCATTTTGGGGTGCCCAGGTGAGCCCCTCCCTCCCCTCCCCGTGTCCCCTCCACTGCTGGGGCTGGGGGGGCAGTGCGGCCCCGGGCTCAGCCTGACCCCACTGGCCTCCTCATCTCGGGGGGGTCCCGCAGGTGGCACTATCCCCACACCCCCCTGGAAAGGACACCCCCTCCATCCCATCTTGGGGCCAACCCCCTGTGCTCCCCAAAACTGGGCGAGGGCTGCGGGGTACGATGGGGAAACACGTTTATTTTTGGCCAAGGCATCAGCGGGCAGCTGCCAGCACAGGGAGGGGGGGATGCATCCCGGGGGGTGACACAGGGGACACAGGCTGGGCTGCAAGGGTGCAGGGGGTACCCCCCATTTGGGGTGCTGGAGTCCACGGGGTCCCACTCCCTGGGGGTTGGGGGGGGGGGGGGGGGGGCTCTGCTTGCGGCTGTAGGTTGCACGGAGCCGGGGGGATGCTGCACCCTGTGGGTCCCTGGGAGGGTGAGGTGCCCCTCCTGGCCCCCCCACCGAGTGCTGCCCAGGGTGGCACATGCTGCCCCAGCGGGACTCATGCTTCTGGTACACATGCCAGGGGGGGCATGGGGCGGGGATGCCGTGGGGAGGGGGGACCCCTGGGGCCCATCTCCCACACCGCAGCATGTGGGTGCCCTGGTGCTGCCATTCCCAGGGGACACCTGCCAAGCTGGTCCAGCCACCATCTCCCATGGTCCTGTGGTGCCCGGTGGTCAATGGGGCCGGTGCCCCACACCCCCACCATCCTATGGCCACGCTGTCCCCCCTCAGAGCCCCCTTGTCCCTCACGGTCCCATGGTGCCGGCGTGGTGGCGGTGACCTCGGCAGAGGCCAGTGCGGGTGGACAGCAGCGATGCTCAGTCCAGGGCGGGGGGAATGGCGATGGCGTGTCGCCCCCCCCAAACTGGGGCTGCGGTGGTGGGCGTCCAGGCTGGCCCTCTGCCCTCAGCGCAGCTGCTGGGGGCAAGTCTCAACAGCAGTGGGGACACTGGGGATCGTCCCCACGGTGCCGTGTGTGTGTGTGTCCCCTACACCACGATGGGGGTGTCGGAGAAGACGGAGCTGACCGAATCCGGATCCGACACCTTCCTCTGCGCCTTGGGGCCGTGCCGGGGGGGTGGCTGGGGGGTTCCCCCCACCTTGAACCTGCCGTTCTGCCCCGGGCCGGTGGTGGAGGCTGAACGGGAACGACAAGGCTCCCCGGGGACCCCGGTGGCGTGGTTCGGGGTGGCGCTGAGGACAGAGGAGTTGATGCTGTCATCTCGGGGGGCCGGTGGCTTGTCAGCACCGCGGCAGCAGCAGCAGCGGCACGGGGTGAGGTACAGGTAGATGAGGACCAGCACCACACTGAGGATGCAGCCCACTAGCGTGGTGTAGGCGGTGTTGAGGGTGTCGTGGGGACCGTGCAGGGTGAAGTTGTGCACCAGCAGATCCACGTAAAGGGTCTCGTTGAGGAGGGGACCCACCACCCGACAGGTGTAGGTGCCGGAGTCGTTGGGGCGCAGACCCCGCAGCTGCAGGCTGCCGTTCGCCAGGAGAGCGGCGCTGCCATTCCCCCCTTCCTCCGACACCTGGTCGCCTTCCGGTGTCACCCAGTACCGGTTACGTACCCCCCGCAACCGGGTGTCGCAGCTCAGGGTGACGGTGTCGCCCAGGTGGGCTTCCTGCACGGCTTCCCGCGCCTCGCTGCAGTTGAGCGGCTGCCGGCCGGCCAGGGCGAGGATCCCCACGGGCGCCGGGGCGCTGGGCAGGAGGCACCGCAGCTCCTCCTGGAAGTCCATCACGGCGCTTAACTGGCGGCGGTGGCCGCGGGCGACCAGCTGGAAGAGCGGGCAGTCGCAGGCCAGCGGGTTGCCGTGCAGGTAGAGGCGGTCGCGCAGCCAGGCCGGCAGCGCCTGCAGCTCGCCCACGGGCAGGCTGCGCAGGCGGTTGGCCGAGAGGTCGAGCAGGGTGAGCTGGGGCAGGCGGCTGCCATCGCGCAGCAGCTCCAAGGGGAAGCGGGCGATGCGGTTTTGCCCCAGGTAAAGCTTCCGGAGGCGGCCGAGGTTGTCGAAGGCCGTGCGATCCACAGAGGAGATCTCGTTGTTGTAGAGGAGCAGGACCTCCAGCTCGGTCAGGTCGCTGAAGAGGTTTTCCTCCAGCACCCGCAGACGGTTAGAGGAGAGGTCCAGGTGCCGGAGGTGGGGGACGTGGGCGAAGGCTTCGGTGGAGACGAAGGAGAGCCCGTTGTGGCTGAGCAGCAAGGCGTGGAGGTGGGCCAAGCGCCCCGGCGCCCAGTCGGCACGCAGCCGGCTGACGTTGTTGTGGCTGAGGTCGAGGACGGCGGTGAAACGGGGCAGCGGCGCCGGCACGGAGCTCAGCACCGCCTGCGAGCAGCTCAGGATGTTGGAGGCGCAGACGCAGCGCGGGGGGCAGCTCCCGCCCGCAGACCCCCACGGTGCCAGCAGCGCCAGTGCCAGCAGCAGAGGCGGCAGCGGCGGCAGCGGGGTCCCTCGCCCCCCAGTGCTCCCCAGGGTCATGTTCTGCCCCATGGCGTCACACGGGGGACGGGGACGGGGCACTGGCATGCCCGTGACCCCCAGCACGGGGTTGGCTGCGGTCCCTCGGGGTCACGACATGCGCCGGGCAGGCTGCTCACCCGGTGTCACGGCACAGGGTGGCTCGGTGGTCACCTGGTTTTGCAGAGTGGGGTGGCTTTGGTCACCCGGTGTCACTGCATGTGCCAGGCAGGCCACGCTGTGTGGGGTGGCTTTGTCACTCAGTGTCGTGGCACATGCTGTGGGGCGTCACGGCACACGCCGGGCTCGGTGCTCACCAGGCATCACGGTGTGGGGTGGCCTTGGTCACCCAGTGTCACAGCATGCAGCGGGCCCGCTCCTCACCCAGTGTCACGGCCGGGGGTGGCTTTGTACCTCTGTGTTGCGGTGCAGGGTGTCTCCAGGCCCCGGTGTCGTGGTGTGGGGTGGCTCCAGGCCCCGGTGTCACGGCGTGGGGTGGCTTTGCACCTCAGTGTCACGGCATGGCGTGTCTCCAGGCCCTGGTATCACGGTGCAGGCTGTCTCCAGGCCCCGCTATCGCAGTGCGGGGTGGCTCCAGGCCCTGGTATCACGGTGTGGGGTGGCTCTGGGCCCTGGTGTCACAGCGCAGGGTGGCTCTGGGCCCCGGTGTCACGGTGCAGGGTGGCTTTGCACCTCAGTGTCACGGTGCAGGGTGTCTCCAGGCCCCGCTATCGCGGTGCGGGGTGGCTCCAGGCCCCGGTGTCGCGGTGCGGGGTGTCTCCGGGCCTCGGTGCCGCTCCGTGCCCCTGGGTTGCCGCCCGCCAGGGCCGCGGATCGCCCCCGGGCTCCCGCCCGCCGCAGCCCCGCTCCCCCTGCGCAGGCGGCCCGGCCGCTCCCCTCCGGTTCCGTCCCGGCCTCCCCCCCGCCTCCCCCCCGGGTCCGGGCCCTGCTGCGGACGGAGGATGCTCGCCGCCTCCTCCCCGCTTCCCGGGGCGTTACCGGGGCCTGGTACCCGGGCCGGTGCGGAGGACGGCGGCAGGGGAAGCCGAGCCGAACCGGAACGAGCCGAAGGGAGCCGAACTGAGCCGAGCGGGGCCGAACCGACCCGAACGAGGCCGAGCCGAGCCGCGCGGGGCCGAGCGGGCCGAGCCAAGCCGAACCGAGCCGAGCGAGGCCGAACCTAGACGAACCGAACAGAGCCGAGCCGAGCGAGGCCGAGTGAGGCCGAATCGAGCCGAGCGGGGCCGAGCCGAGCCGAGCGGGGCCGAGCGGGCCGGGCCGCACCGCACCGGCTGCTGCGCGCACCCGCGGCCCCGGGACAGGGTCTGGGGGCGGCCCCGGCGCGGCGCACCCCGCGCACGGCTGCTCCCCATTGGCTGCCGCCGCTTCGCCCGCGGCCAATAGCGGCAGCGCCCGCTTAACCCCTCGTGGGCCGCGTGTGTCCCCCCGGCCTGAGACCCCCGGGAGGAACCGACCACCGGCCTCAGCATCCCAGTCATCCCCATCCCCATCCCCATCCCATCCCCATCCCCATCCCATCCCCATCCCATCCCAACCCATCCCATCCCCATCCCATCCCCATCCCCTCCCCTCCCCATCTCATCCCATCTCATCCCATCCCAACCCCATCCCCATACCATCCCAATCCTCTCCCTATCCCATCCCATCCTCATCCCAAACTCCTATCCACATCCCCATTCCATCCCAGTCCCCACCCTACCCTTGTTCCATTCCCACCCCATCTCAGCCTTTTCCTCATCCCAGTCCCAATCCCCTACCTCCATCCCTGTCCTCATCCCATCCCCATCCCACCTCATTCTTGTCCCCAGCCCAGCCCCAATCCCTTATCCACATCCCCATCCTACCCCCCTTCCTGTGCCCATCCCCACCCTATCCCATCCTATTCCCATCCCCATGCTACCCCATCCTCATCTCCAGCCCCATCCTCATTCCCATCCCATCCCAGTCCTCATCCCCCTCCTACCCCCATCTTTGTTCCCATCCCACCCATGCCATCCCACCCCATCCCACCCCGTGTCAGCTGCAGCCTCACCAACATCCCCACCCCACCCCTCTCCTGACCCAACCCCAAATCCCCCTGTGCTGCCGCAGCCCCCCACACCCTCCCTGCTCCTGCTGACCCCCAGCACCCGCCTGCACCCCCCAGCACCAGCCCACATCCTCTGGCCCCACTCTGTCCCCCAATTCCAGCCCAAATTCCTCAGTACAGCCCCCACCCACTACCCCAGGATGGAGGGGCCACATCCTGCCCGGGGCTCCCCACCCAGGAGCACCCCTGGGTGCTGCCACCCCCAGCCAGGCAGGGCGGCCCCCCCCCGTCCCCGATGCACCCGCAGCGGCTCTGCTCCCCGGGGGTATTTTTAGACACAAACATTTGTGCCATTTTTTTGGGTCCAAAATTAGAGGAAAGGAGCCAGAACAAACCTGCCTGACATGATGCAGCTTTTTTTTTTTGGGGGGGGAGTGGGCTGGTAATTAAAGGGGAGCCCCCTGCAACACAGAGCAGCGTGTCCCCAGGGTGCCCCTCACCCCGCTGTCCCCCCTCCGTGCCATCGTGTCCCCCACCCAGGGAATTTTGTCCTTTGATTGTCCTCGATTTCTGTGCTTTAATCTGAGTGCTAATCCCTGCCCAGCACCCACTGCCCAACCTGCCCCCCCCTGCCCAGCACCCACACCCCGACCTCCCTGGCCCATCGGTGGGTCTGGGTGTCCCTGTCCTTGTGCCACCGTGGTGGGGACCTGGCAGGGACCCAGGTGTCCTGGAGGGAGCGTGTCAGCTGTGCTGGGGGGTCGGGGTGCTGGGGTATGGGTATGCCAGGGTGATGGGGTGCTGGGATGCTGGAGCACTGGGGTGCCAGGGTGCTGGGGTACAGGTCCCCCAGGGTGCTGAGGCGGTTCAGTCCTGGGGTGCTGGGGTGCTGGAGTACAGAGGGGCTCAGTCCCAGGGTGCTGGGGTGCTGGGGTGCTGGGGTAGAGGTACCTCAGGGTGCTGAGGGGCTCAGTCCTGGGGTGCTGGGGTACTGGGGTGCTGGGGTACAGGAAACCCAGGGTGCTGGGGGGTTCAGTCCTGGGGTGCTGGGGTACTGGGTGCCAGGGTGCTGGGGTACTGGAGTACGGAGGGGCTCAGACACAGGGTGCTGGGGTACTGGTGTGCTGGGGTACAGGAAACCCAGGGTGCTGGGGGCTCAGTACTGGGGTATTGGGGTACTCCAGGGTGCTGAGTGGCTCAGTCCCAGGGTGCCAGGGTGTTGAGGTGCTGGGGTGCCAGGGTGCTGGGGTGTCACTGTGGCTTGATGCTGGGGTGCCAAGATAACAGGTGCTGGGGTGGTAGGCTGCAGGGTGCTGGGACAGTGGGGTTCTTGGGGACTGGGGTGCTGGTTGCCAGGTGCATCATACTGCCAAGACCCACCCCCCTCTCCCCCCCACAGCACCAGCGGTGCCGAGCTCCCCCTGCCAGCTCAGGGAGGGGGGGCATGGGGGGGCTGGATGTCCCTGAGGAGGAGCTGTAGGGGGGTCCCAGTCTGGGGACTGCACAAGGGGGGTCCTAGCACCTGGTTGGGGGGTTTGCACGGGATGGGTGCCAGGGACAGTGCCCAACATGGCTGTGGCAGAAGGACCAGGGGTGTGTGGGGTGCCCCTGAGCTTGGGGGGGGGGGTGTCCCATTGGCTGTGGTGGGGGCTCAGCCACCCAGGGCCTGAATTATTGATGCTCCAGTGGCAGGAAACAGCGAAGCCATAAATCCACCTGTGCCGGGGCTGACACTGGTGTGACGGGGCAGGGGCAGCCCTGGCTCCCTGCCTCAGTTTCCCCAGGGAGGAGAAAAACCCTCAGGCCCCCCCTGCCATCAATCTCCGAGGTGCTGGGGGGGGAGGGGGTGTGATGTCAGCACAGACAAACCCCAGTTTGCACTGGGAAAAGGGAGGGAGGAGGCAGGGCCTGGGTGGGTGTGAGCCTGGGGTGGGCACCCTGGATTTTGGTGCACCCCCCAAAGATGGGGGGGCGGGGGGGTGTTTCCCTCGCCCTGGGGAGCTGGATGCATCCTGCTGCTGCACAGGGCAGGGGATGGACCCAGGACAGATGGGTGGGGTAAGTAGGGACCCCCTCAGGTCCCCAGCAATCCCGCTCCCTGGGATACCACCTGCCGGTACACCCGGTGCTGGCTGTGCCCGGGGAGGCACCGGCAGCCGTTGCCAGGCCCCGGTACGCCGGGGTTGGTTCATCCAAGGTCCCACGTTTCTAATCTGGTTTGGATGGATTTATTTTTGGGTCCTTGTAACCTAGCAATGGGCACGTGACACGCGGGGCCTGCGGCAGGGACACGCGTTGCCCACCCACCTCGCCCGCCAGCCACCCCACACCCACCGCACACCGGCCTGGGCATGGGGCCTGCTCGGCCGTGCTGTGACCCCCACCCCCGGCCCAGGGCAGCCATGGGCTGAGGCTCAGGGCACTGCCAGGAGGATGTTTGCAGCCTGTGCAGGATTTTGGGGGGTGGGGGGTGGTCCTTGGAATTGATGGGGATCCCCCCTTGCAAGCCAATGGACATGGCCTGGGGAAACTGAGGCACGGAGCAGGCTGGGGCGGGGGCTCCCAGTTGCTCCATTGCTGAACTAGGAGGAAAGGAAGGGGAACTGGGCCGGGGATGGGCACAGTTAGAGGCCTCTGTGGCCCCTCCGAGAACCCCCAGCACTGTGCGTCCCCCCCATCCCCGTCCCCACGCTGTGTCCCCCGTGCAGACCTGTGCCCCGTCCCCTCCTTCCTACAGCCCCCCACCCCAGGGTGCCCCCCGCGCTCTCACCCCCCTCTCCCACCCCCCTTTCCCTCCCCACCCCAAGTCCCCCGAGTGTCCTCCCAGTTCCCCACCAGCCCCTCCAGAGCCCCCCCACCCATCTGCCCCTTTTGGGGGGGCCCGAAGTCACGTGTGGGGCTTGAACGGGGAACCCACCCCCCCTCCAACCCTCATCCCGCAGGGGTGATGCCGGGCTCTGGCCGGTCGCGACCCTCGCCCCAACCCCGCTGGAGCTGCCGGACCGCGGGGACCCCGGAGGGGCCGTGCTCGAGGTACCGCCGCGCTGGCGGGAGGCGCTTAGGACCCAGCAGCCGGGCGGTGCGGAGCATCCCTCGCCGCAGCGGCTCCGGCCCCGGCCCCGGCCCGGCCCCGAGCATCCCCGCACGGCCCGGGTCCCCCCCGCACGGCCCGGGCTCCCCCCCCCGCCCTCGGCCCGGCCCGCAGCCCCATGCAGCCCCCCAGGGTAGGTGCCGCGGCCGAGCCGCCCCAGCGGGGCGATGCCCGGGGGAGGGGGGGGCGGTTGGGATGCGGCCGTGGGGGGGGACACCGGGGGCTGCGGGGGGGGCTGTCCAACCGGCGGCATCGCCCCGGGGAGCAGGGGATGGGGGCGGCGGCAGGGGAAGGGGAACCGGCTGCCTGCACCCCCCTTCCATCAGCAATTCCCCCCCCTTCGAGGGTTCCCCGCGGTGCAGGGGATGGGGACACCCTCCCCGCCCGGGAAGTACCCAGGGGTGGGGGGTCTCTGCGGTGGCCCCCAGGCCCCCACCCACACCCCGGGTTCCGCTTCGCAGCCGGCAGCACCCATTGGGGTGTGTGGGGGTGCAGCACCCATCCTGGGGAGGGGCTCGGGGTGGGGGTCACGCACGGCCCTCAAAGCACAAGGGGTGAACCCAGGCACAGGGGGGTGCCGGTGACCCCCCACCCATCCACATGAGCCCTCATGGCTCCAGGCTCTGAGCAAAAGGACCCACTGGGGTGTTTTGGGTTGAAATGTTGGGGGTTGGGGGCTTTAGCCCCAGAATCACCCCTTTTTGGATGGAAGGAGGCTCTCGGTTGTGAAAGGGGTTTGGAGGGGGGTGTCATGGGGGCACCCAGAGGTGGTGGGGGTCCCTGCTGACAGCTCTACCTTCCCCACAGGTGCCCAGCGCTGCCCTGCAGCGAGGAGCGGGGAGATGAGCAGAGAGATGAGAGGGGCTGGGGGGCACCCTTGGGTGCTCTGAGCAGCAGCAGCAGCACCCACCCCCGGACCACAAGCCGGGGAGCCGGTGGCAGGTGAGGATGTGACCCCCCTTGGCGATGCCCCGTCACCCTGAGGATGGGCGATGGGCCGGTGAGCGCCGGCGCGGCGGCACAGGATGGAGCCCTCCCTGCCTGCCCCATGGGCCTGGAACGGCTCTAGGGCAGCACGGGGGCTCCAGCCCTCCCCAGGCCCCATGCCCCCCAACGGCACGGCTGATGGCAAACCCAAAGACGTGGCCTCTAAATCGGTGGGGCTCTTCTTCATGCTGCTCATCGACCTGACGGCCATCGTGGGCAACGCCGCCGTCATGACCGTCATCGTGAAGACGCCGGCGTTGCGCAAGTTCGTCTTCGTCTTCCACCTCTGCCTGGTGGACTTTCTGGCTGCCCTCACCCTGATGCCCCTGGAGATGCTCTCTGGCTCGGCTGTCTTCGACAGCCCGGTTTTTGGTGAGGCCATGTGCCATGTTTACCTGTTCCTCAGCGTCTGCTTCATCAGCATGTGCATCCTCTCCATCTCCACCATCAACGTGGAGCGTTACTACTACGTGGTGCACCCCATGCGCTACGAGGTGAGGATGACGGTGGGGCTGGTGGCTTGCGTCCTCGTCGGTGTCTGGCTTAAAGCTGTGGCCACCTCCCTTGTCCCCGTGCTGGGATGGTTGTCCCCTGACCGCCCACCCGTGCCCGCCGGCCGCGGTTGCTCCTTGCAGTGGAGCCGTGGTCCCTATTGCAAGTTCTTTGTGGTCTTCTTTGCCGCCTTCTACTTCCTCCTGCCCCTCCTCATCATCGTGGTGGTCTACTGCAGCATGTTCAAGGTGGCACGGGTGGCTGCCATGCACCACGGCCCCCTCCCAACATGGATGGAGACGCCGCGGCGTCGCTCTGAGTCTCTCAGCAGCCGTTCCACCATGGTCACCACCTCGGGAGCCCCTCGGACCACCCCGCAGAGGATGTTCGGTGGGGGCAAGGCGGCTGCCATCCTGCTGGCTGTGGGTGGCCAATTCCTCTTCTGCTGGTTGCCCTACTTCTCCTTCCACCTCTACACAGCCCTGAGCACCCAGCCCTTGGTGGGGCCGGCGGCCGAGACCGTGGTCACTTGGCTCGGTTACTTCTGCTTTACCTCCAACCCTTTCTTCTACGGGTGCCTCAACCGCCAGATCCGGGGCGAGCTGGGACGGCTCCTCACTTGTTTCTTCAAGCAGCCGCCCGAGGAGGATCTGCGTTTGCCCAGCCGGGAGGGCTCCATCGAGGAGAACTTCCTCCAGTTCCTTCAGGGCACCGGTTGTCCCACAGAGCCCCGGCCTCGCACCCCCAGCCCCAAGCAGGACCAGCCCCCCATCGATTTCCGCATCCCGGGGCAGATCGATGAGGACACAGTCGAGGGGACAGAACTACGTTGCGGGGACGGGGTCGTCACGCCCGCGGTCACCTGTCCCAAACCGGAGCTGTAACCTTGAGGGGGGAGGTTGGGGACAAACATGGCTGCAAAGGGAAAGAGGAGCTGGTGTGAGTGCCTCCGTGGGGCTGGGGGGGCTCGCTGGGAAGCGATGCTGGGCTTGGGGGTGGTGGAGGGTGGGCACGGTCTGAGGGACCCATCCCATGAAGGGCTCAGCAGGTTTTGGGGTGCCCTTAGGATGGGGCTGCCCAGCCGCTACTGCCCTGCTCGGTGCTGGGACCCTTCCCTGAGCGGGGCTGGGGGCAGGCACCCCCAGATCCCGCACAGGGACACACACAGCTCAGCCCTGGGCCCCGCACAGGGACACACACAACTCAGCCCCGCACAGGGACACACAGCTCAGCCCCGCACAGGGGGGCACACAGCTCAGCCCTGGGCCCCGCACAGGGACACACACAGCTCAGCCCCGCACAGGGACACACAGCTCAGCCCCGCACAGGGACACACACAGCTCAGCCCCGCACAGGGACACACACAGCTCAGCCCCGCACAGGGACGCACACAGCTCAGCCCCGCACAGGGACACACACAGCTCAGCCCCGCACAGGGACACACACAGCTCAGCCCTGGGCCCCGCACAGGGACACACACAGCTCAGCCCCGCACAGGGACACACAGCTCAGCCCCGCACAGGGGGACACACACAGCTCAGCCCCGCACAGGGACGCACACAGCTCAGCCCCGCACAGGGACACACACAGCTCAGCCCCGCACAGGACTCACAGCTCAGCCCCGCACAGGGACACACACAGCTCAGCCCCGTACAGGGACACACAGCTCAGCCCCGCACAGGGACACACACAGCTCAGCCCCGCACAGGGACGCACACAGCTCAGCCCCGCACAGGGACACACACAGCTCAGCCCCGCACAGGGACGCACACAGCTCAGCCCCGCACAGGGACACACACAGCTCAGCCCCGCACAGGGACACACACAGCTCAGCCCCGCACAGGGACACACACAGCTCAGCCCTGGGCCCCGCACAGGGACACACACAGCTCAGCCCCGCACAGGGACACACAGCTCAGCCCCGCACAGGGGGACACACACAGCTCAGCCCCGCACAGGGACGCACACAGCTCAGCCCCGCACAGGGACACACACAGCTCAGCCCCGCACAGGACTCACAGCTCAGCCCCGCACAGGGACACACACAGCTCAGCCCCGTACAGGGACACACAGCTCAGCCCCGCACAGGGACACACACAGCTCAGCCCCGCACAGGGACGCACACAGCTCAGCCCCGCACAGGGACACACACAGCTCAGCCCCGCACAGGGACACACAGCTCAGCCCCGCACAGGGACACACACAGCTCAGCCCCGCACAGGGACACACACACAGCTCAGCCCCGCACAGGGACACACACAGCTCAGCCCCGCACAGGACTCACAGCTCAGCCCCGCACAGGGACACACAGCTCAGCCCCGCACAGGGACACACACAGCTCAGCCCCGCACAGGGGGACACACAGCTCAGCCCCGCACAGGGACACACACAGCTCAGCCCTGGGCCCCGCACAGGGACACACACAGCTCAGCCCCGCACAGGGACACACAGCTCAGCCCCGCACAGGGACACACACAGCTCAGCCCCGCACAGGGACACACACAGCTCAGCCCCGCACAGGGGGGCACACAGCTCAGCCCCGCACAGGGACACACAGCTCAGCCCCGCACAGGGGGGCACACAGCTCAGCCCCGCACAGGGACACACAGCTCAGCCCCGCACAGAGACACACACAGCTCAGCCCCGCACAGGGACACACAGCTCAGCCCCGCACAGGGACACACAGCTCAGCCCCGCACAGGGGGGCACACAGCTCAGCCCCGCACAGGGACACACACAGCTCAGCCCCGCACAGGACTCACAGCTCAGCCCCGCACAGGGGGGCACACAGCTCAGCCCCGCACAGGGGGACACACAGCTCAGCCCCGCACAGGGGGGCACACAGCTCAGCCCCGCACAGGGACACACAGCTCAGCCCCGCACAGGGACACACACAGCTCAGCCCCGCACAGGGACACACACAGCTCAGCCCCGCACAGGGGGACACACAGCTCAGCCCCGCACAGGGACACAGAGCTCAGCCCCGCACGGGGACACACAGCTCAGCCCCGCACAGGGACACACAGCTCAGCCCCGCACAGGGACACACACAGCTCAGCCCCGCACAGGGACGCACACAGCTCAGCCCCGCACAGGGACGCACACAGCTCAGCCCCGCACAGGGACACACACAGCTCAGCCCCGCACAGGACTCACAGCTCAGCCCCGCACAGGGACACACAGCTCAGCCCCGCACAGGGACACACACAGCTCAGCCCCGCACAGGGGGGCACACAGCTCAGCCCCGCACAGGGACACACACAGCTCAGCCCCGCACAGGACACACACAGCTCAGCCCCGCACAGGGACACACAGCTCAGCCCCGCACAGGGACACACACAGCTCAGCCCCGCACAGGGACACACAGCTCAGCCCCGCACAGGGACACACACAGCTCAGCCCCGCACAGGGACACACAGCTCAGCCCCGCACAGGGACACACACAGCTCAGCCCCGCACAGGACACACACAGCTCAGCCCCGCACAGGGACACACACAGCTCAGCCCCGCACAGGGACACACACAGCTCAGCCCCGCACAGGGACACACAGCTCAGCCCCGCACAGGGACACACACAGCTCAGCCCCGCACAGGGACACACACAGCTCAGCCCCGCACAGGGACACACAGCTCAGCCCCGCACAGGGACACACACAGCTCAGCCCCGCACAGGGACACACACAGCTCAGCCCCGCACAGGGACACACAGCTCAGCCCCGCACAGGGACACACACAGCTCAGCCCCGCACAGGGACACACACAGCTCAGCCCCGCACAGGGGGACACACACAGCTCAGCCCCGCACAGGGACACACACAGCTCAGCCCCGCACAGGGACACACAGCTCAGCCCCGCACAGGGGGGCACACAGCTCAGCCCCGCACAGGGGGGCACACAGCTCAGCCCCGCACAGGGACACACACAGCTCAGCCCCGCACAGGGACACACAGCTCAGCCCCGCACAGCTCAGCCCCGCACAGGGACACACACAGCTCAGCCCCGCACAGGGACGCACAGCTCAGCCCCGCACAGCTCAGCCCCAGCCACCCCGTGTCCTGGAGGCACCACCCGCCCCCCAGGCCGCTGGGGCCGAGGCCTGGCCCTCGGGGTGCGCGGGGCCAGAGCCCCCCAGGAGGCGGGCGCGGAGTGGCAGGCGGGGGCTGGAGACAGGACGCGGGGCCGGTGCGGGGCAGCCGCGGGTCCCCCTGACCCCGCACACCCCCAGCGGGACTACAGCTCCCAGCGTGCCCCGCGGCACCGAGGCGGAAGCGGCCCTTTTCCCGCCGCGCCCCGCGCTACCGAGGCGGAAGGCCGGTCCCTAGCTCCCGGCGTGCCGCGGGGGGACTACACCTCCCGGCGTGCCCCGCGGCAGCAGGGCCGGATGTCCGGTCCCGCCTGAGGGAGCCGCCCGGTGAGGGAAGGAGGGAGGGAGGCGCCACCCCGCACCACCGGCCCAGCTCCCGTCCCGCTCCCGGCGGTCGGGCCGCTCGCCGGCCTTCCCCGCCGCCATGGGGTGCACGCTGAGCGCCGAGGACAAGGCGGCGGTGGAGCGGAGTAAGATGATCGACCGCAACCTGCGGGAGGATGGCGAGAAGGCGGCCAAGGAGGTGAAGCTGCTGCTGCTCGGTGAGGAGGGGCCGCGGCGGCCGGAGCGGGGCTCGGCGCGGGAAAGTGCCCCGGGGGGGGGGGCGCTGGGGGGGTGAGGGGGCTCTGGGAAGGGGCTCGGGGTTCGGGTCTCCCGGCTCGGGCGTGTGAAGGCGGCGGGGGTTGGGGTTTGGGTTTGCGCGGCGAGGAGGGGGTAGGGGGGGGCGCAGGGAGCTCGGGGAAAGGGGGGGGTTGGGGGTTTGGGGGCCTTCTGGGCTCAGGAAGGGGCCCGAGGGGGTGGGAGAGAGCCCACCGGTGGATGCGGACTCTGCAGGGATTGAGGGGGATGGGGGGCGGGGCTCTGAGAGGGTCCGGGGTGCTGGGGGCTTTGTGAGGCCTCTGAAGAGGGTGATGGAGCCCCTGGGGCTCGGGGCTTTGGGGGGCCAGAGGGGGTCTCCAGGGAGAGGAGGCGAAGGAGGAAGGGGCTCCCGAGGCTGGCCAATCTTTACTGGGTGAGCAGCGGGGAGGGGGCTGGGGAGGCCCTGGGGGGTACTGGGCAGGCTGGGGGGTTGTGGGGAGGACCATGGGCTGAGGAGTTGCCCCTGAGGAGCTGTGGGGAGCAAGGCTCCCTCAGAGCAGCAGCCCTGCCTGTGTGTGGCTGGGGAGGGCCCAGGTACCATCCTGTCCCCTTGCCCCGCCTTGGGTCCCCGTTTCCCTCCTCAGACCTGGGGACTGGGGGGTGTGAGGGGAGCGTGCTGCTGCCCTGGAGTGGGGCTTTTCACCAGCCAGCTGCTGCCTGACGAAATAACTCTGCTGTTTCTGGATGTTGCCAGTGCTCCAGCCTGGCTTCCCCCCTGGGACCGGTCCCACCCACCGCGGTGGCTTCAGGCTGGGGAGCAGCACAGGGGCTGGCACAGGCAGTGTTTGGTCTTGGGGCAGGGACAGAGAGGGATGGGAGCACGGATGCTTGTGTCTGGATACTGAGATTGCATTGTTGGGGCTTTGCCTGTGAAGCTTTTTGCTTATTATGGGGTAGTGGGATTAAATCCTTTCTCAGGTAGTCAGGTGTAAACAGCAGCTGGGTTTCCCCAGCTGGAAGTGCCTGAGCCACCTTGGCAGGGACACCAGGATCGTGCTGGGTGCCCTGTGCCTCGTCCTGCCACAGGACCCCTGGTAGGACCTGGCTTGGTGTGGAAGAGCGTTTTGGTTCTGGTTCTGCAGAGTTTGCAGGGGTATGAAGCTGGTGTGGTCTGTAGGGACAGGCAGGGCAGGGGAAAAAGCAGCAGAGGAGCGATGCTTCCTCTATTTTTTGCAGTGAAAATCCATTTGTGGGCTCTGGAGGGTTTCTCTTTAGGAGAACCACCAGCTCTCTTGAGCAGAGAACTTTTGCTGTCTGTGCTCCACACCTTGGTGGCTGTGTTAAGAAGTTCTTGCAGGTGATAACCCAGCTCGAGCATGGAGGAGGCAAAAGCTGCTCCATCCCCAGAGTCTGCTGGGTGCAGGCTGCTCCTGTGCAGCTTGGTAGGAGCTCAGGCCCTGGTGGGGTGGTGCTGTGGGGTGGCGTTGGACCATCTGGTCATGTAGGTCATCATCTTCTACCGTCTGGGTGGTTCTTGGGGGTGGGTTTTTTGGTGCTGCACTCAGGTTTTTCCATCTCGGGGGAGACAGATGGAGTTTGTGAGGAGCAGAATGGCAGTGTTGAGTGTCTCCTGTTAGAATGAGACAAACTAACGAGCAGTTCTGCTTTCCAAGCAATCCTTGTCCTAAGGAGAAGCTCCCCCCTGCTCTGTTTAGCCTGGTTTTACTTGTCCTCTGAGGTTTGCGGTCTCGTGCTCATGTAGAAAGCTTGGCTGTGCCTGGAGATAATCCTGTATTCTCTGGGGGTTCCTTGGAGTGTCAGTAAGCAAGGCTGGGATATCCTCTGGGTGGAATAACCATCCCTTTATTTTTGTTGCATGTCAGGTGTTTTCTTTGGGGGTGTCTCATTCTTTGTGGTGATATTGAAAAGACACTGAGGGCTTGGGGGCTGAGACTGACCTTGTCACCAAAAGAGGGAGTAGCCTAGAGGTGGTACAATAATTGGTTTCAAAGCACTAGAGGCCAGGTGAGGCTTTTAAAAGCTGCCTTTCTGGACTGCTGTTGACTTTGGATGGCAGCAGAATACCCCATTGCTGTGTTTCTGAGCTCAACTAAGGGCTGGGGTGTGTCATGGCTCTGGAGAAGCTCTCCTGGAATAACTGGACATGCACAGGGCCTGACACCAGAGCACTGATGGGTATCAACCCTCGTTAATAAACCCCCAAACCATCCCAGATCAGGTTCAAACCTGCAGCTGCTCTCAAATGTCCTGGTTTCCTCCTTACAAACACGGTGATTCCCAGTGCCCTGAGGGTGCCAGAGCCCTGGGACAGGCTGCCCAGGGGGTGTGGAGTCTCCATCTCTGGAGAGATTCCAGCCCCGTCATTGCACAGGTCGGTGTCCAATGAGCTGGGGAGCTGCTTTGGCAGGGGGGTTGGACCCCATGAGCTCTGGGGGTCCCTTCCAACCCCTGTGATTCTGAGGGGATGCTGAAGCACACTCTGGCCACCCACAGCCCCGTTAACGTGAGGGTGAAGCAGAACAGTTCCTTGCCAGAAGAAAAATCACCTGCAGTGGGAACAAACAGCCCTTCAGTTGCATCAAGGGGCTGATGGAAAAGTTCAGGAGGGGTTTTTTGTTGGGTTCACCCTCCTCTCATTGTTTGAGCAAGCTTTTTTATTAACATAGTATTAAAATGTCTCTGGTACGTGGTGTCTCACATCCTTCACTGGTTGTAAGAGCTCACGTGATGGTTTATGTAACTGGAGTGAGCCTCTTGCAGCACTGCTGGTGCAGTGGGGTTGGTTCCTCTCTCAGGTTGGGAGTCTGTACATTCCTCCCCGTTAAAATAACTGCCCCAGTTTGGGCTGGATTTATGTAGGTTAAGGAAAGCCTTGTGCTTGGACCATGGGGGTTTGTTCTTCCCCAGCCTGGGTGTTAGGAGAGCTGGGTGTTAAGGACCTCAAGTTGTTGGGGTCTGGCACAGGCTGCCCAGGGTGGGGGTTGAGTCACCTTCCCTGGGTGTGTTTAAAATAAGGGTAGATTAGGTACTGAGGGATATGGTTTAGTTTAGGATGGGAATGGTTGGACTTGATGATCTTCAAAGGTCTTTTCCACCCTTGTGATTCTGTGATGCACCCAAAATCAGGAGGTTTTTTGGTGTCTTTGACTTCCTCCGCTCTTCCATAATCACCCTTGGGCTGAGGAGGGAGGAAAGAGGGTTTGAGCTGTGTGCTTCCTTCTGCCCAGAGCTGCTTGGGTTTGTTACAGCCCCTGGCATCCAGGAGCTGGTTGGGATGCTGGTGGAAGCGATCTGGGCAGGAGATACTGGTGGGATGGTGGGGGTAAAGGTGATGCTGCCGCTGGTTTGGCAGCAGCTTCTCCGCAGGGATTTAACTGGCTTCAGAATGTTTCCCTTTCACAACCCCACGTTGAGCAACTCGGAGCTTTTGGAGGGTAGGGTGGTTTGGGGTGCTGGGTTTTTTTCCTAATAAACCAAAAGTAAACCTGAGCATTGAATAACCACTGAGCCAAGGGCGTCCCAACCCTGCCAGTGGATCAAATTGTTCCGTGTGGGAATGGTGTCGGTGCCTCTCCAAGCTGGGTATGCTGTGAAGGATGCTTTCCCTCACCAAAGCCATTGAGCCAGCGTTCCTGGGAGGCTGGGAACAGCCTGGAAGCCCTCCCCAGCCCCTCCCCCTGCTAAACACTGCCTCTTCTTCTCTTCCTTTGCCTCCAGGAAAACGCTCCTCTGCAGGCACAGACCTGCCATTCTGCTGGTGGAAAAACCTGTGGGATTTTTCCAGTTGGGATGAGCAGCCCAAATGGAGGAGGGCACAGGAGCCTTTCCTGGTTAGTTTAGGTGCTAGCCTGTATCCACAGACCTGTTCTCTGGTGCCTTTTAGGTCTGTCACACTGTGCTGTGCCTCAGGGCAAGGGGGGTTTGTGTGACATGGAGTGACAAAGCTGGTTGGTGGAGGTACAGTTGTCCTGTTGCTGAATCCAGCCCCTTTCCCTTCTCTGGGCTGAGCACACTGTGTCTCTGTAGCACCAGGAGCAGCCAGTGTTGAACCTTTGTGCTTAAACCACCCCGTTATCCAGCCTGTTAGGGCTTCACTGGGACTAGATATTGTGTGTAATTAGCTGAACAGTTCCTGCTAATTCCTGCAAAATAATGAGAAGCCCAAGTTGGTTCTGCAGGAGCCTTCATCTGTGTAACTGCCTGAGTTAGTAGGTCCTGCTGCTCCTGGAGACCTCAGGGTTTGTGTCTGGAATGGATTTCCCACACCTTTTTCTTTCCTTTTTCACCCCAAACTCACCAAAGCCGCCCCAGTGTGGTGCTGAGGGAGAGTTTGGTGTAACACAAAGAGCCTTCCAGGGATGCAAATCAGGGCAAGCTTCACTGCTATTTATAATGTCCTTAACCCAAAGTAGCTCTTCTGTAGCACAGAGGGTTTCTCTGTGGGTCCTTATTTCACAGAGACCATGAGGGTGTCAGACCTGCCCACTCCTCTGCTCTGGAGCTGCTTAATGTCCTCTGAAGTGTGACATGAAGCTCTGAGGTGGGTGACAGATCTTGGGTTGCGGCTCCGAGCATCCTCCCCAGCTGGGGCTGCTGGGTGCAGGGAGCCCTGGGCCTCTCAGACCTTTGAGGTTTGTGAAGTACACGGGGTGTATCTTGTGACAACTCCTGACCACGTGAAGATGTTGTGGACAAACACAGTGGTCAGACTGGGCCCCAAGTTGCATTTTCAAAAGGCAAAATTCAAACCTCTCAATCCAGTTAGCTTGAAGAGGCACCGGTGGGAGTCAGGGTGGGAACTGGGTGCTGAGCTGATCTCAGCTCGGGTTGTGGAACGTGCTCTCCATATCTGAGATGTCCTGATCTTGGTGCAGAAGTGTCCCAGCCAGCTGGTGACCTCTTCCTAGTGGACAATGCTTGAAGCACCCACCTGGAGCACTGCACCCAGCTCTGGCGTCCCCGGGGCAGGAAAGACATGGAGCTGTTGGAGCGAGTCCAGAGGAGGCCATGGAGATGATTAGAGGGCTGGAGCACCTCTCCTGTGAGGACAGGCTGGGAGAGTTGGGCCTGTTCAGTCTGGAGAAGGCTCTGGGGAGACCTAATTGAGGCCACCAACAGTTAAAGGGGTCCTGCAGGGAAGTGGGAGAGGGGCTGGTCACTGGGAAGCACAGGGACAGGACAAGGGGCGATGGCTTCAAGCTGGAAGAGGCCAGGGGTAGGTTGGGCATTAGGAAGGAGTTCTTCACTCTGTGGGGGGTTGGGGCCCTGGCACTGGGTGCCCAGAGAGGCTGTGGAAGCCCCTGGATCCCTGGAGCTGGGTCAGCCTGGAGAAGAGAAGGCTGTGGGGGGACCTCATTGCAGCCTTCCAGTCCCTGAAGGGAGCAGAGAAACAGGAGGGGAATCAGCTTGTTAAAGGGCAGAGACTGGCAGGACAAGGGGGATGGAGTGAAGCTGGAGGAGGGAAGGGTGAGATGAGATATTAGGGGGAAGTTCTTTGCAGAGAGAGTGGTGAGGGGCTGGAACAGGCTGCCCAGAGAGGGGGTGGGTGCCCCATCCCTGGGGGTGTTCAAGGCCAGGTTGGATGGGGCCCTGGGCAACCTTGTGTAGCTCCAGGCCTGGAGGTTGGTGGCCCTGTCTGTGGCGGGGGGTTGGAGCTCTGTGACCCTTGGGGTCCCTCCCAACCCAGACCAGTCTGGGACTCTATGGTTTCTCCCAGTGAGCTCTGCAGCTCGGGCGGTGCCGCTCTGCTGTGCTGTCACCTTTTGTTCCCCCGCGGGTACCAGCCATGGTGGCCACCCGATGCCTGGCTCTTATTTCATGTTTTCTCAGTTGGTGTTTGGTAACTTCTCTGCCTTGTTTAACCTTCTCTGGTTACTGGGGTGGTACTGCCTGGGGCAGCTTTAAAAACAAACAGCGAGCGGGATGCGACTTGTGGGGTGAGCGGAGGCGCCGATGGAGCTCAGCCTCCTGGCGCGCTGTGTTTTTGGGGTCTCTATCCACCATGAACTCCCTCGTGTTTGAGGAATGAGCTTTTCCCTCAGCAGGGGAACTCACAGCCTGTTCCCCACCCAGCTGCTTGTTTTCATAAGGGTTTTTTAACAGCTCCAGACTGTTGTCCCTGCATTGGAGTCAGTGGATGTTTGACTTCTTATAAACAGGCACATCACAAGAAGAAACTTGATACTCAGCTAATGAAAATCTTCTCCAAACCCCTCTCTTCCCTCCTTGGCCAAGTCACCTGCTGCTCTCTGATGTAACTCCCCTGTCATAGAATCCCAGACTGGCCTGGGTTGGAAGGGACCCCAAGGATCACAGAGCTCCAACCCCCTGCCACAGACTGGGCCACCAACCTCAGGCCTGGATCTACACAAGGTTGCCCAGGGCCCCATCCAACCTGGCCTTGAACCCTTCCAGGGACGGGGCATCAATCCCACATGTTCCAGTATTGAGATCAGGGAAGCTGTGACGTGCTGCAGACCTTGGCTGGAAGCTGCTCCTCCTGCTTAAACTCGGGGTTGAATATAAACTTGGGGTGAACCTCAGGAGGTTCAGCAAGGCCAAGAGCAGGGTCCTGCCCCTGGGACAGGACAGCCCCCGTTATCTGTACAGGTCAGGAGATGATGGGCTGGAGAGCAGCCCTGAGGAAAAGGACTTGGAGGACTCGTGGGTCGGAAGCTGGACATGAGCCACCAGTGTGCATCTGCAGCCCAGAAGGCCAACCCCATCCTGGGCTGCATCCCAAGGAGTGTGAGCAGCAGATGGAGAGAGGGGATTGTCCCCTCTGCTCTGCTCTGGGGAGACCTCACCTGGAGCGCTGGGTCCAGCTCTGGAGTCCCCAGCACAAGAAGGACATGGACCTGTTGGAGTGTGTCCAGAGGAGGCCAGAAAAATGATCCAAGGGTTGGAGCCCCTCTGCTGTGAAGCCAGGCTGAGAGAGCTGGGCTGGTTCAGCCTGGAGAAGAGAAGCTCCAGGGAGACCTTACAGCACCTTCCAGTCCCTGAAGATAGTGTAAGCAAGCTGGGGAAGAGCTGTTCCTGAGGGCACGGAGCGACAGGACGAGGGGGATGGTTTAAACTAGAAAAGGGGAGATTTAGGTTGGGCATTAGGAAAAAGTTCTTCCCTCTGAGGGTGGTGGGTCACTGGCCCGGGGTGCCCAGAGAGGTGGTGGAGGCCCCATCCCTGGAGACATTCAGGTCAGGCTGGATGGGGCTCTGAGTGACCTGATCCAGTGAAGATGTCCCTGCTCACTGCAGGGTGGGAGTGGATGGGCTCTGAAGGTCCCTTCCCACCCAACGCATCCTGGGATCCGATGATAAAAACATAGGTCTGACCGTAAGGAGCAGTGGGTGAGAAAAGGGTGCCCAGCCAGGAGAGATGTTCTCTTGATCTTCAGCCAAAAGACACATGGAGGCTGCGTGTTGCGGCTCAGTGGGTGTCTGGGGTCCGCACTGCTCAACAGCCAGCGCAGCGAGTGACACACTCTGGGAGTGGTGTTCAAAGAGCCGTGAAAACAACTGCAAACCAGCAGGCCAGGGCTGGCTCTGCAGCGAAGGGACCTTCTCCTGGAGAAAGCCAAGTGTTTGTGGCTGGTTTTGGGAAGGATTTGAACACTCAGCTTGGGGAGGAGGGAACTGGGGGCTCCCACCATGGGCATTTAGGATACAGGTTGCATGACAGTGTGGGTGGTTGTGGCATTCCACCATGGGTGTAGCTGGTGCTGGCTCCACGGCGGAGACGGGCACAGCCACAGCGTGGTGGGAAGGAGAGGGGTCAGGGAGAAGATGTGTTCCTCTGCATTTGGGCTTGTGGCTCATGGCAGTTTCAGCTGGTTGTGGAGTAGGTGATGTGACTATTGGCGTCCCTCTCCTAAATCAGATTCAAGCTTCTGATCTGCTTCTGGCCATGAATGGAAACAGCTTTTAGGACAAGAAAATGGGGCGTTGCCAAAGCTGAGGGTGTTCGTGCCATCACTGCGGCGCCGTTGCCCGCTGGCCTCGGGGTGCTCACCACAAGCCCTTCCTCAGCTGGTAGATTCAGAGCAAGGCGAGGTGCTGGGGGGTGACAGTAGAGTAACCCCACCACATGTGCTCTGCCCGCTTCAGGGCTACAACTGGTTGTAAACCAGTTGTTCTCTTGCTCAGCCATGCATGTTTACAGGGTCATTAAGATGTAGCAGCAGCGGGGTGAGGAGGACAGAAGCCCCACCTACCTTCCAAGATTAGCCTTTTCTTCCTTTTTTTTTTTCCCAGTTTCCACCTTAATTTATCAGGAAGAAAGCTTCCTTAACCCCCCTAGTTCAGTGACCACGTGGTCCTGTGCCTATTTCCGCAGCTCTTAAGCAATTTCTTGGTGACATCCATGGTTACTCAGGCCTGTGTGTGTCTGACAGCGCCTTAGCCAGGTGGCTAGCTCAGCTTCCCAAGCTTTCTCCAGTGGTCAGCGGGACTGGGGCAGAATTCTCAGGGATGTCTCACTCACTGGGTGTTTTTAACCACACTCCAGTATGGCACCCAGCGTTTCCCAGTCCCCTGCTGCCGTCAGGCTGTGACGCAGTAGGGTGTTTGCAGATGAAATCGGCTGGGCGCCTCTCGCCACGCTGGCACCGGCTGCCTGGCGGCCGCTCTGCCTCTGATGGATGAGCTTTGGCCTCAGCGCTGCCCTGCGTGGAGACACTCACTGTGCCAAGTGCTCCAAGGCTTTTTCTTCTAAGGAACCTTTAAAAATCCCCTCCAAAGCCTTTAAATAAAACAGAAAATCCAAAGCAAAAAGGAACAGGTTTGGGGGGCCCGTGGCTGATGCTCCTCACTGAGGCATTTACAGGTTCATGGTTTCCAGGCTTAATTTTTTGGGCTTATACACCCAGCGTTTCAAGGTGTATGGAATGGTTGGGTGATGGATGAGGCTCATTCTTTCCCTGATTCTTTGCATGTGGGGATGTTATTAGATTCATCTGGGAAAGAAATATGGATGCACACAGCGTGGGGTGCCTGTGAGTGTGTGACAGCGAGCTGGAAACGTGCAGCTCCTCAGTGTGTAGTGTGGGGTGTGCCTTGGGCTGGCCACAGCTCTTGTATCGCTCCCCCTCCGTGGTCAGAAATCCTCTGCTGCTGGGCCTGAGCATCTCCCAGGTCCCTTCTGCAGGGGTAAAGCCCATCACCTGTAGCACAGGTACACCAGTACCCTGTGTCTTTTTTGAAATCCTAGGGCTTGTGTTACTGCTGCTTTCAGAACAGCGTCTCATAGAGAACCCTCAGCAGCGACACCTTCCAAGTGCTTTACCCTACAACACTGGCTCCCGTGCCCCCAAAGTTAAGCCTTACTCAGCCCCTACACCCAGCTTTATTTGCATGTAGTATTTTTTCTGATGCGTTGTTCTTGTCACAGCTGAGTGGTGACCAAAGCTGTCCCAGTTCCTGTTGACTTTTCTAACAATAACTGGATCTGCTTTGACTCTGCTGCTCCTTTCTCTCATGGGTTTTCCCCTCTTTTCCTGATTCCCAGGGCAGTTCTTGCTGCCTTTCATTCTGGAGGGTTTTGAACCCCCATTTTTGTGATATCCAAGGATGGGAAAAAGTCTTGACAAGGGGAGGTGGGATGGGTTTTAGCAGGGCTTGCAGCTCACACTGGCTTCAAATACATCTGCAGGGAGGTGGGGATGGCAGATTTGAATGTGCCACAGTGGGGTTAGAAACCAAGAGGATGGAAGTGGCAGAGAGGAGCTGATAGCGAGATATGAAGATGGGCTGAGAGCTGGGCTTGTTCAGCCTGGAGCAGAGAAGGCTCCAGGGAGATCTTACAGCACCTTCCAGTACCTGAAGGGGCTACAAGGAAGCTGGGGAGGGACTTTTTAGAAGGGCATGGAGCAATGGGACGAGGGGGAAGGGGTTTAAATTGGAAGGGGGGAGATTTAGGTTGGATATTAGGAACAAATTCTTCCCTATGAGGGTGGTGAGGCCCTGTCACAGGCTGCCCAGGGATGTGGTGGGTGCTCTATCCCTGGAGGTGTCCAAGGCTGGGTTGGATGGGCCTTGAGCAGCCTGGGCTGATGAGAGGTGTCCCTGCCCATGGAAGGGGGTGGGACTGGATGGTCTTTAAGGTCCCTTCCAGCCCAAACCATTCCGTGATTCTCTGGTAGTTTGGCTTTCCAGAAATGCGGGCGCAGAGCTACAGGGGCTGTAGGTGGGTGTGCAGGGTGTCCAACAGCCTCTTTGGTGGAATACAAATCTCCCAGGAGCTGTGGTGTATAAGGGGAAGTATCCCTGTGCGCTTGTTGGGGCGGGGTGCTCAATAAATGTTGACAAAAGGAAACATCTGTTTTCTCAGGGAGAGATATCCATCAGGGTCTATGATTTGAGTAGCTCCTGCTCCATTGCAGAGGCTCTGCTGACAGTTTGGGGGCTGGGCTTCTCACAGCTATGTCATGCTGTTGGTTTGGCCCTTTTTTAGTCTGTTTGAGGGGAGATTGTTTGGTTGGGGTGGCGGGGGTTGCAGGTGGGCTGTAACCACAGCTGGGCGATTCCATGTGTCTCCATAGCTGCACCTCAGCACGGAAGGGTCAGGTCATCCTCCCAGGTCTGCAGCTCAGCTCTTCACATGAACTCTTTGGGGTTATTCCCAAGCTGTTCCTCAGAGGATCTTGGAAGCCTTAAGAAATTCCTGTGGATTTCAAGAGTTCAGGGAGGGTTGCAGCATCATCCTGCCTCAGGAATGGGTTGGCAAAGTTGCTGCCAAACCCCTGCTGAGGTTTTGGAGGCGATAGAGGCCGTTGCTGTAGTTACAAGCTGTGCACGCTGCTTCTCTAGAGGCTGGACTCAGGAACATGTCAGCCTGTTAATTTTTGTGCTTTAATGGATCTTCCAGGTGCATCATTTCTTCTGTGTGCCCAATAAGGATTTGTTTCAGCAGTGACCTGGTTTCTCTTCCGATACTTTCAGATGCTGCAGGGGTTTTGCCCTTAATTGGAGGGGAAAACCAAAAGTCCCTCACCCCAAGCCCAGCTGAGTGCAGCTTTGCTACAGCTTTAGGGGAAAAAGCACTTAAAATAAGATTCTTTGTACCTTCCAAAGCAGTGAACTGGATTGCTTGTTTCTGGAAGGCAGAGGTAGACTTTGACCTACCCTCATGTTTCCTGAGTGGGCTGAATTAAGAAGTAATTTGCTTTAAAATCAAACATTTTACCCAGTGTGGATGTGTAGACCTGTCATTCCTGGTCTAAGCTGAGTTTTGGTCACTTGCTTGGTGCTCTCTTCCCTGTAACCCCCAGCTACAGGAAAGCTTCCTTGGGGGAAGTGGTTGGATGAGAATTTCCCTCCCTTTGTATCCATCCTCCCAGGGCCAGCACTGATCTGGCTTGAAAGCTGCTCAGGTTCCATCTCCAGAGGAAAAAGGGATCTGGCTGTAGGACTTCTACCTGACTTGCCACCCTTCCCAGCAGAAGGGAACCCAGCGCTGTCGCGTGGTGCCAAGCTCTCCCCAGAGCTCTTGGGGTGTTCCTGGGGTAGTTTGGGCTGAGCTCTGGGGAGGCACCACAGCTCCCACTACCCCCCAGCTCAGCCTGGTTTCTGGAGGGAAGGGTTGCTAGCTGAAGGATGTGTTGAAGAACAAGATCTTCACTGAATTCTCACATCCATAAGTGGGGGCAAACCCCAGAGCTGTGGGATAGAGAGGTTCCTTCCTTGCTAATTGGGGAAAAGCCAAGTTAGGGCTCCTGAAGCACTTTTTCCATGGAGTTACCACATCCCAGCTCAGGTCAGCCCCAGTTTCTGGTGACGAAACGTGATCCCGGAGGAGCTGTGTGACCTGCAGCACCAAGGAAGGGTTTGCTTTGCCTGTGACAGGCAGAAACATCCCAGAAACGCTCTGGTTTCCCTGCTTTTTGAACCCATTGCTGGCTGGTGGTGTGGGTCATGATTTTGGAACTCTTTCTAGCTCCCCCTCTGGTCCCTGCTCGTGATCCCAGGAAGGGTCCCAAAGAATTCCGGTGTAACTCTATCCACTCTCACTCATCAGCTTAATTTCCAATGCGAAGCATCAGGTTTTCTGTAGGTTGGAGCAGTGTTTCAGTGGCATTTAAATTCCTAATCCTGCCCCCCCCCACCAAGGTACTCGACTGAAGGCTTAAGCCAGGCTGTGAGTGTAAACACCTTCCTGCATCTGGGTTAAGGAAGCTGCCTGATAGCAGGGAACAAAGGGTGCAGACTACAAGCTGTTTACACAGTAGATTCAATATGGATTTCTTTATGCAAACCCTTTACAGCCACTCCAGTGAGTTGGGAAAAGGAGAACAACAGCTTGTGGGGTGGGTGCACCCACAGATGTTTAGAGAAGTTGTGTTGGAGACCAGAAGCAGGACCTGGAGATGCTGGAGCTAGGGCTGGGAAGTAAAGGGAGTAAAATGCAAATGGTTGTGGCCCGTGTGTGGAGTGGGGGTAAGAATCACAGAGTCACACGGGTTGGAAGGGGCCTGGAGAGCTCATGGGGTCCAATCCCCCTGCCAAAGCAGCTCCCCAGCTCATATTGCTCAGGTCGGTGTCCAGACGGGGCTGGAATCTCTCCAGAGATGGAGACTCCACACCCCCCTGGGCAGCCTGTCCCAGGGCTCCCTCACCCTCACTGGGGAAAAGTTCTTCCCCATGTTGGTGTGGAACTTCCTATGCTCTGACTTGCAGCCATTGCCCCTTGTCCTGTCCCCACAGACACTGAAAAGGGGCTGGCCATTTCCCCCTGCATCCCATCCTTCAGATATTGATAAACATTAATAAGGTCCCCCCTTAGTCTTCTTCTCTCCAGGCTGAACAGCCCCAGCTCACTCAGCCTTTCCTCACAGGGGAGATGCTCCAGGCCCTTCAGCATCTCTGTAGCCTCCTCTGGACTCTCTCCAGGAGATCCCTGGCTGTTTTATCCCAGGGAGCCCAGCACTGGACACAACACTCCAGGTGGGGCCTGACCAGGGCAGAGCAGAGGGGGAGGATCCCCTCCTGTGACCTGCTGGCCACACTCCTCTTGATGCCCCCAGGATCCCATTGTCTCTCTCAGCCCCAGGGCACACTGCTGGCTCATGGCCAACCTGTCACCCACCAGCACCCCCAGGTCCTTCTCCACAGAGCTCCTCTCCAGCAGGTAAGGTAAGAGTAGAAGGTACAAAGTGAGAGATGGCCCTGAGAAAGCCCTGTGCTGCATGGGAGGGTGTTGTACAGGTACCTGAGACTAGCCACAGGCAGTGTAACAGCTTGCTTCTTCCTCTGAGCTGTGGGGATGGATCCCTGCCTGAACATTGGCCATCTCCTGGGCAAGCAGCTGCCACCCCAGCAGGAGCTCCCAGCAATCAGAGCTGGAGGGCAGGCGTTTTTAAATGACTGTTTAACAAGGTACCTTGTCTGGATGGAGCGTGGAACGAGTCCCAGAGAGGACCTGGAACGTGGAGTAAAACTCCTTTAGGAATAACGCCCCAGAGGAGGGGACTGACTGCTCAGCCGTGCTCTCTCGTACCTGTGTCTGCTGCAGGAGCCAGTTCTGGGTTGTAGCGGGTAAGGAGAGAGGGCTAGAGGGTGCAGGTTGCTATTTCCTCCCTCTCCTGGTCCCTCAGAAGCCATAGGGTGAGTATAGGGCGAGTAACTCCTCTAAGAGTGAGGATTGCTGAAGTGTGTGGGGCTTGGAGAGGAGAAGGGAAGGAGTTAACCCAGTAGGGTAACCGAATTAGTGTTGTGTAACCAACTTGGCGGTGTTGTCATGGCATAATTGTATCTGATAGTGTTTTGTCAGTCAGATGACAGGTAGTACGAGCTCAGCACTGCCTGCTGCAGCAGCAGATTATTTTAAGATAGTCTAAGGAGGAAATGACAGCAGAAATGATGATGAGGAATAAAAGCCAGAGAGGTTCTGTTCAAAAGCCCCTTCTCAGTTCCAGCTGGTGGGACTCTGGGATGAATGGCCTGGTTTTGGGACACTGGAGCTTTCCAGTTGCAGCACCTTCTTATGGGAAACGTGGAGGATGGCATGGAAAATGAAAAGGAGGGGCTGGGTTCCTCCCAGGGTGGAAGTGCTGGTACAGAGCGTTGAGGTTTTCACATCTGACCACAAACGCTGCCGTGCCGAGTGCCTGAGGAGCAGTAGCAGGAGCACAGAGATATTCCCAAGCCCTTCTTGATGCCACCTCAGTTCAAATCCCTGCCAGCTGGTGGGGCACAGACATCTTGGCAGCTGGGAGAAGAGGAGATAACAAAAGCAAAACCAGCTGCTGAAGGATGTTTCCTGCAAAGCTGCTGGCTTTGGATGGAGCCTGGAGCAGAGAGACATCATGTGCTTCAGGCCCTGGAGTTTGCTGGGGTGCAAGGTGTTAACTCCAACACCTGAGCAGATTTGGGGTGGGGGGCAGGGGGGGTGTCCTCCTGAATCATCCTTCTTCCCTGTTAAAGCGTCTTGCATGGCTTTGAAGGTGGAATCTAGTTTATGTTGCCTGCTCTACGTGAGCCTGAGCCACTGATTGCTTTGAGCCTCGTGGGAAGGAGAAAAAAAAATGCAATTACCTTCTGCTTAGGAATAATTCAAAACTGAAATTCTTTGGCTTGCAGATTTGTAACTTGCCAGCCTGAAAGCATTCTGTCCTGAGAGGCTTTAACCTGGAAACCCTTCAACCTGAGCTGTGGGTGAAGTGATTTAAATGGCCCTGCGTGGAGCTATCTCAGAACTAGTTTTCCTGCTGTTGGGGGCAGGTGTCGGTGTTCCAGTCCCCCAGGGGGGATGTTGAGACAGGTAAACTCAAGGCAGATCTTGGCAATCAGCATTTAAAGTGCTCTGAGCTGTAGATCCTGGCCCTGGCACCCCCAGGAGCTGTGCTGCAGAGGCATCGGGTACTTCTCCATTGAATATCACCAGCGTTTTTCTCCTCTTGTCCCTCTCTCTCCTGGATCCCAAGAAACAGAAATCCTTGTCTGGCTACCCGACCACGAGGGAGGCTGTAACCCCACGAGGGAGGCTGTAACCCCACGAGGGAGGTGTAGCCCCATGACACCTGTAAATGGCTCTAATGAGTTAAAGCATCATTTGACTTGATTTGCCTCCCATTTGGCAGCCTGAGAACCTGCCAGTGTTTGTCCTTCTATGAAAGCTCTCGCTGTGTGAAGAGGCTGATTTGCATTTGCTCTCCTCAACCACCAAGAGCTGTAAAAATATTTGGCTGCTTGTTTGGATTGAAACTGTCTTTAAGTGCAACTGGGAAATGCACCTTCAGCTCAGAAATGACCTTGTCCCATGCTGGAGAAACTTTTTGCTTGTAATTTAATCCAGTGATGGATCCTCAGGAATCCTCCTCAACATCTGGGGTCTGACCAGGATGAACCTGGGAGCTGGAAATGAAGCGTGAGGCGGTAATGGCTCCGTCGTCCTCCTTTGGTCTCCGATTGCCAGTGATGGGTCTGGGCTTGGGGTGGCATGATGAGCTCACTGCTGGTGAATGAGCTGCTTGTATCAGGGCTGTTGGGTAACTTCAGAAAGCAGCAGTTGGGTTTGGTCTTTCTCAGCACCTCCACGCTCCTGCCAGTACTTCTCATTCCCTGAACAGCCAAAAGGGATTTGCAGCGATGCCGGGAAGAGCCCGAAGCAATGTGAAACAGGCTCAGAGGGGTAGGAAACTCCAGGCAAGGGAGTAGATTGTAAACAATTGCCTGCACAAGCCTGGAGTGACCTCTTATCTTCAGGGCTTTGATTTCTTGGTGGTTCTGCCCCGCTGACATGAAGTCCTGAGGCTGGGAAGAGAACCCAGTGCCGCCACTTTCCCACCCTGTGTGCGGTGCTGTTCTGAGGAGTTGGCTGTCCCAGGCTTCAAGGACATGCCAGTGACACTGGCACGCAGCAGTGACCTCTCTGGATGTTGCAGGGGCTTGGGAAGCTCTTTCCTGGAAGCCTTGCTTCCCAAAGGTAGCACCAGAAGCCTTTTCTGCTTTGTGTGTGGTGTTTTTCCCAGAGCAGTATGCCTCAGCCTGGTTTTCACAGCCTGATGTTCCTGAAACCTGGTCTGTTGGGTTTTTTCTTTCTTTCCTGTTGGTCTGATAATGTAAAAAAGATTTATTTTGTTTTCTCTTCCAACAAAGCTCGCTGTGCTTGCAGCAATGCCGTGCTGGGTTAGCATTGTGTAGACTCCACGGGCTGGGACATCTGGTGCCTTGATGCCAGAAGTGAGTGGGAGCTTGGGTCTCTTAGCCCATCCAGGATCTCTTGAGTCATATATCCGAACCCAGGCAGGCTCAACTTCATTCCTTCACCTTCAGCACACCCAGTTCTGCAGCTCAGAGTGAGCCTCTAAGGCTGAGGAGCCCTGAAGCCAACCACTGATCCGGCTCCTTTGTGCTGAACTCCTGGCATTGTGGTCACCCGAGGTGGAGTTACCCAGGACCAGCTCTTCTGCTGACATGCAGTGATGCTGTTCCTGCTTTGCCTGTGCTTCAGGCACTGTACAGGCACTGTAGCTCTGGCTGCTGCTGGCTGCAGAGCTCAGCAGAGCGTGCTAATGTGAGGGCTTTGACTCCTGGAGTGGATGTCCTCGCTGCACTGAGCCATGCAGCCGTGTCACGGGGGTGCAGAGGGGTTTCTGTGGGGGGTGGGCTGCGGTTTGTGAGTGCTCTGTGGTTTGGGGGAACTGTGAAAACCAGCCAGCCTTAGCTGTTGTTTCTGCAGACAGACAGACAGGGATAACACTGCTCCTCCTGCTCTGCAGAGGTTTGGCAATCCAAGTTTCTCTGCCTTCCTCTGATGGGAGGCTGCAGGTCCCAGGCTTCAACTGTGTGCCATCCTGCAGCAATGGCTCCTTTCCAAGCGAAACCCAAACTAACTACCCCCCTCATTCCCAAAGTAACAATCCTCATACTGGGGGAAGCTCAGAGCCTGGAGCTTGTCACTCAGTTCAGGTTTGCCCTGCACGTCCTGTGGGTGGGTGCCTATGGGTGTGCCACGGTGAACATCCCCAGTTCTCTAGCAACTGTGGGAGTGTGTTGGGAGCCGGAGGGTTAGAGCAGGAGCCTCAGGTCTCTGATCTTCCTGCTGGTGATTCACAGACACCTGAGCTGCCTCTTCAAGTCTAGACAAGTATCTTGGTTGAACTTCACCAGAGCAGTTTGAGGTATCCAGCTCAGGAGCGATGTCGGTGCGCTTACCCACGCTACCGATGGGTCGGGGGAGCACAACCACGTCTTTCCACCATGCTTTCGAGCTCTCTTTGGGATCTACTTCCCTTCCACTGTGCATCACACAAGATTGCTTCAGATTTAGATGTTCTTCATAAAAATAAAGAAAAAATCTCCAGGATCTGTGACTGCATCCACGTGGTGATGCCCGGTGAACGCTTTTCTCTGGCCCAGCTCGGTGACGGTGGGTAGCAGGTGATGATGCACTGAGCCCTAGGGCTGCCTGGGCTGTAGCTACTGAGCTGGAAGAGAGGGGATGGTAGATAATTCATTAGATAAAGCCTTGGCCTGGTTTTTCAGACCTGCCTCCCCAGTGACTGGGAAATCCAGTAACTCTGTGGGGTTTTAGCAGCTGAATGCATAATGCACGTTGGCATCTGTCAGCCAGACCCAGGATGTTTCTGGGGATCCCTTCAGAGATCCCCCCCAAGGGGCTGGGGCAGCAGAAGTCTCTTACTCCAGACCCTGTTAACCTCTGTGTGAGAGCCAGGAAGGGTAAATCCTGCCTTTCCTCTTAATTTCACATGGTAGCTAACTGTGTTTTTGTGTGTGTGCTTTTCAGGTGCTGGAGAGTCTGGGAAAAGCACCATTGTGAAGCAGATGAAGTAAGTGAGAGCACAGGCATGTAAACTGCATTTCTGTGGGAGGCCAGACACTGGAATCCACAGTGCCCTTCTGGTTTGATTTGGGAATGATGGCTTGGTTTTCTTCCAGGATTATTCATGAGGATGGCTACTCAGAGGAAGAATGCAAACAATATAAAGTGGTTGTCTACAGCAATACGATCCAGTCCATCATTGCAATCATAAGAGCCATGGGAAGGCTAAAGATAGACTTTGGGGAAGTTGCCAGAGCAGTAAGTATTTCACTTATTTCCTTCAGTCCAAGGCTGCTGTGAATCCTGTTAATGAATCCTGGAATTCAGTCCACCCTCCTCACATCTTGTTACAGGATGAAATAGTGAAAGACCTTTCGTAATCCGTGACGTATTAGTAGTACAAGTATTTTACTGAGGCTGTGGGTAAGAACCTTTAGTAGTCTGCTCAACAAACTATGTAATCCCCAAGCCTTTGTCTGAGCTATTTGAAATTTCAACACAATTCTCACTTTTTGTTTGTAAGTGGCTTGAGATCAGGCCTCAGAAGTTTCACAGCATCACACCAGTTAATTTTTAAGCTGAGCCAAATAAATCCTAATAATTTTCACTACTTGTATTTGACCTGTTAATACTTTTGGGGTTTGAAGCCCCATTTTCCCCCTGTTCTGCTCATTCCTTGGGCTGTTACTAGCGTTTGACTCCAAACCTTGGAGATGGCAGCACTCAAAGTAGCCTACTCTGTGATGTGACCACGGGTATTTTGAGGTTATGATATAGGGGTATCAACTTTTTAAAAGGGTAGATAATGGCAGGACAAGGGGGATGGAGTTAGATGAGATATTAGGGAAAAGTTTTTTACAGAGAGAGTGGTGAGGGGCTGGAACAGGCTGCCCAGAGAGGGGGTAGGTGCCCCATCCCTGGGGATGTTCAAGGCCAGGTTGGATGGGGCCCTGGGCAACCTTGTGTAGCTCCAGGCCTGGAGGTTGGTGGCCCTGCCTGTGGCAGGGGGGTTGGAGCTCTGTGATCCTTGGGGTCCATTCCAACCCAGCCCAGTCTATGATTCTACAATATTCCCCTCCACCTTTCCACTGTGCTCACTGAAGCCGAGCAGCGATCTCAGCCTGGCTAATGTAGCTGGAAGGACTGGGAACTGATGTCTGCCTCCGTATCGTGGCAGTCCAGACCTTGATCAAGTTAATTTAGAGCAAGTGAACGACTCCAAAACCTGCTGGCTCCCTTGTAGAAGAGTGAGGTGCAGCTCTAAGATTTCAGAGAAGAATTTTACTAGAGCAAAGACTCAAACCCTGATCAGTCCATCCCACCTCCTGATGCAATCCTCTCAGAAGAAATCGCTCTCCCTTAATTCTGACAGCAAATGGCAAATCCTCTAGTCACCCAAAGCTTGCTTTTGATACTCAGTTACTCCTTGTTGCATGCTGTACGACACTATAATCGAGCTTTTTCGATTTAAAACCTATTATTTATCAATAACTCAGTGATTTGAGTGGATAGACAGCATGAGAGAGGAGACCACAGTTCTTAGAGCAGCTCGCAGCCCAGAGGGCTGTTACTGGTGTTAAACCTCACTGTAATTTGTAAAGGTGTAAACTAGATCCAGACTGGTTTTGTTTCCCCTCTCCCCACAGGACGATGCCCGCCAGCTGTTCGTGCTGGCTGGCAGCGCCGAGGAGGGCGTGATGACCGCCGAGCTGGCTGGCGTCATCAAGCGGTTATGGAGAGATGCAGGGGTTCAGGCCTGCTTCAGCAGATCCAGAGAGTACCAGCTGAACGACTCTGCCTCATAGTAAGCAACTGTTACAGGCTTCTGGTGGTCAGGAAAGTACCTGAAAGCAGGGTGGCCCCTGGGTGGTGGGCAGGGTGTCCTGCCCAGGGGGCGGATGGAAGCACTACGCTTACATTATCAATCACAGAATCACTGGGTTGGAAAAGACCTTTGAGACTGAGTCCAACCATTCCTGTCCTGTGCTAAACCATCTCCCTGAGCACCTTGTCTGCCTGTCTCTTAAATCCATTCCAGGTTGGTGACTCAGCCCCTTCCCTGGGTAGCCTGTTCTAGTGCCCAGTGTAACCATTTTGGGGAAGAACTTTTCCCAATGTCTGCTCTGACCCTGTCCTGGGGCAGCTTGAGGCCACTGCCCCTTGTCCCATCTCCTGTCCCCTGGCTGAAGAGACCATTGCCCACCTCTCTGCACCGTCCTGTCAGGTCACTGGAGGTGGTGAGAAGGTCTCCCCTCAGCCTCCTCTTCTCCAGGCTGAACACCCCTGGTTGTACTGGTTTACCCAGGGCTGGGCTCACCAGGTGACTTCGTGCTTTAGCTCCTCAAGCTGTTTGTCTTCCCTCTGTGTAGTATTGGAACAAACCCCCCCTCCCTGTTCCTTATTTCGTGCCTGGGTGATGTCAGTCTGGTTTTAGTGGAAGAGTAACTTAAGCCACCTTAATGCAATCTGCTGTCAGCGCAGGTGATCAGCTCCACCACCCTCCTCATCCCCACAGAGAGGGGTGTTAAAGCATTTCGCTAAACTTTGGGTTACTCTGGGCTTGCTTTTATTAACAACTCAGAGTTGGGCCATCACCTCTGTGAGTGGCAACCCAAATGTTATGTCTGTGATCTATATATTAACACAATTAGATGATAGACAAAGTCCCCCATTTTGAATAGACAAATTCCTCTCTGCTCTGCCCTCAGGAGGCCCTAGCTGGAGTCCTGTGTCCAGATCTGGGGCCCCCAGTACAAGAAAGGTGTGGGACTGTTGGAGAGGGTTCAGAGGAGCCACAAAGATTATTAGAGGGCTGGAGCAGCTCCCCTACAGAGAGAAGCTGAGGGAGCTGGGCTGGTTCAGTCTGGAGAAGAGAAGGCTGCGGGGGGACCTCATTGCAGCCTTCCAGTCCCTGAAGGGAGCAGAGGAACAGGAGGGGAATTGGCTTGTTAAAAGGATAGACAATGACAGGACAAGGGGGATGGATTAAAACTAAAGGAAGGAAGGTTTAGATGAGATATTAGGTGGAAGTTCTTTGCAGAGAGAGTGGTGAGGGGCTGGAACAGGCTGCCCAGAGAGGCGGTGGGTGCCCCATCCCTGGGGGTGTTCAAGGCCAGGTTGGCTGGGGCCCTGGGCAACCTTGTGTAGCTCCAGGCCTGGAGGTTGGTGGCCCTGCCTGTGGCAGGGGGGTTGGAGCTCTGTGACCCTTGGGGTCCCTCCCAACCCAGCCCAGTCTGGGATCCTATGATTCTTTTGGGTGGCTGAAAGTCCCTCGTTTGCCTTTGCCATCTTCTCTTTGGGTATCACTGATTGCTCAGTCTCAGTTCTGCTTCGGATCTTCGATCCTGCTGATCCGTCTCAGAGGTCACAGTCTCCTTTTCATCTTTCCCAAGGTCTTGATATTCTATGTTAAACATCTAAATTCTTAGAACTCTACTTAATAAAATACCTTGTTCTTCTCTTAAACTGAATATTTGTGTGCTTACCCCAGTCAGTCCTTCAACTATCTACTGCTGAACTGGGCTGAGGATTCACTCCTCCATGGGAAGGGTGATACACAGGACATTGAGGCAGCTTAAATTTACTGTTTGAAACCACCTGTGATTACCTAGCAGTAATTACCTCCTCATTAATCCCATCCCTTCATCATCACAATAAACTCTTAACATACTATTGGTACAAAACTCTATTTACCAAGGAGCACCAGCTCCTAAACCCAAGCTCCTGATTAAACTACCACATCCAGGATGAGCACCAGCTTCTGACAGTGCTGATGCTGGCAGGTGGATATTCACAGAGCCCTTCTCCCTAACAGCTCCCTGTTCCCTCCCCTGTCCCCTCACGGGCAGTGCTGCTGGCTGCCTATAAACCTGCTTGTTGTTTCCTTTCTAAAACAAACACAATTGCTTAACAATGTGAGAGTTATGACCAGATAAATAGGCTGCTACTGGCTGGTTAATGAGCATTTTTGACGAGATGCCTCATCTGTTTCCAAGAGGCAGGTTAGTGTGGTTGGGGAAACGTTTTCTTTTAATGTGCAAAACAGTCCTTGCTTTTCTTTCTCTCTTTTTTTTCTCCCCTTCAAGTCATGGGCTTGGTTTCTCTAGAACAAATATTTGCAACTCTGGAAGGATGATTTTGGGATTAAGTGTGCCTCCTGATGTCCAGCTTCAAAACTCATCTCAATTTAACCAAGTTTTAAGCCTTTGGAAGCAAAAAATAAAAAAGCCCAACCCAGTTTGCAAGTGCTTTACAAAGAGACTTCAGATGTTGTGGCTCTGTTGCCTGCAGGCTCTTGCTGTGCAGAGCATATTTTAGCTTGAAAATAAGGAAGAATTCTTCTAAATTTGTCCCACCTTGGCAGGCTATCATGGGCTGAGATCAAGGTGAGCGAGTTGACAAGAGGCTTTCTCAGATACACGTGTGAGGAGGAAACTTCAGCTTCAAAGGGAGGGAAGAAAAGGGATGAGGAGCGGGGAGAATGAGGGGATAATGTGATGAAAAGCTGAGGAGAGGAAAAGGAAAACTGGAGGGACTTCTTGAGCAGAGGATGTAGGGCAGAAAGCCTGAGTGGTTGAGCAGAGCTGAAGAGGAAGGTGAAGATGGGGAACCTTGGTTTTGTGGGCTTGGTGGTCAGCTTTGAAAGCAGAGGAGACTGAAGGTGGGCTGGAGAAAACAAGACAGAGAGGGGTTTGGAAGCAGAGCAGGTTGTGGAGCGAGGACGTTAGTGTGCTCTGGCAGGTGCCCACAGATGTCCCAGCCTGGATTTTGGATGGTTACTCCACTTCCTGAATATCTACAACCCACTGGTGTCCGGTTCTTGGTCCCGCTGTGCGCAGGCAGAGCTACTGTGACGAGCTGCAGTCACAGAGCAGTGTCAGATCTGTGTGGCACAGAGGTTTCAGCCTGGTGATGACCCACGTGGCACTTTTTTTTTCCTCAGAATCTTGCTTCCCCTCTGAAGACCACAGGAAGTTGCACTAAACCAGTGTTATTTTGATCCGGTAGCCCAGCAACTGGGCGGTTGGGAAACACTGCGAGTGGGTTCCTTCAGCTCGGTCACGCAGCGGAAGACCCATGTTCTTCTGCAGGGCCTCACCACGTCCTGAACAAGTGTTCAGCCAGTATCTTCCCCACTCTGCTCACTGCGTGGCTCCAGAGCTTCCCTGCTGGTGTATTGTACTCCTACCTGGAGTGTTGTGTCCAGTTCTGGGCTCCCTGGGATAAAACAGCCAGGGATCTCCTGGAGAGAGTCCAGAGGAGGCTACGGAGATGATGAAGGGCCTGGAGCATCTCCCCTGTGAGGAAAGGCTGAGTGAGCTGGGGCTGTTCAGCCCAGAGAAAAAAAGGCTAAGAGGAGATCTTATTAATGTTTATAAATATCTGAAGGGTGGGACACGGGGAAATGGCCAGCCCCTTTTCAGTGTCTGTGGGGACAGGACAAGGGGTGATGGCCTCAAGCTGGAGCACAGGATGTTCTGCACCAGTATGTGGAAGAACTTCTTCCCAGTGAGGGTGAGGGAGCCCTGGGACAGGCTGCCCAGGGGGGTGTGGAGTCTCCTTCTCTGGAGATATTCCAGCCCCGTCTGGACGCCGACCTGTGTGACCTGTCCTGGGGAGCTGCTTTGGCAGGGGGTTGGACCCGATGAGCTCTGGGGTCCCTTCCAACCCCTGTGAGTCTGTATTACCGAATTCCTCCCCTCATGCTTAAAGGCTGGCTGTCTCCTCCTCCCTTCTTGTGGCTGTGGAGGTCTTAGCTTTCTCCATGCAATTTCCTAGGACGGGGGAGGGGAATACAAGGACCATCTGAGCCATCCCTTGTGAAGATGAAGCAGTGTCAGGAGCGAGAGTGCCATGGCGCAGCGCCAGGCCTTGCTGGGCAGTGCCGAATTGTTCTGAAAACTTCTCTTCCTGCTGTTTCCTGCCTGGCTGAGCACTTCCCCTTGTGTGGGCAGAATGCTGCGTGGGAGGAGAGGAGGCAACCATCATCATCATTGTAACACTAACAGCTCGGTGTAACCCGTAGGCCGCGGGTGGGGGTGAGCCCCCAGAGAGAGCCGCTCCTGACACTGCTCTGGCCTGGAATCATCCTGGTTTGTGTGTTCTCCTGTTTTTGAAGAACAGTTGAGCAATTCTTGGTCTGAACTGTGGATGTTCAAGCACTCGGTGTCTCCTCCAGGCACCAGCTGATAACGTCCCTTGTTGCAGTTTTGTGTGGCTGGGTGCTGTGAGCAGATGGTGCCTGGAGAAGAAGCCCCCATTTTCCCAGGCCCTGCCCCTCCCTGGGCCACAATGGGGGGGAAGAAGGGAGTGAAATCATCACTAGAGTGAAGTCTGCTAAGAAGGGAGGGGTGGGGGGGGGTAGGTAGAGGTGTTTTAAGATCTGGAAATGAAAAACAACTCATGAAGAAGTGACCAAGAAACCCCATTTCCCCAGTCCCTACCCCACCCCGTGCCACAACAGGGGGGAAGGAGGGAGCAAAACCATGACTAAAGCCTGCTAAGAAGGGAGGGGTGGGGAAGGTGCTTTAAGATCTGGTCCTGCTTCTCATCACCTGACTCTGGTGTCACTGGGGGTGTAGTGTAGTGTCACCAATTAGAGTTGTCTTTCCTTCACTCTGTGTTGTCTGTTTTGCCCATGTAGTTGATTACAGGCTGATCTCTCCCTGTCCTTATCTTGACTCCTAAGCCTCTCAATATATATTTTCTCCCTTGTCCAACTGAAAAGGGGAGTGATAGACCTACTTGGGTGGGCATCTGGCCTCCAGCCAGGCCTAAACCACCACATCCCTGCAGCAACTGCCCTCCTCCTTTGGTGTGGTGGTTCAAACACCTACATCTCTTACATTGCCTTCTTGCAGCTTCCTGTTTCTCTGTACCTGAGATGTGAGCTCTGTACCTCTCCGGGCCGATGCCATGGAGAAGGGGCTGGGACCTTTGCCCACAGTTTGGGGGTGAAGCCCAACAGCTGGGGTGGGTGCAGCAGGGTGACAGCATGCTGCCACCTCGCAGTTACCTCAGCCTGACCCATGGAGACATCAGATCATGGTTTGAAATGTTTGAGCTGCTGGTTTCACTACTTCTTTTGCTCAAAGCTTGTGCAGTCTGCACATCCTGCAGGTAATTATCAGCAGACTAATGAGCAATTAGCAGAGTTTCTGATCAACTGTCCTGTATTCCAGCATGTCTCTGTCCCCGGGGGTTCTCTGGCCTGAATTCCCTGACACGCTGAGGGATTAACCCTACACCATTTCTCTGTGGGGTTTCCCCCTCCCCTTTGCTTTCAAGCACCAGCTTGCAGGGTGTTGTCCTCCCGTTCTATCCTGGTGCTTCCTCATGATTCCACCTCGGGATCACAGCTTGGCTTTTTGAAGTGAGGTGTTTGTTCATCTGTAGGTCAGTGCCACAGGCTGCAGCCTGTCTTATCTGGCCCAACCAAGCATTGGAATTGATAAGGGGTAACAGCAACGTGCCCTTTTCCTGCTGTTACCTTGTTTTCTGCTTTGCTTAATCTGCTGAAATCCAGGGCGAAGAGGAAGCTGAAATGCGCTCTGTAAATCCAGGTTTCACCAGGTCCTTGGCTTTTCCTTGCTGCAGGAAGACTCTGGTAGAGATGATTAATTCTGTATGAGCTGTCAGCCTCTGTAGGAGGAACAGTTTGTGTTCTCAGGCTGGCACACAGACTTGTGATAACGTTTCTTGGAAGCTGTGAGTATCGACCCACCTGGGTACCAAACCTGCGTCTCCTTTCCCCATCAAAGGCTGGCTTTTGTTTGTGGCTCTGCCTTTGGTAATGGCCCCTCCTTCCCCTAGCTCAGGCTCATAAGAAATGCTTTGTATGAATCTTTTGGAGCTGTGTTTTTGGCCTTGAAAGCATTCTTCCCAGGGCTAAAAGGAAACATGACTGAAGTGTTAGGAAAATACTGATCCAGGGTTCAGGGGAACCTGTGGAGAGGAGGGGAGCTGCGCTATCTTCACCAGCTAAAAGCTCTCAGCTTCAGAACATCCCAGTCCATGTTTCTTAGAGCAGCCTGAGTGTGAGACTGGGAGGTTTTCTGATGGGACTGGAACTACTGGTCCTTGCAAGTACAGGCATTGTGCCAGCCTGGCACGGGATGTCCTGGGAAGGCTTGGAGGCTCACCAATACAGGCATGAGTTGTACTGGAGGCTTTTAGTCAGGTCTTTTTGTACTTGACCCCTCGTTTGGAGGAGGGAAATAAATAATAAATAAAGGAGGGAAACAAAACCAAGCTGGTCTTTGGTGAGATTGTGTTTGCAAGGTGGTGCTGAAGCATGAGGAATAGTTGGCTCCCCAAACACCAGTGTCCCAGGTGGGGAACAAGTGTTGCCACCCCAGTGTACAGAGGAAGCCTGGTAGCAAAGGAAGTGGTGAGAAGGGATTTAAACTGCACAGGGTGTAGAGAGCTTCAGTGAGGTCTGTGTCTTCGGTTCCCAGCATCATATTTGTGAGGAGTGGCTTTAAACTTCAGACAGGCAGTGGCGAGCTGTGGGTCATGAATTGCTCACAGCCACCAGTCTCAGACCATGCTTTTCCAGCTGCCTGTGGGATGGTTTTGTTGGGTTTTGTGTTGTTTTTCTCAACTTCTACTAAATCTGTAAAGGCAGAGGGGAAACAAGGAACGGTTTGCCCAGGCTGGGCTCTGCAGGCAGGTTTTGGTGGATGTCCTCTGCCTTTGGCAAGGTGAGGATGGCCAGAGCAGGCTCCATGCACGGCTCTTCAGCTGTGCTGGGTCTCCCCCAGCTTAAGCATTTCCATGGGATTTATCCTTTGAGTCTCCCTGGAATTAATCTGGCAAAGCTTATTTATTTGTTGAAGGCAGCTGCAGCCAGAGCATCGCTTCCTCTGATACCCCTCGTTCCCCCATCGACCCGCAAGCGTTCCAGTGGCACTTGGCAGTCTGTTTGGTGGGAGCTGCCTGACTCCCCTTCACCCCTCCCTGGCTGCTTAAAAAACTTTCTGTAGGAATTACCCCCCCCTTTTGCTGCCTGAGCCTCTGATGCTGAAACATGGGGATTAGGAGCAGATGTTTTACTGCTTCAGCTTGTACATTGAGCGCTCGAGCAGCGCGGGGCAGCCGTGTGCCCCCTGTCAAAGCAGAGCTCTTAGGGTTTGCTGGGTCAGCCCTTAAGTAGCGTTTCCATCAGCTGCTGAGCCACCCTAGGAAGGGAGGGGAGACTAAATCTGGGCGTGTTATTTCCTCAGCAGAAATACCTCTGAACAGAAGCCTAAGGAAGGTAAGAACCTCCCAAGTTCTGTTTTACTAAGCTGAAACTAAAGCCAAGCCTGAGTTTTGGGTGCTGTTTCTGGTCCAAGAGCGGTTCACAAACCTGTCATCCCACTGAATGTGAGAGAGGGGTAAGAGTGGTGGCTCTTGCTGGGCTAAAACTGCTTGCAGATACCAGCCTGTAGGAGAAGAGCCCCGCAGCACCGGGCAAGCATGGGCAGGAGGCTGAGTTCTTCTGGAGTTTGGGAAGTAGGTAATTCTTGGCTGGGAGGACAGGCTGTAACACACCAGTGTGGAGCCATTGTGCCACTGAAACCTCATGGTATCGATTAATAACCGCTCCTGATAAAGACGTGGCCGTACCCACTAGGGATAACGCTGCTGGCAGCGATGGACACTGGCCTCCACTCCCTTCCCATCTCCTTTGTGGAAGCAGGAACCCATCATCTTCCTTCCCCCTAACAGGAACAATGAGCTTGGAGGTGTTGTTGGCCAGAATAGGATTTCTGATGCCGCTGGAAATGATGTGTGAGAGCTGAGAGCTGAACTTCAGAGCTAATCTGTAGTAGCTGGAATTAGTTGGGGTCTCGATGGGCATGTTGCCTGGATGCTGGGGAGAAGCAGCAGCCGTGCTGGGCGGGCTGGATGTGTTGTGTGTCAGTTTGCTCTCACTGGAGGAGGTGAATGAATCTGCCTGTTTCAGGGTAGTTTTGATGCTTCTTTCTTTCCTCCTGGCTCATTTGACATAACCTTGCCCCCTTTCAAAGCCAACCACTGGATTACTGCCTTGTGCTTTGATGTGAAAGACCTTGACTGCTTTGAATTGCCCCAAGAGATACCAGTCTTGGCGTGGCTTCTGCTTCAGCAGTACTTCTCCTACTCAACTCCACCCAGTGCCCGCTGCAAGGTCACACAGGGAGGGGTTAAACAAACAAACAACCAAACCCAACCACAAAACCCCAGGGGGTTTGTTTGCTGCGCATCCCAGGTCTGTACTACACAAAGATGATGAATAAATTCCGTGGTGACTTTCTTCTGCAGTTTATAAAAGATTCATGGTGAGCAAGTAGACTAAAAAAAGCCTGTCTTGTGTTGTCTTTTCTGGTTTAGTTACCTAAATGACTTGGATAGAATATCCCAGCCGACCTATATTCCCACTCAGCAGGATGTTCTGCGGACCAGGGTTAAAACTACAGGCATTGTGGAAACTCACTTCACCTTCAAGGACCTGTACTTCAAGTAAGTGAAGGGCAGCGCTGGTCCCCGTGGACTGCGGTGTGTTGTTCTGCGGGTGGTGGTGGTGGCAGGTCCCACACCTGTGCTGCAGAAGGTCTTGCCCTGTTTTAAGTGTCCTCCTTGCCTCCATTTACGCTCCCTCTCTACTAGCATTGTTCACTGGTTTCACTTTATTTGCCTTCTTCTGTTCTTTTCAGCCGCTTTTATGTTGGAATCGCAGACACAGGTACTGACTGCTTGTTTACAGGATCCCCCCCACCCCAAAAAACATACTAAAAGGACACTGACTTTGGGATTTTGAGTTTGAATTTAACCCCTTGGGTTGAAGTGGGAGAGCTCTCCCCACGGTGAGGCTTGGCATGGAGAAGCTCGGGTATCGAGCCTGCTCTCAGCGGTGTCCCTTTACGTATCACTAACAGAGCTCTCTAACCTCTGCAGCCCCTGCCAGTTTAGCTCCTCCCTGCTCCTAGCAAACCCTGGCTTTGATCCCCAGCGTGCTCCTGACACGCAGCCCGTCACCCCACGGGGTGGACTGGCCATGTCCCGTGATGTGGATGTAGGGAAGCACAGCACCTGTGTTTCTTGGGCGAGTTCTCCTTGTCTGTGGCGATGTGTTCAAGCCTTTGTTGCTCAGAGCCTTTAAATAAGCGTTTCTTGCCTTATTTTTAGCTTGTGTTTGAAAGAGCTGTAGCAAAACCCCAAGTGCTGCTTATAAAATCTGATCTGTGTGCGCTTCTTTGGGGGAACAGTGGTGGTTTGGCTTCCAAACTGTTTCAACCTTAAATGCTTTTGAATCACTGAGCTAATTAGATGGTTCCTGGTCCATCTTGGGGGGGGGACGGGACCCCCCTCGCCTTTCGTCATGATGTGGTAGGATTAGTGCTTCCAGCTGCAGTGTGCAGAAAACCATCATGTCTGGCTGATGGAAGAGTGGGCGGGAGGTGGCTGGCGGTGGCTGGAGGTGGGAGGTGGCTGGAGGTGGCTGGAGGTGGGAGGTGGCTGGAGGTGGCTGGAGGTGGGAGGTGGCTGGAGGTGGCTGGAGGTGGGAGGTGGCTGGTGGTGGTTGGAGGTGGCTGGAGGTAGTGGCTGGCGGTGGCTGGAGGTGGCTGGAGGTAGCTGGAGGTGGCTGGCAGTGGCAGGAGCTGGCTGGCGGTGGCTGGCGGTAGCTGGAGGTGGCTGGCAGTGGTTGGAGGTGGCTGGCAGTGGTTGGAGGTGGCTGGAGGTGGCTGGAGGTGGCTGGCAGTGGCTGGAGGTGGCTGGCAGTGGCTGGAGGTGGCTGGAGGTGGCTGGCAGTGGCTGGAGGTGGCTGGCAGTGGCTGGAGGTGGCTGGAGGTGGCTGGCAGTGGTTGGAGGTGGCAGGAGGTGGCTGGCAGTGGCTGGAGGTGGCTGGCAGTGGCTGGAGGTGGCTGGCAGTAGCTGGAGGTGGCTGGCAGTGGTTGGAGGTGGCAGGAGGTGGCAGGTGACTGGAGGTGGCAGGTGGCTGGCAGTGGGATGTAGCTGGCGCTCCTGTGTGACCGTTAGACCCCTCTGTCTCACGGGAAGGGGCAGAGGGGGCGGCATTGCCTCCCTGATGTGGAGGGGGAATCGCTCTCCCCCCAGGCCTGCCTGGCCTCATCGCTCACGTGCCGAGCCCGGGGCACGCGGTGCCTGGCCTGGCAGGGATTTGCTCCACGAAGGAAAGCATTAATACATCCTACACCCCCAAGCTGCCATCTTCCCCGTGCTGGAGGAGCCTTGATGTTAAATCTCAGGCATTACCCAGGGGCCTGGGAGGAGCTGTGGCTCCAGGGTGGATTAGCCTGACGAGGCTGCGTCATCAGGGATGCTCTTCCTTTCCCACTGAGCGGCAAATGATGCGAGCTGAGTAAACAGCCTGTATCCTCATGGAGATTTCTCATCTCTCCTGTGGTCCACAGGGACAGTTTACCTTAAATAAAAGATGGGAGTTAGTGAAATGATGCTTCTGCCTCGTTTGGCATCGTTAAATCACAATTGCTGCTGGCCCAGGCTGGGCAGTTCCCCCCTTGTGTCCCCGGGTAACAAATCGATGTTTATGATTTTTGTAGCTCTGGGATATCGACTTGGACCTGTTGATTTAATTAAGTCATAGTCCACCAGAGCAGCCTGGGCAATCCTGCTTCTCATCAGATTATTTTGGTGAGCAGGGTGTTGGAACTGCCCAAGATGCTCATGGATTCTATTTCTGAAGAGGTGACATTGTTTTGGAGCCTGTTGGGCTTTTTCCTGGCTCCCAGCAGCAGCAGGCAGCGTGTTCCACGTGTTCCATGTAATCCTATGCCAGGCTCAGTGTCAGTGAACTGGAAGAGCAGCCTCAGAGTAGGTGTTCAGAGTCCAGTCAAGCAAATGGATTGTTACTAAGGAAGTAGGAGATGGAGAACAAGCTAAGCGTGTCCCTGGTGGAGAGCGATGTGGGTAATGCCTGGTTCTCCCTGCTGAAATTCCTCCGAAGAGAAGGATTTTAAACCCCACCTGAGAAAGGGAGGGCTGGGAGCTACTGCCTCTTCTCCCCTAAACCCTGCTCATTCGAGAGCCCTTAGCAGAGCTGTCCCCATCCTCCTGCAAACCTCCTGAGATGTTTCTCCTGCCTCTCTCAGGATGTTCGATGTCGGTGGCCAACGGTCGGAGCGGAAGAAGTGGATCCACTGCTTTGAAGGTGTGACAGCCATCATTTTCTGTGTGGCCCTCAGTGATTACGACCTTGTCTTGGCTGAGGATGAGGAAATGGTACGTTGTGGAGCAGTTACTGGTGCCTGGCAATGCGGGAGGGAGGTAGATGCAAGCACAGACCTATCCTCCATGGTGGGGGGATGTGCCTCTGGCTTGCTCCTCTTGTAACCCTTGTGAAGGTGAGCACTTCCTTGCAGCAACCTGCAGGATCTTGCCCCAGAAACTGATGAAAAATAATAATACAGAAATGGTGTGAGTTCCTCTAACGCATCCTGGGGGAGTTTCCATACCTGAGAGGTGCCTGTAGGAAAGCTGGGGAAGAGCTGTTCCTCAGGGCATGGAGCCATAGGATGAGGGGTGAGGATTTAAACTGGAAAAGTCGGGCTGGTTCAGCCTGGAGAAGAGAAGCTCCAGGGAGACCTTACAGCACCTTCCAGTCCCTGAAGATACTGTAAGCAAGCTGGGGAAGAGCTGTTCCTGAGGGCATGGAGCGACAGGATGAGGGGGATGGTTTAAACTAGAAAAGGGGAGATTTAGGTTGGGCATTAGGAAAAAGTTCTTCCCTCTGAGGGTGGTGGGTCACTGGCACAGGGTGCCCAGAGAGGTGGTGGAGGCCCCATCCCTGGAGACATTCAGGTCAGGCTGGATGGGGCTCTGAGTGACCTGATCCAGTGAAGATGTCCCTGCTCACTGCAGGGTGGGAGTGGATGGGCTCTAAAGGTCCCTTCCCACCCAACGCATCCTGGGATCTGATGGTTCCTCTTCTCAGAGTTGTGCCCATGCTCTTCCTGAGGAGGATATTTCATGGACACTCTTTATCCTCTGTAGTAAATAAAGCTGCCTGCCCTCCCCTGATACAATGCATCCCCTTCTCCATTTGTTTTGCAGAACCGGATGCATGAGAGTATGAAGCTGTTCGACAGCATTTGTAACAACAAGTGGTTCACAGACACATCCATCATTCTCTTCTTGAACAAGAAGGACCTGTTTGAGGAGAAGATTAAGAAAAGCCCCCTAACAATCTGCTACCCAGAGTACACCGGTAAGCTTGGGCTCCCAAACCACCTCTTATCTGTGTCACCAGGGCCAGGAAGGAGTGGGTTAAAGCCTATGGGATCAGGAGAACTCCAAAGCTCAGCTGTTTCCCCATCCATTCCACTCTGGGCAGCATCTTGGGGCTGCAGTTGCTTGGTTTTTGGAAGAGGTGCAGTCATGCAGCCCTCGTCCCTGAGAGTTACAGCCTGGAGTACCAACAGCAGAGCATCACCATGCAGCCAATCCAGGTTGCTCTGCGTTTCCCATGTGTTATTTAGGGAAATAATGTATTAAATTTCAATCTCAGAGGCTGGGAAACTTACCCAGGTCCTGGGCACAGCACTTCTCTGCCCTGGTGTGTCTGTTCTCCAGCCGGGACCTGCACGGTGCTTTGTGGTCACTGCTCAAGGCATTTGGACTTAATTTTGAATGCCTCTTCCTTCAGACCTGCTTGTTCCCCTGATTTCTCCCTCTGCATGTCTCCAGTGGGAAGATTACTGTAGGCAGTGTTCCCTTCTGGTGATCTCAGGGGGTTGTGGGGAGCGACACGTCCAAGGTCACTGACCAGGAGCTGGGAATAGACCTCAGCTCCACGAGAAGGAGTTAATGATGGATTTGGATTTGTAGCTGGATAAGGCAGATGGTTGCAAGCAGCTTAATGTGGACTTAAAAGCTCTCTGTGCTGTGAAGTGCTGGCCAAAGTAAAGGGATCTTCTCTTTTTCAGGCTCCAACACGTACGAGGAAGCAGCTGCCTACATCCAGTGTCAGTTTGAAGATCTGAACCGAAGGAAAGACACCAAGGAGATCTACACCCACTTCACCTGCGCCACCGACACCAAGAACGTGCAGTTCGTCTTCGACGCCGTTACAGATGTTATCATCAAAAACAACCTGAAGGAGTGCGGGCTCTACTGAGGAGGAAGAGCCCTGGGAGGAAGGTAAAGCCCAACCTCTTGTACTTAAACCTGGGGCTGGTGGTTTCTGTGCCCTCCTGACACCAGGTTTCTCTCTTCCAGTTTGCTTTTCTGCCGTGGCGTTTTGAGACCTGGACTCTGTGCTGCCTGGCGGGGACGGCTGCGAGCCCGGAGAGGACCAGAGAAATGAAATCAGCATGTGGAATCGTTGAGTTCTTTAGCACAATCTTCTCTATTTAGGGACCTTCTTTATTATTGGGGTTTTTTTTAATTATTATTATTATTATTTTTTAATTGTTATGGGATGTTGATGTTAGGGTGAGGTGGAACAACCGTTAGCGTGACTAGATCATCCCGGCGGCGTTCGCGTGGCGTGATCTCCAACGTGTACAGCTGTTGTGAAGTTGAGGTGCTGGATTCCAGACCTTCAATATGTAGCTTTCTCTCTCTCTCTCTGGTTAACAAGCCACCACTGCTCTGTTTTTAAGGTTTTGGTTGGGTTTGGTTGGGTTTTTTCCATCGAGAAAACTTAGAACTTTACTAAACTTTTATTTCTTTATTTGCAAACGAATCTTGTTTTAAAAATAAAACAACAACAACAACAAAAATCACTTAACTATGCACATGTGACCAGATCATGCAGAAAGTATTCCTCTTAGCAGGAAGTCTTTGTTTTTAACACTTGGTATGGTCAGGATTTAATATTTCTGCAACTACTTAAAGGATCCTTAGCGCTCGTACGGCGACAGCTCCAGCTTTCTCTGACGTGTGTTTTCGTTCCCATCCTGCTTCCATAAAGCTTTTGGAAGGAGCTCCAGCAGTGGGACAGCAAAGCTCTTTAGCTAACAGCTTGGGGTGAGTGCTTGGTGATGCCGATGGCCCCATCCAGATTCACCCTGCGTGGCCCAGCTGGCTTCACGCTGAGCCCCTACCCGGAGCTACAACCCCCTGAGCCCCAAAGCTCCAGGGCTGCTCCCCCCACCGCTTCTTCCTCTGCGTTTTCAGTCTAACCCGGTGGGTGATTTTGGGAAGGGCCCTTCCTGCCCAGCAGCGCCCAGGCTGTCCCCACCAGCATGCCTTTACTCTGTATCCCTGGTGCCAAATCCCGCCTGCCATTGTTTTTACTGTAGTGCCCTTCATTCCCATCGGTAGCCAGCCCAGCCCTCCGCTGCCCCAGTGCATCCAGACTCCTTCCCCCCTTTGTCACGTGTACAGTTTCACTCTGTTCTAGTTGTTGGCAGTATTAAAATGGTGAGGAAACAGTTGGAGCCTTTTCTCTAGTTTATTATTCATTATTTTTTATACGCCACCCCCCCCATCCTTCCCCCTTCTGCACTTTGCTGCAGGCGGAAGCTCAGCGCTCGGGTGCAGAGTGGGGGTTGAACTATGGGGGGGTGGTTGAACTATGGGGGGGCGGGGTTGAACTATGGGGGGGGGGGGTGAACTATGGGGGGGTTGAACTATGGGGAGATTGAATTATCACAGGGGTTGAGTTATGGGGGGATTGAATTATGGGGGAGGGGGTTGAGTTATGGGGGGGTTGAGTTATGGGGGGGTTGAGTTATGGGGGGGTTGAGTTATGGGGGGGTTGAGTTATGGGGGGGTTGAGTTATGGGGGGGTTGAGTTATGGGGGGGTTGAGTTATGGGGGGGTTGAGTTATGGGGGGGTTGAGTTATGGGGGGGTTGAGTTATGGGGGGGTTGAGTTATGGGGGGGTTGAGTTATCACAGAGGCTGAATTATAGGAGGGTTGAATTATGGGGGGGTTGAATTAGGGGGAGATTGAATTATCACAGGGGTTGAATTATGGGGGGTTGAGTTATTGGGGGGTTGAATTAGGGGGAGATTGAGTTATGGGGGGGTTGAGTTATGGGGGGGTTGAATTAGGGGGGGTTGAATTAGGGGGGGGTTGAGTTATCACAGAGGCTGAATTATAGGGGAGGGTTGAATTATTGTGGGAGGTTGAATTATGGGGGGTGGGGGTTGAATTATAGGGGTTGTGTGAATTATTGTGGGGTTGAGTTATGGGGGAGGTTGAGTTATGGGGGGGCGGTTCCTCGGGTGATTGTCGGCGCAGCCACCCGGGGGTTGACCTGGGTGGGAGATGGGCTGTGTGAGCCCAGCGCCACAGATGGGAAACACTCCTGGAGCTGAGCTCCAGGCCTTAGGATGGCTCTTCCTGGAGAAACCCAAGCAGGAGAAATGAGAGATCCAGGGCTTGTGTAGTTCTTTATTTCAGTTTCCTACAGTTACACGAAGCTGGCTGTGGGATTTCTGTGGATACAGGACCTGGCTCTGGGACTGGGGGAGGTTTATTTACAAACAGTGAAGAGCAAACACAGCTCGAAGGAGCAGAATGAAAAAAAAATCTTTCAAGTAACCATTTCCTCTTTCTCCAGCCCCAGATCACCTCCCCCAGACCCCAACGTGCCTGCTCCTGCCTCTGCTCGCCTCCCATCACCCCCAAACCCCAGCAACATTCCCTCAAGTCTCAGGGCTCCAAAAAAACCAAGCCCCTTCATTATTTTTCCTGCTGGAGGACAGAGGTTGGTTCCCAGGAGTGATTCGTAGGTAACCCAACCTCCACCATCCCCAGGAATTCCCACTTGGATTAATTCAAGGGGAAGAAACCAGCTGTGGAGGGACAAGCAGAAGCGATGCCGCTGCCTCTCCCTGAGCGCCCCGTCGCTGCCCAGGGTTGGAAGCACGATGCCTCCATGGTGATTTTCCTGCCTGGTTTGCTCAAACCACTCCAGATCTGGCTTAGAAACGCTGCAGGGAGCAGGTTTGCTGCTTTTAAAGGAGGAAAAAAAAGAGGAAATGGCCACAAAAAGGGGGCAGGAAGCTGAGCTTCACCCCTTCCTAGTTTGGGCTTGGAAGGAGGCGGCTCGGTCGGGCAGGTGGTAGAAAAAGTGGGCTCAGAGGAACTTTTAGGTCTGGTTGTAATCCTGCTCTGCTCAGCAGAACGGTGCTGTGCCACCACGTCCTGTCCTCTTCTAGCAGGGAAGGGGGAGAGAACAGGAGGGTTAAATGCTTTCAAACCACCTGGTGAAGGTTGTAACAGGGCGCAGGGTGCAGGGAGGGGTGAGAGGAGTGACCTTCATCCCACCGCGCTCAGCTGGGGGGAGAGAAACCTGGTAATTCATGGGTTCAAATGTCATGTTGGTGCTTGGAGCTGGTCAATGCCCAACTCTTCAGCCCCTGCCCCCCACCTCCCCGTGCTGTCAGTGTGTTCCCTGACGCTCAGAGCGGGTTTTGGGGTGCTCCCACCCCATCCTGCCTCTGCCCGCGGGGAGCTGCCCACTTTATCCCAGGGGTTTATTCTTCCTGCTCTACTTCACGCTCAGGGATGAGGGGGGAAAAAAGCAAAGCACCCAAGCTGGGGGCTGGATCCCAGTGTCTGACTCCACCTCTGCATCATGGCAGCCACCATCCCCAGAATAAACCAGTTTGGTCCTGCTAATTTGAGCTCCATGGGGCCGGTTCCAGCTCTCCCATCGCAGGGGGTGGACAAAACGAATTTGAAAGCCTCTCCCTGCACTGTGCTCCATCCCCCCCTTCCCATCCCTTCCCCGCATCCCCCCCAGCCCCATCCCTTCCCCATCCCTCTGTCCCTGCAGCAGGTACCTGCCCCGTGGCTGCTCAGAAGAGACCACAGTCCTTGAGGTTCTCTTTGATGATGACATCCGTCACGGCATCGAAGACGAACTTGACGTTCTGCGTGTCTGTGGCACAGGTCATGTGGCTGTAGATCTCCTTCACGTCCTTCCGCATGTTGAGGTCCAGGAATTGGGTCTTGATGTAATTTCCTGCGTCTTCAAACGTGTTGGGACCTGTGGAGGGTGGGAGGAGGTGATGCTGCTGCTGAGCTGCTCCTGTGGGAGGTGACAGTGGGAGCTGGGCAAGGGCAGGGGATGCCTTAGCTTTTAGGAGGTAGATCTGAAATCTCCCTTGGGAGGAGGAAGAGGAGGAGGAGGAGGAGGAAGAGGAGGGGTGGGTCAAGCACTGCACCTAGCAAAGCAATTAGAAATTAATTAAAAAGCCATTTTAGCCCAATTCCACCCTTCCCTTGGGCTACTCCTACCTCCAGGACTCCATCCTGAACCACAGAGACCGTGTCTGCACTGGGACCACGCGGTTCCTCCCTCCAAGAGCCTGGTTTGGGAGGGTGAGGGGAGGGAAGGGAGGGGGTGTAGGATCGAGCCGACTCACCGTCGTAATCAGGGAAGCAGATGCTGAGATGGACTTTCTTGATCTTCTCCTCGAAAAGGTCCTTCTTGTTGAGGAAGAGGATGATGGAGGTGGCAGCGAAGAACTTGTGGTTGCATATGCTGTTGAACAGGTGCAGGGACTCGTGCATGCGGTTCTGCGAGCGGACAGGCGCGGTGCCACGGGTCACTCACAGCCCCTTTTTAGCCATCACAGCCCTCCCAAAACTCCCCCTGTCCCCCTCCCTTTTCCCCAGGGCAGAGCTTCTCCCTGCGCAGCTTGGGGGAGGCAGGGGTAACTGCCTGTCCCTCCTGCCCATCCTAAAATCCACTGTGGAGCGGGGTAACCGGCTGCTGCGGGGCAGCACGATGCTCCCACCCCTCCTGCAGCTCTGGGGTGGCTGGAGGTGATGGGATGATCAGCCGGGGAACCTCGGCTGGTGGAAGGTGCTGGTGAGGTGTCGAGGTGCTGTCGCCCTTACCCCGCTGCTCTCACTGGACTGAGGCTTCAGAAGGGGCAGGGAAGGAAAGCCCTGGGCTTAGAGGAGCTGTGGGGTTGGCTGTGGGGACATCCTCATGTGGCCAAGGGTCTGAGCAGGGTCTCTGGCTGCCCCACTGCCACGTGGATCTCCTTCACTGCAGCGTGGCAGCTGGTTTTTTGGGGGTGATGGGGATGTCCTGGCCCAGCTCCCCTTGCGGCAGTTCTTCTGTGTGGCTTTGGGGAGCACAGCACCTGCTTTGGCCAAATCCTGCCCCGTCCTGGGTGGGGAGCAGTGTCACCGCCTCTGTCGGGGGCTTCGAGGGGACAGACCCTCTCCCCTTCCCCATGCTGTGTGGCTGAGGAATGGATGCCAGCTCCTGCCCTGGGACCTCAGCGAAGGCCTTTGGGGAGCGGATGCTGTAGGAGATGCCACCAAGGATGCTCTGCCCTGGGCCAGGAGGGAGAAGGCAGCCCCCTGCCCCTGCTCTGCTCAGCGTGGCCCCTCGTTTCCTCCAGGAAAGGGCCCATTTCGGGGATGCCATGTTCCTGCTCTGCCCCCACCAAGGGCACTGATGAGCAAGGTGCCTCCAGGTGCCGTTGTCCTTCATCCAGAGCCCTTCACATCTCTTCTCTTCCTGGGGGTTGGCTCCGTTGGGTTCACTCAGGGGTTTTCCCGCAGCAGGAAGCATTCCCAGGGGGATGGGGGCTCCCAGGAGGAGGTCGGGGTCAGGACCCGCTGTGCCCGTGGCTGCTGGGCAGGATGGGGGGTTCCTCTGCGGGAGGGGACAGGCCCCCAGCTGCGTTTCCCCATGGTTGGGCCCCAGCATCAGTGCTGACACATTTACTGGGTGTAACTGGGTGTAAGCCAGTTCCGTCCCAGTCTCCCACTCCTTTCCCAGAACACCCAGAGCATCCGATGGCACGGAGTCTTGCCCCCTGCCCTCCCCTCCCAAAGCCCCCCAGCACCTCTCCTGCTATTCCCAGGCAGCTCCTGGACCCTGACCCACCACTTCATCATCCTCCACCAGCACCATGTCGTAGGCGCTCAGCGCCCCGCAGAAGATGATGCAGGTCACCCCCTCGAAGCAATGGATCCACTTCTTGCGCTCCGACCTCTGGCCTCCCACATCAAACATCCTGGGGAGGGGACAAGGACAGGTTGAGGAGGGGTTCACACATCTGGTCCTGCTGCCCAGCACCCCAGCACCCTGTCCTCAGCAGCATCAGGGATGCTGTGACCAACTGGCCCCAGTCCAGGTGGGGTTGGTGGTCCCTGGTTCACCCCACATTGTGTTGTGGGGGGAGGATCAAAGGGGGGAGGGAGGAATCAAGGGGTGGGGGGCCACCCACCCACCTGAAATTCAAGTCTTTGACTGAGAACTTGGTCTCGATGATGCCCGTGGTCTTCACTCGGGACCGCAGCACGTCCTGCTCGTTGGGGAGGTATCCAGGGGCCGTGATCCTGTCCAGCTGGTTCAGGTAACTGGGGGGATGGACAGATGGACAAGAGGGGGTGTGACTGGCTGTCGAGGGGCTGCCCCCCAGCCTGCACTCACCCCACCCCCCATTTTGGGGATGGTGGGGGCTAAATCCCAAATGCTGGGTCTCCAAGGTTGGGGGCTGTGGGGATGTTGGGGGGGGTACGATGGGGGGGCTGCAGCCCCCTGGCCCCAGTGGGCTGGAGGATGGTGGCCTCCAGGTATCCCCAGGCTCTGGATTCTGCCAGGCTGGGTGGGAAATGGTGCTGAGCAGCTGGGGGTCCCTGAGGCACGTCCCTGTCCTGTGTGTCCCCCCCACCCAAGTTGGTGGCCCCACTCACTAGGCTGCTGAGTCATTGAGCTGGTACTCGGCGGCTCGGTCGAAGCAAGCCTGGACCCCCCCATCCTTCCAGAGCTTCTTGATGCAGTCAACCAGCTCGGGGGGCATGGTGCCCTCCTCGATGGAGTCAGCCAGGTTGAAGAGCTGCCGCCCATCATCCTGCAAGAGGGACCCTCCGCCACTGTCCCACCTGCAGCCCCTAGCCCCCCAAAAAGCCCCCGGGGCTGGGGGCAAGGAGCTGCTATGGACCCCAGCTCCAGGGTCTCCTGGGCCCCCTCAGCAAGCAGTGCTGGGTTTTGGGGAGGTTGGGGGCAGGATGGGGACAGCCCCCCCCGACTGACCACGCGGGAGGACTCGGCGTAGTCGATGCCCAGTGTGGACATGGCGCGGATGATGGCCAGGATGGACTGCAGGATGTTGCCATAGATGATGGACTTGAACTCCATGCACTCCTCGGGGGTGTAGCCATCCTGGTGGATGATCCTGGGGAGCACAGCAGCCTCAGCCCTGAGCTGGAGCACCTTGCTGCCCCCCCCGCCCCCGACTCCAGCATCGCCCTTGGAGGCAGCAGGGTGCCACCTCCGGTGTGACATGGTGGGGGGGTGATGCTGTTGGGGCTGCCCAACCCTTGGGCTCATCTTGGTGACCTCCCCCAACCCCCCCCCCCCCAATCCGGGTGCCTCAGTCTCAGGCCATACTCACTTCATCTGCTTCACGATGGTGCTCTTGCCCGACTCTCCAGCCCCTAGAAGAGGGTGGGAGGACACCTTAGTGCTGGCCAGGGCAGGACACGCCACAGGCCTGATGCCACAGTGATGGGCACAGCACGGGGACCGGAGCCACTTTCCCTCCTCCTGCTCCGCTCAGGACACCCAGCCTGGCCTCCTCCCCCTGGGGCCATTGTCCCTCAGCCACCTCCTGTCACCCCTCACACCCAGCGCTGGACCCCCAGGGGTGGTGGGTACCCCCCAGGCTGCCAGTCCCTGGGGTCCCACGCCACCCACCCGCCGCGGGCGATGGCTTCGGTGCTGTAAGCGGCTTAGGGCAGCACAGGAAGCTGCTTAGAATTAGGGTGCTAATCGCCTTGACCCTGGCCCCCCACCTGGATAAGCCCCCACCAACAGCCCCGCTGCCTCCCCGTGGGGTCACCCACTGCCCGAGTGGGGCGCAGGGCATCCCTCCAGGGTCTGTCCCTCCCTCCCTGCACCCAGCAGCAGGGTTTTGGGGAGCAGGAGCTTCCCAGCAGCTCTCTGACCCCCCTGGATGTGCCACAGCCCAGCCTGAGTGGGACCCAGAGTCCTGGTGCCTTCCCCATCCCCATGCTGTCCCCCCATCCCTGCCCCCCGTATCATCACCACCAAGAGCTGCTGTCAACCCTGGCCCTTCCCAGGCCCAGCTCCAAGGGACACCAGGCTGGAGGGACAACCTCAGCTCATCAGGCTAACGAGGGACCAAGACAGAGAGCAGCAGGAGCTGATGGGCTGGGAACAGCCCGTCTCTGTCCCCAATCCCTGGTTGCTTTTGCCCCCCGCCCATCCCCAGCAGCCCCCCAACAGCTGCCAGGTGGGGACAGGGAGACATCCCACGTCCTCCCTTGGACATCCCCTCCGGCCTTACCAAGCAAGAGCAACTTGACCGTCTTGGCCTCCTTATCCGCATCCTCCTGGAGCTTCTTCTCCAGCTCCTTGGACCTCTTGGCCATCTCCTTGTCCTCGGCACTGGCCCCGCTCCCCATGGCCTCGTCTTCCTCCTCCTCCTCCTCCTCCTCAAACTCCTCGAGCTCCTCTAGGTCCCCGGGCTCTTCCAGCTCTCCGCGGGCAATGGCGCGTGCGCCCCGAGGACGGGTGGTGGGCGACAGGAGAAGGGGGGGAGAAAGAGGAGCCCCGAAAGGCTGAGCCGGGTACCCACTGACACCCCCGATGTCGGGGTGCCCCGTGGCAGGCAGGCAGAGCTCGGTGGGTCCTCGCAGGCCGGCTGCCCCCCGCCTTCTCCCTTAATTCCCCATGGATAACCCGATTTTTTTGGGCCGTGGGATTTGGGGACCTTTTATCTCGCCATGTGACCCAGGAAATCCAATTAGCCCAAGATGGCAAAGATTAGGGAGTGGGGGGGGGGGGGCGGGGGGGGCCAAGATGGGGTGTCTTGGGGAGGTGGATGTGGGGCTTTATGTAAGGGGGCAGCCAGCCTGACACCCCCTGCCTGTGGGGGACTGGGACACACTGTGTCCCCCCAAGATGGCTGGGGAGGGGGTGTGGGTTTGGGGCTCCCCCCATGGGTGTTGGGGATGGGGTCAGCTCCCCCCCCTGCTCCTCTGTGTGTGTGTGTGTCCCCTCCCTGGGAGCTGCGGGGGTGGGGGAGGTGAGGGGGGGGCACACGGAGGTGCTGGGGGATTCCTCCTGCAGAGGAAAGGGAGCTAATTATCCTGGGTGGGTAACGAGCCCCTAATCCTGCCCCGCTGGGTGCCACCCCTCTGCTCCCCAAGCTCTTTAATGGGATCGTGCTTTGGGCCTTCCTCCTCCTCCTCCTCCTCTTCCTCCTGGGCTCAGCACCCCCTCACCAGCCCAGCACCCGGCCCCCCAGCCCATCAGGGTCCCCCCAAACCTCGGGGGGGGGCAGGTGGGTTCCCCCACCCTGTCCCACCCCTGGGGTTGGGGGTCTCAGCTCCCCCCAAAGGGGCTGGGGGTCCCCAGCATTTGAGTTTCGGGTTCCCACAATCCCGGCACCCCCCAGGGTTGAGGGGTGGGATTTGCACCCCTGTGCTGGTGTACCCCCCCGGGCTCCCCCAGCTGTCCCTGCGAGCTGGTGGCTGGGGACACTCTGTCCCCAAGGACACAAAGCCCCTTCTGAGCCTCTAATGAACTTGGCGCTAATGAAGGTGGTCCAATTAAAATACCAACACCCCCCCGCCTGGTGTCGTGTGGGGGACAACGGACGGACAGTGCTGGGGAGGGGACACGGCTGTCACCCACAGCTCTCAGGACAGGGTGCTCACTGTCCCCCCCCCGAATGGCTGCCGTGCCCCCCTGGGGTCACCTCGCTGTCCCCTCTCCTCCCCCGTGGGACAGTGCGATGGGGCAGGGGACCCGGGGGGGACACACAGGCCCCGGCTGGTGGCATTCCTTCTGCTCCGGCAGCGGCTAAAAATACCCCCCCGCCCCCCACCCCCCGCTCCGGTGCCGGGGCCTCTGCCGGGACACAGCCCGGCACCCCCAGCACCCCCAGGATCCACTGGGAGCCACCGGCGCAGGTAGGGACAGGCGGGGATCGGGGGGACACAAACAAGGATGTGACCCTCCCGGCTGGGGTGCGGGGGGGGGGTCCCTGTATGATGGTAGGGGGGAGCTGGGGGGAGGTCAGGCCTTGTGCTGGGGGGACATTCCCTGGGGGTGCTGAGGGCACCGCCGCCCCCCTTGTGATACCTGAGGGGGGGGCCCCCTCTTTTGGGGTGCAGCACCCATCCTGGGGGGTGGCCGCTGGTCTTGGAGGAGCCGATGATGTCCCGGGTTGGGGAGGGGGACAGCACTCGGTCTTTTTTTTATTGGGGGGGGTACAATGTCTAATGGGGGGGGACGGCCCGTGCTGGGGGCTCACGGAGCTGGCGCTGGGGGGGTGCCGCTGCCGTACCCCGACTCTGACGGGGGCGATACCCGTCTCCGCGGCGGGGGGGGGGGGCACACACTTATTGGGGTACAGGGGGAGCGACCGCTGCCGTTCGGGGTCGGGGCGGGGGGGGGCGATGCCGTCTCTCCGGGGGGCGATGCTGCCTGTCGGGGCCCAGCGCCGCCTCCCCCCGCCCCGCTCAGCAGCCGGGGCGCGGCCCCCGCCCAGCGCCGCCGCAGCAGCCGGTTGCTCCGGCAACCTTCCTCCTCCTCCTCCTCCTCCTCCTGCCGCCGCCCCCCCGCCCCAGCCCCTTCCTCGGCCCGGCTTCCGGCCGCGCTCCGCCGGGGACTTTGGTCCAGCCCCGGGTTTCCTGCATCAATCATCAACCAGGGGAGGGAGCGGCGGCCATCGCCCGGCCCTGCCGCCCCGAGAGTCCCCGCCGGGCCCCGGGAGTCCCCGCGCCGCCCCCCCGGCTCTCCCCCTCCCCGGCACCGCCGGCCCTCCCACACCCCCCCGCCCCAGGTACCGTGCCCAGCGCCGCCGGCCCCGCAGCCCCTCCGCCGCCCCCGCCGGCCCCGCCGCCGCCCCGGGAGCCGCCATGTCCTCGGTCGCCCCGGCCAAGTATCCCTTCAAGAAGCGGGGCAGCCTGCAAGCCCCCAGCCCCGCAGGTGAGCCCCCCCCGCCCCGCCTGAGAGCCACCCCCCCCAGAGCCCCCTCCCCCGGCAGGAGCCCGGCCCGCGGGTCACGCCAAGCCCGGGGATGTAAGGGGGGAGCGGGGGGTGTCCAGGCGTGGGTGCTGCGAGGGGAGGGGGTGCTGCCCGTGTTGGGGAGGGGGATGGGAAGGTGCTGGTTGGGTGGGGGAGTCGGGGGGGGGGGGCGGTGCGTGTGTTTTGGGGGTGGTGTGCCCATCACCGTGGCGTCTGGGCTGCTCGGCGGGTGCTGCCGGGAGAGGAGGGGGTGGCGGCGGTGTTGGGGTGTCCTGGGCTGTGTGTGCGTCTGTGTCCCCCGTGTGCCCCCCCCCCCGGCAGCGCGGGGCGGGGGGGCCGCTGCGGCGGAGCTGTGGCGCAGCGGGTGGTGTGTGCCGGGAGGAGGAGGAGGAAGGGGGGAGGCGTGAGGGCTGGGGGGGTGCGGGGTGGGGGTAGAGCGGGGTCGGGGGTGCTGGGGCCGGGGGGGGTTCGTGTGACATCGCGCGGGGTGGTCTCGGCTGGCGCCGTGGCCGGGGGGTCGCTCGCGGGGGTGATGGTGACACCCACGAGGTGACACTCACGGGGTGGCCACTTGCGTTGGCACCCGGCTGCGGGGGGGGCGGTCTCGAGGTGCTGCCGTTGGCCGCGAGGGGCTCGGGGTGCAGGTGTGTCCCCGAGGGTGGCACAGGGCGCCGGACACGTCCCGCTGGCTCCCGGGTGACACCGGTGCCATCCCTGCCGGGCTGTCACCACCTGCCACTGCCACCCACTGAGGGCAGACACCCACAGGTACCTGCCTGTCCGGTGGGGAAACTGAGGCAGGGTTGAGCGGCCGGGGTGACACGCTCTTGCACACGTGTGTGCACGGGGGGTGCCGGGCTCTGAACACCCCCAGCCGCATGGGTCGTGCCTCAGTTTCCCCATCCCAGAGCTCAGCAATGGGCAGGGTGGGGGGCTGCCCTCCACCCCTGCCATTGCGTTTTGGGTGACGTGGGTAGAATGTGCTATGGGGGGAATGCGATAGGAGTTGATGGGGGGGGGGGGGCAGGACTCTTGGGTCGTCGTCCCCCCCCAAACTGTGCTGGGTGAGATGCTCTTAACTGGTGTCGAGTTTAACTGGGAGGGCTGGATTTCCAGTGCCTCCCCCCACCCCCCGCTGGTTCTATGGTGGGGTTGGCAATGAGGGTGAGGGGTGCAGAGGAGGGTGCTGGCAGCTGGGGGGTCCCTGGTGCCAGGGGTTGCTGGGGGGAGGGGCAGATCAGGCAGCCCCAGCGCAGGCAGGGGCTGGGGATGACCCCAGGGGATGTCAGGTGATGAGGGTTGTTTGCTGGGGTGGATGATGCGGGGGGCACTGCCTGCCCTCCCTCATAGTTTGGGGGTACCGCCCCCCTGGTGGCGCCTTTCATGCTGGACTGGGGAGGCAGGAAGGTGGGGGGCAGGAAGGTGGGGGGCAGCGCTGGTGCGGGAGGGCCAGACAGAGGGGTGGTGGATGGAGCAGCCTGGCTGAGAGGAGGGGGGGTGTGGTGGTGGGACCCCAACATCCTGTCCCCTCCATCCCTGAGCCCCTCGATCACTTACACCCCCTCAATGGGCCTAGTATCCCCCCTCAATGCATGGGGAGAGCGGTGGCGGCGGGGGGGGGGTCCCCCTCCTTCCTTGAGCTGCCTCAGTTTCCCCATCACCACTGTGGGGACCAGCATCCCATTCAGGAGGGGGCTGTGGAGGGGCTGATTAACCCTACCTGGGAGTGGGGAGGGGGTGTCCAGGCCCCCCCTGCTCACGCTGTGCCGGTGTCTGCAGAGCTGCGGGGTGGGCCGGGGTCCCGCACGCTGCAGTCGGCACGTTCCCTCCCCGGGACCCCCCACTGCCTGAAGCATTTCCCTGTGGACCTGCGCACCTCCATGGACGGCAAATGCAAGGAGATCGCTGAGGTGGGTCCCACCAGGTCTTGGGGGGGGGTGGTATCCCACTTCCATCCTTCCCCCTCCCATCCTCACCCATCCCCTCAAACTGCTCCCCCCCCCCCCCTTGCCCTGCCTTCCCCTGGCCTTTCCAGCTCAATTAGGGTGGGGACCCCCGCAGCCCTTCCCCTCCCAACCCCGCGGGCTGAGACCGGGCACAGCTCGTGACAGGGATGGTCCGGGCAGGAGCTGTTCTGCCGCTCGCTGGCCGAGAGCGAGATGAGGACGGCGCCCTACGAGTTCCCAGAGGAGAGTCCCATCGAGCAGCTGGAGGAGCGGCGGCAGCGCCTCGAGCGCCAGATCAGCCAGGACGTCAAGTAAGCTGGGAATGGGGGTGTCACCCCCCCACCCATCACCATGGGACGGGGACGGGCCACCACCCCCCGCCCCGGGGGGGGGCTGTCGGTCCTCTGTGCCAGCTCTGTGTCCCCCTCCTCTCCCGTGGGCGTTGCGCTTGGTGTCCCCCCTTTAGTTCTTGCTGGTTTCTGTCTGGTTTCTGTTGTTCCTGCCATTAACGGGGTGTTTTCTCTCCCCCCTCCCAACCCATCCCACCCCGTCCCCGCTGTCCCCGTCCTGTCCCCCCCCCCCCCGCTGCCTGCGTGTCCCCAGACTTGAGCCCGACATTTTGCTCAGAGCCAAACAGGACTTCCTGAAAATTGACAGTGCTGCGGACTTACAGTGAGTGTCCAGCCCGGTGCCACCGGCCGGGGACACGGGGGGTGGTATCGGGGACCCCCCCTGCCGCCCCCAGCCCCACTCTGACCCGGCCTCCTCCCCGCCGCAGCCACCCCCTCCTCCCACCGCTCCCCCAAATGCAGAGTGGGAAGGTCCCCACCAGCCCCTCGCTGGCACTCAGGGGGTTAACACACCTCGAGGGGGGAGTTTGGGGTGTGGGGGTTTGGGACCCCCATCCTGGCCCTGTTGCCCCCTGCCCATCCCCACCAGGACAAGCTGCGTCTCCTCCCTCCTGTCTCCGCTTGGGAGTTGTCTCTGTCACGAGTTAGTTCGTTCTCTGTCCCCCCCCCCCCTTTTTGTTGTGCTCGTGTGGGGCTGGGGAACATGTCTGGTGGGGGGGACACACATGGACACACATGGGGACATGGGGGGGGGCCATCCATCAGCCTGAACCTGGTGGTGACATCCTGGAGGACACCACCCACCTCGTGTCACCCTGGGCTGGCTGCAGTCCCTGTGGTGGGTGCTGCTCCCGGGGAGGGGACACACACAACATGTGTGGGGACACAGGGATGGGGACAGGCCGTGTCACCCCCTCACCAGCCCCCATCTGCACCCACAGGCTCTTCAAGGAGCAGAGCGAGGACCTGGTGGACCACGTCCCCAAGGAGCGGGAGGCGCTGCTGGAGCGGGAGTTCCAGCGGGTCACCATCTCCGGGGAGGAGAAATGTGGGGTGAGCCACCCCCCATCCCCTTGGTGAGGGGCTTTGGGGCATCAACCCCACCTTGGTCTTGGTTTATTTTGGGGTGTCATCCCCTCTACACCCCCTCCCCAGGTTCCCTTTACGGACCTTCTGGATGCAGCCAAGAGCGTGGTGAAGGCGCTGTTCCTGCGGGAGAAGTACATGGGGCTGTCGCTGCAGAGCTTCTGCAAGACCACCGCCCGCTTCCTGCAGGAGCTCTCCGAGAAGCCCCTGGAGACCCGCGGCTACGAAGAGGTGCCCGAGACCCCCGTGGCTGCCGGTGAGCACGACGTGGTGGGGTCTTTGCTCTGGGATTGGGTCTTTGCTGGAGGGGCTTTGAGGGAAGCCCATCTGATGCTGGGTGTCTCTCTGATTCCGGGTGACTCCTGGGTGTCTCCTGGGTGCAGATGCCCCTGTGCACCCCCCGTTCGCGGAGCAGCATCCCTACGAGACGTGGGACCCCCGCACCATGCCGGCTGATCTGGGCTTTGGGTTGAAGATGGTGGATGGTGTGGTGCACGTCTACACCAAGCAGGACCTCACCGACAAGTGAGTGGCGAGGCATGGGGGGGCTGCTCACTGGGGGGGGGAGTTTTGGGGGGGATGGATGACAAGGGGAGCGTGCTGGATCTTGTCCCTGCATGTGACCCCGCTGTGTGTGTCCCCCCCAGGAGCACAGAGCTGGACCTGCCGTACCCTGACCTGCAGGAGTTCATCGCTGACATGAATTTCCTCATGGCTCTGATCATCAACGGGCCCATGTAAGGAGAAGGGTCCCACCACGGGGGTGTCTCGGGTGGGGGGGAGGACCTTGGGGACAGCTCCAGAGGACGTGATTGGTGGTGATGACACGTGCTACAGGCCCAGCTCCTGTGCCTGTGTGTCCATCCTTGCTCACAGCCACCATTCGTGGTGGTGGTTGGGGCTCCAAGCATCCAGAGCTGTGTCCCCTCATCCTGGTGGGCACCAGCTGTGTGGGGCTGGATGTTCTCCCTCCTCTGCCCAAAACTGATGCCCCCTCTCCCCCCAACCCCCACCACCTCCTGCAGCAAATCCTTCTGCTACCGCCGGCTGCAGTACCTGAGCTCCAAGTTCCAGATGCACGTGCTACTCAACGAGATGAAGGAGCTGGCAGCCCAGAAGAAGGTTCCTCACCGGGACTTCTACAACATCCGCAAGGTACCCACTGGTTCAGGGGGCCTGGCTTAACTGGGGAGCTCCTGGAGGCTCTCAGGGCTGAGCACCCCCTCGGATCGTGCAGGTGGACACCCACATCCACGCCTCATCCTGCATGAACCAGAAGCATCTCCTGCGCTTCATCAAACGGGCCATGAAGAAGCATCTGGATGAAATTGTCCACGTGGAGAAGGGCAAAGAGCAGACACTCAAGGAGGTCTTTGAGACCATGAACCTCACCGCCTACGACCTGAGTGTGGACACGCTGGATGTCCATGCGGTACGGGGCTGGGGGGCGGGGGGAGCACCCCCAAACCCTGGAGAGAGGTGCAGGGGCTCCAGCCTGTCTCTGCTTGGAGTGGGGGATCTTCTCCAGGTGTTGTCCCAGGGCTCTGGCTGGGGGTGTGGTGGTGGTGGTGCTGGGATGATGAGGGTTCTCCACTCACATCCTCGTCCCCTGGCCAGGATCGTAACACCTTCCACCGCTTCGACAAGTTCAACGCCAAGTACAACCCCATCGGGGAGTCCATCCTGCGGGAGATCTTCATCAAGACCGACAACCGCGTCTCGGGGAAGTACTTCGCCCACATCATCAAGGTGAGCAGCCCCCCAGCTGACATAGCCCCTCTCCCTCCCTCTGATCACCGTGGGGGCCACGCCGACTGTGTGTGTCCCCCCCATCTCGGTGGCTGAGGGGTGGTGACACTCGCCCCCTCCCCATCAGGAGGTGATGTCTGACCTGGAGGAGAGCAAGTACCAGAACGCTGAGCTGCGCCTCTCCATCTACGGCCGCTCCCGGGACGAGTGGGACAAGCTGGCCCGTTGGGCCGTCAACCACCGCGTCCACTCCAACAACGTCCGCTGGCTCGTGCAGGTGCCCCGGCTCTTGTGAGTATTGATGGGGGGCAGATACCTTCAACCAGGGCTGTGTCCTGCATGGGGAGACTACTGGTGGGTGGGGTGGGGTGGGACACCCGGCTCTGAGTGGGCTCTGTCCCCCTGCAGCGATGTCTACCGGACAAAGAAGCAGTTGGCCAACTTTCAGGAGATGCTGGAGAACATCTTCCTGCCCCTCTACGAGGCCACCGTCCACCCTGCCCAACACCCAGAGCTGCACCTCTTCCTGGAACACGTGAGCACCACGTCCTGCTCCCGGGGGGAAGGCAACAGGGGACCCCGGTGACACCCACCAAGCCCCAGCCTGGGCCCAGCTCCAGGGCTGGGGCAGATCTGCTGGAGGAGTGACCATCCCACCCCAGGGTTGTCTGTCCCGCAGGTGGATGGCTTTGACAGCGTGGATGATGAGTCCAAACCAGAGCATCACATCTTCAACCTGGACAGCCCCTTGCCAGGCAACTGGGTGGAGGAGGACAACCCCCCCTACTCCTACTACCTGTACTACATGTATGCCAACATGACGGTGCTCAACCACCTCCGACGGTGAGGATGCCTCGGGCTCCTGGGGGTGGGGGTCTTGGGGTGGAGAGCTGGGGGGGGTGTCAGATGATCATGGTCAGCCCCACGTTGCAGGAAGAGGGGGTTCCACACCTTCGTCCTGCGCCCGCACTGCGGCGAAGCCGGCCCCATCCATCACCTTGTCTCGGGCTTCATGGTCTCGGAGAACATCTCCCATGGCTTGCTGCTGCGTAAGGTGAGCAGGGATGGGGGTGCCCATGGGGGGGCCAGGTGTGTGGCTGGGACCCCCCCCGCCTCACCCTGCTGTGCCCTCTCCTCCAGGCTCCTGTCCTGCAGTACCTCTACTACCTGGCGCAGATCGGCATCGCCATGTCCCCGCTGAGCAACAACAGCCTCTTCCTCAGCTACCACCGCAACCCCCTGCCCGAGTACCTCTCGCGGGGGCTCATGGTGTCCCTCTCCACTGATGACCCCCTCCAGTTCCACTTCACCAAGGTGAGCGGTTGGTGGAGGGTGAGGGGGGGTCACAAAACAAAAGCAAGTGGAGAGTCTGGCACCTGGGGAGGAATAACTGCTGGAATCAGTACAGGCTGGGGGATGAGCTGCTGGAGAGGAGCTCTGTGGAGAAGGACCTGGGGGTGCTGGTGGGTGACAGGTTGGCCATGAGCCAGCAGTGTGCCCTGGGGGCTGAGAGAGACAATGGGATCCTGGGGGACATCAAGAGGAGCGTGGCCAGCAGGTCACAGGAGGGGATCCTCCCCCTCTACTCTGCCCTGGTCAGGCCCCACCTGGAGTGTTGTGTCCAGTTCTGGGCTCCCTGGGATCAAACAGCCAGGGATCTCCTGGAGAGAGTCCAGAGGAGGCTACGGAGATGATGAAGGGCCTGGAGCATCTCCCCTGTGAGGAAAGGCTGAGTGAGCTGGGGCTGTTCAGCCTGGAGAGAAGAAGACTAAGGGGGGACCTGATTAATGTTTATCAATATCTGAAGGATGGGCTGCAGGGGGAAATGGCCAGCCCCTTTTCAGTGTCTGTGGGGGCAGGACAAGGGGCAATGGCTGCAAGTTAGAGCAGAGGAAGTTCCACACCAACATGGGGAAGAACTTTTCCCCAGTGAGGGTGAGGGAGCCCTGGGACAGGCTGCCCAGGGGGGTGTGGAGTCTCCATCTCTGGAGAGATTCCAGCCCCGTCTGGACACCGACCTGTGCAATATGAGCTGGGGAGCTGCTCTGGCAGGGGGGTTGGACCCGATGGGCTCTCGAGGTCCCTTCCAACCCCTGAACTCTGTGATTCTGTGATTCTGTGATGGGCCACCCATCCCACCCCATAAACAGTGATGGGGTGGCCACCAGCCAAGCCACAGTGATGGGACAGGGTTGGTGGTGGCCAGGAGCAAGGCGCTGCCCACCCACTCCAGAGGATGCTGATGGTCTGGTGAGGGTGGGAGTTGCTGAGGATCCCCACCCATTCTGGGGGGTGGCCCAGAGGGGGTGCTGAGGCTGTGTCCCCTGCCCCAGGAGCCGCTGATGGAGGAGTACAGCATCGCCACCCAGGTGTGGAAGCTCAGCTCCTGCGACATGTGCGAGCTGGCCCGCAACAGCGTCCTGATGAGCGGCTTCTCCCACAAGGTACCACAGCCCCCTTCCCCCCTGGGACCCCCGGCGCCGAGCACCCTGCACTGGGTGCTGGCAACATCTCCTTGCTCTGCTCTGCAGGTGAAGAGCTACTGGCTGGGTCCCCACTACCTGAAGGAGGGACCAGAGGGCAACGACATCCGTCGTACCAACGTCCCCGACATCCGCGTGAGCTACCGCTTCGAGACGCTGTGCCAGGAGCTCACCCTCATCACACAGGCGGTGCAGACCGAGGAGCTGGAGACTATCCAGGAGGAGGACGCTCTCACCATCACCTCCACCCTGGGCACCCATTGACTCCCCTACCCCACCTTGGCCCCCAGCTCCTGTGGGACCTCGCTGTCAGCACCCCACGTTTCCCCCCAGGGCTTCGCTGCCGTCCCCGTCCTGCTACCTCCCGCCCTGGGCAGGGGCTGCTCCCTGCTGCTGACCCCAGCGTCCCGCCGGTGCCACTGTGGAGGGTCTCAGGGGGTGCTGAGTTCTCCCCGGATCTTGAGTTTCTGGGGGGTTTGTTGGGGTTTTTTGGGCTTTTCTTGTGTTGGGGTTGGGTTTTGAGCTGGTTTCCTCGTGGGGTTGGTGGCACAGGGAGGAGGCACCGGGAGGTGATGTGGGTGTTGGCACCACCGCAGGGTCCTGCCTTCACCTCCTGGGCTTGGGATGTGGTGACAGGTTGGGGGGCGTTGCTGCCAGGTGTGGGGGGGGATGTGGGGGCACCCCGCCCCGGGGCAGGACCCAGGTCCCCATGCAGTCCCAGTCCCTGCCCCTCTCTCCGTCCGCTTTCTCACCCCTGGGGCTGTGGGGACAAGCCAAGCAGCACCCCAGGGACCCCCCCCAGGTGCTCTCTGCACCCCCCTCCCCAGCTCCTCTTGCACCCCCCTCCCCTATGGGGCTGCCATGGGCACCCAGGGGCCACGGTACTGGCTGGAGGAGCTGGGGGAGGCTGCTCCATCTTCATCATCGCTGCAGGGAGGAAGGCAGAGGGGCTGGGGTCCTGTGTGGCCCCAGCTCCCCAGTGGGACAGGGCCCCATCCTTGTGTCCCCCCCACTGTGGTCCTGCTGCTGCCCCACAGCCGGTGGCCAGGACTCCTGGGGGAACGTGGTGAGTGCAGAAACAACCAACAAGGAGACAAACCCAAGGAGACACCCCCTCCCCCCACCCCCCAGCATGGAAAAATAAAGTATTTAACTAAAACACTTAAATTTCAGTGTCCTGAGGGAGGGTTCCTGGCCCAGGAGGGAAACTGAGGCAGCAAGTGGGGGGTCCTACAGATCGCTGCTGGGGCACAGGGTGTGTGTGAAGGGGGTGTGGGTGTGTCACCCCCCCCCCCATCATGGCTTTTGCAGGGCAGGGGGGGGTCTGCTGGGGGTTGGACAGAGCTGGGGCGGCTGTGGCAGCCTGGGCCTGGTCACACGAGTGGGGTGGGGAAAGGGGAGGGTGCTGGGGTGCAGCTCAGCCCCCCTGACCCCATCCAGATCCTGGTCCCAGACTGTGCAGAGCTGGAGCTGGTGCCACCGTGGTGGTCATACTGGGATACTGGGACATCTGTGGGGTGAGCGGGGCTGGGGGGTTGGTGATGGCTCTTTGGGGGGGTGTCCCACGGTGGGGAGGGGGGTCCTGCGTGTGTGTGGGTGTTGGTGGATGCCAAAAGGTGGGTGCTGTGTGTCCCCCCCCAGCTGGCCCACGCCATCCGCCTGCTGCTGGAGTACACAGAGACCCCCTACCAGGAGAGGCGGTACCACCCCAGCCCAGGTGAGGGGGGCAAGCGGGGTGCCCCCCACGCATCCCCCCGGAGCCCCTTCTCACCTTGGCTCCAGTGATGGGCCATGGGGGAGGAGGCTTCCTGTTTCACAGGGCAGGAGAGGAGCTGGTCCTCTGCTCCCCCACCCCCAGCTCGGGCGGGCACCTCTGCCCCCCCCCCCCAGCTCGGGGGGGCACCTCTACCCCCCAACCCCCAGCTCGGGGGGGCACCTCTGCCCCGCCCCCCGCCTTCCCAGTCTGGATCTTGGTCCCTGCTCAACGTCCTCCTGTAGCTGCCCAGGAGGGTGTTGGGGTGGGGGGTGCACATGTTGTTCGTGTGCCCCCCATGGACTTGCTGTGGGTGGGATGAGCGCCCTAGGGTGGGGTAATTACGCCCCCCCCCCCCATAAGCAGGACCCCCCCTTGCAGCCTGGGGGGGGGGCAGCGCCCCCAGGATAAGGGGCACCCCGCGGGGTTTGGGGTGGGGGGGGTGGGCAAAGGGGACACCCCCACGCGGGAAGGGTGGGGGGGGGGAGGGGGAAGGCGCCCCCCACCCATCCCGGATGCGCGGCGCGAGCCCCTTAAGCCCCTCCCCCCCCGGGGGGGCGGTCACGCGGCGCTGGGGGGGGAGGGGCGATCGGCGCGCGCGGCAATGGCGGTGTTGGGCTACTGGGACATCCGCGGCGTGAGTGGGCTGGGGGCTGCACCCCCCAACCCCCCCAGCCCCCTTCTCCCCCCTTCCCCTCCCCTCCCCCGCCCCCCCCCCCCCGCCCCAGCGTGGGGTTCCCATCCTGGGGGGGTGGCTCTGGCTTTGGGGGGGGATTCTTGGTGGGGGGCAGCTGGGATCTTCCTGTATTTGGGGGGACACGCACGTTGCTTTTGGGGCACCCGGTGGGTACCCCGTGCCTGTGGGGGGAGGTGGCTGGGGATACTGGGGAGGGGGTGGAGGGGGGGTGGGATCGCTGTTTGCTCTCCCCCCGTGCCTCAGTTTCCCCCTGGCAAGGCTGGGGAGGACTTTTTGGGGGGGGGGTCTCACTGATCCCTGTCCCCCCCCCCCCCCAGCTCGCCCACGCCATCCGCCTGCTCCTGGAGTACACGGAGACGCCCTATGAGGACAAGCTGTACAGCTGTGGGGAAGGTGAGGGGGGCTGGGGGGGGCCTCACCCCACCCTCGAGCCCTCTGGCTGTTTTGGGGGGGGGCCACGGCATCACCCAACACCTCCCCCCCCCCCCCCCCCTCCTTCCAGCTCCCGACTATGACAAGAGCCAATGGATCAACGAGAAGGAGAAGCTGGGGCTGGACTTCCCCAATGTAGGTGCTCTGGGCCTGGGGGGGGCCTGGGGGGGGGTTGTGGGGTGTCCCTGATGTCCCCTGCTGTCCCCTGATGTCCCCTCCAGCTCCCTTACTTCATCGATGGCAGCACCAAGCTGACGCAGAGCAACGCCATCCTGCGCTACATCGCCCGCAAGCACAACATGTGTGAGTGGGCTGGGCTTGGCCTTGATCCTGGGCTGGGCTTGGGCCTGAGTTAGGGCTTGGGCTGGGCTTGGGCTGGGCTTGGCCTTGAGTTAGGGCTTGGGCTGGGCTTGGCCTTGAGTTAGGGCTTGGGCTTGGCTTAGTCTTGATCTTGGTGTTGGGTTGGGCTTGGTCTTGGTGTTGGGGTGGGCTTGGGCTTGAGTTTGGGCTTGCCTCGGCTTGGGCTGGGCTTGAGGGTGGGCTTAGTCTTGAGGGTGGGCTTGGGGTGGGTTTGGTCTTGATGTTGTGGTGGACTTGGGCTTGAGTTAGGGCTTGGGGTGGGCTTGAGGGTGTGCTTGTCGTGGGTTTGGTCTTGGTGTTGGGGTGGGCTTGGGCTTGAGTTTGGGCTTGGGCTGGGTTTGGGGTAGGCTTGAGGGTGGGCTTGGGGTGGGCTTGGTCTTGGTGTTGGGGTGGGTTTGGTCTTGAGGTTGGGCTTGGGCTGGGCGTGAGGCTGGGCTTGGAGTGGTTTTGGCCTTGATCTTGTGGTGGGTTTGGTCTTGAGTTAGGGCTTGGGCTGTGCTTGGGGGGGCTTGAGGGTGGGCTTAGGCATGAGGGTGGGCTTGGGGTGGGCTTGGTCTTGGTGTTGGGGGTGGGCTTGGGCTTGAGTTAGGGCTTGGGCTGGGTTTGGGGTGGGCTTGGGTTGGGCTTGGTCTTGGTCTTGGTATTGGGGTGGGCTTGGTCTTGAGTTTGGTCTTGGGCTGGGCTTGGGCTGGGCTTGAGGGTGGGCTTAGGCTTGAGGGTGTGCTTGGGGTGGGCTTAGTCTTGATCTTGGTGTTGGGGTGGGCTTGGGCTTGAGTTTGGGCTTGGGCTTAGGCATGAGGGTGTGCTTGTGGTGGGCTTGGTCTTGGTGTTGGGCTGGGCTTAGGGTTGGGTTCACACTTGGGTTGAGCTGGAGGTCGGAGTGGGGCTCGGGGTCAGGAGCGCCTTGGCTGGGGCTGGGGGTCCCCAGCCCTGTCCCCCCCCAGGCGGTGAGACGGAGCAGGAGACGCTGCGCCTGGACATGCTGGAGAACCAGGTGATGGATTTCCGCATGAGCCTGGTGATGGTCTGCTACAACCCCGACTTTGTGAGTACCAGGGGGGGCACGGGGGGACCCCCCAGCCCCACCGGGACTTCTGCAGGGCGTGGGGAGGGGGCTGAGGGGACGCCACCCCCCCCCTGCCACCCCCTCCTCCCGCAGGAGAAGCTCAAGCCGGGCTACCTGGAGCAGCTGCCGGGGAAGCTGAAGCTCTTCTCCAACTTCTTGGGGGACAGGAAGTGGTTTGCAGGGGAGAAGGTACCTCTGGGACCTGAGGAGGGGGGGGTGGCAGGGGCTGGGGAGGGGGCTTGTCCCCACCTTGGCCCTCATGGGGTGTCCCCCTGCCCAGCTGACCTTCGTGGACTTCCTCATGTTCGACGTCCTGGACCAGAACCACATCTTCGAGCCCAAGTGCCTGGAGCCCTTCAAGAACCTCCAGGACTTCATGGAGCGTTTTGGGGTGAGTGGGGGGGACCCTGGGTATCCCCTTCCTGAGCCCACCCAGGGGTGGGGTCCCTGCTGGGAGGGGTCCCAGCCGCTCCCCTGGCCCGCAGGCGCTGGAGAAGGTGGCTGCCTACATGAAGTCCAGCCGGTTCCTCAAGATGCCCATCAACAACAAGATGGCCAAGTGGGGCAACAAGAAGGAGTAAGGGGCCAGTGTGGGGTGAGGAGAGCTGGGGGGGTCCTGACCTCATCCCCCCCCAGCACCCTTGGCCGCAGGGTGGGTGGGCACCACCGGTGTGAAGCCCCCCAAGACAATAAAGAGCACCCGGAGCCCCAGCTGAGTGGTGCTGGGCTGGGGGGGGCTGGGGGGGGCTGGGGGTCTGCCAGGCTCCCCCTGACCCAGTGTGAGGGGGCTGGGGGTGCACCGGGCTCCCCCTGACCCAGTGGGGGGGGGTGGGGGTGCACCGGGCTCCCCCTGACCCAGTGTGGGGGGGTGGGGGTCTGCCAGGCTCCCCCTGACCCAGTGTGGGGGGCTGGGGTGCACCAGGTTCCCCCTGACCCAGTGGGCCATGGACCCCCTTGGGTTTGGCTGAGGGCTGGGGGGGGCATGGGCAGAGCCCTGTGGTGCCCCCAGGGGCCCCCCACTCCCCTGGGAAAGGGGGTCTGCCCCCCCCTCCCCTCATTAGCACATTCCTGCCCACTAATGAGAAAGGTCGGGGGGGGGGGGGGGGCGTGGGGGGGCGTGTCTTGGTGTCCTGCCACCACCCCCAGAGCTGGGGGGGCTGGTGACAGCCCTGTCCCATGGCCCCCCCATCCTGCCAGTGTCACCCTCGGGGTAACGCCCTGTCCCCCCTCCCTGCCCCTCTGGGGTGCCGCAGGGACATGGGTGCCCCCCCCCTTGCTCTGCAGTCCCTGCTGCTGGTATCTCTTTATTTGGGGGCTTTACATTTTGGGGGGTGCACACACATTTCCCAGGGCTGAGCCCCCCCAGGGGGGTGCCTGCCCACCCCTCACCCTGGGAGGGGGGGGTGAAGAGTCCCCAGGCACCCTCTGGCACAGTGGAGGGTTCCCAGCAGCCTGGCTTTGGGTGGGGGGATGTCCTTTAACCCCCAAGGCTTGGCTCTCCATCTTGGGGGGCCAGACAGGGTGGGGAGGGGGGGGTGTGGGGGTCGTGTGTCCCCCCAAATCCCCCCCTTCCTGGGTCCTGCAGTGCTCCAGCAGTGGGGGGACACGGGTGCCTCAGTCCCTGGAGCCCATCTAGAGATGGAGATGGGGGAAGCGTTGGGTGGGGGAAGCCTGGGGTGGGGAGGGGGGGTGGGTTAGGGGGGTCCCTCACCCCCAGCGATGTCCTGACGGCTGAGAGCTTGAAGAGGACTCGGCGCCACTCCTCGGGACACACAGCCCGGAGCTCGGCCGGGCTCATCTGCAGGAGCTGCTGCCCTGAGAGCACCCCCAGGCAGCGCACGGTGCTGCGGACAGACAGACGGACAGACAGACGGACAGACGGCCAGGCTGAGCCCCGCCCCCAAACCGCCCCCGCGTGGGCTGTGGGGAAGGGGGGGGGTGTCACCTACATCCTGGAGAAGCCCTTGTCCTTCAGCCAGGCTGTCACATCCTCGGGGGGGGAGTCGGGGAGCAGGTTGGGGGGGCTGTCCTGGAGGGCGGGGGGATGAGGGGAGGGGACAGCAGGGTGGCCCTTTGTCCCCTCCTCCAGCTGGCGGGGGTGCAGGGAGGGGATGGGGAGGGGGGATATACCCACCTGGCTGATGCTGTGCCCCCCCAGGCCGTGCCCCCACCCCAGGGGCTCCAGGATGTTGCTGGGGATGTAGCCCCTCCTGCCCTGGCTGTCCTGCACCAGCCACCACTTCTTGCGCTGGTCCAGGACCTGGGGGGTGACAAGGGGGGTGGGCAGCACCCTGCTGTCAGTCCCTTCTAGGCAGGCAGGGTGGGGGTCGTGTGCTGGAGCCCCCACAGAGGGGTGTCCCCCCCCTAGTTTGTACCTGCAGCGTGTCCCCCATCCCGACAGTCAGCTCCTGTGGGTTCCTGCCCTGAAACTCGTACAGGGACCGTGCCAGCCCCTGCACAGGGAGGGGGGGCCTGCAGATTGGGGGTGGGGGGAGGCCATGAGCACCCATCCAGGGCTCCAAATCCAGCCCCCCGCCCCCAGAGGTGCTCTTACTCTTGGCTGTCATCATCCCTCTGGCCGGTGGCTGGTGGCTGCGGGGAGCAGAGAGATGGGTGCTGAGGGTGAGATGGGGAAACTGAGGCAGGTGGGGGGCACATCCTGCTGCCCACCCCCCCACCCCAGGGCTGTACCTGTTCCACGGGAGGGGGCAGCCACCCATCGGAGAAGACAGGGACGTAGTGGGGCAACAGGTCACCCTTGGGGTGCTCTGCCCTGCAAGGGAGAAAGCCACAGTGGGTGGGGTGACCCCCCTTTCCCAAGGCCAGAATCACCCCCCGCGGTGCCGGGGGGGGCTGCACCCCACCTGGTGCTGTTCCAGGCGGGGCCCAGGGACTTCCAGGTGCTGTAGTCGTGCTGGGACAGGGTCCCCTCCAGCAGGTCCAGCGCCTGGGGCAGCAGCAGCGGCACCTCCACGCGTGGGGCCAGGCCGGGGCTGGGGCAGTGCTGCAGGACCTGCGGGGCGGGGGGATGGAGCAGCACCCCCAGCATGGGGTGTGGGGGGGAGGAGGGGTGCTCCCCAGCCTGCTCAGCCCCGGGGGGGACCCTCTTTTAGGGGGCACTCACGAAGGACAGGGCTGAGAAGATGAGGCGCAGCAGCACCGCGGGGTCTGGCTCCTGCACGTGCTGGTGGGTCCTTCCCTGGGGAGGGGGGGGAGAGGTGTCACCACACACACACAGCCCCCCCCGGACCCCACACAGCCCCCCCGAGTCTCCACACAGCCCCCCCAGCCTCCACACAACCCCCCCAGCCCCACACAGACCCCCCGGACCCCAAACAGCCCCCCATAGTCTCCACACAGCCCCCCACCAGACCCCACACAGCCCCCAGGTCCCCACACAGCCCCCCAGTGCCCACACAGACCCCCGCTCTCCACACAGCCCCCCCAGACCCCACACAGCCCCCCCAGTCCCCACACAGCCCCCTCAGTCTCCACACAGCCCCTCTGCTCCCCACACAGCCCCCCCAGTCCCCACACGGTCCCCCTCCAGTCCCCACACAGCCCCTCTGCTCCCCACACAGCCCCCCTGCTCCCCACACAGCCCCCCCAGATCCCACACAGCCCCCCCAGTCCCCACACAGTCCCCCCCCAGTCCCTACACAGCCCCCCCAGTCTCCACACAACCCCCAGTCCCCACACAGACCCCCCCCATCTCCATACAGCCCCACACAGACCCCCCATGCCCCACACAGCCCCCCCCAGTGCCCACACAGACCCCCCGGCCTCCAAACAGCCCCCCTGAGTCTCCACACAGCCCCCCACCAGTCCCCACACAGCCCCCCCAGACCCCACACAGCCCCCAGGTCCCCACATAGCCCCCCCAGTCCCCACACAGTCCCCCCGGTCTCCACACAGCCCCCCCAGTCCTCACACAGCCCCCCAGGGGTCCCCACACAGCCCCCCCAGTGCCCACACAGCCCCCAGGGGTCACATCCAGCCCCCCAGGGGTCACATCCAGCCCAACAGGACCTACCAGCAGGTTGAAGGTGTACTTCACCTTCTGGAAAAAGTCTATGAAGCCATCCTCGGGGAGCAGAGCTGGGGGGCAGGCAGAGATGGGGGGCTGGCACTGGGACAGCCCCCCCGACCCCCTCCCCCTGCCCCCCAGGGACGCAGCCCTTCTTCACCACCTTTGTTCTTCTTCTTCTTCTTCTTCTTCTGCTTGGTGGTGCTGGTCAAGCCCAGAGCTTCCTTCAGCCAGGTCACAAAGAGCTCCAAGTCGCCCAGCACGTGGTTGAGGATCTCCTGTGGGAGCAGGATGGGACCCAGTGGGTGCTGGTGGGGAGAGCCAGGGAGGGGGGCGGTGTGTGTCCCCCCAAGGATGCAGGGTGGGACTTACAACATCTCGGTCCTTGTCAGACATGACCTGGCCGGGGGGGTTGGTCCACGGCATCTGCTGGGTGTCTGGCAAGCCTGGGGACAGCAGAGGGTCCCAATCCTGCTCCCCTCACCCTGCTCCCGGGGGAAACTGAGGCACGCTGCAGGACTCACCATAGTCTGAGGGCGGCTCATGTGGAGGGGGCATGTAGGCATTGGGGTTGGGGGGCTCTGCCAGCCGCTCCGGGGCTGCGTAGGGACCCGGCGCGTACAGGGGGGGTGGGTTTGGAGGCACATCTGGGGTGGTCCTGGGTAAAGAGGGGTGGGGAGGGGGGAGATGAGGAGGGGGCTGAGCTTGGGGGTGGGGTATAGAGGTGTGGGGGGATTTGTGCCAGTGGGAATGGGGTATGGGGGGAGCTGAGCCTTGGGGGGAGGTATGGGAGGGGGGGTGGTGCCCATGGGGATGGGGTGATCTGAGCCCAGGGATGGGGTACAGGGGTGGGACGGGGTTTGTGCCCATGGGGATGGGGTAGGAGGGGGGCTGAGGCAGGGATTGGGGTACCAGGGAAAAAGGGGGATCCCACCCCCCAGGAAGCTGAGGGGGGGGTCTCTGCCAAGAGGCAGGAGGGCAGCAGAGGGTCTGCACCCATGGACCCCTGAGGGAGCATGGGGGCAGCATGGACTTACCCCCACCCACAGGGAGACCCCCCCCACCGACCCCCCTCACCTTAGTTGGGGGCAGACTTGGCAAGCCAGGCCTGCCTGTCCCCAGGGAGGGGGTGAAGCCCCACATCCCCCCCTTACCGGTGCCCATACTGACTCCTGTGCTCCTCCTTCCACTGCTTCACCAGCTTCTCCAGGCTGCTCCTCAGCGTCTCTGCCTGGCACAGACCCGCCACCATCAACCTCCCCAGCCCGGGGTGCTGCTCCCCCACCCTCCCCAGCCTTGCCCCTCCCCAGGACGCACCCCCAGCCGCTCGCACTGGAAGAGCAGGACACTGGTGCCCGGGGGGCTCTGCTCCTGCACGCTGATGGCCAGCACCGAGTCGTAGCTGCAGGCGCCGAGCGCGGCCGAGCAGCCCTGGATGCTGCCCAGCGGGTAGGCCTCCAGCTCCTCCTGGCCAGGGGAAACGGGGTGCTCAGCCCCCCCAGGGATGGCTGGCGGGGGTAGAAGGGCTGAAGGGCTGCAGGGGTTTATAGGGGTGCTGGGGGTCTTGTAGGGTTGGGGGGTGCGAGGGTTAATGGGGGGTGGGAGGGTGGTATAGCCAGGGGGTGCTGAGTCTGGGGAGGTGGCATGGGGTGGGGGGGTGGGTGACGGCTCTTAGGGGTGCAAGGGTTGGGGGTGTTGGGGTTATAGGGGGTGTCAGGGTTTTAGGGGTTGCTGCCAAGGTGGAGGGGTGCCAGGCTTATAGGGACACAGTGGTATGGGGGGTGCCAGGGTGCGGGGTGCTGTAGCTGTGGGAGTATGGGATTTGGGGGGGGTGTTGGGTCTGGGGTGGGTGTCATGGACAAGGTGGGTGTCAGGGCGAGTTGAGGGTTAGGGCTGGGGTGCAGGGGGTGCACCAGGGCTAGGGGTGCTGCAAGGCTGATGTGGGGGGTGGGGGGGCAAGAGGGGTGCTGGGATTAACGGGGTGCCAGGCCAGCGGGGGTGCAAGGTGGGGTTATGGGGGTGAACAGCCGAGGGAAGCCCAGGTTTAGGGGGAGCTGGGTGCCGTGGCCGGGGGGTACCTTGCTCTCCACATCGCTCAGCACCAGCTCCTGGCCCTTGACCTGCAGGATGAGGTCCTGGCCCCAGACCCGGCCCTGGGCCTCCAGCTCCTTGAGGCGCTCCAGGCAGGCCTCAGTGCTGCGGACACCCTTCTCCAGCCGCACCGTGAGCAGGTGCTGGGGGGGGACACGGCACCGGGGTCACCGGGCACCCTGCTGCCACCCCCCCTCTGCCAGCTGGTAAGGTTGGGGGGCTTGGGGCGGTTTTGGGGGGTGTCTCCTACCTCAACGTGGTGCTGGAAATGGCTCTGGGGCTTGAGCAGGGCCTGGCTGTAGTCCTTGCGCTGGTCTGGGGGGACAAGGGGGTCAGGGGTTGGGGGGGGGCTGAGGGGGGGCGCTGGGGGTTTTGGGGTAGGGTCACTCACTGTAGATGCTCTTCCCACTGGGGCGGGAGAAGCTGTTGGAGCGTCGGAGCTGGGAGCTGTCCTCGTATTCGCCCCTGGGCGGACTGACAGACAGACAGACCTTGGTGGCTGCAGCACCGGCCCCTCTCCCCACCCAGCCCTCGGGGGTCCCCAGGGTGGGGACACCCCACTTTGCCACCTACTCACCGGGATGGGGTGGTGCTCCAGCGCCCCAGGGGGTCTCCCATCTTGCCGGGCGGGGGGCTCGATCCTGCTGCTGGGCACAGTCCCCACATCACCCCCAGCCTGTCCCCAACCACTTGGGGCCCCCCTCCCGTGCCACCCCCCACCCCAGGGCGGTGTCATCGCCCTGGTACCCAGCAGGACTCCCCCTGCCCACCGCCCCCCAGCCAGCCCAGCCCAGCCCAGCCCCGCGGGGTTCACCCGGCAGCTGGAGCCTCAACACCCCCCATGCCCCCAGATGGGGTCCCTGTGCTGGGGACACCCCAGGGAGCCCCTGCTTACCCCAGTCCCGGTGTCACTGCCTTGGCTGCCCAGGCTGGAAGTGCGCAGCAGAGGGTGACGCAGGCACCGCACCCGCCTGCTCTTTGCCCGTTGGTGTCTGCTTCAAGGCGAGGGGGGGGGACACCGCACAGGGAGGGGGGTGACAAGCACCTGGCACAGCCACCACCGCCCTGCACACCCCGGGGTGTGCACCCTGCCGTGGGGCTGGGTCCTCTCAGGGACACCCGGGTGGGACTGCAGCCTAGAGAAGGTAGGGTGCTGCCCCCACCCCAAGGCAAGCTTGACCCCCCACCCCATTCCCCACCCTGGGGCTGAGCCCTGGTGACGTCCTGCATGGCAGCACCCAACCCTCTCTCCCACAGACCTCTGCGCCTGTGCCCCGCGGTAACCCTGGGCTCGCCCCAAAACTGGGTGGCCACTGGGAACCCTCCAGGGTAGCTTGTAGCTGGGAGGGGGGGGGCTCAGCTCCACCCCCTCCCACAGGGTCCCTTGTGCAGGATGCACCCCAAGGAGCATTGGGGAGGGCTCGGGCCCCAGTCTGTGGGTCCCCACCCCTGGCTTGGGGACACTGGGGGACACACAGGGGTTGGCCCTGTCCAAGGGTTGTGTCTCTGGGATTGGGGGGGGGTCACACTGGCTGCTCCTGTCCCGGCACAGCGAGGTGGGTTTTTGGGTTCGTTTGGAGCTTTTTTGGCTTCTCTGGGCTGGTCTCAGTGCAGCTCGGTGGGAGGGGTGACAGGTGGGCTGTGCTGTGGCCACCACATTCCTGAGGAGATCGCTGGGGGTCCCATCCGTGCCCACCCCCCCCCAGCCTGTCACACCCCGGCTGACCCTCGCTCTCTTTTCCTTCCAGCTTTTTGGGGCCGAACTGGTCCTGCCGCAGCGGGACCCCGGCACCCTGCACCCCAGAGCGTCGCACGGAGCGGGCGGTGACACCCCTTTGGGTTCGGGGATCGGTAAGAGCAGAGGCGAAGGGACACGGGAGGGGTGGGGAGTTTGGGGGGCGCTGGGGATGGACCCGGAGAGCGGGTGTCGGGGTCGTGCCTCAGTTTCCCCGTCCCGGGGAGGTGTCGTCCCCAGCTGTGGCCAGCAGAGGGCAGCACATCCACACGTCACCCCCCCTGCCCAGAGGTGAGACCCCCCCCAGATGTGTAACCCCCCCCCCCAATGTGCAGCCTCCCCCACATACAGGACCCCAGACATGCCCGGTGCCCCCCAGGCCCTGCTGGCACCGCCCCCCCATCCCTGCTGCTGGGGACATTTGGGGGACACTTCCCAGGGGGGGACATGAGCAGCCACCTGCTCTGGTATGTGGGTCCCCGTGGAAGGTTTGGGGTTACAGGCCCACATAAGTCACCCTCCCACTGTGTTCCTGACAGAGCCCCCTCCTCATCTCCTCCTCCCTCCCCTGAGGGACCCAGCACCCTGCCTGAGGGGGGGAGTTTGAGGAGAGGTTTGGGGAGAAAAGGGGGGGTCCTACTGGGATATGGGCCAAAATTCCCCCATCCCCCAAATCTGGGCCCTGTCCTGCTCCAGAGGGGATTTCAGTGGCCTTCAGGATTGCTTAGGACTGGGGGTGCTGGCTGGGGGTGCTGTGCTGCTCCCCAGTGCCACCCACCAGCCAGCACTGGGCCACACTGGGGTACCCCTCCCTGCTCCGTTCCCCCCCACAGCACCCTGCTGTGAGCCAGTCTGCCCAGCACCCCTTACTGGGAGCCATGGTGGCAGGGAACTGGGGTGCCACAGCATCTGCCTGTGCCCTTCCCAGCACCGCGGTGGGTGTGACAAGCTTTTGGGGGGCACCCACTCAGCCCAAACTATGCACCCTGGCATGTTTCCAGCCACCCCAAGCCTCCCCTGCACCCGAGTCATGTTTCAGGTGGTTGAACTGAGGCACCTTGATATCCCCCACCCCCGCCCTGCTGTGAGCTTGTCTGTGCCTCAGTTTCCCCAGCCGCATCCCACTGGGCTTGGCCACGGCATGGGGGCTACATCAGGCTGGAGGAATCCAGCTCCTTCCCAGCTTTCATGGCACTCGTGGGAGTGGGGTGGGCTTGATTAACACCCCATCCCCCCTTTAAAGTGCCTGGGGAGGGCCCACAGCCCATCCACATCCATCCCTTTGCAGGGACAGGGTGCTCACCCCACCCCGTCCCAGCTCCTCCCAGTCATCCCACTGGGTAAGCTGGGAATGGTGCCAGCTGCAGAATTATTAGAAGAAAAACCTCATTTTTAGGGTGGGTTTTTATTTCTTCACCTCAATTTGCAGCCAGAGGCAGCACCTCCCCACACCGCCCCAACCCACTGCACCCCCCCTCACCCTTCCCCAGGCTCAGGAAGCCCCCAGGGGCCCCCAATCTCCTTGGAAGGGTCTTGGGGGGCTTCTCCCACCCTCCACCCCCCGGCGCCGCCGAAGCCTGTTGCCATTTGGGGTTTGGAAACCACAGGCGCCGAAACACGCTGAATCGGTGGTTTTGTCCCCAAAAGCGGCAGGGCAGGGAGGGGACCCCATCCTGCACCCCCTTTCCTGCCCCATAAAGCTGCTGTAAGGGGGGGGGGGGGGGAGAGGGGTTGAATGGGGGTGACACCCACACCCACTAACGGGACAGAGCCAGCCACCCCGTCCCCACTGGGGATGCAGGATCAGACACCCCCCCCCTCCCACCACCGCGGGGTTGATGGCGATTTGGGGGTAACCCCAGCGGAGCGGGACCGTGGGGCCAGCGGTTCCTGGCAGTCGGGGTGACACATCGCTCCCGGCCAGGTGCCGCCGGGGCCGTGGGGCCGGAAAGCGGCTGCGGCAGCTGCTGGGTGCCAGCCAGCGGCACCAACCGCCGCCCAGCCCGGATCTGTCCCCACGTCACCGAGGCCAAGTGTGGGGAGGGCCGCGGTGTACCCAGACCTGCCACCTAATTGCTGGGGACCAGCGGCTCCCCCGTCATTTTGGGGACGTGTGGGGATGATTTAACCCCTCGGGGGCTGGTTTTCCCCGGCACATCACGGCACAGGATGGCACAGCCCCCCCGGGGCAGGATGTTCCTCTTGGTGATGCCCGACCCCACAAGTCCTCCTGCCCCTCTGAGGGGTCCCTGTGGTGGTGATGGTGACAAACTGGTGTCCTGGTGGCAGCCAGGCTTGGATGCTGTTTTGGGGTGACAAGGGAGGGGCCAGACAGTGATGCCCCCGCTGCCACCCTTCCTCCCCATCTATGGTCACCCCACGGGGCTGGTTTTGGAGAGCAGGGGGGTGCCCGATCATGGCAGTGCCTGGGGGATGCTCCTGCAGGTGCTGGCCATCCTGCCAAGGGAGTTGGGCACCCACCTGGCACAGCCACCACGGGGGCTGGTGTGGCACACAGAGCTACCATGGGGTCCCTGTCAACCTGCTGCGTCCCTTTGCTCTGGGGCCTTGCTGGGGGCTGCACCCTTCCCTTCTGCTATCCCCGGGGGTCCCAGCTCAGCACCACCACCACAGCCCCTGCTTCCCTGGGAACATCCTTGGGGTCACCTCAAAGGAGAGGTCCCTTGGGGTCCCATCACAGCACACTGAGCCCCGCAGCCCTGGGACGTCCCGGTCGCTGTGGCTCTGGGCCAGCCCAGGTTTGCCGGCGTGCTGCCGGATCCCATCTCTTCGGAGGAACAGGAGGAGATCTCCGGGGCTTTTCTTCCTCAAAACCCCCTCCAGCAATGCCCTCAGAGGCTTTTCAGAAGAAGCTCCCCAGAAATGAGCCTCCTCCTCTGCTTTTGGACCTGTTGTTGATTCCCCACTCCCTTCCCTTATCATTTCTGGAAGGGGACGGAGGAGCTGCGGGTGATGGATGCACCCGGGGTGGCTCAGCCAGGGATGCCCATGGCTGACAGGTCCCAGCTGAGCTGCAGGGACCTGGATGGAGCCCGAAGACCTTTGGATCTTGAGGTTTTTATGATGATTGAAGCGGCTGAAGTGAAGGAGCAGCAAGGGAGCTGCACATGCTGCAGAGCATCACTGGCCCAGTGAGCACTTGGGTCCCCCCCAAACTCCTGAGCCATCACCCCAGGCAGGAGAGGAGCCCTGTGAAGGCACATACAGCCCCATAACAACCTCTGGTTTACGTCTGGGGACACAGCTGTCCCCACAGTTTTGCTTTTGGGGTGAGGAGGGGAAACCTGGTGTTCCCAGGGCCACCCATGTACATGTGGGACCCGTCTTCCTTCACTCCCCATCATCTCACCCCGGCAGCCTGGGGATTTCCAGAGGTGGGAGGGGGGCTGAAAGAGTGCTGGCAACACAAGGGTTTAATTAGAGGTGATGAGAGCATGCAAATGAGCAGGTTACAGCCTGTTTTGGGGTGGCTGAGCTGTGGCAAATCCCAGGAAGCTTTGAGGGTGCTGCTGGGTGCTCCCTGTGCCCTGGATGTGAGGATGGATTTTGGGGTAAGTGCTGTCTGAGAGATGTGACTGGAGGAGGAAAGGGCAGGGAGGTGGGACCTCCAAAATCATCCTTGCCTGTGGATGTGTCCCTCTCCAGGATGAGGAACAGGTCCCTGAGGAAGCCTGAGCAGCCTGGGGAGCAGAGCGAGCCCGAGGCTTGGAAAGGGGGTTTATTCTGCTCTGGTTTGGGCAATAGGGATGAATTCCCCGTGGGAAAATCCGGAGTCTCCATCATCCAGGTGCTGCCCCTCCATCCTGCTTCCCAGCCCTTCCCCCCCTCACCATCACTACCCAAACCAGGGGCACTCCTAACCCGGAGCAGCACCCTCTCTACCAGCAGGACCTGGCCCTTGGAACTCTCCCACACCCCTAAATCCCCACAAATCCAGGAGGGAGCAGAGCTCAGCCACCAAATCCCTCATCCTGGCTGTGGGGGGTGAGTGGGTTTTGGCATGGCAGCCAAAGGAGCTTGGCAAAGCCTGGAGCCCCCCCCCCCCCAAAACCAAGCTGAGATTCTTGCCTGGATGGAGCATCTGGAGCTGGTTGGAGACCTGGGAGGTTTGTTTTGGGATATTGAGCCCGTTGCCACGCTGAGGAGGAGGAGGAGGAGGATGGTGTCAAGTGGCACAGCTGCCTGTTTCCAGGGAAAACACATTTTCACCAGCATCTTTCCAGGGAGGGTGATGAAGGGGGTGACCAAAGCAGCACAGGGGTGATGGCAGCACATGATGCTGAGCTGGTCGGGGTGAGGAGGGGGGATGCTGTGCTGGGCTGCGCCGAGCGGTTCCCTTCCCGAGGTGACGTGCTGCTGAGTCAGTGCTCCAAGGGACCTCGTGTGTGGTGGGGTTGATTTGGGAGCAACCCACCGTGTACCTGGGAGGGTGAGGGGACGAGGAGCGTGCCACCCAGCACGGGGTCATGGTGGCTTGGCCCAGGGAGAAGCTCTGGAGGAAATTGTGAAAGGGTGAGCGAGCAGGCGCCGGCTGCGTGGGCTGGTGGGAGATGTGGGGTGATATGGGTGGGGAAAACCCATGGCAGGAGGTTCCCAGGGCATGGGATGGGGTGAGGCCCCTCCTCACGTGGCATCTGATGTGTCCTCAAAGTCGTGACTTGGGTCTGTCTGACCCTTTGTGGGTTCCTGGGAAAGGAATGGTGGGTGCAGAAGGGTGCTGTGCTGGGCAGGGGGAGTGGGAACTGGGTTGGGAGGGTTGCAGGGTGATTTGGGCACTGTCCTGACTCCTGCTCCTGCCTCAGGTGGGATGTCCCACCTCACACACAGTCTCTGACCCCATTGGAGATACAGGGCAGGGGTCCAGGCACCCTGCATCCCCCAGCACCACTCCCAGAGCAACACGGTTGGGGTTTACTGGGGCACAAACAGCTGGGTTCCCCCCCAAAAAGGCAACTCCCTTCTGCCAGGCTGTGTAATTCCATCAATAGATACTCCAAATGGAGAACGTTCGACCTTCCCAGGTCCTTGGCTCCTGTGGGATGTTGGCCAGGGAGGAGAAACCATCAGCTCACCCATCCTCTTCACCCAGCTTCTGCCAGGCACCAGGAGGGGCACAGGCCTGAATGATGTGGGTGTCCAAGTCCACTTCCTGATGGGCAAGGGGTTGGTCAGGTCCTAGAACTGTTGTCTGTGAGTTTTGGAGAGGAATATCCAAACCCCTGAGCACTTGGCCATCCTTTCTTTAGATTTTCTTGGCATGTCCCTGGTCTCAGGGCAGCAGCTTCGTTGTGAATCCAACTGAAAGCTGGCACCTTTCTCTTCTGGTTTGGAAGGTGTCTGATGGCTGTGACAAAGGTGATGGAGAGGAGCTGTGAGGCAAAGGGGCTCTGCATTCCTCATGGATGATTTTTGGCATCTGAGCATCTCCTAGTCCTTAGTTCAGCTCCAAAGTGGCTTTTAAAGGACAGGGAAGAGACAGTCCGTGAAGCTGGGAGATAGCTGATGCCTCCTGAGATGCCTCCAGCAGCTCCCTGGAGTGACAGAGTGAGCTGTGTCATTGCTCGTATGGGATGCAGATGGTCCTGGAGGGATGTGGTGGGTCTGAGGTGGTTCCTGCAGATACAGACCTTCTGTATCTGATACAGACAGGTCTTCCCTGGTCTGGCTGGAGATGCCTTGGCCAGGGCATCCTGGGACAGGAGGGAGATGAGCGTCTCTGAGATATCTCAAGGCGTGGTTGATGGAGATGTCAATGGAAGAGCTGGGTGCAGGTGAAGACTGGAGGTGCAGGATGCTCGTTGGGTCCTTCAGAGGAGGCCATGGAGATGGGCTGAACCTGGGGCTGGACTGGGCCAGGCTCGTAGACATCCCAGCCCCTAAAAAGAGCCCTTCTGCCTCAAGAAGCTGCCATCAGGCAGCTGCTTGAAAGCACCAGCTTGCATTTAACCAAAACCCTACCAAGCTGCACGCTTCTGGACTTCAGGGGGGTGGAAACCCAGACACCAGGAGCCCAGACTGGCAAGACCCAGGGCCACAGGCCGTCTGGCGCAGAGGGAGGGAGAGGAAAGCCCTTCCCCACAGAGCCTTGGATCCCCGAACAGACACCCCACAGGGCACTGTCCTCCCAGTGAGGATTTTTGGGCTGGTTTGGTCATTTCCAACTTTCCCCTGTTTGGTTTTAATTTTCCAGCAGCATCTTGTTGCTCCAGGAAGGGCTGAGGCCCAGCCAGGCCTGGCACAGGATGCGTGGCTGCTTCTTGGGTTGGCAGCCACAGGGACAGAAGGTCCCTGGAGACCTCCTGGGGTACCCAGCCTGGGGCACCAGCACCCCAGGGTGCCAAGACAAAGGGGCTGGGGGAGATGCCTTTGGGATGGGGCCTGGCTGGCTGGAGGGGTTAAAGCTCCCGGGAAGAGCCGGCTCCTTTCCAGCCCGTGCTGCTCCTGCCAAAACCCGTCCTTGCCGGGCTCTCTGGGCCGTAACCAGCGCGGCCGGACGGTGCCTCATGACACCTCTCAGACCCCAAGGCCTTTTGATTGAGAGCTGGTAAGGGCTGCTGGTATGGGAACCGGGGCACTGGGGGGTCTGCAGCCGCCCTGTCCTGTCCCTTTCCCCCCCCGTGCTGCCCTGGGGTGATATTTGCCAAGGCCCCGTGGAGGCCGGTGGGGATTTGCGGCTGTGGCCAGGCCGAGAAGCACCACGGCAGCGCCGGGCAGCGTGTCTGGCCAAACCACGCTGGCTGCACCCAGATACCCGCCAGGACCACCCGCTCGGGCCCACATTTTGGGGCACGGGAAGCAGCCGGTTGCGTTGTGCTGGGGAGGGGTGGGGGGTGATGCTGGTGTCACCTCCAGGCCCCAGCCAGCGCTGCAGGATGGACGCGGGGAGATGGAGGTGGCTGGAGGGGTTAAAGCTCTTCCTCTGCTCCTGGGAAGGGCCGGCGCTGTTCCAGCCTGAGTAAGCCCATCACCCTGCCAAAATCCTGCTCGGCGCTGGAGCCTGGCGTGGGGCTTTGCTGCCTGAGGACCGATGCTCAGCGCCTGACGCAGCCACGGCGGAGGCACAGAGGGGGGAACCCATCCCTGCAGAACCTGGCCCCCAGCCAGTGATGCCAGCACCCCAAATCCTGCAGGTTGTGGCCCAGCACACCACACAGTACCCAAAAATCCTGCAGGATCTGGCTCAGGACATCACCCAGTACTCCAAAATCCCACAGGATCTGGCCCAGGACACCACACAGTACCCCAAAATCCTGCAGGTTGTGGCCCAGGATACCACACAGTACCCCAGTATCCTGCAGGATCTGGCTCAGGACATCACCCAGCACCCCAAAATCTTGCAGGATCTGGCCAATGATGTCACCCAGCACCCCAGTATCCTGCAGAATCTGGCCCGGGACATCACTCAGCACCACAAATCCTGCAGGTTGTGGCCCAGCACACCACTCAGTACCCCAAAATCCTGCAGGTTGTGGCTCAGGACACCACACAGTACCCCAAAATTCCACAGGATCTGGCCAAGGATGTCACCCAGCACCCCAAAATCCCACAGGATCTGGCCCAGGACATCATGTAGCATCCCAAAATCCTGCAGGTTGTGGCCCAGGACATCACTCAGCACCCCAAAATCTTGCAGGATCTGGCCAAGGACGTCACCCTGTACTCCAGTATCCTGAAGGATCTGGCCCAGGACACCACCCAGTACCCCAGAATCCTGCAGGTTGTGGCCCAGCACACCACCCAGCACCCCAAAATCCTGCAGGATCTGGCCCAGGACACCATGCATCACCCCAAAATCCCACAGGATCTGGCCCAGGACACTATCCAGCACCCCAAACTCCAGCAGGTGCTAGCCCAGGGCATCACTCAGCACCCCAAAATCCTGCAGGATCTGGCTCAGAATGTCACACAGCACCCCAATATCCTGCAGGTTCTGGCCCAGGATACCACAAAGTACCCCAAAATCCTTCAGAATCCATCCCAGGACACCATGCAGCACTTGGGGTGTCTGTGCTGGTTCCAGCCTCCACAGCTTCAGCACAAGCCACACAGCTCTTATTTACAAGAGGGGAGGGGAGGGGAGGGGGGAGTTTTGCCTTTGCTTCCCTTTATTTTTAAATTTATTTTTCTTTATTTTGGATTTCTGACTCATCTGGGCCCGTTGCCGGGAGGAAACCGGAATAAAAACTGCCCCAAATATCATTAGTATCAGCTAAATAAAATCCTCCCCCAAGACCTCAGGGAGGAAACTCCTGCAGCAGCTCCTGGGGGCTGCCCAGGACCCAGAGCCACTTCTCCTTCCCCTTGTCTCATTCCTACGGAGGAGGAAAACTCAAATTTTCCTCTTTTTTTCCAACCCACAGCTGGTTTCCTGCTCTGTGAGCACAAAGCAGCCCTGGAGCTGCTCACACCATGGGGGGACGGTGAGGCGATGGATGGTCCCCAGCCCCTGCCCTCTCCGGCTGCCTTCAGGGTCCTGGTGCCCATGGGATGCTCCCTAGGGATGCAGCACCCATGGGGCTGCCAAAACAGGGCTTGCAGCCTTGGGTGCAGAAGGGGATGCTCAGGATGGGGAGGATGCCCTGGGAGGGGAGGATGTCCTATTAATGAGGATGCCTGGTTAATATCAGTGCTGAGAAACGAGGTTGCCTCGTTAACATGGGTGGATGGCTAATGAGGGTGCCCTGGTGATGCTGTTGCCCCTGGGATGAGGGTGCCTTTGAGGTGGGGGTGTCCCAGATGTGATGGTGCCCTGGGAATGTGGGTGCTCCATTAATAAGGGTGCCCCAGAGATGAGGGCAGCCCAGAGGTGACGGTCCCCTGTTAATGAATCTGCCTCATTAACGAAGGTGCCCTGGAAATGAGGGTGCCTGGTGCTTTTCCTCCCCAGGGCAGTTTGGATGAGTATCTCCTCCTCGGGGTTGGGGGCGTAAGGGAGGGGGGGTGGAAGGTCCCTTGTCTCTTCCATGGCCAAGTGTGACTCAGCAGCAGAGCCTGGCTGGAATGTGTGAAGATTGGGGGGAAAACAGCCCAAAAACAGCATCCTGGAAGTGGGGGGGGGTGAGTTGTGACTCTGGCATGCAACACATCTGCCCCAACGCCCCCAAATCCAGCCTCCCCGCCCTGCCTGACCCCTCCAGCGGATGTATCCTGCTCCATGACATTGGTGCAGCCCCGTTGGGGAGGTGGTGGGTGATAGGATGTCATCAGGGAGGCCGAGTTCATCCCCCACCTGTGTTCCTGTGCTGCACCCCAGGACGTCCCCCGGCTCGGTGCTGCAGAGATCCCTGACCTGCCTTTCCCTTTCCCAGGGGATAAACCTGCTGGGATGATGCTTGGATGATGCTTGGCTGCATCCTGCCTGGCTGCCCTGGGCCAGGTGAGCCCTGGGAGCTGATAGAAACCAGCTGCTGAGGGTTGGCCCTGATACCCAGGGAGGGTAAATTTACCCCCTGGGTCAGCAAAAGGGTTTGGGGGATGTTCTCAGGCTCTAATCCCAATCTGATTGCAATCCCAGTTGCCTCCTGGTTGCAATCCCAGTCTCCTGGTTGCAGTAGCAGCTCAAGGCCTGGTGTGACCCCAGAGCCAGGGGAGCCAGCAGCTTGGTTGCACCCTCATGGGCAGGGGTTGAGCTTCATTTCTTCTAAACCCCACAGCCTGGGATTGATCCTGCTGCAGATGCGTCCTGCTTGGAAATGGGGGAGTGTCCTCTGGTTTTGGGGTGAGTGCTGTGCAGGGCGGAGGTGCTGGGTGCTGTGTCTGTCATCCCAGCACCTGAGCTGGGGTCTGGAGGTGGGTTTGGGAGCAGGGTGGTGGCATTGGGGGGGTCCTGAGGTGAGGATGGGCCATGTGCTCCTGCCCTCTGTGTCTTTGGGATCACCCTTGGCTGCTCCATGGCCGGTGCTGCGATGGCTCGTGGGGTGTTTCAGCGTGGGGGTGACACCCAGATGCCATCTGCACCCCCGGGTCCTCAGCCTGGGGGGCTGGGTGAAGCAAGATCCCATCAGGACAGGGGCTGGGGTGTGGGGAATCACCTTGCACGCTGCTCAGCTCTCTTTGCTGAGACCCCCCCAAAAAAAGGGATTTCAGTGCATGAGTGGCTCCGGTTCCGTTTAATCCCATGGGGGGCGCAGGGCAGCGGAGGCTCCAGCTCCTTCCCTGGGATTTGGGTCTGGCCCCCCACCCCAAGCGTTTTGGGTCAGGTACCCGCAGTGACATCCAGCCTCGTGTGCAAGGGGAAGGGCTGAGGAGGAGCGTGACACTCTCAGACCCCCCAGCTGGGGGTCCTGCTGCTGGGCAGGAGGAATGGGCACCTCTCCATGGTTTGGGCTCTTCCCAGGGTGCTGAGCCCTGCCATCCCACAGCACTTCCATCAACCCAGGGAGCTGAACTGTCCCTGCTCCAAATGCTGCCCAGTCCCTGCTGCAGCCAGATGGAATTCCAGCAGCCCTGGGGAGGGAGCTGAGCTCCATCCCACCATCACCAGGAGGACTTCACGTGTTCTCTCTCTTCTAACTGGCATTTCCCTTCCTGCACCGGCCCTGGGGTTGGGATGGGAATTCAGGGACCGGCTCTGCCCTCCACATCCAGCCCTGGGGGACATCACCCTGGGGCTGGGAGGGGGATGGTGAGACCCATGAGGAAACCACAAACGGTTTCGATGTGTTTATGAGCCTGGGCACAACTTCCCTCGGCTCCGTTTCCCAACGCCGGCTGCCGCGTTGCGAAGGTGCTCGATACGCAATGGGGGGGATGGCGGGGGGCACAGCACCCATAGGTGCACAGTGTCCTGGGGGGTGGCTGTGCCCCTGGGGTTTGGAGAGCTGGGTCACAGGCTGGAAGCTGGTGGAGGCTTGGGGATGCAGGAGTAGAGCCGGAGCAGCAGGAGGGCTGGGAGGGTTTCGCCGTCACCCCAGGGTGATGCTCGCTGTCGTGGAAAGGGTGAGTGGTGCTGGCTGTGGGTCACGCTCTCCCCCAGGAAAAGTTTGGGCAAAGGTTATTGCTTTTAAAAAAAAAAAAAAAATAAGAAAAGAAAAAGCAGAAAAGATAAGTTTCCTCTTTTCCTTCCTCCTCGGAGGCATGTGGTGGTGAGGTCATGGAGCCCTGGGCTGGGGGCAGGACGTGCTTCCAGCTTGGCGTAATCCTGTCCCCAGGGCCGCAGCAAGGCTGCTCTTGGCGGGGTCCAGGCGAGTGCTGGGTGGGGGTTTCTCCTGCCCCTGCCCCATCCTTGCAGCGCTTCCCCCCTGGTCCAGCCTGGTGCCCTGAGCTGGCCCATGGGCCGTTCCCCTGGCCCCGGCTGGGTTCCTGGAGCGGCTCCTGCGTCCCAGCGGCGAATGTGGCTTCGTGGGGAAAATCGGCCCCAGATGTGGCTGAGCCGCTGCTGCTGCCGGGACGGGGCCCAGGGATGGTTCAGGACAGCAGAAGGGACCTGGTGGGTGGGTGGGGGACTCCTGGAGGAGTTTATCCCACCCACCAAGGAGCACGGATGGGGGGCTGTATCCCCTCTGCAGCTGGGTGCTACCCGAGGAGGGGTGATGGGGGCACCCAGGGGCTCCCCAACCCTCAGGACCAGTCACTGGGCTGCCACCAGCACGGGGCTGAGCAGGGCCCTGGTATTTTGGCTGCGCAAGAGCCCGGCATGGCCTCCAGTGTGGCTGTGCAGCCCTCGACTTGGGCGGATGTGGGGCATCCCCTCCCCCCCCCCCCCGTTGATCCCCTCCCACCCTGATTCCCATCCCGGGGTGGTTTTTCGGGAAGCAGGATTGCTTGCTGGCCCCAGGCAGGTCCCCAGCACGGAGCCTCCAGGAGCTGGGGTCTGTCCCCAGCCCATGGAGCTGCCCCGGGGGGTCCTGGTGAGTCCAACAGATGGGGGATGGGGGGAATCCCCGTGGCTGAGGTCCCCGGCTGAGGTGGTGGTGGGGGTGGGGGGGCCTGTGAGCCCCACTCAGGGCAAACTGGGGGAGGGGCTGTGGGGCAGGAACCATGTGCTAATCAAAAGAGGATGGAAAAGTCTTGTGGTCGCTTGGAAAGGGAGCAGGGCTGCGAGCAGCCCACACCAGCCTCCAGATGCGACAGTGGTGGCTGCGGCCTGGAGTTCCACGGGGTTGGACTTAATTACGAGCGCTGGCAGCAGCCGAGCAGCCCCGTGACATCGCTGGGAAGGGGGAGCAGCACAGAGCCCCTTCCCCACGGCTGGGAGCTGGGAGGCTGATCTCAGCCCCTAAACTCCAGCCTTGCCAAGATCTCTGGGGGTCCTTAGTCCATCCCATCGCTTGGGGTGGGAGGAATTGCACCGGATTCTCTCTGACTTGAAGGCATTCAGCACCCTGGCCACCTATCCTGCATCCTCCCTAGGCAAGGTGACCCCAAACCCAGGGTCCGGATGAGGGACCCCCCTGAGCATCGCCCTCCCCCTGGGGTCCCCGTTGCCCTTGCAGGGTTCCCTATCGCGGTTTGGTGCTCTTCAGCCTCCCCGGGTACCGTTTCCTCCCTCCCCGTTGCGACAGCCTGTTGCTCCACGGGCTTTCGAAGGGGCTGCGGGGCCGTTTGGCCGGCGGTGCCGTGGGCCGGAGGGCTGCCGGGCGGGAGGATGGGCGGAGGCGCAGCAGCACATGCCAAGATGCATCAGCCTGTGTTTTTCTGGTGGCGGCTGAAGGTTGTTTGTGCTGTCCCGGGGATGATACAATGCTCTCGGCGTAGGTGCATGACCCAGCAGCCGGGCACATGCGATGCTGTCGGCCCAGAGGAGGGTGATCCAGGCTGCCCCATGCATCCCCTCCTCTAAATGTGAGCTGCGGACCCCTAAAACTCCTGGGGGACCCTATTTTTGACCGGCTTTGGTGCACGCCCACGTGAGCACCCCATATTCCAGCTCTGCTAAAAACAACCCCCCCCCTTGCCTCAGCAGCGTGGGTGATGCTCTGTGGGGTGGGACGGGGCATTCGCTCCCTGGCTGAGCAAGGGACCAGTTCAGCTGCTCAAAGATCCATCAGTTTTCCTGGAAAAAGCAGCAAATGCATCAAAATTGGAGTCTCTGAGCACGTGCAAACAACTGGAGCCAGTTTGTCCTGTAACTGGGGGCTCCTCTGCTCCACTGTCTGATGGGGATGGGGGTCACGATTAGTGGGGAGAAGAGGATGGGGGACAAAGTGAAGGTGCCAGGATGGGAACTGTCCCTAGGGGAGGGAAGCTGAGGTTGCTGGGATGGGACAGGACCACCTCCATCGGCTGTGAGGGAGATGGGAAAGGCTGGATTTAGCATCAGCATTGGCCGGGGAGCGTGGGAGCGGCTGGAGCAGGCTGCGCTCGCTATCCGGTGGCTTTTCACCAGGGGACACCAGCACCCGTGTCACCTCTCGTGACAGCGAACCCCAGCTGCCTGGGGTGGGGCGGGGGGGCTGGACCTGGTGTCTGTAACACATTCTGTTTGTTTGTCAGAGCCTGAAAGATGCTTTTAATAAACCTGAGTGGATCTCGGACCCTTCCTAAGCCCAAGTTTGGCTGGAGAAGTGAGAGGCTTTATGCAACACCCCAAAACTCCCCCTCACCCCCTTTCCACCCCCTCCGCCTGCCATCGCAGCGCCCAAATTTCCTGTTTTCAGCCCAAAATGAACAGCCTGGGGGTCAGGGTACCGGCTTGTAGCACATGTGTGCTGTGGCACCGGGACCAGCAGCTCCTCTGGCACCATGCTCTCTCCCAGCATCCATGTGAACAGCATCCCTGTGGCAGGGACAGGCTGGATGCGGGTGCGGAGCCACAGGCAGCTCCCAAGGCCAAGGCTCCTCTGGGCTAAACCACGGCCCATGTCCCTGGACCCACCGTCCCAGCGCCCCAGGTGGGGTTTGGGCTCTCAGTGACCGTCCTGGAGCCACAGGCAGGAGGGTGGGGGGCAGCTTTAGGGTGTCAAAACCCCTGCTGCCCATCAAACCGGGCTCTGCTCCGCCAGAACAGCCCAGCCCTGGCTGTGGGGCTGAACGATGCCTCTGATTCCTGGCAGGAGCCTCTCCATGTTCATCCCCCCCCAGCACAGGGCTCTCCTGGGGGCTGAGCCCTGCCCCAAGACACCCCTCTTTCAGCTCTCAGGCAATGGTCAGTCCGTCTGTCCAGCCCATTGTCCTTCTCTCCATCTGCCTGGCCCCAGAGGTGCCGGTCGCAGCCTCCACCCACAGCGAGGAAGATGATGGAGGCCGAACCCCTGCTGGGAAACAGTCCCTGTGGGGTGGTTGGGTGTCCCTTGGGGCTGGGGGTCCCTGCTGACTTCAGGGATGCTGATCGGGGCTCCTCAGCTCCTGGGGACACCTCCTGAGTGGGGCAGAGCTGCAGGCCGGCTGCCAGGTGTGGAGCAGGATGAGAAGCTGATTCAGCCAGTGCCAGGGCCCTCGCACACCCCAACCCCGTCCCTCTGCCCCCCCACCTCCTTCCCCAGCAGCACCTGGGGACCGGGGGGGGTGCAGGGGGGGACGAGGCCGTGGCGGAGGTTGGGGCCAGTCGCTGATGTAAACAGCTCTGGCTGCGGGTAAACAAGCGCGGCGGCACGGAGGACAAACGGCTCCTCTGTCTGTGTCAGCCCGGCTCCCGACCCTCCCCGCAACGCCCCAGCAGCAGCACCAGCGCTCGGGGGGGTGGATTGGAATAACACGCACACCCACCCCATCCAGCCCCCCGTTTGGGGGTGGCACAGGGGTGCCAGGCTGGGGCAGCACCCACGTGAGGTGTAGGTGCCCAATTTAGGGGAGGGAAAGGGTGGGTTTAGTCACCTAGCTGTGTGCTGAGCTCAGGGGTGACGCTGTCTCCATCCGTCACCGCAGCCCGGCAAGGGTTTGGCAGGAGTCGGTGTCCAGCCCCGGCAGCAGCCAGGGATCCCCCCAGCCCTCCCGCCTGCTGCCCCCCCACCATGGCGCCAAGGCCAGGCTTCCCTGGAGCTCTCCCAAGCCCTTTGCCCATCCTGCCCCGGCCCTGGCGTAGAGCCGCGCTCCCCCCGCTGCCACTTGGCTGCCCGTCCCCCACCTGTGCCCAGCTGCTGCCAGCGCAGCCCCCGGCCCCCCCCGTGGGTCGGCACCCTCGTGGCTCCAGCTGGGCTGAGCTGGAGGGTGCTGGGGTTGCACCCACGCGGCACTGTGCCGCAAGTGCCGGGTGACGCCAAGCCAGCAGCACTCCCTGTGTGGGGCTGAGGCATGCTGGGGGCTGTGACACCCCCACCCTAGCCCCAGCCCCCTGGTTCAGGGTATACTGGGAGCACTGGGGAGCCCTGGGCACCTATGGGCGCAGCTTCCTGGAGTGGGAGCACGTGGAGATGCCGTGGGGTGGTCAGTGTCCCCCCGCACACGCTGCAGCCAAGGGGCTGCCAGTGGCACCTCCTGTCCCCCCCCTTGCTCCCCCCATGTCCCCCCAGCTTCGGTGGGTGCCGGCGGGGAGCCGCGCGGGAAGGATTTTGGCTCGGGCTCCAGCCACATTCCTCGGTGGAGGGAGGAGAGGAGCTGGAGCCTGGTGTGACTCAGCGCCGGCCGGTGACCCATGTGGAGCAGGAACCATCCTCCGTCTCCCCCCCGATTGCTGCCCGGCATGCGCCCCGCGCATGGGCGACCCCTCCCTGAGCCAGGGGGCTGAGTTTTATCCCTGCCCAGGGACCCCCCAGCGTGTGCCGGGGGGGTGGCATGTCCCCTGGGAGCCTCCGCGGTCGAGGACAGCTGGACCCCGGGTTATGATAACTCCAAAAAGGGACTTTCTCTGCCGGCACCGGACACAGCCTGACCCTGTGGTTCCCTCGCTCCCAGCCTGGCCGGCCGACAGCCATCGGTTCCCCTGTGCCTGGATCCGGCCAGCACTCCCCTCCCATGGGTGCCCACCCCACAGGAAAGGGGCTGCTGCCAGGGCTCCCCGAGCGTGGGGACAATCAGGGCTGCATGGGGGGGTCCAGAGCAGGACAGAGGGTGGAGTAGGTGGTGTGGGAGGGATGGAGGGAAGGAAGCAGGGGACTCATTGTGGGATGAAGGCAGCAGCCTCATCCTGCCGCCTGCTCGTGACATCTCGAGTCCCCAGCGCTGGCACGGAGCCGGGGCGAGCGCCTGCCACCCGCATTCCTCTGCTCCTCAAGGAACCAGCTCGGGATCTTCCCACGGGGATTTCCAGCCTGGGCACACACCGCTCCCGCCCGGTTCGTGCTGTGGGTTTTTGGGGGGGGGGGTGCCAGGCCTGGCCTCGCTGCAGTGCTCAGGGAGACTTGTCCCCTGGCTGTGGGGAGAGTGTGCTGGCGCGGTGGTGAATCACCGGGGAAGGAACTCATTGAGACCTCGCAGCACTTTTCTTGCTGGAAATAACTTTCTCTGCAGAGGCTGTTGGCAGCCTGAGGCTGGTGCCCTGACCTAGCTGGGGGGGCTTTGGATGTGCTGTGGGTTTTACCCCCTCTTTGGCGCTTGCTGGCCTGAAGAGGGCCCCCAGAAATGACACATTGGGTTGGGGTGTGCTCTTGCTCCCCTTGGGGATGAGGAGGGGGGGAATCACTGCCTGACCAGTGTCCCTCCAGTCCCTGGGTGGGAGGCTGGAGGTCTGGGATGCTTTAGCCTCAGATGTGGAGGAGATGTGGCTGCACATGGCGTAGTACCAGTGTCTGGTCCAGGCCCTTCAGAGCTGGGAGCATCCTGCATCCCCTCTGCCTGCATCCCCTGGGGGATGCTGGAGGCCAGCAAATGTGAGGAGCCCGCCGGGATGCTCCCAGCCCCTCATGGCCTCATCCTGCTTTTCTCCCCTGGGCGACAGCCCCAAGGGTTGGATATGGCTGTGGAGGCACATTGGGTTAGCAGCCCCTCACCAGTACCAGAGTGGTGATGGTGCCACTGGTCTTAGTCTCCAGCTGGGAGACAGAAAGCCAGATTCCTCACACCCTGAGATTTGGCCTCCCCAAATTTTGCCGTCTGCGGCGCGGGCCCAGGGGGGAGCTGTGCCACCACCAGCGCCCTCGATATCTCTGTTTGTGCCCCATGACTCAGGGATTTCCGCAGGTTTGGGAGGGGAGGAGGGGCAAAAGCCATTTCCTTGCCAAAAACAAACCAAAAACAAAAAGAAAAAAGCAAAAAAGCTTCAGCTGCTGCTGCTGCTCCTGTCCTGTGTCGCACGGGGTGGATCATTAACCCCAGCGCAATGCCGTCCCGCTGTCCCCCAGCTTGTCTCATGACTTGGGGATGTGACACTTTTCCGGTCACTTACACAGGGGTGTATGTGTGTGTGTGGGGTAGATGAGGAGCAGTGCGGTCCCAAGTCAGGATAGAAGGGTCTCATGTGCTGGCATGGGGTCCCGTGAGTCACCTCCCTGTGGCTGATGTCACCCACCCGCGTCCCTTGGGTGCCCCCCTGGTGCCCTCCCACTGCGGGGTGTTGCTGAAGCTTCGGGGACAGTTTGCCACAGAAAATGATGATTATCTCTTGGTGTTTGGGGGGAGAAAAGGGGTCACTTTGGGGGTGTGGCTCATTTTTAACCCCAGCATCCCCCTGCTCCCCTGTCCCCATCGCTCTGGGCAGCGATGCTTATTGTGGGCTGCTGCTAAGGGTGACAAGGACACAGCACTGGTGCAGATCTGATGCTGTTGAGGAGCTGTCACTGTTGTCCCCAGCTCCAGGCAGCTCCCAGCTCTTCCCCAACCCCAAATCCCTGTTGTTCCTCCGCCAGGTCCCTGATACCAGGCCCTTCCTTTACTTGGGGTTATCTCATCTCCAAGAAAAACCCTCAGCAGCTTCTTCAACCCCGGCTTTTCCGGCCCCGGGGACCAGATACCGCCGCTTCCTCGAAGCTCGGATGTGGTGGCTGTCACCGACACGTGGCCGCACTGTCACTGCGCCCTCGTCACCGCCGCAGCACCGCTCGCACCCGCTTGTGTTTACTGAGGAGTTTTCTGCCGTGGAAGAGGCGGGGGGGGGGACGGGGCGGGGGTGACGAAGGTTTTGCAAAGCAACGAGCCTGCCTCATGGCAACTAATTGTTTCCAGTCGCTGGAGACGGCCGGGCAGCGACCAGGAAAATCCCCGCGGCGCAGGGCCATGGCTGGGGCTTTCTGCGTGCCCAGCGCCTTGGAGTGCTTGGGCACCAGGAAAATCCAGGGCTTGGGTGCCCACAGATCCCCTTGTGATTGTGTGCACCCACACAAACAGACCCGCTGGGGCACACGTGGGGCCACCCGTGCACGTGCACACGCGTGTGTCCGTCCGTGCGCCCCACACACACGCGGATCCATCCACACACCAGTGACAGGGAAAGGAGCTGTGAGCTGGGAACAGCCTGGGGTGTCTCACCACCCTCTTGTACCCCAACTCCAGCCATGCTCATGCAGGCTGGCACCCCAAATCCCCCCCCCCGCCCCCGCCAGTACACCCACAGCAGCGCCCAGAACCCTCTGCATGGCAGAAGCGACTCCCGACAGCGTTTTGGCTGCGGTGGGCGGCGGGCAGAGGGGCTCTGCCGAGGGTCTGGGCAACAGGAACAGTGTCCAACCTGCTCAGGACTCTCTGTGGGAAGGCTCATGGAGCAGGTGTGAGGCAGGATGCTGCGATGAGGCCGCGTGTCGGTGTTGCCACTGCAGCAGGGACCCACATCAGCATCCCTGCTGCACCGGGCGGGTGTTGCCGTGTACACGATCATGTCTGTGCAGGTGGGAGCATGGTGTTGAGCTCTGCACATGTGTGTGTGTGTGTGTGCGTTTGCACAGATGTAGGCGTGTAACGCTGCGCGGGTGGAATGGTTGGGGGGGGAGTGTGAGCAGAGCTGCACGGTGACACGTGTGTGCATGCAGGAGCCACTGTGTGTGTGCATTGGGGTGTGCACACATGCAGCAGGCATGTGGGTGGTATGTGTGCACGTGTGTGTGGGTGCCTGCCGTGGTGTGCGTGCATGCATGTCGCCCACCCAGGGGGGAGCACGCACATACACGCATGTGCAAGCCCTGGGGCGCGTGTGCACGCATGGGGACAAGTGCCTGGGGTGGCCACACACCTACACGTGCAAGCCCTGGTGCTGCACATACAGTGGGGGGTGTGTGTGCATGGCAGGGTGCTATGCATACGTGTGTGCATACATGTGTGCATACTGTGTGTGCATGCACATACAGGGGGGTGTCCCTCACCAGTGCTTGCCCGTACATACACATGTGTGTGCATGTTGTATACACGTGTGTGGATAAGTGTGTGCATGTTGTACACACATGTGTGCATACGTGTGCACGTGCCCCGTGGTGTGCTCTGGCACATGCACATTCTGTGAGCTGCCTGTGGCTGAGCCGGGCTGGAATGGATCCGATCTGATCCGAGTGGAGTTGATCCGATCCAAATTTAACCAATGTAATCCGAGCAAGGCTGATTCGATCCAAAGGAGGGGCCAGGCTGAGCTGAGCCAGGCTGAGCCTAGCTAAGCCGAACCTAGCCAGCTGAGCTGAGCCTAGCTGAGCTGATCCGATGCAAGCCTAGCTGAGCCAAGCCTAGCAGGGCTGAGTGAGCCAAGCCAAGCTGATCCAAGCTGATCCGATCTGATACAAGTCAAGGGGGCTGGGCCGATCCAAGCCAAGCCTAGCTAAGCTGATCCAATACTATTCCAGCTGACCTGATCTGATCCAATCCGATCTGAGCCTAGCTGAGCTGAGCCGATCTGATCTGAGCCAACACGAACTGAGCTGAGCTGAGCTGAGTTGCGCCGAGCCGAACCGAGTCTAGCAGGGCCGAGCCGAGCCGAGCCGAACCGAGTCTAGCAGGGCCGAGCCGAGCCGAGCCGACGGGGCCGGATCGAGTCGAGGGGGCGAGCCGAGGCAAGCCGATGTGAGCCGAGCCGATCTGAACCGAGCCGGGCAGAGCGGGGCCGATCTGAGCCGAGCCGGGCCGATGTGAGCCGAGCCGAGCCGATCTGAACCGAGCCGGGCAGAGCGGGGCCGATCTGAGCCGAGCCGGGCCGATGTGAGCCGAGCCGAGCCGATCTGAGCGGGGCCGAGCCGAGCCGAGCCGAGCCGAGCCGAGGGGGCCGGGCCGCGGGCGCTGGCCGCCCGCCAGCCCTTTCTCATAAACCACATGCTGCCGCGGCTCTATAAAGGGCAGCGCGGCGGCGGCGGCTGCTCAGCCCGGCCCCGCTCGGTCCCGCTGCCGCCTCTTCCTCCACCTCGCCCGGCCCCGCCGCAGCCCCGGCCCTACGGCAGCCCCCATGCCCCGCCTCGGAGCCAAGGTACGGCGGTCCCTCCCGGCGCCCCCCGCCCGGGGAGCTCCTTCCCCCCACCCCCTTCTGGGCGCGGCGATCGCTGTCACCTGTGCGGGGTCCCCGGGAGGAGCAGCGCTGCATCCCCCGCCACCCCCCAACACACACACACACACCCCCGGCCCATCCCCGCCGCCCCGGTCGCGCAGGGGTCCCGGCTCCCGCGGGGTGAGGCCCCGTCCCCGCCCCGGTTATGGGCTCCAGCCCCGTTCCGCTTCCCGGAGCGGGTGGGGAGAGGCTCCGATTATTGCCCCGTCCCCCGGCCGCAGCCCGGCCCCAGCGGGGTGAGGCTCCGGCCGGCCGTGGCCGTGGCCCGGCGGCATCTCGCCGTTTCACCGGATTCTGGACAAGCTCCAAGGGAAATTCCCCTCCACACACCCCCATCCACCGCCCGGGCACCCTCTCGGTGCCGGGGTACCCGCACCCCCCCCGGGGCTCTGCTCCGTCCCCGCCTCGGGAGTCTCGGCCAGGGGACAAGCCCGTCACGGTTCCGAGTCTCCCCGTTTCATTGCGGGGGGCATGGGGAGGAATTTGGGGTGATGCCAGAGCTGCCGCATGGAAAGAGCCCGGCGGGCTGCAGGCGCTGGAGGTTGGGGGGGGTCCGGAGGGTGGGAAGAGGATTTTTGGGGATGGGTGGGTCAGCGAGTCAGATGGTTCCCTGGAGCCAGGGTGGAGGAGAGGATCTGCGGGAGAGACGGAGAAATGGTGCCGGAGAGGGGGCGAGCGTGGGAGGGGGGACACGGATGTGGGCGAGACAGCCCCCCTTTCCCCAGTGCCAGGCACTGGGAAATTCCCCACTGACCTGGCACTCCTAAAAATAGCAGGATGGGGATGGGGTTGGAGGGCTGTGGTGAGGTTATCCCGCTGGACCGTGGTCAAGTCCTGTCTGCCACGAAGGTGGCTCATCTGTGGGGGCGGTGGGGCAGGGCAGGGTGCTCAGACCTGGGGGGTGCGGGGGGTAAGGTTAGTCCTGTTCTAAACCTTTGCTCTGCCGTGCTCAGGTATGTCTCCTCCGCTGCACCCTGCTGTCGTCCTTCCTCTTCCTCCTGGTCTGCAGCATCCATGAGACGGAGCAGAACAGCTACTGCCAGCAGATCATCACGGAGAGGCACCTGGCTGAGCTGGAGGAGCTGGTGAGTACCTTCCCCAGGCTCTGCCGTGGGACAGGGGCTCGTTCAGGGCCGGGCAGGCACAAATCAGTCCTTGTTTCGGACCGAAAATCAACAGATTGGCTCGTTTTCAGCTCTGACAGCCGAGTGGTGGTACCCAGGAGCTGAGCATCCCTGGGCACAAGGGATTAGCTGGCGCTGTGGGGGGTGAGGGGGGGGATGTTCCACAGGGAATGGCTGCGGGAAAGCACTGGCAGGAGAAGCGTAAGAAGAAGGGAAGTGGGAGCTGGCAGGATCATGGCTGGGAAGGAGCCATGAGCCGGGCGGGATGGGTGCGGGGATGATGGGGAAGCAGTGGAGGGGACCGGTGCTGTGGGGCCACGGCGTTTTCCGTGCGGCGGCGCAGGGGTTAAGCCGAGGAATCCGGCTGCATTCCTGAGTCCAGCTGCTTGCCTGGAAGCTGGGCTGGCCATGGGGCTGTGGGTGGGTGGCAGGCAGCGAGGAGGGGGACTGCTAGCCAGGCTAGCTGGGCGCTGGAGCCAGCCAGGCTGAAGTGATGGGTGCCTTCATCCAACGTGGCCATGGGCCGGTTTGGGTGCCAGCACCCACCCTATACGGGGTGAGGCAACTCCTGGCCCAGTCCCGGTTGCTGGGGCTGGATCCCGCCCTGGCCCTTGGCTCACCTCTGCGCGGGGAATCACGCAGATGCTCGGGGAAGAACCGGGAATCGGGGCCACGCAGGGATTTGCACGGTTGTCACAGATTAAACGCCGCCGTTGTGGCCAGCGGGGTCTGCGGGCGAGAGATGTCAGAGGCGCCTCCGAATCCTCACGGCCTTCTTGCTTTGTGCTGAATTCTTGGGTGTAGCTGCTGTGTCCGGACTCGCTTTATCTCTTCAAGTATCAAAGTTGTGGTGACAGGAGCTGCCGGTTATCATGTGTGCAAGCTCAGCTTCCTCTGCCGGAGGTTTCCCTGCACCCCCAGCACCCTGCGTCTACGGGGACGCTTTGCCTTTTGCAACCCCTGGGGGTTAAAAGTGGGTGCGTGGTGATGGGAGAAGGGGGGTGGGGGGAAAGGGGATGGAGCAGGTTTGAAGGGAATTTGTGATTTCCCTGCTGAGGATTGCAGCCCTTTCCTCTTCCCACTGCTGGAGGAGCCAACCCTTGCTCCAGCCCCTGTGGGATAATGGAGCAATTGTTTCCGGGCCGGCATCCCAAGCTGGGAGGGCGAGGGCTGCCAGAATTGCCGGCTGGCAATTCTGGCAGCCCTCACCCTCCTGGCTTGGGATGCCGGCCCGGAGGCAAGGGGCTTATTTGGGATGAGGTTTCCCCCCTATTTGCCCCAGGGCTGTGGGAAAAGGGGGTCCGGCAGCGCTGCGTGTGGGATCCCGGTGTAGCGTGATGCTGGGACATGTTTGACCTCGGTGTTACAGCCACCTCCTGAGTGGCAGGATGCTCTTCCGCAGCCCGGCGTTAGCGGCCTGGGGGAGATCCTGGGAGAATCAAGCAGGGCTCAGTTCTGCCCTGGTGCTGGGAGAAAGAGGAGGAGGGGTGGGGGGTGGGAGCAGGAATGGGGAGGCAGGCGTCCCTGGTATGGAGAGCACGCTGTGCTGGTGGGAGAGGGATCCTGGCTCATCCCTGCCAGAGGATCAACCTTAGGGAAGTGTCTGTGTGAAGAGGAGGAGGAGGATGGTGTGGGATGCAGCAGGGGTGGGAGTAGAACTCCCAATTCTGTGGACTTAGGGGGACTCAGACACCCCTTTGTGCCCTTGAGGTGCCTGTGTGGGCTCTGCTGCTCCTTCCTGCCAGGTTGTCACTGTGGGAACATCCCTCTCTCTCCTTCCAGGCTGACACCCAGATGCAGCACCCGGGCCGGGTCTCCTTCAAGTTCATCGACAAGATGCAGTTGGTGAGTGGCTCCTCACTGGGCACTGAGGGACGGAAGGGGACAGGGCTGGTTGGTGCATGGGGGGATCCCCAGTTCTCCTGTTCCCCTTTGTGGGGGGCTGAGTCCCAGCTTGAGCAGCCTGTAGGACCACTGAGAGACATTTTGTGGCTCTGTGCCTCAGTTTCCCCCAGACAGAGAGAGATGGGGGGGTGGTCCTGCCTCTGCCCACCCAGTAACCAGTCTGGCTTTTCTTTTTTGGCGGGGGTCACTGCAGAACGACTCTGTCTGCTACGTGAAAGCTGCCTTCCCTCTGCTGGGCAAGATCCTGGAGCGGACAGAGTTCAAGGAGAACTCATCCAACGCCAAGAAGATGCAGAGGGTGCGCAACATGTACAGCCGCATCGATGAGAATGTGGACCCCTGCATCAAGGAGGAGGATGATGAGGAGAGAGAGGTAAGGTGCCTCTGCCTCACAGGGGGGCCAGGTCTGTGGGGGTATGGGGTCTCGAGCCCTCATCTTTGGGTGGCATGGGGTGCCCAGAGCATTCTGGGGTGGGTTGTGTGGGCAGAGATGGGGGTGTGTGGGCACAGGGAGCTCTGGCGAGGTCAAACCCTGCCCTGGGCACAGTGGGGTACCCTGTGGCAGTGACACTGGGTGCTTTGCGTGGTCCTGGGGCTGATGTTGAGTTTGGTTCTTCCTCCAGCTCTCACAGATGTGCTTCGAGGAGTTCACCACCTCCCCATACGAGATGCTGGTGCTGGTGAAGCAGTTCTTCCAGGACATCAACCAGCTGCTGCAGAACAAGGAGACCTTCGAGAAGGACTGCAGCCAGGTCTACCGCAGGACCTGCCAGGGACCCAGAAAGGCCGGACCTCCCCCAGGTGAGATGCCAAGGCTTTGTTGCCACCTGGCAAATCCCCGATGGGATGGAGGGGGGGGCTTGGGCTCACCTGCATGGAGCAGCTTGACAGCCATGTGTCCCTGTCCGCGGGCACACGCGGGCGCCGTGGGCACGTGTCTGTGTTGGTCCCCGTCTCTGTCGCTCGGCTGGTGGCCATCCCGTGGAGTGGCCTTGGCGGTGTGTCAGCGAGCTGTGTGTTGGGGGAGAGCTGGGCTTGGGGGAAGAGGCTGGCCACCCTTTGGAGCTGGGATTTGGGCCGAATCCTGCTGGAAACGAGGCCAGGAGGCACCTCCATCAGCTGGGCTGGAGGCCTCCAGCAACACTCTCAGCTGCAGCGCCCGGGTCGAGCGTAACATGGAAATCGAGGTGTCGGGACCTGCCTGCTCCTGACGTGCTGCATGACCTCAGCCATGTCACTTCAGCTGCCTCGTGCCTCAGTTTCCCCTGACCAAGGGAAGCGTTTCCTGCCGGGGTGGAAGAGCCCGTGTTGCCGTCCGTGCTTTGTGAGCGCCTGCGCTGTGTGTTTGCATGTCCGTGGAGGAGACGTCTCGTTGCCATCCGTGTGTCAGAGCCAGGCCGTGTCCCCCCCAGGCCATGGGGGACGTTAAATGTGACCGTCCAGCTCCTGCCAGCCAGGGATAACCCACTGCCAGCAGCCCAGGGGAACCTGGTGAACTGGGTTTGCTTCAGCCTGCCCGCTGCTTGTCATCTCTGTGCTGCTGCCTGGCCTGCTCCCTGCCAGCTCCCAGCCTGCTCCATGCCAGCTCCCGGCCTGCTCCTGGCCTGCTCCCCTGCCAGCTCCTGACCTGACCTTTGTTCTCCCTCTCTCTTTTTTTTTGGTGTTTTGATTTGGTTTTGGTTTTCTTTTGGGGCCGTTTGACCCGCTTGCCCGGGGCTGCGGGGAGGGACGGGGATGCTGCCCCTGACCTCGGATCTGCTGGCTGTGCCCATCTTGGAGGCTGGTGACCCCACGGCCGTCTCTTCTCTCTGCTTCTTTCAGGTGTGGGGACAGATCCTGACTGCAATTGCCTGTCCCCTGCCCTCCCTTCTGCCACCCAGCCTTCCCTCTCCGCTGCCACCCATACCGGCAGGGATGTGGCACCCGCTAGCGCCCAGGTTCCCTACAGCCTCCTCCATGCCACCCTCACTGACTTAGACGCCCCGTCTCAGCCCCCCAGTAGCACGGACGGCGGCTCAGGCACTGAGGAGGTCTTGGGTGCCAGGGTAGGTGACATGGTGTCGGTGCTGTCCCCCGTGATGCAGCAGATGGCTCCAGCCAGAGGTGCCGAAGCTTCCCAGGACCCAGCCAAGACCCTTAGGCTGGCGGCGGTGGACGTCTCCATCCTGCGTGGGGATGGAGAGCTGGTAGAGAGGGGCACCAGAGCGGTGGCCAGCCATCCGCTGCAGGATTTGGCCCAGAAGCAGGGAGACTCCATCCTCCTGGACCATCCCACCGTGCCAGCAGCATCCCCCAGCACCGGCTTGGCAGGCGGTGGATCCAGCATCCGTCTCGCCAAGGCATCCGAGCCCGTCACACAGCTCCGTTTCTCCAGGATGGCCCCGGGGATGTGGGACCGAGTGCCAGACGGCCCCGGGGATGGGGCCAGGGGGCGAGGCTGGGGGCTGAGCCAGCTGCGGGAGCCCGAGGCCGGCGGGGCTGGCCCCAGCTTTGACTCTGGCTTTGTTCTGGACACAGAGCAGCGCAGGAAGGAGCCAGCTGTCCGGGAAGGCCACCGAGAGCCCCTGATCTACATCACAGTGGCCAGCGTGGTGGCTATCCTGCTGGCCATGGGAGGGCTGCTCTTATACAAGTATAAATCCAGGGTAAGCCCATCCTGCCACCCCGCCTCCAGGCGCAAGCATCCTTTCCTGCCTCAGTTTCCCCACTCATCTCTATGCATGGATGTTGAGTCCTCCTTTCCCCATTGTTTCTTGGGATGGGGAAGGGATAAGGGGTGGTGCTGAGAGGGTTATTTGGGACATTTCCCCCCAACCTTTTCAATGGGGTGAGGGCAAGACCCCCTGCCCTGCTGCACCCCTTCCCCAGGACTCAGCTCCCCATTCCCCCTCCCTCTGTACAGGTCCTGGAGCGGCCACTGGAAGATGGAAGCTGTGACCCTGAGGAGCTGGAGAGGAGGTGGGTGTGATACTGACCTGCTTGGGGGGGTGGGGATGTAGGGACCCCCACCTCAGCCCTAACCACCCCCTCTCCTGGTTTTCCCCGGCAGGACGCTGCAGGGAACAAGGGGATGTCCCGAGCTGGAGACTCAGGACCTCTGAGGTGAGAGGGGCTGGGTGGGACCTCGCAGGGCTCTGGCCTGTAGGGACGGGGGCGCGTCCTTGCACCGGCCTCCACGACCTCAGCCACAGGCAGGGGAATTTGGCTGCTGGAGGGGGGTGGACGTGGTGGGAAGCCGCAGAGAGGAGCAGGTCTGCACCCCAGCGCTGCCAGCGTGTGGTTTCGCAGCCCATTAATCCATTACCAGCACGTTCTTAACAATCCGAGTATTTTTCCCTGTGGCTTTTGCGTTGCTCCCCCCTCCCTGGCAGCATCTCTGCTCCCACTCATCTCTCTCCTCCTCTCCCCAGGGCCCGAGGCGGGATGTGAAGCTGCTCGGGGATGGATCGGGATGCTCCTCGCTGGGCGAAGGAGGGTCAGCACGCCCCGGCCCCTCCGTGGTCCCGCCATGATGCTCACGCTCCCTCCTCCCTCACCTCACGCTGGCGGCCAGAGACTGCAAAGGAACAACCCCCACCCAGCCCCTCCCAGGCAGGGGGTGAAAGGAGGGGGAGCTTTGCCCTGAGTGGGACCCCCGGGCACCAGGAAGCCAAGGGCTGGAAGGCGTTGGATGTCACCCAAGGGCTTTGTCGTGACAGCAGCAGCGGCTGATGTGACACCGCAGTGCTGAGCAGGGTGACAGAGGTGCTGGATGTGGGATGATGGATCCCCCTCGGACGTGGCCAATGCTGGCTGAAGATGGAGTGGACCAGCTCCCCGAATCCACCGGCACTTCTCCCTCCCCAGCATGGGGGGGTCTGGAGCAGCACCCATCGCCTCCCCCTTCACCCTGCCTTTCCTGAGCGTCCCAGATGCTGTGGGGGTGGGATGTCAGTTGCCAGGACTCCCACCCTCCCCGGGCTGCACGACCCCAGCCCCAACTTTCAGCTTCAGCCTCCACACTGTGAATATTTAAAGCCTGGTGGTCCCTGTGTCCCCCCACGGGGCTGGGCTTGGAGGGGGTGACGCTCAGCACCGTCCCAGTCCCCATCTTCCCGGCTCTGGTCCTGTGCCCGAGCTGGCCTCGGCTCATCCTCGTGCCGTTAGGGTTTTATTTTGAGATGGCAGAGCAAAGTCTTTATCCTGTGGAAGTATTTGGGGGGGGTGGGGAGGGGGAGTGGGCCGTGTTGTCCCCTCACAGGGTTCCTGCGAGCTGGCCTCGCCTGCGACTGGATCGGTGTTGTGACTGCGCTTTGGAGAGGGGAATCGGGGCCAGGGAAGGACTGGAGCCACGCAGGAGTCAGGGATGGAGATGCCCCAGCCACGCACCCGGGGGCTTTTCGACTTGGCTCCCTCCCTGGCTTTGGGAGGAACCCATTGGGGGAGGTACCAGCCCTGCAGAGACCCCAGGCTCGGGCCGCATCCTGCCCCAGCACAGCATCCCTCCAGCCCTGAATGTGAAGCGTGGCTTGCGCTGCTTTAGGATTTGAAGTATTATTTTTGTATGATGGAAGAAAATGGACAAAACCAAACTGTTTTTAAGGAAGCATTGCTATTAAGGGTTTTATATATATATATATATATATATATGTGTGTGTATTTATAACTGCCAAAAGGAGAAGGGGCTGGTGCAAAGGACTGGTGTAAAGCAGGAGGAAAGCTCTGACCACAGCCCGAAGCTGAGGGCCAGGCTTGTTCCTGGTGTAAGCAGCTGATTTGCACCATGAAGGAGATGCTGACAGCACCCCTGCCCGGGGAGGGGGGGAACTTGCCTTTCAGCTGGGTCAGATTCATTTTGCCTCTGTTTTGGGGTTTGGGTGTTTTTTTAATATGAAGAGAGGGTGAGATGTTTTATACAAAGTCATTTAAAGAAATCTATTTAAAGAGAACCACAGCACCTGGCCTGGCTGTTTGATGCCAATAAAGAGAGAGGTGCAGCGCTGCCTCGCTGGGGGAGATGGGGGGGTGGAAGGGGGGTGTTGGAGGGTGACCCTGGCCCCATGGGTGGGGGGGTTTGGGGCCAGGGAGTGGGGCTATCCCTCCTACAGCTGCTTTTGGTTGAGTACGGGGAGGAGAGGGGGTGTCCTAGAGCTCTGGGCTGTGTGTGTGTGTGAGTTGTTTGCTCCCCCCCCCGCCACTCCAGGCTGTGTCCCCTCCTGCCTACATCCCATACTGGGGTTGGGGGCAGCTCTGGGCTCTGCCATGGGGGTGTGTGAGGGGGCCCCCGCCGGAGCACGGGCTCAGGACTGGTCTGGATACGGCCTGTGGCCGGGCGAGGGGTCGGGGTCGAGTCCCGACCCTGTTTTCCTGTTGATGCTCGTGGGAGTTCAGGGTCACCGGCTCCAGGGTGGAGGGACAGATCCGGCCCTTCCCGCCCCCGGCCCATCCGCACCCCCCAGCAGGGCCGGGGTGAGGGGCTCCCAGCCTGAGGTCCCCTTCCCGGCCAGCTGCCCCCCCCCCCCCAAATCCACGCGGAGGCCGGGGAGCAGCTGGATAAGGCAAACACGTTCCTGGCAGAGCTCCCTGGGAGCTCTTCACTTGGAGAGGCAGCTCTTGAAGAGGCATTTCCTCCCCCCTGCCCTCCCCGCCCCCCCTCCCAGCTTCCCTTTACCTTCCAGGAACGGCAGAGCCCCGCATTCCGCTCCCCATATCAGCATCCCTGGGAGGGGGTGGTACCCAGAGCATTGAGGGGGCTTTACCCCCACACCAAGCCCCTGCCAGTGCGCTCACGGAGGTGTTTGGTGCTGGAGGGTGCAGGGTTAAGCCCCTCCACTTAGGGTTAAGCCACCCCTCCTTAGGGTTAAGGGTCCCCCCATCATTCTCCCAGGGGACGGGAAGGGCAGGATGGGGCCCTTTTGTGAGTTTGGTGCTGGAGGGTGCAGGGTTAAGCCCCTTCACTTAGGGTTAAGCCACCCCTCCTTAGGGTTAAGAGGCCCCCCATCGCTCTCCCAGGGGACGGGAAGGGCAGGATGGGGCCCTTCTGCGGGTGTGGGTGCTGAGCCTGCCGCCACGTTTGCTGACAAACAGGATTCCTCGAGGGGAGCTGACTCAGCCCAGCTCTTCCTCTCCCCAGCAGCAGCCGGGGGTTTCCCAGGTCCACATCCCCTTCCCAGGGAAGTGGGACCTATATATATCCCGCCAGATTCAGGCCACAATCATTATGGTCAGATTTGGGGGGGTACATAAGGTCAGAGGCTGCTTTGAGGGGTGGGCAGGGTGTGCCTGGGTTTGGGGGTACTGGGGGCAGTGAGCCCCTGTGCTGCAGGCAGCTCTGGGTGGAAGCTGGGGGTGCAGGAGGAGGTGTTAACTCTGGAGCGGAGTGACTGCAGGGCTGTGATGGCAGCTGAACGATTTGGTAAAGCTTGGAGGAGCAGAGGGAATGTTCCTGGCTGGCGGGGGGTGAGGAGCACCAAGACTTGACCCCATTGAATTTACACCCCAAAAATCCTCATCTCTACCCCCCCTCCTCCCAAACTGCATGGACAATGTTGACAAGGCCTCTTCCCCACCCCACTGCTGGGAGCACAGAGGGGATTTGCTGTCCTGAGTAGCCCCCCTGCCCACCCCCAAGCAATTTTGGGAGGAGGGAAACCTGCCCTTAGCCCCCCCCACCCCGTGTCAGGCATCCCATAGCTGGGGGCACACGGAGCTGTTTTCCTGTCCCTCCATGCTGGCAGGGGAGGGTGGAAAAGAAATCCCACCCCCAGAGCGAGTGGGGCATGAGGGGCATGGGGGGTGCAGCATCCTGGGGTGCAAAATGGGTGTTTGTGCCTTAAAAAGCTGCCTTGGTGGGGTGAAAACCAGCGATTTTGGGGAAAAGGTGTCTGGCAGAGAGGATGGTATCGCTGAGTGGCCCCCAGGACCTGCTGGGGGGTGGCATGGGGGGGGCACAGTGTGGGGCACCCTGTCCCAGCACCCTCCCCAGGCACCCCAGCACACAACCTGGGGGGTCCCCTGCATCCCCACTGCTTGTGGCACTGGGGGGTCTGGGACCTCCCAGCCTCACCCCACAGCCCTGAGACCCCACCAAGCGCCCTGAGACCCCAAGAGGCCTCTGCCCACCCTGGGAAACCTCCCCCCCGCGCTGCCGCGGGCACCGCAAAGCTGCTGACGGGGCAGAGGAGCCCGGAAAGGGCCCCGGATCGCGGTTCCTGGGGCACAGTGGGTCCAGGACAGGATTTTGGCCAAGGAGCTGCTGGAGGATTTTGGTGGCCAGAGGCCGTTTTGTGGCCAGACACAGTGATTTTGGTTAAAAAATGTTATCTGCACACTCCCCCTGGGGGTTTAACCCAAATGCTGATGTTTTTCCAGCCTGTATTTTAAGGGAATGCCCCTGGGAACGCAGAGCCCAAGTGGGGCTCAGACACCCCCCTGCTCCTGGCTGCTTGTGGGGGGTTTGGGGATGAGGACAAGGTCAGGGTGCCCTGTGCACAGGGCTGCTGTCTTCCCACTTGCCTGGGCACTACAGCACAAGCCCACCCCCAGAGCCTGTTGGGGGACCCTGAGAACCTGGGGGCGATGCTTGGGCAGGCTGGGAGTGGGGTGATCACACCACTTGGGGACCCCTGCCTGCACCTGCACCCTCAGAGCCCCCCTTGCACCCTGCCAGCGGGCTGCGGGTGCTCTCGAGGGTCCCGGGTGCAGGATGAGCCCCCTCAGCATCTCTGGCCGCAGGGCAGGGTGTGGGTGCCCCTGTGCGGGCCCCCTGTAATGGGGCCAGGGTGAGGAGGAGGAAGAGAAGCGGGGGGGGGGGGGAAGGCAGCCCTGCCCAGGCTCAGCACCCCCGAACAGGACCGAGCACCCCGTTGCTGGGCGGGGGATGCAGACGGGTCGTTCCCAGGGACCTCAGGGCCGCCGGCAGCTCGTTAATGGGTAACGGGGCCGGGGAGGTCACGGGCCCGGCTGTGTTGGTGCTGAGCTGGGAGCTGCCGCGCTGGCGGGGCCCGAGCGCCCCCCGGGTGACACAGCCCCCGGCGCCGAGCGCCGCCCGGCCCCGGCCCCCCCCGCCCCCTGCGCCGTCCCGGGCTCAGAGCCGAGGGCGCGGCAGGACCCGGCCCGGCCGGTTCCCCCGCCCGCGGTGCCGCTCCCGGGCCCCGCCGCGCTCCTGCCGCCCCCCGGTGGCAGGTCCCGGGGTCTCCGTTTGCCGGGATTGGTATTAACCCCGATTTATCCCCCCGCCCCCCCATTTCATTCTTCTTCTCCCCGCGGAACCCCAACAGCCCCGCCCGGGACCCCCGGGACCCCTCCCCTCACGTAACCCCGGGACCCCTCCCGTGACCCCTCCCCTCATGTGACCTCTCCTGTGACCCCTCCCCATGACCCGACCCCTCCCCTCCCGTGACCCCACCCCTCATGTGCCCCTCCCCAGGACCCCTCCCCTCACGTAACCCCATGACCCCTCCCCTCATGTGACCTCTCCCGTGACCCCTCCCCGGGACCCCTCCCCTCACATAACCCCGTGACCCCGCCCCGTGACCCCGCCCCGGCCCCGCCCCTTTCCCCTCTCCCCGCGCTGCTCCCTCTCGCCGCCGCCAGGGGGCGCCGCGCCGCCGCGCCCGTCCCTCCCGCCGCCGCCGCCGCCGCCGCCGTACGGCCTCACTTGCCCGGCGGGTGCGCGCTGACGTCAGGCGCGCTGACGTCACGCCGGGACCGCCCCTGGCGCCGAGCGCGGCGGCCGCAGTCCCCGCCGCAGCGCGTCACGGGCCGCCGGTACCGGACTCTTCACAGCGCGGCCGAGCCGAGCCGGACCGGGCGCTGCCGCCTGCCCGCCGTGCCCCGGCCCAGCCGGTACCGCGGGCCGCCGCGCCCCGCCTCCGCCTGCTGCTCCTCAGGATGTCGGCGCCGGAGCCCGCCGGTGGCGAGGAGGTGAAGCAGGCCAAGGAGGTGGAGGACGCCGAGAAGTACTCCTTCATGGCCACCGTCACCAAGGCCCCCAAGAAGGTGCCGGTACCGCGGGGGTCGGCCCGGCTCGGGGCGGGGGGAGCCGGCCCGGCTCCGGGGAGAGCGGCCCCTCGGGCCGGGGGGATGCTGGGAACGCAGGAACTGCTCCAGCCTGGCCGGGATGGGGCGACCGGGGAGGGGGGGCTGTCAGTGGGGAGAGGGAGGTCGGTACCGGGCTGGAGGGCCGGTACTGGGCTGGAGGGGCCGGTACCGGCGGGGCGGGGGTGCCTGGTGGGGGATCCTGGCCCGGTTCGGGGTGGAATCTGCGCTGGGGTACGGCCCGGCCCGCCTGGGGATGGGGCAGGGATCGGGAGGCATGGCCCGGTTCCGGGGGGCGGGGATGCACTCAGGTGAGGTCAGAGGAGCGGGTGTGGGGACGCGGGGCCGTGGCAGGGACCCGTTAAATAGGGCAAGCGGGCAGCAGCGACCTGGGACCTGTCGGTTCCTTGGAAGGGTGGCAGGAGGAAACCGGGAGTGCTGACCTCTTTCTGGGGCGAGGGGCTGTGTGGATGTGGGTTGGGAGCATGTTTGGGCTCAGGGATGAGGCTGCCGAGCAGCCCGGGGTGCTGAGCTCTCCCGAGTCACCTCTTTACCCTCTCATCCTTGAAGACCTTCTCGCAGAAGCTCCTGAGACCTCCTGGTGCCGCTCCCCGCGGTGCTTGTGTAACCCTTTTGGGGTGCGTGGCTGGCCGTGGCAGGGCGCAGGACCTCCAGTACCTGGGGTAACCGCCTCTTAGATGGGGGAGCACGTGCAGACTGGCCTTTGTAGCTTGAGGTGGACCCGCCGGGCTCGGTAACGGTGCTGCCGAAGTCCTGGTTGTACCAGCGAGGTGGGTTTGTGCCCCTGAACGCTGTACAGAGCTGCAGCTGGAGGTCCTGGCTGTGCTGAACCCTGTGTTCTCCCCGGGGCTGCAGCCACCTGGCTCTGTGCTGGAAGGAGCAGCAGAGTAGTCGTGGTGAATGCAAACATCGCCCTTCTCTTGGGGGGACAAGTCTCTTGCCTACTCCAGGCAGGGTTAGGGCAGCATCCAGCCTTCCTGGGGGTGCTGTCGTTGAGCAGCTGCATTCAAGGCATGGCTCCTTGTCCAGGTGCAGGGGGCTGGTGGCTCTTCTCTGCACCCCAACCCTGTTTATCCGGGCTGTGGACATAGCCTGGAGGCAGGAGTGGAGGAATGTGGAGCTGGGATCTGCCTCTTCCAGCACTGGCTCAAACTTGGGGATTGTTTTTCCCTTTTCATTACCCTCATCTTTCCCAAAGCTGGGCAGCTAACAGTGCAAGGCTGCGGCCGCCCGAGCTGAGAGGGGAGAGCAAACTGCTGCTCCTGAGAGATCCTACGGGGCCAAAACATGGTGCAAAAAAGAACGTGGTGTATGTGTAGGGGCGGATCAGTCCCATGTCCTCAGAGGTGAAGTTCCTTTGTGCCTCGGGGGGTACAGGATGTTGTATCACCCTCAGGTTTTTGCACATCGTGAGGAGCCACAGTCAGACACGGCGGCTGCGGCAGCCTCTCCTGGCTGGGTGAGGATATTAAAGGTGCCCAGAGCAACACAAGGCATTTGAGGCTGATAACATCAGCAGCCAGTGAGATCTTGGGGAGCGTGTGATGCGGCTGAGGTCAAGGAACAAAATGCTTTGGGCCGCTCTTTTCCTTGCCTGGCTGGTTACCACAAATAGCGCTCGGTAATAGCGGAGGCGTTGGCAGGAGGATAAAAGGACGAGGAAGGGAGAATTGCCCTCCCAAGATAAGATACTGAGTGTCCCCAGCTCAGATGCCTTCGAAGCAGGGTTGCAATTAAGCCATTAAAACGCTTCTCTGTTTCAATGCGAGTTGAGGTGACTTTTGTGCTCGCTGCCCCCAGAGCTCCCAGCTCGTCCAGCAAAGATGATGGTTGAGAGATGATTTACCAGCGTGGAGGCAGGGGAAATCCCTGGGTTTTTAGGCTCCTTGAACTTTGCCGATGCAGTTTGCATAAGGGCTTTGGGGATGGGGAGGGTGGGAAGGTGGCCAAGCTTGGTGCGGGCTCCATCTCCTCCGTGTGACCTGTCCCTGAATTGCTTTTCAACGCGGAGCCTTAACTCGTGCTGGCACTTGGGGAAAGTGCTGGGGTGAGCCCGCCAGCGTTCCATACCCAGCTCAGAGCTGGGGAAGTATCTTGGCCGTAGCTGGAGGCATGTCAGCGTTCTCTTTGCAGTTGGCAGGCTGCAGCAGGGGGCACCCAGAGCGACCCAAGCTGTGCAGCCAGCCTGGGGCATCGCTGACATCTTTGTTTCCTCTCTTGTCAGCGACTTGTTTAAGGTGAAAAAGTGAAGCGGCGGGAGGTAAGAGATGAAGAGATTAAGTGTGATCGGCTCGGGATTGAAGTGGGAGGTGATGCAGTTGGGGCCAACGGAGCTGTAGCCTCCCCACAGAAATGGGGCGGTTTTCCTCTGGGACCTGGGGTCTCCTGGCCCTGCTGAAGCTCCTTTTTCATTGCAGTTTATGAGAAATTGGGCTGTCAGCAAAATAACACCAGCTGGGGTCAGAGTGAGGTGGTGGTTGGGCGGGGAGCGGTGCTGAGCATTCTGCTGTCTCCGGTGCGTGCCGGGGAGGGGGCTTGGAAACCCTGAGGCTTGTGGCTTCCCTGGGCTGAGTGAATACGGGATGAAGGGAGAGCTCAAGGGCACAGGTTGTGCTCTTCCACATCCTGCTGTGCCATCGCTGTTGCGTCTGGGCATCTGTTCTTCTGCCTCACCGGAGACCGGAGGTGCCCTTGACAGCAGTTGCTTCCCTGAATCCCCTTTGGCGGGTGCCCTCGAGCGGGCAGGACACCTCACCGTGCTTGGGGACACATCCCTGTCGCGTGGGGATCGCTGTCCGGTGGGTTCCTTCGCACCTGGCTGCCGGCAGACAGACAGACGGACACCCAGCGGACAGATCTGCTTACTCATGCAGCGCACCCTGGAGTCTGAAACGGGGCTGACGCCTCCAATTCGCTTTCGGGGAGGTGAAGCCCACCGCACCCCGAAGCCGGCGAGCCCGCGGCCGATGTGTTTGGGTTGGTGCTGTGCCCCTGCGGATGCTGGCGCCAGAGGAATCCCGCTGGGGCTGTGCGGCTGGGAATGCTAATGCACGGCGCTGCAGCTCTGCAGGGGTGGGGAGCGCTGGCTGGCTCCAGGCGGGAGCAGGGGAAGGCTGGGGAGATGAGGACGGAGCCCATGGAGGGGCTGCTGTCCCCTGGGGAGGGCTGGACACCTCTGGAGCATTGTCTCTGCTGCTGCTTTTTGCTGCTGCCTGCAGAGCCGCTCGCTGGCCCGAGCGGTGTCTGACCTTGCTGCAGTCTGCTGCTTCCCTGCCCTGCACGCAGCCCCTTCCCAGAGCTGGGATTTCTGCCCCGTTTTTCCCTTTCCTGAGTCGTCTCGGGTCCCTGCAGCTCTGCCAGCCTGGATGCTAACAAACCACCTTCCCCCTCGGTCTGTCAGGGGACGGGATTGTCCTTGTTTGTACCCACGGAGCTCCTGGAGCCGCTCTGGTTTCCTGTCTTTAATTTCATCCCTTAGACTGGCTGCTCATAAATCCTCCCCAGCCTTTGTGCTCTCATCCAGAGCCGTGGCCACCACCTCTTCCCCAGTCCTTCAGCCAGCTGCCCTGCACCCGACTGTTCTTGCTTCCTTGCCCAAATCCTCTCCTTTTCCTTTCTCCCTCTCTCCTCTCCTCTCCTCTCCCTGCTGTTTTCCTTTCTCCTAATGAGATTTGGGGGGTCAGGATGAGTCAGTGGCTCATCCTGCATCCCTGCTCTGTCTGGAGCACCTAGGATGGGTCTGGCCTTCCTCTGGGTGGTGGGAAACCCTGGGGAATGATGTGTTGCTGTGGTTAGATGGACACAGGTTGAGCTGGTCATACCCTGACCTGTGGTGAGGACAGACTGTGAGGGTGTTTGGAACAGGGATGGTTTACCAGGGGCTGGGAGCAGGCAGGGCATGTTCAATGACAGCATCGTAATTACTGCTGTTCGAAGTCGCTCTTGGGTCCTGCTTGTGGCTTCTTGGAGGGTCTCGGTGGTGGCCAGAGGGGTGGCAGGTCCTTGTGAGCCAGCACTCCTGCGAGGCCAGAAGATGCTTAGTTACGTTATTGACCCGGGAAGAGAGGAGATGCTGAGGGACACCAGCTATCTTCAGAAGGACTTGCCAGGGCGCGTGGCTTTTGCTTCTCCCTTCTCCTCCTGCAGTCCCAGTCTGGTGTCTGGCCTTTGGAGCAGGGAAGGGAGTCGGGTATTGATTCTCCTCTCTCTTGAGGAGCAGCTCTGGTCATCTTTTGATGGGGTGGGTGCGGGGACCACCCATCTGGGTGGTGCTGGTTCTCCTGCGAGCCCCGCTGCGTTCCGTGGTCCCCAGCCTTCCCATGGGAGCTGCTGGGTCTGGAGCACAGGAACTCTGGTGGCATCAACCCCGTGCTTTCTTTAGCCCTTTCCCAAAAGGAGAGTTTATCTCTTGCTGGGCCCAGCCTACCACAATACTTTCTTTGGGACCCGAATGGTTTTCCCTTTGCTTTCCAGCCCGTGCAGACGCTGGAGCCTGTTCCTCTGCTCTCTGCTAGAAGAGGTTGAGGGGGGTGGTTCCCTCTGGAAACCAACTTCTCAAGGCCAGGTTGGAGTCGGTCCTTTCGGATAACCAGCTGGCTTGGTGGCTGGGCTTTGCTGGTGATGATCCCTCAGTGTTGTTGGTCTGAGGAGTCGGCGAGTGCTTCATCCCAGGCGTGGGACTGGCCTGCTGGGAGCAGGACTCAGCTGAAGAGATTTGCTCGTGCCTGGCTGTGTCTTTTATCGCCAGGAGCTTCCTGTGGGCCCGAGGTTCACGTTTGCAGAGGGCTTGTTGTGTTTCCTGCTGAGCCCTTTGATCAGGGCTGCTTATCTGGGAACTCTGACTCACCTTCACTCAGCAGATGGTGGTGACGTTTGAGGTGACTGTCCCAGCGCTTTGCTGCTGGTCCCGTGGGGCTGTGGGTGCAAAGGGCCTTGTGCCAACACTTCTGCAGAGTGTGACCCCTGCTTCTTTCTCGATGGGACTGTGGGTTGGATCAACGTGGGGCTGGGGGGCTGATGTAGGAGGTGTGGGGTGTCCCACCAAAGAGGAGCATCTCATTGCCATCTCAGCAGGGTTTGTTGGAGCCCTTTGTCAAAGCCCTGGGGACTTGGGTCACCCTCAGCAGCTCCTGAAATCTGGGCTGTACCATACCCCTCAAACCTTGGGGAAGCATCTCTGTGTGCTTCCCCCGGTGTGGTTATCCCTTGGCGCAGCACAACACAGGGAACAGGCACTCAGGGGCATTTTGGTCCATGGTCTGAAGGGACAAGTGCCACTTGGGGTGTTTTTTTGAGCAGCTGATCTCCCCCCCATGGGCTCCCTGCCTCTGAGAAGGCAGGGTGCGGAAGCTGGGGCTATTCATGCCTTGAGCAGGCTGCCCTGGTTGCCCTGTCGCATTGGGGCTGCTTGAACTGTGAATTTTAATTACACTTTGGGATCAATACGGTGGCCTTGGTAACGAGCTTATTGCTGCTGCAGAATCTGTTTACTTCAGGTTGGTGACAGCCAAAGAACTTAGGTGGCCGAGGACATGATGTTCCAGCTCTTCAAACAGGCTGCATTGTAATTCGGGTGAGGCTCCCGCGGCCCTCAGAGGTGGGTACAGCTTCCCCTTGGCTTGCTCCTGAGGACCTGGAGTTCGTTGGCAGGACAGAGGAGCCGCCTTAATTCAGGAGCTGTGATTTGGGTGGGGATTGTGGGAGCCTGGTTTATCTACGAGGCGTGGGCAGAGGGTAAAGCTCCTTCCAAGCCTTTTGCAGGGAGAGAGGAGGTAGGAAACCTGGAAAGGAGGCTCCACGGGGCTCTGCCTTGCTGAAATTCATGTTTGGGTTTCCTCCTTCCACATGGCCCGTGGTGAGGTTCAACCTGTGCCTGCTGTTCTGTGTCTCCCCTCCTTTCACCTCCCTGCAGGGAGCCCCAAATATCACACGTCCTTGCACTGCGAGGAGAGGCTTGCATCCAACCTGGCCGTGCTTTGGAGTGAGAACATCTGGCCCATCCCTGTTGACCTTGGAACCTGCGTCTCCCTATATGAACCAACCCCTTCTCCAAAAATTCCCTGAGCTTGCTGTCCCCACAAAGACATCGAGTCTCATTCCTCCTGCCCCATGAAAGGGGCTTGATCACATCGCCCCCTGAGCCTCACCTACTGCATTGGTCTCTTGAGGGGCCAGGAGAGGTCTTGACATGCTGCGCTTCTCCAAGCTGCTTCTGAGGAAGAAAAGAAAAGGGGGGGGGCACCTGGGGTGCCAGTAGACTCCTCCCTTCCCTGAAACACGGAGGGTGTTCTAGTGTTATGGAGGAGAGGTTTGGGGGTTCAGTCTGGTGCTTTTGGTGGCCATGCCTGGAGCTGAACGTGCTGCCGAGCGTCCCCTCGCTCTGGGGTAGCTCTGCTTGTAAGGGGGTTCCTGGTTAATTTAAATATCAGTGCTGACTAAAGATGGTTCCCCATCAGCTATGACACACCAAGATGTTCCTACAGGCTCCCAGCCCTGAGAAGCCCGTTAGTCCTCAGTTTGCTCCGCGAATGACGTAACCCCCAGCCCTGCCCGTGCTCCCAGCAGCAACTCTGATTAATCCCAACTATCCTATTGCCTGAGCCCCGAGGGTGCCACGGGGCTGGGTGGGCACCACAGAGGAATCCAATGTCTTTAAACAGATAAAGCTTGTACACTGTGGGGTGTGACGTTTGTCTGGCCGAGTTGCTGGGCTGGGTTTGTGACCTCCCACCCTGAAACGTGGTGGGAGGTCACTGTCCCCAAGGATCCCAGGTATGGGACTTTCGCTCTTCCTGCCATGAAGGAGATATCCCACTGAATTAAAGCCAGGAGCAAGCCTTTGCCTCGATTCCTGGAGTCCAAGGACTAGATGCCTTATCTGCTGGTGGGGAGCTTTCCCTCTGCTCGTGCTGGAAGCAGTGCACCTTTGACCTCAAGGTGTTTCGAAGGCAGGAGTTATTCCCAGTTACTATTTAACAGCTGGGCACTCAGAATCACATTTATTTTAGCTAATCCTGCCTTCTGTTTATTTTTCCTTTAAGTAGCATTTACAGTGATTCCCTTGATGACTGAAATCTCGTGGTAGTTTCCAGCCTATTAACCTTTGGAATGGACTCATTTCTTTCCTGGTGCTGCTGCTTCTCTGCCAAGCTTTGGGATTTGTGTGAAAGTCCTTAATTCTCCTCTTGTACTCAGGGAAACCTGGTTCTTCTCCCCCCACCCCTTCCCTGCCCCCCCCTCTGGTGCTTTACCCAACCAGCCCTTCTCTGCCTGTGAAGGATGGAGGTTGGTATCAGGGCTTGGCTGGTTTACTTTGCCAGGACCTCAGTGCACTTTATTTCCTTGTCTGGAACGGTGTAAAGGTTTCCAGGCAGAGATCTGGCTGTGGTTCCTGCTCAGGGAGTCAGCAATGGAAGTGCCAGGCAGGTTCCTGCCTCCCCAGAGAGACAAACCTGCCCCGTGAACCCTTGGGGGACCAGAGGAGCAGATCCTGAATTCAGCACTGCTCATGTTCTGATCTGCAGAGCAGCGATTCTGGTCCCAACTAAGCACTTGGATGTTTCCTCTAAAGGTTTGGGGTGGGGGAGTCACAAAATCACAAGGTTGGAAAAGATCGAGTCCAACTGTCCCTGTCCTGTGCTGACCCATATCTCTTAAGTACCTCATCTACCCTCTGTTAACACATCCAGGGGTGGGGACTCAGCCCCTCCCTGGGCAGCCTGGGAGCCCTGACAACTCTTGCAGGGAAGAACTTGTCCCTCCCATCTGCTCTGACCCTGCCCTGGGGCAGCTTGAGCCCATTGCCCCTTGTCCCATCTCCTGTCCCCTGGCTGAAGACACCATCGCCCACCTCTCTGCACCCTCCTGGCAGGGCAGTGGAGGGGTGAGAAGGTCTCCCCTCAGCCTCCTCTTCTCCAGGCTGAACACCCCCAGCTCCCTCAGCTGCTCCTCAGAGGATTTGCCCTCCAGCCCCTTCCCCAGCCTGGTTGCCCTTCTCTGGACTCACTCCAGGACCTCGATGTCCTTCTCATGGTGAGGGGCCCAGAACTGGACCATCCAGAGGAACTGCTCCCATTGCAAAGACCACACCTGGGGCAGAAGCAGGTCCTGTTCCTCCATTTAACTTCCCTAACTGGTGCTTGGTACTCACTGGAGGATCAGAAGATGCCTGCTGTGGCTGCCAGCCCTCTCCTCCAGCATCCCTGCAGCACGGTGGGGCTGGAGCCATGGGGATTGCCAAACCCCTTCCCTGCCTACACCTGGCCTCGTGCTCTGGCTGGGGCATCTTCTGCTTGGGAAGTGGAAATGTGGTTGTCCTGAGAGCCTCGTGTGAACTCGTGTCACCTGGGTGTGTGCTGGGTGCTTGACCAGAGCACAGAGGTGGGAAAACCAGGGTGGTTTATGAATCACCTAACCAAATCCACCTCAAAACCCTCCCTTGTGTGTGGTTTGGTGCGTGGTCAGGGTTGGGAGCCTTATGGATCCCGATGCTCCCATCCCTCTGCTCCAAGTACCAGATTTTTCCTTCCCTTCAGTCCTTTTGAGATGCCACAGGCCAGGAGTACCCCTCTGGGGCTGTTTGACCTCACTGGAGAGGAACTGTAAAACCATCTGTGTCTTGCCTTGCTGATTTCCACCCTAAAAAGATGTGTGTCCTGTCATGTGGCAGAGTGGGAGCTGCACCCCCCATCTGGGGTGGTTTCCCTCTCCCTCGTGCAGACGCTGTCCTGGGGAGCAGGAGCTTGGCTCTCCCAGCCTGGCAGCAGGGCAGAGGGGCTCTGAGGACAGCAGCAGCCAAGTCCTCTGAACAAACCAGGCACCCCGGCCGCAGCAGGGCTGCTGCCAACCCTGGGGCCAGCGCAGGGGAGAGAGAGACACCAAGAACCTGTGGCAGTGGGCTCAGGATGTCTTCAGCCCCTGGTCCCAAGGGGGATGAAAGGGGCTTTGGGGACGGCTCTGTTCCCCTGGTCAGGAAGCCTGGGGTCTCCACCGGGATCCAGGTGGTTGCAGGAGCAGAGCCTGGAAGAGTGCTGTCCCCTTTCTGGGGAGCTGGCACAAGCAAAGCTGCTGCTGGGCTCTTGGTGACCTAGAATGGAAGCACAGGCTCGTGCTGGTTATTTTATTTTACTTTTCCTTCCGCTGGCTGAGGTGACCTCAGCCCCTGGGGTGCCTCTTCCCTCCCCCACTGCCGCATTGCCTGGCTGTGCCGCCTCGCTCTGCCAGTGAGGGGTTGAAAGAATCCATCCTTCAGAGACCCCTGAACTGCTCAGCGTGGCCAGACCCAGCTCCCTGTGAGAAACCAACCGCAGCTCCCTGGGAGGGGACGGTCCCTCTGCCGCTAACAAAGCCTCAGCGTGTGGAACCTGGGTGCCTGCAGGTGCCCATCTCTGGCTCTGCCGAATCTCAGCCCTGGTACAACCTGCCTCATGCACAGGCAGGGCTGGTGACAGGGATGAGTGTGGATTTGAGCTGTAAAACGTTTCTACTTTGGCTGAATTTCCAGGAGTGACCAAGCACCGATGAACTCACAGGGCACATCAGGGCTGGGTGCTCTCCCAGCCTCTGCCAGGGAGATTTTGTTGGGAAGAAGAGATGAAATAAGGGGACTTGGCTGCCTGGAGTAGTCGTGAGCTCTGCTGCTGCCTTTCTGTCGTCAAAGGAAAGGTCCCAGGACCCCGGATCCTTTCGGGCCTTCTCCTGGGAAGGCAGAAGTGGGTCACAGAGACCTCTCTGCTTTCTGGGCGGTTTTGTTGCGGCAGGAACGTGCTCTGCTCTGATTTTGCTGTTTCTCCCTGGGCGACTGTGCTGTGTCGTCACGTCCACGGATGTGGTGGAGGAAACTTAGAGGAGGCTGGAGGGGTTTAGGTGGTTCACTGCTTCCTTCTCACCTTGGGTGATGTGCAGAATGTGCTCCATGCCCCTCCCCAGTGGGTGTAAAGGCATTTTTTGTTTACTGTGGATGTGCCAGCATTTATGTCCCTGATGACAAACAATTACTTACAAAAGGTTGTTAGAGCTGGTGGTGGTAAGACAGGAGCCTGGAGTCGCTCCCCAGCACGGATCCTTTCCTTCAGGGAGCTGCACCTTGCGAATGGGGTCAGCGTGTGGCCCCCAGGGATGGCTGGTGGATGCTTTCCAAATCCTCCTCCTCTTCCTCCTCCACCCTGCTCTGCCGCTGTCCCCCGAGGCTGCACGGGGTGGAATCAGATGTGTAACACTGCAAAGGGACTTGAGGATCCTCTGGAGCCTTTCTGGGGATGGAAAGAGTTTGAAAATTAAAAGCGGAGTTGTCTTGTGTGAGAAGGACGTGCCTGGCTCATCTGTGCCCGAGGTAAATCCAGTTGGATTTACAAAGTCCTCTGCAGCTCAGAGGCAGGGGGTGGGACTTCTCTTGCTTGCTAAGCTCCAAACTCTGCTCTCTAGCCTGGCTGCTGGGGGAAAAAAACGCAGGATGAACTGTGGAAGATGGCACACCCAGCCCGAAGTCACAAGCTGCTGGTGCGAGTCGATGGTAGCAGCCCAGACCTGGGATCTGTTTGCCCTTCCTGTGTTGTAATGATTAAACAGACGAGGTTGGATGTGCCACTGGGCACGTGTGCTGCTGGGTTTGGGACTGCCTGGCTGATGTGTCTGCCTGTGGACAGGTACCTTGTAGCGGAGGGAGCGTCCTGGTGAGGCTGATTGTTCAACTCCACGGTGGTTTTGGGAAGGAAGGTGGCTGCTGTTTCCTTCGGGGGAGCCTGGGGGTCCTGGCACCTCAGTTTTGAGCTGCGATGCCACATCAGCAAGGTCGATGCTCCCTCACCTCCAGCTTGGCCAGACCTGACGCTGGAGGGATGGTTTGAGCTGAGGACCAGCGGCTGTTGTTGGGGAGTGTGGGATCTGCGTGGGAACGGTCACACCAGGTTCTGCAAGGGGAGAAAATGTACTTCTGCCTTGGCAGGTATGACTGGGAGCGGGCAGCGTTCGGCATCGCTCTGCGAACACTTGGCAGGAGACATCAGATCCTGGAGCATTTTCCACAGAACATCTCCCAGAACCCCCTGTTTCCCCAGGAGCTGCTCGCTTGGCATGGGGCTGCCCCAGGACCCCAGCCCTGTCTCTTCCTGTAAGGGGGCAGCGATGCTAAAATTCATCCCAGCTCTGTTTCGGTGTGGAGAAATCCTGCGGTGCTGTTTCACCTCCTTGATCTTGAATTGCTGGGATGAAAAAAATACTTCCCTTGCTCTTAAACCCTTGTGCCTCCACCGGGTTGGAAAAGCAGGGTGAAGTTTGGGATGTGATTTACATGCTCTCTGCAACCTGGCAGCCCCGACCCCGGTTCCCTCTCGCCGCAGCCAGCCCGGTCAGTCACCAGCCGACTCGCCCCCGGCCGGGGATGCTGTTCATCAGATTCCCATGGCAAGCTGAGGGATTACAAGATTTTCTCCGTCCTCCTAATGCAGCCAGAGAGCCCCAGCACAGGGGGGGTAACACAGCCACTGGTCACGCACGTCGGCAGTGGGTTTGGTGGCTTTGCCTGAGCGCGGCACCCACCGCCCTCCCTCATCTTCCTCTCGGCTGGTTGCTGGATGCTGCCGGGCTGGGAGGAGGTTTGATGTGCCAACGATTCTGTTCCATTCAGAAGCTACTTGTGATGTTTGATGATAATTTTAGACAGGGCAGATTTTGCTAAGCTGCAGAGTTCAGATGAGCTCTGGTAAAGCCACAGCGGGGATTACTGTGGTTAATTCAGCACTTGGGTCCTTCACTGCCCCCCCTCCTTGGAGCCAAACCCCTCATTCCTAGAACTGCTGCTTCTCCTAAAAAGTGGGACTGCACCTTGGAGCTGGCTCAACATCCCAGAGGGGAGGATGGTGTCCAACAGACTCATTCACCATGGTGGTGTGGGGATGGTGGGGACCTGGGGAGCAGCAGCCGTCCGTCCCCACCCTCTCCTTCCCATCGCATCCCAAACAGGCTTTGCTCTGTGAGACTGTCCAGCCAGGATGTTTCACCCCAGGGAAGTCCCAGGCCCAGGGGTCCAATGTCCCGGGGTCTGTAAGGAAGGACAGACACCCATCCAGAGCAGCAAAGCTGGGTTAGCTGGAATTTTTCCCCCCCTCCTGTGTTCACCTCTTCCCTGGAAACCTTTCCCTGAGATGGAGAAAATTCCTCAGCTAACACTTTAAGCTGTTTTAATGCCAGCAGCTGTTTTATGGGGCGTGTTTACACCCTCTGGTTTGATGAGCTGCCAGGGGAAGAGATGGGAGCAAAGGGGTGGAAATCTTGCTGTGCTGAAATCCCTGATTTCCCCCACCTCCCCTCCCTGGAAATGCCCATGACGGATACACCAGCACAGAGGTGCCACAAACCTTTCCTGGGCAGTCTGGGGAAGATTGATCCAGGCAACAGACCTTGAACAAATTCCAGCAATCTCATTCCTCAATTGGGAAACTGCTGTGCCTGCCAACTGCTGCTCCACACCCCGAGGACACTGCTGTTACCTGCCTCGTGCTGCGTGCCCCGGTGCCAGCTCTCCCAGCGGTGCTCAGGGTTTCGGTGCCCTCTGGGTTCCTTCCCCTGCACCAAACGCCCTCAGCCAGTTGCAAAACCAAACCTTAAACTCCATTCAGTGTGCTCATTCCTCCTCCTAAGGCCAATTCATGAGCTTTGAGTCAGGACCTCATGGGTGTCTGCTGGGAAGTCTGCTCTGGCAGGTGGATACCGGTAACGTATCCAGTACAGAGGAACCTTTTAGCAGCAGCAGCACCCAGGGAAACCCCCCAGGACACGTGCCTGGGTGCGATGTGGACTTGCTCTGGTGCTGCTCTGTTCCCCAGGGGGATGCTGGTGTCACCTTCATCGCCCCACATCACCCCACATGTCCTACCTTGGACTGAGCAGTGGGTTTCATCTCCATTTCCCCCTCCTGAGCAGAATGCCACAGCTGGTTCCTGGTTTCCCCAGGAACCATGGCTCCCTTTTATAGCCCAAATAACCATGCTGATGCTGTGGATACCCCAGACTATGCAGATTCCTCTTTTCTGGGATGGATCATCTCAACTAAATAGTTTCATTGGTCCCCCCTTGAAGGCTGTTCCCCACATCAAAGCTTTTGGGGAGCTTTTGGGATGGTTGTGGCATGGAAAACTCATCCTTGAAGCTACTGTGGCCTGTCTCTCTCCATCAGCTTGATTTCTTCAGGACTCTTCTCGAGGTCTCCTGGGTCTGTGGGGGATGCTTTGTTAATCCCACTCCCTGTGATGACGTCTCATCCCTGTTAAGTGGCAAAATTAAATCCTGCAGCGAGGTGATCAGAGGGAAGAGGCTGCAGTGGGGCTCTTAGTCAGGGTCTCCTGTGTGGTGGCATGCTGGGGAGGGGGGCATCAGCCTGGATTCACTGGTGCTTTTCTAATTCCCTTTCATCTCCATCATCTTTCTCTGGCAGAAAGCAGCACTAAGGTTTTTTGCTGGCTGGTCATGCAGGATAAGTACAGCAGCTGAGCAGTTTAGGGCTATTTCCCCCCTCTTTTTGGCCCAACGTGCTTGAATTTGATGAGCTGGTGGTAGGTGCTGGAGTCTTGAGTTGCCTCTGGCCTGGAGAGGAAGGAGGGGCGGCGGTTTTGGGGCTTCTCTTACAATGGAAACATCTGTAATGCAGCAGAGACTGAAAGCCAATGCAATGTCAACTACTTCTTGTTGAAATGTTCTCTCTTGTTGAGTTCTACCCCCCCTGCCCTTAAGAGTTGATTTTGGAAGGATGTGCTGTGTTTTTAACCTGTGGGATGCTCTCTGCTCCTGGGAATGGACCTGGAAGCACCGGGGGATCTTAGGGGCTGCTGGGACCGTGCCAGCTCTCGCTGCTGGGCGAAATCCTTGGGGCAGGGTCCTGCTGGAGGTGACTCTGTCTGGAGGGCTGCAGGGTATTTGTGTTCTGTGAGCAGCCTGACTTCCCTGGAGGAGCTTCAGGGTGCCAGAGATGGGCTGAAGGGGTTGTTCCCAGCCTGGTTGGGTGCTTTTGTCTTCTGCCTTCAGGCGTTTGGTGTAAAAATCTGCTTTAAACTCCCTGCCCCAGGGAGGGGGGGTGATCAGGCAGATCAGAGGTTCAGCTTTCAGTATCTGCAGCCACAGATCAGTTCCTTGGTGTCTTTGGTGACGCTGGTTTCTGTGACTGCAGCAGTCAAGAGGGACTGAAGGGAGCCACAGGCTGGAAGGATGACGTGCCCTGAGGAGCAGCTGCTGACTTAGCACTTCTCTTTGTGCTTCCAGCAAATCCAATTTGCGGATGACATGCAGGAGTTCACCAAGTTCCCCACCAAGACGGGCCGCCGGTCCCTGTCCCGCTCCATCTCACAGTCTTCCACCGACAGCTACAGCTCTGGTAAGCGCCGGGCTCCGTATCCACACATGGATTTCTCCCAAACCCACAGTGTGGTGAACACGCTGCTTGCACCACGTGTCGGGATGCTCCACGCTGCTGCGTGTACTCAGATGTGATGGGGATAATTCTGGGGGTCCCTGAAGCTCAGGTATCGATTAGTGGTTGACAATCCATGACGTTCTGGGCTGGTTTAGGGAGCAAGAGTGCAAAATTCCTGCTGGATATCTGCTTTCCCTGGGGGAGCTGTAGTATGAACTGTGCATGAGGGAGGTGGGAAGTAAAATGGGGCAGAAACCTGAAGGGTGGGATGTCCTGGGGTAACGTGTGTTCTTCCCCTGGCTTTAGCTGCCTCCTACACGGACAGCTCTGATGATGAAGTGTCTCCTCGGGAGAAACAACAAACCAACTCCAAAGGCAGCAGCAATTTCTGTGTGAAGAACATCAAGCAGGCAGAGTTCGGGCGTCGGGAGATCGAGATCGCTGAGCAAGGTACAGGCAGAGCGGGGGTTTGTGGGGCTTTGCAGGAACCAGGAGCTGAGCCGTGGCAATTCCCATGTGGAATTCCCCCCCAGTTCCTTCCGTGGGGAAGAGCTGGACGTGCCAGGGAATGTTAACGATGTGTGGCATCCCAGTTTTAACAGCAGTGGAGCTCTCGCAGGGTTTAATGTCCTGGTGGTTTTGGATGAGAGACCTCAGCGGGCAGGGATCTTGCAGCGCCCTCGGAGACATGATCGCTGGCTGTCCTCACCCCTTCCCTGGGGCATTGGGAAGCCAAGTTTCTAGTGGGGTGATGGGGTAACTTTGTTTTCGGGCTCCTTTCAGACATGCACTGCCAAAGCTGTAGAGGAGGAAGCTAATCCAGGCACGGTTAGAGCAGCTCTTCTGAGCATGGCAGCGCTTTGTCATCTTCTGTGGGTGCTTCTCGATGCTGTTCTGCTGCAGGGCTGGTGGCTGCCCTTAGCTGGGGCACACTGGGTGCCTCCCTTGGGCAGGGCCTTTCCCAGCTCTCTCTCGTTATGTGGTCAAGTGAGAAATGAGGCTGGTCTTCTGGTCCCATTTGGACAGATCTGCCAGACCAGGGGTGAGGAGTTTTCTCCCTGGCTGCGTAACAACGAGAGCGAAGACTGGAGCTGGATGTAGCCTGGGAGACCCCAGGAAGGAGAGGAGCTCTGGCAGAGAGGGGCCTTTCTGGCCTGAGCCATCAATAAACCCCCTCCCTTCCTTTTGCAGACATGTCTGCTCTGATTTCGCTCAGGAAACGAGCTCAAGGGGAGAAGCCTTTGGCTGGAGCTAAGATCGTGGGCTGTACCCACATTACAGCACAGACTGCGGTGAGTGGCTGCCGATTCGGGGTGTCTGGGATGGTGGGGGGGAAGGTCTCTTAACGTTCCCCACCTTTGGGCACCTCCATTTTTCTGGAAGCTCCTCACAGAGAGGTTCTGCTGCCCTGCCCTGCCCCAGGGTGCTGTTTGCTGGAGCCCATCCCTGTGGGTGCCGTGTGTGGGGCTCTGCGCCCTGCCGCCCGTGTCGCTCACCCGCGCTGTCCCGCAGGTGCTGATCGAGACGCTGTGCGCGCTGGGAGCGCAGTGCCGCTGGTCTGCCTGCAACATCTATTCCACCCAGAACGAAGTGGCAGCTGCTTTGGCAGAGGCTGGTGAGTATGAACCCTTCCAACCCCTCCTGGCACTGCAGCCTCATCCCAAACCTCTGGGTTTGAGGGGTGGTTTGAACCCTGAGGTATCTTCTAGGGAAGGATAAAACAGGTCCAGTGCTGTTGGGGGCTGTGGTTTGAGCTCTGTGGGATATCTCCTCACTGGGGCTTTTCCTGAGTTGGCCAAGTAGGGGAGAGCTCTGCCAAATTCGGCAGGTGCCAAGGACGCTCCTCTTCTTCTAGGTGTTGCTGTGTTTGCCTGGAAGGGGGAGTCGGAGGATGACTTCTGGTGGTGCATTGACCGCTGTGTTAACGTAGATGGCTGGCAGGCCAACATGGTAATGAGCCTTCTTCCAGCCCTTCCTCTTCCTCCGTGAAGCGGTCACTGGGTGCTCCTCACCCTTCCCTCCCTGGGGCTGTTCTGGGAACCTGCTGGCTTTGCAAAGGCCCTCTGAGCCCCTGTTAAAGTGGGGGGCAACCCTGGGGGTTTTGGGAGCTGGTGTCCTGAGCAGGTCCAGCCCGATGGCATGGGAATATCTGCCAGAGCTGCCAATGGGCCAAGAAACCATAGGACCTCTTTTCCCTCAGGGTCAGCCCTACAGAGGCTGCCCCAGCTGCTTCTCTTGTAACACAGATCCCACCCACCCTTGCCCAAAGAGAGAGTGGGTGTCTCTGCGGAGGATCTTTCCCCTGCTGAGAGCAGATGGCACCCCTCAGTGCCTTGATGCATGGTCTGGGATCGCTCGTGATGCAATAGCACGTGTCGGTGGGCAGTGACAGCTCCTGCAGCCTTTCCTCTCGACTGTTTGCTTTCAGGGCATGAATGTTGTGGCGTCCTTCTGATCTCAGCCTGTTTAGTTAGTGCTGCCTGTGGTCACGTTTCCAGGCTGCAGAGCAATAGCAGGGGCAGAAAACCCTGTTAGGATCCATCAGCTCCACACAGGGGGTAAGAAATCCTCTGTGTTTTGGAGGAGACCCCGAGTTGCTGGCAACTAGGGGAACCCAGGAGTCCTGGCCCCAGGCCTCTGCCCAAACAGCCCTTCATCAGTGCCTGAAGATACTCTCCATCTCTTCTCTTTCCCCTCCTGTCCCCTGTGAGTGCTTTTCCCAGTGGAAGGCCTGACTGCTCTGTGTTCTTCCTTGCCTGTTCTCCAGATCCTGGACGATGGTGGGGACCTGACCCATTGGGTTTATAAGAAATACCCCAATGTGTTCAAGAAGATCCGAGGGATTGTGGAGGAGAGCGTGACTGGTGTGCACAGGTAGGAGATTTGGGAAGGCTGATCTGGAGATCTCTTACTGGGTTTCTGCTCTCTCCTCTGACCTGCCTCTGGCCTCTCCAGGCTGTACCAGCTCTCCAAGGCTGGGAAGCTGTGTGTCCCAGCCATGAACGTGAATGATTCCGTCACCAAACAGAAATTTGACAACCTGTATTGCTGCCGGGAATCCATCCTGGACGGGTGAGTCTGACCCTGCTCCCCATCCCCACTGTCACTGTCACACCGGTGGATGTGGCTCCAGCTGCTCTCCAGCAGAGCTGGGGCTCGTTGCTGCTTTGCCCTTGCCGTGTGCTCTCAGGTTTTGGGGGCTGCCCAAGCGGTGTGTGCTTGACTAATCCCAACACAGGTCTCTCTCTGTCCCCCAGCCTGAAGAGGACCACGGATGTGATGTTTGGAGGGAAGCAAGTGGTGGTTTGTGGTTATGGAGAGGTGAGTTTCGTAAGCGATAGTTGGTGGAGCTGTGAGTCAGCCTCCCCCCAAGCCATCCTTCCCCTGAGCTCAGCATCCCGCTTCTCCCCTCTGCACAGACCACCTGCCCTTGATGCAGGAGCAGCTCAGACCTGGTGAGCGATTGCCAGGGGACTCTTGCTAGAACCTGCTGGGAGGTTGGAGAACAGAAGCATCAGGTTTCCCAGTTTGCCTGCAGATTAGCTGGGCTGCAAATACGGCAGTTGCTGGGAGCACTGGCCTGAATTACAACTACCCATGGGTGCTCCCATCTGTTGTCCCTGGATCGGGTTCAGCATCCAGCCTGGCTGTCACCGAGCCTGTGACAGAGGAGTTGGAGGGGCAGGCTGCAGCTCCTGCTGGATAATGTTCTGTCAGAGGGGAATCGGATCATGAACTCGTAAACGATTCTGCCCTGGAAGAGCTGCAGAGCTGGGAGCTGACACCTTCCCTCCATCTGTGCACTGTCTGTGTGGGTGTTGATCTTCCCACACTGTGAAGGGCCTGGCAGGAGCTGCAGATGCTCTTCCCAGCAGGAACATGCTTCCTGATTTATCCAGACACCGGTGGAGCCCGGCTCTGCTCCACCAAGAGCCTGTGCTGGCTCTTGCCCAGGCGCTCAGGGTGGCCTCTGGTGCTCCAGCCGGGGTTGTGCTGGGAGTTGGAGTCTCCAGGGCCTGTCCCAACTTTTTCCAGACTCCTTCAAAACAAGGGCGTCCTTCTCCTCTTACTGGTTTCCCCTTTGGATGGGGGTTGGAGTCCCAGTTTGCCCTGTCTGGCTGTTTTCAGTCGACCTGAGGTTGGAAGCTGGGTGAGAGGGGAGGGGGTGTCCCTGGGGGTGTTTATTGCCACTCAGAAATTGGGGCTGAACGTGGGGCCATGTGGGATAGCCAGGTGTCAGTGTGGGCCAGTGGTGAGGAGAGTTGAGTTAAAACTTGTGGTGGGGAGTGGGACAGAGTCAGAGAAGCTCTTACAGGAGCTCTGCCCTGCCCTGTGCTGGCGTGGGGAGTGAGGGGGAAGGGTCTGTCCCCTGGTCAGTGCAGGACAGCTCTGAATGCCAAACCCCCCTTTGGTTTAAAGTCAGTTTAGGGGTAAGTGGATGCTTGTCCAGAGTGGCTTTGATCTCCCTTTGGAGGAGAGCTTGGGTGATGCTCAGGGCTGCACAGGCTGCGAGTGCCTTGGGCTTGGAAAGCTCCTGCGAGCTGGTGGCCGTGCTGGTGGCCTGGGAGGGGTTCCACTCACCACATATGTCACTGAGCTGCTCCTGGCAGGCTGGATGAGCATCTCCCATGGGGCTGCTTTAGGGAAGGGATTGTCTGATTGCCACACTGGGAGCATCCTGTGTTCAGCATGACACTGGCGCTTTGCCTCGGCAGGTGGGCAAGGGATGCTGTGCTGCTCTGAAAGCCCTGGGAGCCATCGTCTATGTCACAGAGATCGACCCCATCTGTGCTCTTCAAGCTTGGTAAGATGCTACATCCTGCTTGTGAGCATCTCTTTGCCCTCTGGCCTGAGAGGCTGAAACCGAGCCAAGAGGATCCGTGGCTCATCTCAGAGAATAAACATCTTGTTGGGATGTGATGGGAAGGGCTGGGGTGGCTTTCGGGGCTCAGGGGTACCAGGCGGTAGGCACCTGCACCAGCTGGCTAGGGAAGGATGCTCAAGGTCTGTGCAGGGCTGGCTGAATGCTCCACACATCCCCCAGCTCTTCCAGTGTTCCTGAGCACGGGTTTCATGCCACGTCCCTTGCACATCCCTTCCTCGTGCATCTGGCGTCCCCAGGGGTGTGGAGGGGACAGCGAGGACCCGGAACAGGGAGGGAACAGCCTTCTCCTCCTCACCATGGTCCCTCTCCCTCCCCCTTTTTATTCTTTTTTTGCCAGCATGGATGGATTTCGGGTGGTGAAGCTGAGTGAAGTGATCCGTCAGGTGGATGTTGTCATCACCTGCACAGGTAGGGGTGGAGAAGGTCATGGGTGAGCCCTGAGCAGGCTGAGGAGGAGCAGTCCTTCCCAGGCGGGGTGTCTCAAGGGCTCTGGGGGAGCTGGGGGTAGAAGCCACTTTGCTGCCACGTGCTGCTGATTTTACAGGAGCCATAGCTGTGCTCTGACAAGAGCTTCCCCTTCCACCCCAGCCTCTTTGGCCACAGCCCTCCTCAGCCCCTGGGAGGAGGGATGTCACAGCCACATGTCCCCAGAGATATTTTGGGGTCTCTTAGAGCCCGGTTAGTTCCTGGCACCACAGATCAGCACTCAGCCCACGCATGTATCTGCTCTCACAGCCAGGGGCTCCTGTCCTGGTTGCATTTCACCTGGTGTTGCCCCGAGCTGAGCTGGGAAGGGGGAATGGGAGGGTTTTGTTTCCACTCCCTTGGGCTCATCTGCTCTCTCTCTGCAGGAAACAAGAACGTGGTGACCAGGGAACACCTGGATCGGATGAAGAACAGCTGCATCGTGTGCAACATGGGCCACTCCAACACCGAGATCGATGTGGTGAGTCTGCCTGCGGTCGCCACCGCCTCATCCTCCCCACTGCCCTCCCACCGGGACTCCAGCCACCTCCTCCCCCTCCTCCTCTTTGCAGACCAGCCTCCGGACCCCGGAGCTGACCTGGGAGCGGGTCCGTTCCCAAGTGGACCACGTCATCTGGCCGGACGGGAAGCGGGTGGTGCTGCTGGCCGAGGTGCGCTGGGACCTGTGCCACCACGTGGCTTCGGGCCTCTGCTGGGACATCGCTGCGTGATGGAGCTTGTAACAGGGATTTAACCAGGTGGCAAGGCAGAGGGACATGTAGGAGGAGGTTCACAGCTCAGGAAAGGGTTTCCCAATTGATCTATTGTTATTACTTTCCTTTTCTTGAGGCAGGGAGCTCTCGTGTGCCCCGTGCAGCCACAGAGGTGCCATCTGGCTCCATTCTTTTGGAGCTGGGAGCCATCCCTATCACCCAAACGCTGTCCACTTCTGGCTTCAGCAGCGTTCCCCACACAGCAAACTGGCCGGGTGTCTCCTCTTCTCACTTGAGCTCTCCTGGCAGTAGGAAGGACCTCAGAGTCTTACAGCTAAGGGTTAGGGTGGAAACAGAGGCAGCATTTGGGCACTCTGGTCGCACAGACGGCCCTTGCATCCCTGCGCTGTGGTTGGCCCCTGTCCCAGGGAGGGGGGAGAGGTGAATCCTGTCTGATTTGGCTTTGGGGGCAAGTTCAGCTCTCTGCAAACTCCTCCTGCTGTCTCCTAGGGTCGTCTTCTCAACCTGAGCTGCTCCACGGTTCCCACCTTCGTTCTCTCCATCACGGCCACCACTCAGGTCCGTACACTGCAGGGCCAGGGGGTGTTCTGGGGCCTTGGCATGAGCCCTGGGGTGGGGGTGGTTTGGAAGAAGCTGGAGAAATACAGCTGGATGGGTCCTTGGGGTGGTACTGCTGCTGGAGATACAGCAGCCACCACATCCTGGCTGGGATGTGGGTAATGGTGGGAGCTTGCTGCGTCGGTTCCATGAGCTGGGCTTGACGGCAGAGCTCCCCCAGCACGGGTTTAAGCCCTACCAAAACAAGGCTTAGTTTTGTCTTTGGGCTCTTTGATTTCTACAGCACAGTCCCCCTTGCTGGGGTGAGTTTTGGGGATCGGGGGTTAAAATCCACCCCAGTGCCAGCTCGGCTGGGTGGACACAGCTTGTGCCTTGTCTTGTTTGTCATTACTCTGCCTTTCCAAAGAAAACCCTGATTAGATTTGGCTCTGCTCCACGATCCAGCGGGCACCCAGGCCCTGGCTCGCTGAGCGATGGGCTGGAAACACAGAGGGGGCTGGTGGCTGGGGACTGACAGCTCTGGGGAGCTCCCTGGCCAAGCTGATAGGGACTGGGGTGGTGTCTCATTCCTGGCTCCCAGCTCCGTGCACTGGGGGGGGATGCTGTTTAATTTCCACTGGAGGAGCAGCAGTGTGTTCTGGAGTGATGCTGCCAGCTTAAAACAAGTGATCCCCATTTCCCTGCGACGTGGCAGCCGTCTGGTTTAGGAGAATTGGAGCTGCTCCCCTCTCTTCCATCCTCCTGTCGAGTGTTTCCCTGGGGTGTGAAGCCCAGATGCTGCAGACTGGCTTGGTGGCATCTCATCTCCCACCCCTCTGGTCCTCTCCTGGCACAGAAGGGATCAAGGAGACCCTTCCCAGAGAGGGGTGTACTCAGAGGTGGCAGCCTTTCCTTCCAGGCATTTTTGGAACTGCTTGCCCCTTCTCTCTGGCTCCAAAGCCTTCTCACTGCTGCTGAGAGCTCTGTGCTGCTGCAGGTGTCCGGCACTGCCCGGCGTGGTGGCCGTCCCTGAGTGTCCTCGTGTTGTCCCCTGTGATCTCTGCAGGCTCTGGCTCTGATTGAGCTCTACAACGCTCCCGAGGGCCGTTACAAACAGGATGTGTACCTGCTGCCCAAGAAGATGGGTGAGTGGTGGGGACCCTGGGGGTGCTGGGTGCAGGGAGAAACTCAAACCTGGGCTGGACAAACCTGCCAGTGCGAGGATGAGCTCAGGGCAACCAGCAAATGGCAAAGTTAGAATACATGTGGGTAGTTTGATTTAGTTTCCTTCATGCTCTGCAGTGTGTCAGGGTCCCCTTATCCCACCACCTTCCTGCTCCGAGGCTTTTCACGTAGCCCCCCTGCCCTTTGGTGCACATCCAGCCCCGCTCAGCACCAGGGCTTGGGCTCAGCTCTGCCATAGGCTTTGCCTGATGGTGACTCCTGCACTGGGTAGCCAGGGCAGCCCAGCCAGGCCCAGCATGGTGCCCCGGCCTTTCTCATGCCATGAGTCCATACAGCACCCCCCAGACAGCGCAGCGGGGGATGTGCACCCCCGATCCCCTCTTTCCTCTCCCCCTTGCCCAGACGAGTACGTTGCCAGCTTGCACCTGCCTTCGTTCGACGCCCACCTGACAGAACTGACAGATGATCAGGCCAAATACCTGGGACTCAACAAAAACGGGCCTTTCAAACCCAATTACTACAGGTCAGTGCCACCTGGGGCTGGGGGCTGCTGTCAGCCCACCCAGCAGGTGCTGTTGGAGACGTCTCCTTGTGCTGGGACAGGATGGGCTCCCAGGAGCCACGTCCCCAGGCACCCACGGCCTCACTGTCCCCTCCCTTCTCTCCTAGATACTGAGGACCATACCCATGAAGGACCAGACCACACAAGGCAACATTAGAGAGATTATTTTTAAAGATCATTTTATTTTGGTTTACCTTTTTTCTCTTTCTTTCTTTCTTTTTTTTTAACCAACAGACAAACCCGTTTTTACATTTATCAGTGTGATTTTAAGGTCACTTTATTTTTTTTTCCACCCCCCCCTCGATTTCCCCCTTTTACATGATCACATCTCTGATCTTGGCAGACAACCTGGGATTTGCTTCCTGCTTTCACATGGCTGAAGCCGCTGGTGGCTCCCAGCCCTGGCTCCTGGAGAGGGCTTCCCTTTCCCCCTGTGCCAAGGGCAGTTCATTCCTGCAGTGATGTTTTTATTTTGGTGGGTTTTCTTGGGGGTTTTTTGTGGGTTGTTATTTTTTTCAAACCCCAACCTTTCCAGCCCTTGTTAGTCTCGGCCGGGATCCCTGCAGATACAGAGATGCTGTTCTACCTTATCTTATATTTCTTTCTTTGTGTGGATTATCTGCAACTTCTAAATTGCCTTAAAGAGCCCAGATTTAGCTGCTAGACCAACGCTCCGAGCGCTGCGTGGGAGCAGAGTGGCGCCTGCTGGCCACCTCGCGAATGGGTGACTGTCCCCAAAAACCCAGCCAAGGTGACCTGGGTTTTGGTGGCTTCTGGCCCAGGTTTGGTGGCCACTTGGCTATGGGGGGAGTTCACTGTTTCAGGGTGCTAATCTGAATTCGGACGGGGGTCACTTACCCACAATTATCCTCATCTCTCCTAGGGGTTTTTTTGTTTTTTTTTTTTTGTTTTAGTTTTTGGGTTTTTTTTAGCCAAACTGCACCTTAATTGAGTTAAAAACATGTTGGGTTTTGTTTTGTTTTCCTCTTTTCCTTTTCGATCCTTAAGGAGACGTTAGAAAGTGGGAGGAAGCATCGGGAGTGCAGCTGCCTGCCGAGCCCCGGTGCTCGCCGCATCCAAGCATCCCCATTTCCCCCTGGGAAGTGCAGGGCGGTTTTTAGGGTGTCTGAGGTTGTTTTGGTTTGTGTTTTTATTTTGGGGCGTTGCACTTCTGAGACGGACGCAGAGCTGAGCCTTCCCCGTACCCCAGCCTCTGCCCCACGCGTCCCTGCGCAGAGCCCTCGGCCTCTCCTTGCTGCCCTGGCCCTCAAGCTGGGCTTAGAGCTGGCTTCCCCGCCCTCCCGCAGCGCGTTTCAGCCGCTCTCATCGCCTCGTTCATCCCCTTCCCCGGCCTCGCTGGTGATGTGTTTCTCTTTCCCATCTCCCGCAGCTTGTCCCGGGACAGGGGAAGCTCCTTGTAACCCAGTGAGGTTTCTCTTGGCTTTCCAGTTTTTGTTAAATTGCCTCTTTCTTCCCCCAGCCAAGGGCAGGCCCTGGAGGGAAGGAGGGGCCCTGCTGCCAGTGTCTCCCGGTACACGGATAATGGGGATGCTGTGGTACCCGTGTCCGGGGCTGCTCCTTCACCTCCACCCCTTCCCTCCCGGGGCTTTGCAGCACTTGGGGTGCTGCTGCTTCCCGGGGGGTGCAAAGGAGGATGTGGGAGCCTGCTCCTGGCTTTGAGCCCCCCATGTTCCCTTCCCACTCCCTCTCTATCCCTCTGCCCTGCCTGCTCTCCCCCCAGGGGTGCCGCTGGGTCCCTCCCTCTCCTCACAGATTTGGGGATGGCTTGGCTGGCAGGGACCACTCCACCAGCCCTTTCCCCTGTGCGGGGACCTCGGGCTCGGACCGGAGACCCGGGATGGGAGGCTGGGGAGAGGGGGGAGGAGCGTGCCCCAGGTCCCAGGCCGGGACCCCCGGACTCGGGGGCGGCTGACCCCCGTTCCCCTCGCCGTTAGGGCCCAACCGCGGCGTAAGGGCTCCATCCCTGTGTAAGCCATGGCGCGGGGCCGGGAGGGAGAGGTTTATTTTGTATATGAATGATTTTTAATGAATGCAATATTAATCCTCGCAGATGAGCAATAAATCATTAAAGTGTAATTAAACTATTAGGAGAAACGAAGCGCTTCTGCCCCTGCGCGGTTTATTTGGAGGGGGGGCAGCGCCTGCAAGCCCTGGGGCGGGGTGGGGGGGCTGCGCCGCGCTGGGGTCCCGCCGGCGGGGCTCTGCCCCTCTGCCCCCGGCCCGGGGGAGCTGAGCCTGACCCCCGCTCCGAGCAGTCGTTGTCCCGGGGCGCACAGACCGACCGCTCTCCGCCCCCCGTCCGCCCCTCCGAAGATGGCGGCGCGAAGCGGCTGGGCCCCGCCTCCCGCGGACGCGCCGCTCCCAAGATGGCGGCGCGGGCGGCGCGCCACGCCTAAGATGGCGGCGCGGGGGCGGGGCTCGCCGTCCGACCGGGTGCCGCGCCGGTCCCGGCCACCGGGGGCGGGCAGTGCCGGGGGCGGTGCCGCGGCCGTGGCGGCCGGTCGAGCGGGCGGAGCCGCGTCGCAGCGTCCCGGACGACCGGAATCCTCCGGTGCCGCTCCCAACATGGCGGCGGCGCTGCCCCGGCTCTCCCTGCCGCTCCCGCGAGAGGGGGGGGTGAGTCCTCGCGAGAGCTTGGCGCGGCGGAGCGGGGCCGACATGGAGCCGGGCGGCGGTGTCGGGGGCCCGGGGCCGCTCCCGGGCAACAACAAGGCCCGCGGCGGGGCAGCGCCCCCCGGCAAGGCCCGCGACCTGGGCCGCCCGCCGCGCAAGGACTCCGAGGTCAGCGCCCGGCTCCGCGGGGGGAGGGACGGCCTTCCCGGGCGGGGCGAGCCGGGCAGGGCCGAGTCCGGGGCCCGGGCCTGCCCGTGAGGTGCCGGCCCGGCGGGCGCCGCCGTCCGCCTCGGTGCTGACCCCGGTGCTTCCCCCGCCCTGCCCGGGTTCGCCTCTCCCCAGGCCGGCGCTGGATCCGCCGCCTCCCCTTGGTGCAGCCGCTTCCCCTGGAGCTGCCCCACAGCCTCGGCCTGGCCGCCCCGGCTCTGTGGAGCCGAGAGGCCCCTCTCTGCCGGGCCCGTCCGGTACCGCCTCGTCCCGGAGCCCCCGCGGGTCGGCACCGGGCTCGGGTCGGTGCCGGTTTCCCGTTCGTCTGTCCCTTCCTGGGGCGGATTGCCCTGGCCGGGGCACTGCAACGGCTCAGTCCCGCGCCCCAGCACTGGCCGCGGGCCTTCCAGTGCTGCGCAGGGCCCCGGCCGCCCTGCCCCGGGGCTTCCCCAGCTTTGCGGCCCGGAACCGGCCCGGTGTTCTGGGCTGGGTTGTTGGGTCCCCGCACATCGCGCTGGCCCCGCTGTGCTCCTCGGTCCAGGGATGGCTCCGGCAAGAGGCGACCAGCCCCTCCAAGGAGGCGCCGATGTCCCTGTGGGGACTCGGGAGGGTTGCATGGGATGCGGCTTCATTCCTGGGATGGCTCCAGAGCTGTCTGTATCCCCGGGTGTCCTCACTGGTACGGGGTTGGGCTCTAAAACGGCAGGAGCGGGTTGTGAGGAGCACTGCAGGAGGTTTGGGTGCCGAGGAAGGGCTCCCAGCCCCACAGAGCGGTGCAGACCCACCATCCTCCAAGGAACAGGCAGGTTGGGTCGGTCCTTGCTCTGGAGCAGGTGTCCTGAGGCTTGAGAGGGCTTTGCTGCAGGTCCACGTTGATAACTTACTTAACAGGAGTGGGTGTTTTGTGCTCTGAGGCTTCTCCTGGCTGTTTCTCCAGCCTCACCAAAGCTTGGAGTTGTTGTGTTCTCACTACTCGCATCTGCTGGCGTCCCTCTGGTCAGCACTGGGAGTGGGGGATAGCGCAAATTTTCCCCTATCTATACAAACCGGACGAGCTCTGAGAGCTCTCCAGCCCTTCATAACCTTCCTCTTACCCCCAAGATTAAACATGCCCCATCTCCTGCTTTATATTTTGGCCTTTTGGGGCTCCTGGAGTGGTTTAGGGGTGGTGCAGTGGCCGGGGCTGCCCACCAGCGAAGCGCAGCGTGGCTCAATGCGGCGGAGCCGGGATGGAGACGCAGGAGGTGGGTAGGAGTTGCCTTGGTAACGTTCAGGCTGCTGCGGGTCCATTTTTGGTCTCTTTAAGCAGAAGATACAACCCTGGATTTACGGGAGGATGAGGTGAATTCTGAATAGCTTGAGGGATTTTGGTTTTCCTGAAAAATGCTGCCATTGAACTGAACTCTTCCTCTGCTTTCAGGGCTACTCGGAGTCCCCGGACCTGGAGTTTGAATACGCAGATACTGACAAATGGGCAGCAGAGCTCTCAGGTAAGGGACTCATCCTGATGCAGCAATCCACCAGCCACGCTTTCCTTTGCTGGGAGGGAGTGGAGGAGCTCCCCCAGCTCTGCTATGGGTCCTGTCATTGTCTTTAACCCCTCGTTCATGTTAAAAGAGCAGTGACACCCTGGACTAATTTTTTTAAGCTTTACGTTGGGTGTTGAGTACTGTGTCTAGTTCTGAGCTCCTCACCACAAGAAGGACATCGAGGTCCTGGAGCGAGTCCAGAGAAGGGCAACCAGGCTGGGGAAGGGGCTGGAGGGCAAATCCTCTGAGGAGCAGCTGAGGGAGCTGGGGGTGTTGAGCCTGGAGAAGAGGAGGCTGAGGGGAGACCTTATCGCTACCTACAACTACCTGAAGGGAGGTTATAGAGAGATGGGTGATGGTCTCTTCAGCCAGGGGACAGGAGATGGGACAAGGGGCAATGGGCTCAAGCTGCCCCAGGGCAGGGTCAGAGCAGATGGGAGGGAAAAGTTCTTCCCTGCAAGAGTTGTCAGGGTCTGGCCCAGGCAGCCCAGGGAGGGGCTGAGTCACCTTCCCTGGATGTGTTCAAAAAAAGGGTAGATGGGGTACTTAGAGATATGGTTTAGTTTAGGATGTGAATGGTTGGACTCGATGATCTTAAAGGTCTTTTCCAACCTTGTGATTCTGTGATTCTGTGTGTGTTTTTTGCATTTCACTCACCTTGGGTGAAGCTGTGCTGAACGTGGGCTGGGTTTCTCTGAGGGCTCAGGACAAGCTGGTGAAACTCTTCCTCTGCATTCTCTTGGCAGAGCTGTACAGCTACACGGAAGGGCCGGAGTTCCTGCTCAACCGCAAGTGCTTCGAGGAAGACTTCAGGATCCATGGTAAGACCCTTCTCACCCCTCGGGGAAGGGACAGGGATATCCCCAGGGAGATGCAGGGCTTGATGCATTAATGCTGTCAGAAAGCAGAGCCACGCAGTGATAATCCTCATGTGGTTTGTGCTGGCCATCTCCTGGGCGTGCGTGGGCTGGCTCTGAGCACAGCTCGCTGTCTCCAGTGCGTTGTTTGCTGATGGCCGAGTTTGCTGGTGCCAGGATGGCTGTGCTGGAACATGCTGGCAGCAGCAAGAGCATCCAGCTCATTTCCCATCAACTGCCAGTGCTGGTTCAGATGGGTATGATTCATCTAGTCTGATGGAAGCCTGGGCGTTATTCCCAGGAGCACAGCATTCCTTGGGGCAGCCCGGGGTTCTGTCATGTTGAATCCTTCCCAGCTTTTCCTGCCCAGGGCAGGCAGAGGTGCTCCCTGCCCTCAGCCCCTCCCTGCTTTGGTTTTTCAGTACGAGACAAGAAATGGACCGAACTGGACAAAAACCAGCACCGTACCCACGCCATGCGGCTTCTCGACGGGCTGGAGGTCACCGCGAGGGAGAAGAGGCTGAAGGTTGCCCGAGCCATCCTTTACGTTGCCCAAGGTGATGCCAGGCCTCTCCCCCTTTAGTTTCTGCATCTCTAAATCAGGGTAATGGATTGGAGGCTCTCAGTTTAAACTATTCAGAGTCACTTTCTCTCTTTACATCCTTGGTGTCCCTTGGGATGTGTGGAACGATGCTAATTCTTCTGGGAGCCGAGGAGTTTGGTCCAAAATTTGGCTGACTTTCCCTGTGCCATCCCTGCTCTGCCTGACTGGGGCTGTGTTACCCACAGAAAGGCACATCCATCCTCTGCATCTGACTTTTTTTACCTTCAAATTGAGGCTGGGTTTTCCATTTTCCCCCCTCACAAAGTGCTGCGAGGGTATGGGAGGGCCTCAGATCCCTGGGGAGGCAGGATCCAGCCAGGATGTCGTTGCAGGCACCTTTGGGGAGTGTGGCTCTGAGGCAGAGGTGCAGGCTTGGATGAGGTATAACATCTTCCTCTTGCTGGAAGTGGGAACGTTCAACGCTTTGGTGGAGCTGCTGAACATGGAGATTGAGTGAGTATTTGGGTGAAGACACTTCAGAAAAGGCTCTGGAGCTCCTTGGCAGGAGTTTTTCCTGTCTGTGTCCCTGATGTGATTCCTGCAGCCTCCAGCATGACTCCTGCTGCTCTGGGGGGGTGGGGTTGTACCTGGTGTGTACCAAAACTCGCTGTGAGCCGTGCTGCTGGCAGCGAGCAGGGACAGGGCTGTTCCTCCTTCTGCCTCCGTTGTGCTGTGAGCAGGGTGCTCAGGGCAGCGATATCTATTCTGGGATTTGGTTCTGGTGTGTGTGTGGCTCGTGGCAGAGTTAAAATGTCTCTGGAGGCTCCTCTGAGGCTGTTCTCCCTCTGCAGTAACAGCGCGGCGTGCAGCAGCGCCGTGAGGAAGCCGGCCATCTCCCTGGCTGACAGCACGGATCTGAGGTATGGAGCAGGGCCTGGGCAAAGGGGCAGCTTGGGGGAAGTGTGAAGAGGGGCACCCCGTGTTTGAGGGTTCCTTTGGCAAGCTGAGACAGGCCAGGAGGTATCTGGGGGTGTCCCAGGGCATCCCAAATTCTGCCCCGACTCCATGAGCACCGTTGGGTGCGCTCAGCGACTCTGGGGTCTGCCCAGTGACCTCTTGGGTGCCACAGGCCCTGGCTGCTGGGCACACAGAAGGACAGGGGAGCAGTTTAACTTTTTGTCCTCCTTTGATTTGCAGAGACTGCTCCCCTCCTCTGGTACCTGAGCACCCAGCGTGGTGTCAGGTGTGTGGGAGCTGTGCCCTGTGCACACCTAGCCTCCCCATTCCATAACTCATCCCAACCTCTGATGATTCCCCTTATCTCTTTTTTTTGGGGGGGTGTTTTCTCTCTCTTTTTGCAGGGTGCTGCTGAACATCATGTACCTGATCGTGGAGACTGTTCGGCAGGAGGCCGAGGGGGACAAACCTGAGTGGAAGAGCATGAGACAGACCTTCCGAGCAGAGCTGGGTGAGGACTGGGTGCTTGGGGGGGTCAATGGGATCGAGGTTTCTGGGCCTGAAGAGCAAGGGAGTGGGATGGGTTTTGGCTTTAGGCTTTGGTTAATCGGGAGTGGCAGCACTGGGTTGGTTTCTGCTGGGCTCAGCCTTGCTGGTGGGGCAAAGGGGGATGAGCAGAGGAAGCCAGCCAGCCCTTTCTGCTGCCTGGCCACTCTCCCTGGGGGAAAAACGTGAATATTTGGCCTGTGGTTTCCTCTTAACACAGAGATGAGAACTTGCAGAGGGTACAGGGCCTTGGAAAGGGAGAGGGGACCTGTCTGGGGGTAAGGAGAGGATCCCAGAGCCGAGTGGTGCCAGGTGGCAGAGCGGTGGGAGGGCAGAGGGGGGCTGGTGGCGCTTGCGGTGAGGCCAGGGGCAGGAATGCCCAGCTATGGCTGCTGTGTGGTTCCAGGAGCCCCCCTGTACAACAACGAGCCCTTCTCCGTCATGCTCTTTGGGATGGTGACCAAGTTCTGCAGCGGCCATGCTCCACACTTCCCCATGAAGAAGGTGCTGCTCCTGCTCTGGAAGACGGTGCTGGTAAGGAGAGGCCGTTGGGTGCACCAGCACATGTCGTGTGGGTTTTGGTTTGGCAGGGGAAGGAAGTTCTGCCCTCAGAGCTGGGTGTAATTGCTCCATCCTCTTTTTCTGGTGTTCAGAGGAGCAGTTTGCACCTTCCTAAACCTTCCCCTGGGTGTCACCCTGTAGAGGAGCGTTTGGGTATTGGTGTCTGGAGTCAGATACCAAGGACAGACCCAAAGTGAGGTCCCTCGCTGGGGTCTGTGTGAAGGAAAAGGTCCGGATGCTTCAATTTTGGATCCTTGAATGCCCTCCTGTCCCTTCTGCCTTTCACAGTGACAAGAGGAGCACAGGGACAGACATCCTGGGGAAGGCTTGGGTCTCCTGGAGAGCAGATTTGGGGGAGGGCAGGCGCAGAACCCCCAGTGCTGTGCATTGAGTCCCCATGGTCTCCCTTGCAGTGCACCCTGGGGGGCTTTGAGGAGCTCCAGAGCATGAAGGCAGAGAAGAGGGAGGTGCTGGGCCTCCCGCCGCTGCCGGAGGACAGCATTAAGGTGATCCGCAACATGCGGGCAGCCTCTCCGCCCGCGTCCGCCTCCGACCTCATCGAGCAGCAGCAGAAGCGAGGCCGACGGGAGCACAAGGTGAGGGGGCAGCTGGGACAGTTGGGACACCCACCTCAGAGCAGCTCCTCCCCAGGGTGTTCACCTGCCTGCTCCTCTCTCTCCAGGCCTTGATTAAGCAGGACAACCTGGACGCCTTCAACGAGCGGGATCCTTACAAAGCTGACGACTCCCGCGAGGAAGAGGAGGAAAATGATGATGATAACAGCCTGGAGGGAGAAACCTTCCCTCTGGAAAGGGATGAAGTGATGCCTCCACCCACCCAGCATCCCCCCAGCGACCGCATCACCTGCCCCAAGGGGCTGCCCTGGGCCCCCAAGGTCCGGTGAGTCAGGGGGCTGAGTTGGGGCCGGGCTGCTGGGAGAGCTGCTGCGGGTTGAGGAAGATGGAGGCTGTTCAATGCCAAGAACTTCAGGGCTGTGTGGGAGATGCTGGGTGTGGGGAGGTTGGTCTGATGCTCACTTTAGTGGCTGTTTTTTCACTGGGGTGGGCTCCTCTGGCAGCGAGGCTCTTCCCGACACCCTGTGCCTGGGGCTGTGGCGTGTGTACCCGGGTGGATGGGAAGATGTGACAGTTCCCCTTGTCCCTTTGCTGCAGAGAAAAGGACATTGAGATGTTCCTGGAGTCCAGCCGCAGCAAGTTCATCGGCTACACACTGGGCAGGTGGGTTCCCCCACAGCCAGCCTGGGGGGGCTGCTGGTTTGGGAGGGTCTGTGGCTGAGGGAACACGGGGTCTGCTGTTGCTCTCTGCTTGACCGCAGAGTTGTTCTGAGCTCACCACCTCCTCCTTGGGGTGATGGGCTTTGACCTGGCAGTTGGTTGGCTCAGCTTCATTCCTGCCTGCCCCCAGCCTGGCTCTTTCCCTTCTCTCTAGTGACACCAACACTGTGGTGGGCTTGCCCAGGCCCATCCACGAGAGCATCCGAACCCTGAAGCTGGTGAGTACGTTGATGAATTCCTCCAGCCCCTGTTGTTAACATGACTGTCCCTTCCCGTCCCCCAGCACTGGTCACAGGTCAGGACCAGTGGTGTTTTGCCAACCGCTCTTGCTCAGCCCAGTTTTCTATCCCATCCCTCATCTCCCAGGCTGCATGAGCCCCTTCCCTTACTGGTTCATACCTTTCTTACTGGGGTTGTCCCAGAGGTGAGGCCAGCAGCCCCCACCCTGCCCATCACCACCAGGACAGGAGTGACAGAGGGCCCTGGAGGGACTTAAAAAGATGATGGGACTGGGCTGGGGCTGGTGGCATCAACGGGGCCCGAGGGGGGGGCTGTGGTGTGACCCCCCCACTCTCTTCCTGCACAGCACAAGTACACGTCCATCGCAGAGGTGCAGGTGCACATGGAGGATGAGTACCTGCGGTCCCCGCTCTCCGGGGTGAGTGTGGGGATGAGGATGGGATGAAGCTCATGGGCTGGGAGCTGGGGCACTCAGTTCCACCCAGACCTTTTGGCAAAGGAGGGGCTTTGCTGGGGAGGGAGGAGGGGTTTCTCTGGGGCAGAGGGTGGGGAGTGTGGGGGGAAGCTTTGGGCAGGAGCTGGGGATCTCCTGCCCCTTGGGGTCAGGAAGCCTTGGGGCCAGCTCCTGGTGTGAGCTGTCCTGGTCTCTCCTGGCACCAGGGGGAAGAAGAAGTGGAACAAGTCCCTGCAGAGATCCTGTACCAGGGCCTCCTGCCCAGCCTGCCACAGTACATGGTGAGTGGGGAGCACTGTCTCTCTCCAGTCGTGCCCCCCAGGTTCTCTTCCCCATCGCTCCCCCCTGCAGTGGGGAGCGGGCCCTGTGGCTGGGCCCCCTGTCCCCATCCCCTTTTCCATCTCCCTTCTCCCCAGATCGCTCTGCTGAAGATCCTCCTCGCTGCAGCCCCCACTTCCAAAGCCAAGACAGACTCCATCAACATCCTGGCAGACGTCTTGCCAGAGGAGATGCCGTGAGTGGCTGTGGAGGGGGAGTGGGGCGGGGAGGTGGGGTGAGGACACCAGAGGACACCGGGCAGGGTGGTGTGGCTCAGGCTGGAGCTGGGCTTGAGGTCTCCTGGGTGATCTGACCATCTCCTGCTCGGTGGTGTGCCAGGGATCATGCGTTGCTGTGGGAGCTGGCTGATGAGGGCCCAGTGGCCAGCCCCCAGAGCCTCTGGGGCTGCAGGCAGTACCCCAGCCCAAGGATCCCTCTGTGTCCCCCAGGACCACAGTGCTGCAGAGCATGAAGCTGGGGGTGGATGTCAATCGGCACAAGGAGATCATTGTTAAAGCCATTTCTGCTGTGCTGCTCCTCCTGCTCAAGCACTTCAAGCTGAATCACATCTACCAGGTGAGGTGGGCCAGGGTCTGACCACCCCCACGAGGCTTTTGGGGGTGGGCAGGACCCAGGGTGGGTCCCATTCACCCACCTTTCTCCCCAGTTTGAGTACATGGCCCAACACCTGGTCTTTGCCAACTGCATCCCGCTCATCCTGAAGTTCTTCAACCAGAACATCATGTCCTACATCACTGCCAAGAACAGGTAGTGGAGGGAGCTTCCTCCTGCGTCCCTGCTGGGTGTGGGGAGGGGGCCCTGCTTGCTTTGCCCCTGCGTGGTCCCACCGCAGGCAGACTCAGGGCAGTGCCTGCTGCTCTCTGGTGGGTGGGGGGTGTGGGGCTGTGTTACCCCCAGGCTGGGTGGGATTTGGGGGAGCAGTGGGACACCCCCTGTCTTTCCTGCAGCATTTCTGTCCTGGACTATCCGTACTGTGTGGTGCACGAGCTGCCAGAGCTGACAGCAGAGAGCCTGGTGAGTTGCTCCCTTCTCCTGGGGGGAATCCCAGCTGTGGGGAGGCAGCAGAGCTCCAGCACCCAGCCCTGGCTCCCTCAGGTGCCTTTGGGGGGGTGCATGGGGCTGGCAGACCCCTCCTGCCTGCATGCTGTGCCGTACCCCTCTGGGCAAGGGTTCCCAGACCAGAACAGCCTCTCCTCATCCCTGCTCCCATCTCCTGCCTCACCCCACCCCTGCTTTCCCACAGGAAGCTGGAGACAACAACCAGTTTTGCTGGAGAAACCTCTTCTCCTGCATTAACCTCCTGCGCATCCTGAACAAGCTCACCAAGTGGAAACACTCCCGCACCATGGTGAGGGCTGGGAGGGTGCTGGGGCTGACTGGGTGTGGGGCCCATGGGTACTTTGGGGTGCCCCTTGTGCTGCACCCCAGCCCTTGCTGGGGAGCGAGAGGCGAGGGAGGGTGGGTTGAAAGGGGAGGGAAGAGCGTGTGTGTGCTGCAGGGAGGGGTTTGCCGCTGCTGGAGGGGACACGGTGGGTACGTGTGGGACAGGAGGTACCCAGACATGTCACCCCTCTGTCCCCGCAGATGCTGGTGGTGTTTAAGTCGGCACCCATCCTGAAGCGGGCGCTGAAGGTGAAGCAGGCCATGATGCAGCTCTACGTGCTGAAGCTGCTCAAGGTGCAGACCAAGTACCTGGGCCGGCAGTGGAGGAAGAGCAACATGAAGACCATGTCAGCCATCTACCAGAAAGTGCGGCACCGCCTCAACGACGACTGGGCTTACGGCAACGGTACGGCCCTCGCCGTGGCTGCGGGGCAGCCCAGGCCCTGCTGTGCTTCCTGCTCTGTCCAGTTGGCACCCAGACTTGTCCCTTGGGATTTGGGGTAGCAGCATTGTGCTGCTGGAGAAGAGCTCTGTGGAGAAGGACCTGGGGGTCCTGGTGGGTGACAGGTTGGCCATGAGCCAGCAGTGTGCCCTGGGGGCTGAGAGAGACAATGGGATCCTGGGGGCATCAAGAGGAGTGTGGCCAGCAGGTCACAGGAGGGGATCCTCCCCCTCTACTCTGCCCTGGTCAGGCCCCACCTGGAGTGTTGTGTCCAGTGCTGGGCTCCCTGGGATAAAACAGCCAGGGATCTCCTGGAGAGAGTCCAGAGGAGGGACACGGAGATGCTTAAGGGCCTGGAGCATCTCCCCTGTGAGGAAAGGCTGAGTGAGCTGGGGCTGTTCAGCCTGGAGAGAAGACAAAGGGGGGACCTTACTAATGTTTATCAATATCTTAAGCATGGGCTGCAGGGGGAAATGGCCAGCCCCTTTTCAGTGTCTGTGGGGACAGGACAAGGGGCAATGGCTGCAAGTCAGAACATAGGAAGTTCCACACCAACATGGGGAAGAACTTTTCCCCAGTGAGGGTGAGGGAGCCCTGGGACAGGCTGCCCAGGGGGGTGTGGAGTCTCCATCTCTGGAGAGATTCCAGCCCCGTCTGGACACCGACCTGTGCAATATGAGCTGGGGAGCTGCTTTGGCAGGGGGGTTGGACCCGATGGGCTCTTGAGGTCCCTTCCAACCCCTGTGATTGTGTGATGGTGAAGAGGGAAAGGGCTGGCAGTGCTCGGTGCTGGAGCTGGTGGTGGCTGCCCACCTTGCGCTGCACATGATCCCTTTCCTGTGAGATTTGGGCTGGTTGACGGGTCCCCAGTTCCCCTTCTGACCTCCCCTTTGCCCTTCTCTCTAGACCTGGACGCCCGTCCCTGGGATTTCCAGGCGGAGGAGTGCGCCCTCCGCGCCAGCATCGAGCGCTTCAACGCGCGGCGATACGACCGGGCGCACAGCAACCCCGACTTCCTGCCCGTGGACAACTGCCTGCAGAGCGTGCTGGGGCAGCGTGTGGACCTGCCCGAGGATTTCCAGCTCAACTACGACCTGTGGCTGGAGAGGGAGGTCTTCTCCCGCCCCATCTCCTGGGAGGAGCTGCTGCAGTGACAGACGAGGGGGAAGGCAGGATTGAGGTTGTGCTGGGGACATCTCGAGGCTGGCCTGCTGCCACAGGGCAGGGGGAATGAGGTTTTGGAGGTGGGGAGGGAGGGGAGTCGTCTGTTGGCACCCAGACCCCCCATGGTGGGCTTGGGAAGAGGTTGGAGCTGTGAGGTCCTCACCGAGATGCCATCCTGCCCCTCTGTCTCCTCCCAGGCTGCACCATGCTCAACCCTCAGCTGATGGTGAAGGTTTGGTGGACACTGTGGTGCCCCAGGGGGGTCTTCTGTTGGGTGCAGGGGGGTCTTGTGTGTGCACCCCATTGATAGTTTTGGAGGCAGCGCTGCCATCCTCCTCCTCCTGCCCCACAGCAGCTGGGGCTGAGTGGGGGAGCAGCCAGTGGTGTGGGGCAAGGTGGGAGGCAATGGGGTGCTGGGGCAGGGAAATGGGCTGTGCCCTGCCCAGCGCCTGCCTGGGGCACGGTGGGGGGTCAGGGGGGCTGCGGGGGCGTGAGGGGCTGTACTCACTGAGGGGCTGGAGCCTGCAGTGTTCCCTCGCCCCGCTGGGTGGGGTGGATGAGCTGTACATATATATATATATATATATATATATATACATACATTGCCCGGGAACTCTGGCCCGAGCCTGGCTGGGCTCTGTCTGTCTCCATGTCCCTGTGTCCCTCCTGCCCCTGGGTGGGCCCAGCAGCAGTGCTGAGCTGGTGCCTGGGGTCCGTTGTCTTGTGTTCTTGGCCCTGCTCCTCAGTTCCCCTGGGGGTGGGGGGGGGATGAACTGTCCCAGAAGGTTTAATTCTGATTTGTCAGCCAGAGCTGGTGGTTCGGGGGAGCTGGTGCCCTAGGGGGGTGTGGGCAGGTTTGGGCAGGCATTCACCTGTCTCCCTCCCTGAGCCCCCCTCCCAGATCTGCCCTGGGATTTCCGACACTGGCAGTGGGGTGTTGCTGGGGTTTCCTGCTCCCAGCACGTCCCCAGAGCCTGGCCCTGGCAGAGCTCAGCCCTGCCCCTCACTGCCTCAGTTTCCCTGGCAGAGCTCAGCCCTGCCCCTCACTGCCTCAGTTTCCTGGCAGAGCTCAGCCCTGCCCCTCACCCTGCCTCAGTTTCCCTGGCAGAGCTCAGCCCTGCCCCTCACCCTGCCTCAGTTTCCCTGGCAGAGCTCAGCCCTGCCCCTCACCCTGCCTCAGTTTCCTGGCAGAGGTAGCAGCAGCACTGGGGGGTGCAGGCCAGCATGATTCACCCATAGTTTGAGCTGGGGGGGGTGCTGGTTGCTGTGGTGGTGCTGTCCCAATTTGCTCCCCATCACCTCTGCTGGGTGGGGGCAACGAGCCAGAGCCCAGCACTCACTTAGGGGTCCCCAATGCTGCACAGATCGGGGGGGGGGGCCTGGGGAGGGGGTTCAACCCCCACTGCTGCATTGCACTGAACCCCCCATGGCATGCTGTCCTTCCTCCTGGGGTGCCCCCAGCACCCCCACCCACCCCCAGCCCAGTGTGGGTGCAGGAGCGGACCCAGGGGGGCTGCTGCTGGGTGAGGTGTGAGTTGAGCTCTCCACCCCCCCTCAAAATACCCCTCCCTGGGCTGGGCCCTTGCAGGCAGCAGCTCATACAGCGCTGCCAGAGCCCTGGGTGCTGTATTGACATGGTTTATTGGTTATAAACGATACCCCCCCCCAGCGGGAGGGGGGCTGGGAGAGCCGGGTGACAGCCCAGCTGAGGGTGAGCACCCTCTGGGTGCATGGCTGGGTGACCCAGGGTGTCAAGCCCAGTGTGTGTGGGCTCCCTTTGGCTGAAAGTCTCGTGGTTTGGCCCAAATTGGGCTGGGCTGGGGGCTTGGCTGCCCCCCCCCCGAGATTCTGCACAAGCCCCCCGGCCCCCCCAGCATGAGGAGGCAGGAGATGAGGTGCAGGGTGGCATCACAGTTGCATGGCACAAGGGGAGCCAGGGGGGTGTAACAGCATCTCCTGTGAGGGGGGTGAGGGGACACCCCCTTGGGGACTCGATTTGGGCTGTTTGTGGGGCAGGGGCCACATTGGCTGGAGGACAGGATGGGGGATGAGGTGATTTTCTGTTTCCCCCCCCCCCCCCCACTCCCCCCACCCTGACACCTGGGACCAACCCTATGGATACCACTGCCCCAGGCTTCCTGCAGCCCCTGGAATGGGGCAAACCCTCCAAATTGACTGTTTCTTCCCCAAACAGCCCTGCCAGGGCACCACAGATGGGGGGGGTCACAGCACGAAGGGGGGGTCACACCATGGAGGGGGTTTCCACCCCCTGGGATTAAAAACTCTTTCCCCCCCGCCTCAGTGAGCCAAGGGGTAGATGGGGTGGCTACAAGTGCCCCCCAGGGAAGGGGGCTCTGATTTAAGGGGCTCTGTCCCTGCAGCCCCCCCGTTGTACTGGTTCACAGCCATGCCCAGGGGCGGGAGGGGCTGGTGACAGTGCTGGGGGGGGGTCATCCTGAACCTTATTTCCCTTCTGAGGGGGGAGCAGAAAGGGCTGCTGGTGGTTTGGGGGGGACTGTGAGGACTCTTTGAGCCTGGCTGGGGGTTTTCTTCTGCCCCAGTAACCCCCAGTTTGCACGTGTTATCCCAGTATGTTTGGACTGGGCCATGAAGAGTCCAATTCCTGCCCTTGCTGGCTGTGCTGGGGGGGGTCAGTGGCCAAATTTCTGTTGGGGAGGGGAGTGCTGTGCCCAAAACAGCCCCGTGCCCCATACACCCCCAACCAGCACAGTCCCCTCAGCACCAGCTGCTGCCCCACTGGTTGGGCAGGGGGATGCAGGGGGTGTTGGGGGGGGGATGCAGGCAGGGGGGGCACAGGCTGTGGTCCTGCTGTGAGCTCCTGGGTGTCTCCATCAGACCCTGCTCATGGAAGGCACTGGGATGGGGGGGGGGGTGTCCCAGGTTTTTTGGGAACTGCTTTTGGGGTCCTGAGCTGCCAGGGCCAGCCCTGCCAGGTGGTGGGGTTTGGGGGTGACCCTGTTCCCTTCCCCAGCAGCCCCACACTGATACCCCCCCCCACCCTCCCCAGGGGAGGGGGTGCTGACAGCAGCGTGTGGGATGCAGGAAGCTCACGGACACCGGGGTGCACGGGGAGGGGGGTAAAGGTGACACACATCACCCTCCCCAACCTGCTCCCAAACCCTGGGGGGGTGGGGGGTGAGCAGATGGCTGGTCTGTCCCCCTCCCCACTGGGTGGGGGGGGCAGGGAGAATCACGTAGCCCAGTTCAGCAGGGTGCTGGTCGCCTCTTTGCTCTTCATCCTCAGCAGCCCCGTGCTGGGGGGCTTGTAGCCGTGCTCGGGGGCTGGCTCCAAGAGTGGGGTGCCCAGGGCCGGGGGGGGCAGGCTGTGCAGTGAGTAGAGGCTGTTGATGCCGGGGTGGGGGCCAGGAGAAGCAGGGATACCCATGAAGCTGGTGATGTTGCCTGGAGCGTGGGGGTACGGAGACAGGCAGGGTGGGGGGATGCTCTCAGGGGGCAGGAGCCCGGCGGGGCTCCCGGTGCTCGGCCACAGGTTGTTCTGCAGCTGGAGGGACCAAAAAAGGGAGGGGGGAAACAGAGCCCAAGGTGAAGCAGGGAGAGGTGGGGGTCACATCAAACCCCCTTCCACCCCATCACCCCCCCTTCCACCCCATCACCTCCCCTTCCACCCCATCACCTCCCCCTTCCACCCCATCACTCCCCCTTCCACCCCATCACTCCCCCTTCCACCCCATCACTCCCCCTTCCACCCCATCACCTCCCCCTTCCACCCCATCACTCCCCCTTCCACCCCATCACCTCCCCCTTCCACCCCATCACCCCCCCTTCCACCCCATCACCTCCCCCTTCCACCCCATCACCCCCCCTTCCACTTCATCAGCCCCCCTTCCACCCCATCACCCCCCCTTCCACTCCATCACCCCCCCTTCCACCCCATCAGCCCCCTCTTCTACCCCACCCCTTTGCACCCACAGGGTGCACAGCAAGTGATGCTGTTGCTTTATTTTAAGGGGTGGGGGGTGTGGTGGATCCTGGTTGAAATCTTCCTTCCCCCCCCCCTACACCCCCCACCCCGTGCTGGGAGGGTGTGGGTGGGGATGCACATGAAAGGTGAGAGTTCAATTCTGTTTCTGCATTTCAATGTTGGGGGAGGAAAAACCCCTGAGAGTTTTGTAGAAAAGGGGGGCAGGACGTGCTGATGGATGTGGGACAGGTGAAGGGGTTTAGCTGGGGGGACACCCCCCAAAACCTGACCCAAAGAGCAGGTTCTCCCTGGAGATGGAGGGGGCTGTAAAGCTGCATCTTCTGTGGCAAAATGTGATGCTGCATCTTCCCTCCAGCCACCCCCAACCCCCCTTTCTTGTGCTTGTCCCAAGGGTGGGTGGAACTGTGGGGCCCATGGGAGAGAAGGGGCAAAACCCCGAGTTGCCCCCCTGGGGATGCTGGGTGCAGTGGGGTGGGACCCCTGCCCTGGGTGGGGGGAACGGGCTGGGGCACCTCTCACCTGGATTTTCCCATAACGTTCCCGTTTCCGCCACTTGGCCCGTCGGTTCTGGAACCAGACCTGGGGGAAGGAGGAGGGGGCTGAGGTTGAGACCCCTGCCCACCCTCTGCCCACCCTCTGCCCACCCTCTGCCCATCTTCCCTGCAGGAAAAGAGCCAATGCCCCAGCGACCCGGCAAACTGGGGAGGGATGGGGGAAGCCGCCTTTGCGGGCAGCCCTGCTCCAGCTCGACCTTGTTCCCTACCAAGAGCAGGAGCACCTCTTATCCCCCTCCCAAACACGGGGTCCTGCTCTGCTCAGGGCCTTTGCTCTCCCTCGTGCTCCTGCACCTCCTTTACCCCGCATTTTGATGCAGAATGGGGGGCCTGACCCACCTGCCTGTCCCCCCCCCCCCCCCCCCCAAAACCACTGCCAGCTGGGGCTGCGGACTGGTGCCAGCTCCAGCAGCATCCCCAGAGAGGACGTGGGTACTGGGATGCTGTCACTGGGCTCTTGTGGTCACGGGTAATTGAACCCAAATCCCTGCCCAGCACCCAGTGGGTGCTCCCCGCTCGCCTCGGTACCCCCCCTGCCCTCGCTCTTCTCCCCACCGGGTGCCCCCTCCAGCTGCTTCTTCCCGCCGGGAGCCTCAAACCACACGGAGCTGCCTCTGGAAACAGCTCTGGTCTGACGCAAGCGGGGATGCTGGCAGGGCTGGGGCGCTGAGGGCGGGCCCCATCCTGCCCCCACCTCCCGGGATGTGCCAGCCCCCATCCACGCTGAGCACACAGGGATCCCGGGGCAGCTCCAGCGCTGCCGCTCCCAGGCTGCAGTGAGCTGAGTTGGGGGCTTGAGGTGGGGAGGGAGGCTGGGGATGATGGATGAAGGGGAGGGATCAAGATAAAGGATGCTGGGGGATGTGACCTCCCAAATTTTGGCTCTTCTCACCCCTTGGGTGCTGCAGAGAGAGGGGACAAGGGAAGAAGCAGGGAAAGCTCAGAGAGGCAGCCGGCATCCCGTGGTGGTGGGTGACGTGGGGGCCTGGGCTGGGATTTCCCCTCAGGGGCTTAGCAAAATCCTGGGAAAAACCAGCTTCTCACTCAGCATCGTCCTGTGGAGGAGGGAGAAGCCTCTTCCAGCACAGCCCTGCGGGGATGGGACCCGTGTCCCTACCTGCACCCGGGCTTCTGTCAGCTCTGTCCGTAGTGCCAGCTGCTCCCGGGCGTAGACATCGGGGTAATGTGTCTTCTGGAAGACCTTCTCCAGCTCCTCCAGCTGGAACGTGCTGAAGGTCGTCCTGTTCCTCCTCTTCTTGCTCTTGCTCTTGCCCAGGGGCTCAGGGAGCTCGGGGACCCCATGTTCCCGTAGGCTGCCCAGGGGTGCTGCCAGCGGGCACCCCAGTTCCCCCGGGGTTTTCACGGGGGCCCCGGCAGGCTGCAGGCACCCCCTGGTACCCTCCTTTGCATCCCCTCTCGCTGCCTGGCAGGGGAAAGACTGGTGTTAATGGTGCCAATGAAGCCAAGAGCTCTCTGCCCCCACAGTCTCCTCCCCATCACTGTCCCCATCATCCCAGGGGGACATTGGGGTGCAGTCCCAGGAGAAAGGGGCTCGACGCAGGCACGCAGAGGGTCAAATCCATCACTGGGGAGGGCGAAATCCCTGTTCACAGGGGAAGCCCCTGAGGGTGTTGGGTGTGGAGGGGTGGAGCTGGAGCAGCTGGGTGTTTGGCACCCGTGGCTGGGGGTCCCACGCTGGGACCCCCTCAGGTGTCACTACTGAGGGATGGGTAGGGAAGGGGGGTGCAGGGTTGTCTTGCTGACAGGGCTGTACCCTGCTCTCCCATCTCCTGTTCCCATCCAGCACCTCCATCCCGCTCAGCTGCACTCAGGGCAGAGGCATTGGGTGTGCTACCGCCCCCCCACCCACCCCAGCACGGGCCATATCCTGACCCCTACGCTTGAGCCTCGCCTCCCCCTAGCCAGCACTTTCTGTAACTGTCGGGAAAGGAGTGAAAAATCCCCATCCCCCCCTTTGTTTGAGAAGAAATTCCCCTTCCCTGCCTTCCTGCGGGGCTGGAGCAAGAAATTTGGGGGTTCCCTCCCCTTCCCTTCTCTGCTGCCACATCTCCGGGGTGTTGAAGGAGATAAGTCACTGCCATGAGTTTTGGAGGTCACCTTTGTCCCCCAGGAGGGTTGTCTGTCCCCACCCAGGGATGCATGGGGCTCAGCAGCTCCAGATGCTGCTGGGTCTGGGAGGACTGAGGGGAGGATTTAGCGGATGGAGCAGGACACACACACAGGGGATTCACCCAGGAGGAGATGACCTGAAAATGCTGGGTGTGCCCCAGTTTCCCCTCCCACTCCGAGCTCTATTTCCAGAAACCCGCTGCAGGTGGAGAACACCTTTTGCAGGGGCAGGATTAGGGGCACAGCTGGGCCCAGGGTGCAGCATTCGGGGCCGGCGAGGGGGAAAATCACCTCCCTCGGGATGGATCCTCCTTCCCAGCCCCGTTAACCATCCCATCCTGGTGGCGTGGGGTGCAGGGTCCTCATCCCTTCACACCCACCCGGGGCTCTGCACCCCCCAGCCCAGCTCCTGCCGCGGCCTTTTCTGGACTTTGAGTTTTGGTTGTTTCCTAATTAAGGCAATTTGGGGGTTACAGGCAGCCCAGAGCCGCCATCCAGCTGCTTTGAATTAAGGGGAAAAAGTTATCTGGTGGGGAGGGGGGTGTCAGCGGGGGCAATTACTCCCCGTCACTCTCAGTACCGACCTGTCGACGTGCCCGGCGGTGGGTAATAGGCAAAGGGGTGAGGCCAAATTACCCCTTCCTCCCCGCTTTGTCCTCCCAAGGGCTCAGCCGCCAGGCCGGGGGGATCAGTGATAAAAACCCAACCCCACTCAAGCTGAGGGAGAGCAAAAAGAAAAAACCCCAAACGGGACCAAAAAAATAAGGGGAAATGACTTAAATACAGCCCACCCCACCTCCCTGCAGAAAATGGCCCAACAAATGCATAAGGTTTGGGGCTTTTCCCCCTTTCCAAAGGCAACGTGTTCCCAGCGACCCCGCGGGTTTCGGAGCCGGATAAATAAATGGCCAGAAAGGAGGAGAAGGCAGGAAGGGAGCTAAAGAATAAACACAGCGTCGCAGGGGGGACAAAGAGGATGGGAAAAAGGGAAGATACAGATATTCCCTTCCACTTCCCCCCCCACCCCCCCCACCCTTTCCTAAACTGACACCCCCCTGAAAGATTTGGCGGTGCTGGGGAAGGCGGCAGCTGGGGAACAGCTGTACGGTTCTTGGGTTAAAAGGAGGGGAAAGGAGAACTCGAAGGCATCATTAGGGAAGGGGGCATGGAACGGGCTCCAGGGAATCAGGGGATACGCCACAGGCACCCCCGGGGACGGCAGCATCCGCCCCCCGCTGCACCGGGAGCAGGTAAGCACAGCGCAGGGGACCAGCCCGGTGCCCCCGGTACCCCCCGGGGCTTTTTCTACCTGTTTTCCCCCCCGTCACCGGCCGGGGGGGTGTTGCTGGGCCCCACCTGGTTCCCATTACACTCGCGGCGCTGCTTTTTTCTTATATTAAAGCAAAAGGGGGGGATAAAAGGCCGGTCGGCCCGGGGAGCCCTGGGGGGACGGGATGAGACGAGCCCGGCCGGAGCCTCACGACGGTCCCGGCCGGGGGGGGAAAGTGCGAGGGAGCGGCGGGCACTGCCCGGCCGGGGAAGAGACGGGGGGAGCCCGGGGGGAGCCCCGGGACAGCGCCTCGTCCTGCCCGGGCTTTGGGAGGGGTGCGGAGCCCCGGCGAGCAGCGCCCGGGCACCGGGCAGCGCTGGAAGGTCCGTTGCACCGGGAGAGCCGGAGCCCGGCCCCGGGGAGCCCCGAGCTCTGCAAACCCGCGGCTCGGCCTCCCGGGCCCGTCCGTGCGGCCGGTGGCTCCGGTTGCTCCCGCCGGTCCTGCCCGGTGAGCTCGCACCTTCCCGGCCTCTTCCCCGGATCGGGGCCGTTCTCCGTCCCCCGCTACTGGGCTCCGGGCTCCATCCCCACCGGGACCCGCCGCTTCTCCGCCCGGGGCGAGTCGGGCCCGGGTCGGTCCCCGCCGTCGCGGCAGCGGGACCAGGTCTGTCCATCGCCTCCTGTCCCTGTCCCCCCCCCTCCCGTTTCTGGACGTGGGGATCGATCCCAGAGACCTCGGTCTCTGTCGCGATACCGTCCCGGCCACTCGACACGCCCGGTTCTTGTCTGCTCCCCGGCTCCCGTCGGGGGACGCCCCGGTGGCCTCCTCTCCGACGGGGCCATATCGCGACAGCGGCCGTTTCCGCGAACCAGGGTGGGGGAAGGAGCGTGTCGGCGATAGGACACCCCGAAGGGAGTAGGGAATCAAGGCTGAGGGTCCCGGCAGCCCCCGAGGAGGGGGGTAGAGAGGAGGAAAGAGCAGCAGAAGGGGCCGGGGAGGGGGTTGGCGGCCCCGGTTTCCCCCCTCCACCCGCCGCTCGCCCCGGTACCTGCAGCCCCGGCCGGGTGGAACGGCTTCCCGTCGGCGGCCACGGCGAGGGGCCCCGGGCTGGCGACCCCCAGGTACCGGGGCTCGGCCTTGTCCGGGGGGCAGCGGGCCGGGCGGGGGCTGAGAGGCGGCGGGTGCCGGGGGGGACCCGGTGGCCCGGCCGCGAAGGCGGCGGGAGCCCGGGGGAGCCCCGGGGGGGGCCCGGCCCGGCGAGGCGAGGGAAAGGCCGGGCAGCCCGGTGCCTCCATGCCGCAGGTTGGACGGAACGGGGGCGGCCGGCGGGGAACGGATTTTGTGCGGGGGGCCGGGGGAGGAGGGGGATGGTGGTGATGGGGAGGGAGGGATCGCCGAGCACCCCCCCCAGCCCACTTCCCCACGCCACAGCCAGTCGCGTGCGGCCTCCCATCCACTCGGTTAACCCTCTAATCCCAAATCCACCCCCAGCCCCACGGTCCCTCTTCCGAGGGGGTCGGGCCGGAGCTGCAGCCCCCCTCCACCCTCAAGGCAGGGGCCGTGGGTCAGCCCAGCTCCCCTCTTCCCAGCGCTCCCAGTGTCTCCCAGCTACAGGAAACGCCCAGGGCCCTTCCTCGATTCAAATCTTCATCCCCAGCTGCTGCGACCGGCTCGGACTCCCGGGCAGGGGAGAAATTCTCATTTTTCGGACACCCTCTGGCCTTTCTCCCCCTTCCCAGGCTGCTCCGGGCCCTCTCCCTCCCCAGGGCTGGCGCTGAGGCCTGGGCACGTCAGTTCAGGGATGACAGTGACCCTGGGACATGGGATCCGGGATCCCACGGTGCCGTGTCCGCCCTCGGAGCAGGCGCTGGGCTCTGCCGGCGTGGGTGGTGTTTGCTCCCAGCACCGGGAGGGTCCTATCCTGCTCCCCACGTGTCCCTGCGCTGGTCCCACACCCCAGGATCTGTGTCCCCCGCAGCCCAGCAGCCTGGCTTTGCCTTCTGCAATGAGCAGCGCTGTTGGGGCAGGCACTGAGCTTGCCTGGAGGCTTTTTTCTGTCCCTCTTTCTCCTCCCTTTTTGCTCCCCCTCCATCCAGCCGCTTTGTCTCCCCGGGACTGGGCAGCTTTGCAGGGCAGTGAAGGGGTGGGGGGGGAATTCTCCAGTTTTGGGGGTGTTTGAGTGCAAAACGATGGGGCATGTTTGGTGTCAGAGGGGGGTTTAACAACAGGCAGGGCAAGATGAGTGGATATCTAGGCTGAGGGGATGATGTTTTACGCCTCCATTTGCTTTCCCCCCCTTACACGAGAGGCAAACCACAGCTCCCAGCTCATCCGCAGCATCGCTCCCTGCTCCCGGCCCAGGGGGAAACTGAGGCACGGGTACCGGGGTGAGGGCAGGGGAGGGACTGTGTGGGAGCAGCACAACGAGGTGCAGAGGGACCAGGCAGGATCTCTGGTGCATGATGTTAAGTAGCAGAACGGCGGGGTAACAGTGCCCATTGAACAGCATCTCGCTGTTGCTGGTACTGGGCGTGTGGGGCAGCGCTGGGTTACCCCGGGCACGGTGTGAGTCGGGGATGAGGAGGGAGCCTGGTTCACAGGGCTCCTGACAGAAACACGGCGTGAGCCCCGCGCTCTCGGCAGCGGTTCTGTGCTGACACCGCTGCCGGGCGCGGGGTATAAATCACAGCTGGATCTCCCAGCTCCCTGGCTGGGGAAGCTGCGTTTCCAAGGGGAACATCGTGGCCACCTTGCTGATCCCAGGCTCAGACTACAGTAGTGAATCCCGGGAGGGGCTGGTTTCGTGCCCCCTCCTCAGCCACCCTTTGGATGCCCATGATGGCTCCCCCTGCATCCCACATCCTTCCCTGGTGTTTTCCCTTCGCAGCAGCCGGAGCTGCTGAGATTTTCCCTGTGTGATTTCCCCCAGCTCACCGGGTGTTGTCCGTTATCCCTACGCAGGGACTACAACTCGGCCGGTGTGCACCAAGTCATGAAGTATGTTAGACGTGGCACAACTCCTGGGAAGGCTTATCCCTTCCAACGTGCCTCTCCTGGCTTTCTGCTGGCATTTAAAGGGTTTTAGTAGCTGAGGGATCAGTCTGTCCATGTGTGCTGGTGGTACAGAGTGGGATGGGTTGGGATGTGTTGGTTTTCCAGGCTGGAGCCATCACCAGGACCCTCCTGGACGGGTGGAAAAGCTCTTGGGAAGGTGTTTGGACCTTGGGATTTGGGGTGTTTGGGGGATGAAGGCAGTGTGTGGGGAGGTTTGGGAGGTCTGTGGGAGGTTTGTGGAGCTGCTGAGGGGTTTGGTTCCTCCAGCTGAAGATCTGGAGTCTCCTTGTGAACCTGATGCTGACCCTCTGCCCTGGGTGTTCCCACGTGTGGAGCCAGATCGGGGTTCCTCACCCTCCTGGATGCGTTGGGTGCTTGGAGATCAGGGACAAAGGCTGCCGGGGGGGACTGAGGTGGGTGCCTCTTCTCGGGGCACCACAGTGGGTGCCAGACTGATGGGGCAGGGAGGTGCCTGTGGTGATCCTGGGGCTCGTGGGGGTTCGTTTGCCGCAGACCAGATCCTCTGTGGGCGAAGGATGATCCCAGCACAGCCCCTGCCCGAAAAACTGGGAGAAACTTTTCGCTCTGTCCCAGTGTCCGACTCCGACCCCACTGCAAGGGTCGGCTGTTGGATTGGAATGACCTTTTGTGGCCCTGTTTTAATTGCATCTGCCACCAAACAAGCCACCAAGCATGGGGGGGGGGGGGGGGGGGGGGGGGGGGGGGCGAGCAGGGATGGCAGGGACACACTGCAGCTGGATCTCTGCGGGCAAACGATTCCTGTTTTCAGTTTCTCTCTCGCTTGCTGGGAGGAGGAATATTTCCCCCCCCGCTTCTCTTTGCATCCCATTGGCTTTCCCAACCATCTCAAACCATCCCTGAGAGCTGCGTCTCGTCCCCTGGGATCCCAGGATGTCACTGATGAGCTCGGCAGGAGGCCGGGAGGGTTTGCATAGCTCTGTGGTTAATTCAAGCATCCCGTCCCCGCGCGCCTCAGGCTTCCCAGCGTTAAATTCGGCGGGGCTCAGAGCGGTGCCTCACGCCCAGGGCCAGGACCGGGCTTCTCCTTGCCCAGGGATGTGCTTCGCTCCCAGCCTGGGGCCCAGCAACACAGGTGAGGACCAGCACTCGTGGTCTGGCTTGGTTTTTCTCCTTGAGGGGGCTGATTGTTGGTAGCTTTGTGTTTTTGGGAAGAAAGCCCATTCCTGGCAGAAAGCTCACAGCTTCCTTGGGATGGCAGCTCTGCTCAACGTGGCTCCAGCATGTGAAGCTGCAGAGTCAAGGCAGAAGGGGCAGAGCCTGGGGACGACTGTTCTGATGACACTGTTGGTCACCAGAGCAGCCTCTGGCATGCAGCATGTGTTGGGCAGCCAGTGACCGAGCTCGGACCAGGGCTTGGAGGCCGTTCCCCAGCTCTGCCGCTTCTCTCTGTGCCCAGCTCCGGTTCCCAGCCTGGAGGAATCTGGCAGGGGTTGGAAGGGACCTCAGGAGATCCAGACTTGGTTGGCTGAGCTGGCTGCTCTTCCGCTTGTGTCCCCAGGCTGGGCTCCTCCAGGCCCCACAGCGAGCACCTTCCCCTAATCCCAGGGGAGACCCCCCCACCCCAGCTGCTCTGTACCCCTCGCTGGGTGCCAGCGTTGCCCTCCTGTTCGCTTCGGGCATGTCCCCATGTCTGTCACCCAGGGACACCCCCCGTGCTGCAGGGAAGCCAATCCATCTCCTTCCTTGCAGTCATGCAGTGCTGTCACGCTGCAGCCCGTGCCCACCTGCACCCCCCAAACCCCCCCCATTCCCACCCCAATTCTGCATAAAGCTCCAGGGTTCGATCAGGCTCAGGACTGCGCAGGGATGGCTGGAGAAAGGGCTTTTATTGCTTCACCTGGGGAACGCTCCCGTGCCCATCGCAGCCCCGTTTCATGTGAGATGGAGCCCCCAGGTCCGGCCCCACCGACCCCCCCCCGAGCTACAGCCAGATTTGGTGTTTAATGAGGCTGGGGGCATAGCAACCCCCCGTTCCAGGGCTCACTACAGAAAATCACAGCCAGCAAAACCCACCCACGTGTGACGGCCACGCACAAAGGCAGCGACAGGCTCCGTGCACACACGTGTGTAGGTACAGGCACACACGTGTTTATGTCCAGGCACATTCTTATCCACATTTGGATAGGTTTCCATGCACATGTAGACATGTACACACGTGTTTATGTATCTACAGGCGTGTTTATACATGTGCACACACACAGCTATACACACACACAGCTATACACACACACGTATATGTTTGCATTCATATTCATGCACATTTACATGCATTAATGTATATGTGTGTTCATACATCAACATGCATATCCATTTATGTATATATGCACAGGTATATGCATACACACAGCTCTATATGCCGACATGAATATTTATATATGTGTACATGCATATCTATATATGTACATGAATGCTTATATATCTACATACATATTTATATATGTGCACATGCATGTTTGTGTTTACATGGTTATTTATATATATTTACATGCATATCTATATATTTACCTGGTTATTCATATATATTTACACACATATTTGTATATTTACCTGTTTATTTATATATGTTTACATCCTTATGTATAAACATACACGTGTGTTTATATATGTACTCACATTTTTATATGAGTACCTGCATATTTATATATGTATGTGCATATTTATATATTTACACAAATATTGACTTAAAATTTTGTATGCATATTTTTATGTTTACACAAATATTTATATATTTACATGAGTATTTATATATATTTACATGTATATTTATTTGCATATACATGCACACATGTGTTTGCATATCTACATGCATATTTATACATGTGCACACACAGAGCTATACACATACACACATGTATATGTTTACATGCATATTCATATATGTTTACATGCATATACATGTATATGTGTGTTCATACAGCAACATGCATATCCGTTTATGCATATATGCATAGGTATATGCATACACACAGCTCTACATGCTTACATGCATATTTATATATGCATACACACATCTCTGTATCTGTCTGAGTGCTTATACATCTACATACATATTTATATATGTGTACATGCATATTTATATTTACATGCTTATTTATATAAATTTACATGCAAATCTATATATTTAACTGGTTATTTATATTTACACACATATTTATATATTTACCTATTTATTTATATGTTTACATGCATATTTATATATGTATGTGCATATTTATATATTTACACAAGTATTTATAAATGTTAATGCATATTCATATATGTTTACATGAACATTTATATATTTACACGAGTATTTATATATATTTACATGTATATTTATTTACATTTACAGGCATACACATGCACGCATGTGTTTGTATATCCACATGCATGTTTATACATGTGCATAGCTATACACATCCACACAGAGCTATACACAGAGCTACACACATACACATTTATATGTTTGCATGCATATTCATACCTGTTTACATGCATATAGCTACATACATATTTATATATGTTTACACGCTTATTTATATATATTTACACACACATCTATATATTTACATGGCTATTTATATATATTTACATGGTTATATATATTTACATGCACATCTATATATTTACATGGTTATTTGTATATATTTACATGCACATCTATATATTTACACGGTTATTTATATATTTTTACACACATATTTATATATTTATATATTTACATGGATATTTATATACTTACACGAGTATTCATATATATTTACATGTATATTTATTTGCATATACATACACTAGTGTGTTTGTATATCCACATGCATATTTATATAAGTTTTCATGATGAATATTTAGACATTTACACACATATTTATACGTTTTTATGAATATTTAGACACTTACATGCCTATTTATACATTCACACCTCTAATATATTTACAGGAATATTTGAATGTGTTTACCTGTGTATTCATAGTGGGATTAGAGGCCTGAGGATGGCGTGAGGAGGGGTAACACGTGGAGTCCCCTCTGCGCCAGGGCTGGGGGGGGGGGGATGACGACCAGATTTTTCCCCCAAAACTTGTGATTTTCTTGAAAATCCGATTTTTCCAGCAGGTTTTTTTAGTTGGATCCTGTTTGTTGGTGGAGTTGAGATCTCTAAGTTCCCGTTAGCGTCCCGGTGCTGCTTTCCAGCGCTCGCTCCGTGTCAGAGGTGCCGTGAATTAACGATGCCAGTAACAACCAGGGGAAGAAACAAACCCTGGGGCCGCCCCGGGATCAAACCCAGGGGGGAAGCTGAGCCCCATCGCTTCTTGGTTTCGTTTGTGTTTCGTGGAGATAGATTGGGGGGGGGGGGGGATAAAAATATAAATGAAAATAAACCATCAGCGTTGTTTTGACTTGATTCAAACCAGTGTAAAATCCAGGGGGGATTTTCTGCAGCTGGTAAATAAAATAACCCCCCCCACCCCCCCGATACGAAGTGCTTCGGGGATGAAGTGGCATTTAAAGGAGGAATAAATCAGTGTAATTCCCTCAGGCTGCTTCAAAGGAGGGTCCAGCCCCGTCCCCACAGCCAGGCCCGCGGGAGGGTTTCCAGCACCAGTTAATTTGGTCTTTACAAACTGGATTTTACGCTGGTGGAGGGACGGACCCTCCTCCTGTCGCCATCCCGGTGCCGTTACGCCCGGGTGGGTTTTTTGCTTTAATAAGGCAAGATTTGTACTTCATCCGTGTGGGGGATTTTCAGGCTGCTTTTGGGAAGTGCTTCAGGGTGCCAAACTCAGGCTTGATCCTCTCTCCAGCTGCTTCAAATATATATATTCTAAAAAAGAAAGAGAGGGGAAAAAAAAGGCTGAAACGAAGCCTGGGAGAGGCAGCGCGGCGGCGGCGGCGGCAGCCGGGATTCGGGGGGGATGCTGGGCTGGATCCCTGCTCGTGGCGTTAATCCCAATAAAAGATGGATAACTGGGAGCTGAGGGGGGTCTTTTGGCTCCTAGAAAGCTGATAGTGGTGGCAAAATGAGGAACACAACTAGGGCTTGAAGGGAGTTTATTCTGGATTTGCTCGGCCGGGAAGTGGTCGCGATGCGGCTGGGTCTGAGTTTCTCTTCTCCTTGTGGAGGAACATGGTTTAGGGGGTGTAAAGCTGAAGAGGTGTCACCGAGCAAGCGGGGTCACACCGGGTTTGATTTGTATGTAACCAGGAGCAGGATCCGGCCCCTGACTTAACGCAGAGGCCAGTGGAATGGGTGTAAATGAGGGTGACTCGGTGCTGGGTGTTCCTGTGGGTCCGTGCTGCCTGGGGGATGTGAGCCCGAATTATTTACCCCCCACCCCAGGGGGGTGATTTGCAGTGGTGTGGGGCTGGGCTGAGCCAGCCTGGTTATGTGGGGGCTGCGTGGGGTGACCCTGGGCAGAGTTTGGTCCGTAAAAATTGCTGGAAAATTCTGAAAATGGGGGGGAAAAGCAAGAGGGAGGTGATGGGGGGTATGGTTTTGGGGTGCTGGGGTTGGGAGGGGGTGGATGAGCCCAGCTGCTCTTTGTGCACAGGGCTGAGCTGGCCCCGGGAGGGGTGAGGGTTCCATCCCAGCAATCAGCTTTGTTAGAGCGTCTGGCTCCAGCTCTCCCAGCTTGTTCAGCATCCACGGAGCAGATCCCAACCCAGCGCTGAATAGTGGGGGGGTTGGGGGGCTCAGCACCCTCCTAATTCACAGCCGGCCGTCACGGGGGAGCAGGACCCAGCAGGGTGTCAGGGGATACCCAGGATGCTTCCCTCCACCTCAGGGACTCCTCCGATTCCCCCCACATCATGCCAGCGGTGCCGAGTTCCCCCAGCGAGGGCCCTGAGGACCCCCCTTCCCCTTGGGATTTGCAAGCTGGACACGGAGCTGGACAAAGCTCTTCCCTCTCCTGGGGGGACCGATGGATTTATGTGCTTCATCCCCTAATGAGCCACTTCCAGACCCCAGTAAATTCTACTCACCGGGACGGGTGAAATCTTGCTCCATAAATCAGACCTGATGCTGAGGGGTGCTGCCCGCCCCGTATCCCGGCGAGTTTCGGAGCTCCCAGGTACTGCTGCCTCCCTTGTAGATCCCAATAAATCTGGGAGTAATCATTCCCAACAGAGAGGCAGGAAAAGCACCAGAAAACAGTTTTCTTCCCTTAAAATGTAAGTGGAAAATTTATTGCAGGGAAAGGAAAAGTTTTCTCTGGAGAAATCCGGAGCAAAGCTGGAAGCAAATCCCTGGGGCTGGGCTGGTGGGATGGCATCGCTGGGATAAATTCATAGCAGCCCCTAAAAAATCAGGGAAGGGGGTTTTTTTTAACTTTTGGGGGGAGTGAAACAAGGAGGGAAATAAAGGCAAGTTTCTCCAACTGGTGTCCCAAAAAAAGACCGTGGAGCTAACGGGCTGGAGTCTGTCGCCTTCTGGTTTGTGTTTAGGCTTTGGGAAAAGAAATGATCCCCCCTGGAAACCTCGTCTTTCCTGGAGGGGAAGATTGAGTTGATTAACTGGCTGACACCTGAAAGCAATCGGGGCTTTTTTGGGGGGTGGAGAGGGAGGAAGGAGCCGTCCCCCAGGGACTCTCTGGAGAGGAGCTGGATTTTCTTGGATTTGTTTTGGGTTATGTCTGCTGTGCACCCTCCTGTACTGCACCCATGGGTCCATCCTGCTGTGCACCCTCCTGTACCTCACCCATGGGTCCATCCTGCTGTGTACACTCCTGTACTGCACCCATGGGTCCATCCTGCTGTGCACCCTCCTGTACCTCACCCATGGGTCCATCCTGCTGTGTACACTCCTGTACTGCACCCATGGGTCCATCCTGCTGTGCACCCTCCTGTACTGCACCCATGGGTCCATCCCACCTTGCACCCTCCTGTACCTCACCCGTGGGTCCATCCTGCTGTGTACACTCCTGTACTGCACCCATGGGTCCATCCTGCTGTGCACCCTCCTGTACCTCACCCATGGGTCCATCCTGCTGTGCACCCTCCTGTACTGCACCCATGGGTCCATCCTGCTGTGTACACTCCTGTACTGCACCCATGGGTCCATCCTGCTGTGCACCCTCCTGTACCGCACCCATGGGTCCATCCAAGCAGGTTTCATGGGTGTGGTACAGGAGGGTGCACAGCGCTGTACATATGTGGGATGCTCTCTTATTGGTGGTTAAGGTGGGAGGTGCTGGATGGGTCCTTACCCTCCATGGTCCTGTTGAGGAGACAAGACCAAGGGATGGGGAAACTGAGGCATGGGCCACTGGTGAAGGTGGGAAGGGTTGCAGGCATCCCTCCAGCTCTTCCTCAGGTGGGTTTTGCTGATGGGCTGGCTGGAGGAAGCCAGGGGAGGTGGGCATGACCCCAAGGATCCACCTTCATGCATCTCAGGGGGTGTTTTTCCCCTCCTCACCATGTGTTTTCCACTTCTCCCGACCAAGAGCTTTGCTGACAGGCTTGCTTTCCCCAGAGGCACATCAAGCAGGAGCTCTTGTATTTCCATCATGGGATTGTGTGCGTCAGGACTTCAAGAGATCAGGCTGGTGGCCATCCCTGTACCTGTCAGGGTGAATGAAAGGTGACAACACCCAGCACGCCAGCGGGGGTGTCACACCAAAACCAGATGGGCTGTCAAGGCTGCTTGCTTCCCACCGGTCTGTTTCGCTGCTCCAGCTCCCAGCTCGGCTGGGGCGGCTGGTTTAAGGTGTGTGGGGACCAGTTCGTGTGGGGAATGGGAAGGAGGGAACAGGGAGAGGGGAAATCCAGGTGCCCAACAGCAAAAAGCATCGGCTGGATTGACAGTGTGGTCCTGGATGGAGGGAGGGAGGGATGGAGGGAGGGATGGAGGGAGGGATGGAGGGAGGGATGGATGGAGGGAGGGATGGAGGGAGGGATGGAGGGAGGGAGGGATGGAGGGAGGGATGGAGGGAGGGAGGGATGGAGGGAGGGATGGAGGGAGGGATGGAGGGAGGGATGGAGGGATGGCTGAGAACAAGGCGGGGTTGGGTAAGATCTGAGCCCAGAAGCATTCAAGGTTTGCTGTCGGTGGAGGATGCTCCTAGCACCTGGGTGTTTGGGTCAGGGTGGCAAAGGTGGTTGGGTGGGACACATGTCGTGTTACCTGGTGTGGAGAAACTCATCCCTCAGGGCCAGGGCTCTGCCAAGGCTCAGGTGACCTCAGCCAGGCTTTCTTGGGGGGGTTGTGCCTGGCCAGCGCTGTGTTTCTGCAGAGCCCCAGCAGGGTCCCAGCACCCAAACCCAACGTGGGTCCTCACTGTGCCACCGGTGCAAACCAAAACAAGCCCAGCAGTGCTGGGAGGGACATGGAGCAGGGCCAGGGAGCTGAGTGGCCACCGATGGGGCCAGCCCCATGGTCAAATCCACTTTGGGCAATGGTGTCCCCCAAACCATTGCCCCCCACTGCTTTTAGTGGTGGGAAGAGTCACCCTCCCCTCTGTGGCCTTGCTGTACGTCTGGAGATTGTGCATAACTCCTGTCTCCCAGGTTTCTTCCCACCTTCCACCATCGGTGCCTCATCTCTGGATCCCCAGTGCCCCGGTGCTCTGTCCCTGGTGTGACCTCCTCTGCCTGACCCAGGTGGCCAAAGGTTCCCTCTTGCTGGGCCAGGGCTGATAAGCAGAACCAGAAACAGCTTTGACCTTTCAACTGCAAATCTTCGTGCGAGGAGCTGCAAGCTGTTCCATATCTCAGAGGTCCCTTGATGGGAGGCAAAGCCTGTGCCACTGAACCTCCCAGCAATTTCACCCCAAAGAAACCTGGGCACTCAAAGAAAGCTCAGCTGAGGAGCTCTGGGTGGCTTTGACCCTGCTGAGGAACTGGGCCAGCATGGGCAACTCTTGTAAGAAGTGCCTTGGGTGGGTGAGTTGGCTGGATTGTTGGGCATCTGCTCTCTCCTTCCCTTTCAGCCACTGCACTCCCCTGTGCAGACCCGCCGGCGGGGTGCGAAGGCTTTGGGGGAAAACCTGGCTCCTCCTTTCCTCTTCTCTGAGAGTCAGAGAGCCTGGTTCCTCCAAGACCTTTACCTGCTGGCCTTGGGAGGACTGGGGACAGACAGACAGGCTGTCATGGGTGGGAAGTGACAGTGGGAGATTGCAGGAGACGAGCTCCTTGGGAAGGGACGACTGAGCTCCTGGGGATTCAGCCCATACACGATGTGCCCACCCAAGCAAATCTCTACCCTTGGCTTTCCTTCCCATCCCACAGGGGTGTGGGACAGCTCTGCCACGGGCCCTGCTCTTTGCTTACACCCTCTGGGCCACCTCTTTTCCAGAAGGTGATGGCTGGAGGCCTTGGGGCTCATTCATTGCTTGGAGAGAGTTAATTAGGACGAGCACAGCAGCGGCTCCGTGAAGGGCAGCGTGCTCGGCTCCGAGGGGGGACCCATTGGGTCTGCACCTCAGGGGGTGCTCAGACTGGGGGGATAACTGAGGTGAGGCTCTTGGGAGCATGCTCCCCTTGCTGCAGTGTGGCTGTGGGCTGCGTGTGAGCCCACGGGGTGAGGAGCAGTGTGCCCCCATACGTCCCCCAAACACATCCCCACTTGGTTGCCATGACTCCAGCTTTGCCACGCTGGGTTTTTCTTCCCCCTCCATTGGGTGTTTGGCAATGATAACTCTATGGAATGGAACATGGGGATGTCCCAGGGGGTGGAGAGCCTGAGCACCCCCACAGAATCAGGCCCTGAACCCCAGTGGGCTCCCTACATTTCTTCCAGTGCTCACCCTACGCTGTCCCTGCTGTTGGTTAACCCCATTAATGGGATCTGAGCTGGTTCAAAGCCTTTGGAGCAGCGGGGGGGGGGAAGCTCAGAGCAGTAAGTGGAGGTGACCCCTGCCAAATTGGAGTAAAAGATGTCTTCCTCCCTCTTCCCAAACAGCCCACAGCATTTTCACATTAAAACTCCGCACACAGGGTAGCTGGGGAGGGAGAAGCAGCCAGGATCAGCCCTTTCTGCACGGAGCTGAGGGTACAAGGGGATGTTGCACCCCGAAACAGCCCGGAAGGGCTCAGCAGATGGCCCCATGGTCCAGCACCCAGGAGAGGATGCTCCTGGAGGGATTTCCCAGAGACCTGAGATCTCAGGATGGGCAGCCTAAGGGAGAGTTGTTGAAGACAGGTAATCTGGGGGGAAGTGGGTGTTTTAGGGGCTTGGGTCAGAGGAACAACTGTGAAGTGGCCTGGGCACCACACGCCTCGTGATGCTGGTGGAACGGGTGGTTCTGGGGGAAACGTGTTGATTTGTGATTATTTTGTTGTGTTGCTGCTTCTTCTGAGCATCTTGGGGGGGAGGGAGGGGCAGGGGGGTTGCCCACTCTGGCTGTGCAGAACCCCCCCCGAAAGCTGGAGTGAGGAGCTGGTAAGGGGACCCAGTCTGTGGAGGGAGCTGGGGATGGAGCCCCTTGTGCTGGGGAGGGACGTGGGGCTCTGGGTTCTGGGGGGACCCTGCGGGGTGTTGGGGGGCTCTGTATGAGGGGTTTTCCTGGGGGTTGAGGTTCTCTGAGCACAGCAGTGCTCACACAGGCTAAATATGAGCGACTTGGGTGTTTGGGTAACACAGGTCCCAGCATGTCCTCCCCGAGGCTGATGGAGTGACCCTGGGAGCAGGACCTGACCTGCACCAGCAGCTCCCCTTTGCTCCCCTCCTTCCTTCCTCTGTGTCTGTCTGCCCCTCCAGCCTTCCCTGCTCTTGGGGTTTTCTCCTGGCCCCATTTTTCAGGACATTGCTGGGGTGAGAGGAAACAGGGTCCCCCTGCTTCTCCCGGAGCCCTTCTTCTCCTGGTGCTCCCACCCTTCTCCAGGGGACCTTCTCCTGGTGCCCCCTCCTTCTCCTAGGGACCTTCTGGTGCCCACCCCTCCTTCTCCTGTCCCACCCAGCCCCATGGCACAGCGTGCCCTGCACAGCCCCTCCTTGCCCTTGCCCTGAACTCAGTACCTTCACTGAGGGCATGAGCTCAGCAGAGCCGGGGTTTGCTCGGCATTAACCCCGCTCCCTCTGCTGCACAGAGGAGTCACGGCTGTTAGCTGGGGCCGGCGGCAGTGGAAGGGGGGCAGAATGCCTCTCTCTGTGCCTCTGCTCCCCTGGGAGCCGAGAAGGGGGCCATCCCATCCTCTAGATCGACCCAAACCACACCTGGGATGCGCAGAGGATAAAATTGCCTGGGCGGGTTAATTGGCAGCAGGGAGTGATGAGGTGGTTGTAGCATCTCCTGGCACAGCAGCATCCTCTCTGCCTGTCAGACCAGCACACCCAGCAGCAGCAGATGCTCGGGGAGAAGGGGGAGTTGGATTTTACAGCATCCCCTTGCTCCCACCCTGCATAGCATCCCCCCCGGGGTGCTGCAGTCCCTGGCACCGAGGGGATGTCGGTGAGCTGAATGTTCTCCAGGGAGGGAGGCACAGAGGAGGCTTAGTGCCCCTCCAGCACGCCCTAACCTCATTAACTCCTCTCACTCCAAGGAAGCTGGACCCAGCAGCACGGGGGACTGACCCTGCCAAGGCTGCAGAGCCTTGTGGGCTGAAATCCATCCTTCCATTGATCCCAGGGGGACCAGCTCCCAGCCCAGCCCACTCCCCTTGGCTGCACACGGAGGGTTAATCCCCCTCCCCGAGTTCTGCCCACTAACACAACCACTTTGGGGTGAGGATGGGGAGAAGGCAGCAGCCTTTTCCCAGCCCTGAGTGAAGCTTTGCTGCAGGAAGGAGCGAGGGGTTGGATCCCCCCCTGAAAAGGGATGGAAAGGCAGAAGAAATGCCCTCCCTGGGTGGGAACGGGGCTGAAAGAGGATTCACTGTCGGAAGAAAAATGCATCAATCAGGTGTGGGAGTCGTTCATTTGCACAAGGTCCATCATCCCAGCACCACTTTCCTTCTTGCTGGGACACCCCCTCCTCAATGGGACACTGTGCACTGTGACACCCCCCTTCCCACCAGAGCCCTCCATCCCATGGGGCAGCTCGGTGGGACAGGCCAAAGAGCTGGGGCTGGGATGATGCTTTATTCGGAGGCATCCGTGGGACCCCAGGAATGTGGGAGGGCACCTGGAGGCACAGCCCCTGTTTGTTGTTTTAATTAATCCGGAGCAGACGGATCCGGCCTGGGATAGCTCTGTTCTCAGGAGCAGGACGGGCTGGGAGGGAGGGGGAGGAGGGAAAACCCGGGTGGAGGGGCTCAGCCCCATCCTGAGCTCCTGTCAATCACTGTCATCGGCGTCCTGAGGCGGGGTGATGGGCAGCAGGCAGCGGGGCTCCTGATCAATAGCTCCTGTCTCCTGTTTTCTTCCTGGTTTAGGGCAGAGGTTGGCTAAACCCAGCTCCTGAGGGGTAACAGGACGTGGCTGCAGGCACTGGAGGGTTGTTTTCTGCAAACAACTTTCCTTCCTTCTCCAGCCGGTAGAACAGGAGAAGGAGGAGGAGGAGGAGGAGGAGGAGGAGGAGGGCAGCTCCCACCATGCTGGCTGTGGATCCCAACACAGGCTCCTGTTCTCCCCACTACCTTATTTCGTGTACCCATCCCAGGACCTGTGAGGTGAGGCCAGAAGGAGGGAGGTGAGTGCCGTGCCCTCCCTGGGATAAATCCCAGATGCCTTCTTGGGATGCACCCCAATGTGTTCTACCCAGCCTGGAGGGGTGGTGCCCCAAAGGGACCTGGGCTCTGTACCCATCCCAACAGCAGCCAGTCTGAAGACATCGGTCTCCAAACCCCATCCTGGCTCCCAGGGCCTCCCATCAGTCCCAATTTCCTGCAGACCCTGGTGATAAGAGGCTGATCCTCAGCCCTGGAAATCCGATGCCCCGGTGTCGGGGAACACAGGTCCTGGGGGACCAGAGAAACGCAGCTGAGAATGAGCAGATCTTGCTGCTTTCCCTCCTTCCCTCTCCCAGAGAAATAAATCCCTTTGGAGGATGGAAGGTGGTCTTAGTGCTGCTCTCTGGCACTGCAGCTGCCTCCTGGCAGCAGTCCTGGGCTCTGTGTGGTTACAAGCTGCCAGACATACCTGCGCCCACTGAGGCACCTGATAAATAACTGGGTGTTTGGCATGATTTCCTGTCGTCCCTTTTTTTAGGCTCTGCTGTGGCTGCTGAAGTGCCAGGGACTCACAGATCCCACCTGTTCCTGGGGAGGTTTGAGCCTGGGATTGCAAAGCAAGGCTCTGCCTGGTTTTCCCATCCCTCTTCATTTCCCCTCCCTTGGGGTCTGGCCTGGCCGTGGCCAAAACCCAGGAGAAACCCTAAAATCCCTCTTCCAAGCTGGTCTGGGAGCCCATACTGGGCAGGTGGTGGATGCTGTGGATTTTCCCAGATGAAGGTACTGATGGGATACTGGTTTTGCTGGGCTTGGAGGGGATGTCTCACAGCACACCAGCCCTGCATCTCCCTGCTCTCCACACAGCGTGGACCAGAGGAGCTGAGCGATTCTGGCTTATTTCTTCCCATCCTTTATCAGTCCAGCCCTGGACACATCCATTCCCTGAAGCCACCCTGCTGTCCCCTGCCTGCACTGTGACATCCCTTTGCTCTGCTGGGTCTGGGGGCTTTGTCCTCCCAGCCAGTCTTGAATTTGGGGTGAATTTCCCCCTTTTCAGTTGTTCCTGTGTGTTTTTAGCAGGTGTTTCAGCCTGGAGATCTGCCTCCCAGACCTGGCCACGTCCCTGAGACACCACCTCCAGGTTTCACTACCCCTTTCCCAAGCAGGAACTGATTCAGCTCTGGGACTTGTCCCTGTCCTGGAGGGCAGAGGGAAGATGTAGGAAGACCAGACATCTCCAAAAGTCCACGGTGCTGTCGCTGGAGTGCCCTGCATGAAGGATTGTAAAGCCAGAGCCGATGTGTGCCCAGAAATTCCACTGATTAATTTCCTGGAGATAGTTTCTCCATTAGTTAGCAGCACTAAACCTATTCCCTGTCTGGGAGCGCTGGCACCGGCCGCTGCGCTGTCAGGGAAGGCAGCAGGCCTGGCAGCGGCCTAGCTCTCTTCTCCCAGGATTTAGGCCCTGACAATATCCTCTATAAGACAGAAAAAGTTACTCATGCTGAGAGGATCTTAATAATCACATTCTCAAAACACAGTGGCCTTGATGACAGGGGTACAGGCTGCCCTAAACCAAGAAGCAGTTATGGGAAGGTACTTGGGAGTAACGGAACATGTTAGGAACCAACCATAATAAGCTGGTCAAAACAGCAGGTGTGCAGATGCTTTTAGGCATCAAAGGTAAACTAACATTTTTACCTATATGTGATCAGAACTCAAAGAATCACAGAATCACAGAATTGTAGGGGTTGGAAGGGCCCTCAAGACCTCATCGGGTCCAACTCATTATAATCACTAACCGATCAGTGGGGTGTGAACAGTGTGTGTGACCAATTAGCAGTTCTTTAGCTTGCCCCGTTTGCAGTAATAAAGGTTTAGAATCTGTGTGATTTCACCCCATAAAATGGTTTCACCTAAAATTAATATCGAATTGCGTGTTGCTCATCACCGGCCTACACCACCACGCTGCCGCTCCGGCCTGCCAGCTTGATTCCCTGCTCCCCAGGCATGGTCCCTGCATTCCAGGGGCTGTTTCTAGCCCAGCTGGTAGCTCAGGATGGGGACGGGAGCTCCAGGGTTTGCCTTGTAGAACACAGGGGCCCCATGAGTGGCTCTGACCCCATGGTAAGGGGCAGCAGGGGGCTGTATTGCTGCACTGGGACCAAGCAGGGGAATTTGGGACCCGCATCACGCTCACGCCTGGACTCTGTCGGGCAGGAACGTGGGCAGTGCACGTGAGTCCGGAACCAAGACTGCTGCAGAAGAAAGAAATCCCTGCTAAGCAGCCAAGAGCCTCATTTTTTCCACCCAAATAAAGTCTCAGCCAGAAATCGGGCTGTATCCAGGGCAACGGTGATGCCTCGAAGCTCGGGCTTGTTGAGATCCAATCTGGGATGCCTTTGGACCGGCGCAGGGGGTAGGATGGCTCTGGGCATCACTCCAGGATCTGCCCGGAGGGGATGGAAGAGGCTCGGGGGGAAGGAGGGGTTTGAAGGGGGGGTTGTCTCCAGACGCTCCGGGCTCCCCCAGAGCCTCACGGAGAGGAGATGCTCCACTGCCATCTAGTGACAACGGGACCCCGGCGAGGGAAGGCCGGTGGCCGAGGCAGTGGGTCCTGCCCGGTGTTCCCGAGGAGCACAGCCGGACCAGTTTCCCGGTGGGAAGGGGGCTTCCCCTTCACGGCTGGTTTCTGCCTGGCAAGGGCAGAGCGTTGCCCTGCTGTCCCCCCCGCGCACCCAGCACGGGGAGCTGCCTGGCCAGCCATGGCCCAGGGAAACGGCTTCCCCAGCCCTGCCAGCCCAGACTCCACATGCTCAGGCTCCACACCTCCAGGTCTGGCCATTACATGTTAAAAACTCGCCTTCCACAGAGGAGCCGATGGGAACAAGGTGCCTGTGCACTCCTGGCTGCAGGTACCCAATTCCCTCTGGCACCCTGGACATGCCACAGCCTCCTCCAGCATCTCCCATCCCTCATGGACGGAGTGAAATTACTTAGTCCCTCTAATGTAATCAACACGTTGCAATCTTAAACTGCCAGCAGCTGTCTGGCCTTGCAATTTACCCTTCCACCCAGCCATCAATGCCCCTCCAGGCGGTTATAAAGCAGGAACAAGCTGCAGAGCTGAGCCCTGCATTGGAGGGAAAGGAAGAAACCCAAGGCAGAGGTCCTGTGTGCATTAATGTAATTAACCCACCACAATCCCAAATTGCTTGGCACCTGCCTGGTTCCATAATTCATCCTCCCACCGAGCTGTTACTGTGACCATAGGGGCTGCTAGTGCACACACGTGTGCAAAGGTAAGTGAGGCTGCTGTCTTGTCCCCGTTCCCTGCTTTTTTGGGGGTGATTTCCCTCCTGGCATCGTCTCCCCAAAGGCTCCCCCTCGCTCCTCAGTTTGCCACCCGAAATCAGGGCAGTCGCTGGATGATTAGACGCCTTCGTTCTGTAATTACCTTTGCTAATGCTAATTGGGTAATTGGGAGAGGCAATTACCTGGTGAAACGAGACAGGGAGAGGGGCTCCACGGCTCCGCTCTCCCAGCACTCACAGGACCTTCCCAACTGGTCCCGGGGTAGATCAGGAGCAGGGTCCCTGCCCATCTCGGGGGCAGGACAGTGCCTTGGCTGCATCCTGTTCACACGGCAGCTGAAGGCATCCCTCTCCAATCACCCTTTTTACCCCTTCTAACACTCAATCTCCCAACCCTCAGGGCTTATCCCAGTGGTGCTGGCTCTTCCTGAATCTCCCCTCCTGTCCCTTTCTCCCTGACCCCCACCTTACCTGCAGGACTCCCTATGGCAGGGTCAGAAAGCATCTCCCACAGGCTCCCTCCCACTCCTCTCCTCCCCTGTGTTTGCAGACAGATGTCCCCAGCACATGGCCTGTCCCCAGCTTGACCCTGCTCCCCACGCTCCACACGGATACCCCCCTGGGATGCTGCAAGAGGAGGGTGAGGTCCCAAGGGGATGGATGGGGCAGGAAGGGGAGGACTCTGAGCAGGAGTTGTTCCAAGATTATGGATCTAACTTCTTCCAGCCGTAGCTTTTCCTCGTTAGTGCCCTAAGCTGATTGCCTTAAGCTGCTTGGTGAGTGATCGCTCTGGATGTATCTTCCCAATTTTCCCCGTGCTGTCCCTTTGGGGCAGAGTTTGGGAAGGAGCTGGCGGGGTTCAGGGTCTGGCAGGGACGTGCTCACTGCCCCCCAGCACTGAGAACCCAACTGGTGTCCAGTGCTGGGGGGCAGCGAGCACATCCAGGGACCGAGCACTGGCTGAGGCCTGACAAACTCATCGCAGCTGGCACCCAGCACTTTGACTCTGCAGCTCGCTGCAGCCTTGGATTTCAACATGAAATGCTCCCCGGGAAGGAAAGGGAGCCCCGGGGAAGGAAAGGGAACCCCAGGCATGGGGAAGGAAAGGGAACCTTGGGGACGGAAAGGGAACCCCAGGCATGGGGAAGGAAAGGGAACCCCAGGGAAGGAAAGGGAACCCCAGGCATGGGGAAGGAAAGGGAACCCCAGGCACAGCACGTTTAATCTGCCGGCAGCACTAATCCCGTTTGCCGACTCTCAGGTGAGGGACGGTGGCTCCGGTGCTTGGCTCAGCCCCTCCCTGACCGGACCAGCCCCATCCCTCTGTCTGGCGCCCACCTCCAAGCTGGGGAGACCGGCTGACTGCCTCTTCCCCTCCAACACCCAACAGTTTCACGGGATGCAGGTGATTCTTGTAACAAGACAACACGGAGAGCTCAGCTCACTCCCAGTGCTCCCAGTATGGAGACACTGGGATTCCTTGTGGGATCCCTCCGTAAGACCCCACTGTGCCAGGAGCTGGGATCTGCTTACACTGGGTTTTCCCGGTGTGTGGGTCACAGTGCCACACTGCCCCCCCTGTTTTCGTCCCAGGACTGTCCCACTGCATGAAAACAATTAACAGGCTGCGGTTAATGGGATTGGAGAGGGGGAGGGGGCGCAGATCCAGCTCAGTGGGGGGTTTGGGGTCTTTTGGGAGCCTGGAGAAACCCCAGATGAGTAGGTGATGCCCAGCTCGTAAATCAATGCCAGCCACTAAGCCAATGGGAGAGTGGATGCTGCATCGTGTGAGTAGATCCATGCAGCTCAGCCAATGGGCAGCTGGCTTTTTGCATATGTGATGAAAGTGTAATAACAGCTGGGTTTCCCCACCCACGCTGTGTCCCCAAATGGGGGATAAAAGGGCTGTGGGGAGTGTGGTGGCTTCTTGTTATTCTTTGTGTTACAGTAGGGCTGAGCCAAAGACTTTGTGGCCCTTGTGATGGGAAGGGGTGGGGCTCCCAAAGCCCCCCAGAGTGGGCTGCGGCATGGCAGGGGCTCGTGGTGGTCCTGCTCTGGTGAGGGAAATCCCACACTGCAGAGGGCAGGGGATCCCCGAGTTTATGGCTGGTGATTGGCATTAGGTTGGCATGGGTGATTTGGGGGAGGGATGGGAACCCCTGGGTGAGGGGCTTTGGGGGGGTACAGGCAGGAGGGCAGTGATGGGAAGTGCGAGGGAGGAGTTGGGGTGCAGAAGGTATGGCAGAAGCTGCTGGAGGAGAGGGGGGATAATGACAGTCTGGAGCAGAGCTCGGCAGCCCTGGGGGTACATCCCCTTCTCCAGCTCCAGTGCTGAGCTGACGTGTCTCAAAAACCCTGTGAGGGATCTGGGCACCTGCCTGGCTGTGTAAAGCATCTGCAACTGCTCTGAGCAGCTTCTCCTTCCCCGGCTCCCCGTGGCTTTGCTGGAGGTGCCCAGCCTCAGCGGGTGGCTTGGTGATGGAGCCCTGGCTGGTCCCACCCTGGCACAGGCAACACTTTCCCCAGCTCAGTCTTGCAAATCCCAGCTCTTTTCCTTCCCCTGCACTGCACCTGGGCTGCGCCGGGGCTGGGTCTCATCCTGCCCTATCCCCAGTGTTCCCTGTGGGCCAGGCTGGTGCTGGGGACCAGCTCCCATCCCTGGCAGCTCTTGCTGTGGAGCCGAGGCAGTGGAGCTGAAACGAGCCTGAGCAATTAAAAGCACCCGCAGCAGATGGTCGGAGCAGCCTGTCTCCCCACCACTGCCGCCTCCTCGCTCTTCCCGTTCCTCATCCTCACTCCTAACTCCTCTTACTCTTCTTTTTGCTGACTTATCCCCCTCAGGACCTCCCAATCCTTCCCCAAATCAGGACCCCCACCTTCCCCTACACCTCCAGCCCCTGTTTCCATCCTGAATGGAGCAGCGCAGTGCAAACCTAAAGCCTAACCCACTGAGCTCAGGTATTTAGATGAAGAGGTATCTTTGTATATGCAGAAATAAAGGCATGACAGGGGCTGAGACCTGCTGGGTCCATCCCATCTTCCCAAGCACAGTGACATGTGCCCCCTGTGTTTTGTGCCCTTGGCTCTGGCTTTGAGCATCTTCTTACAGGGACCGTGAATTCCAGGTGACAAAGAGAAGGCAAGGTTAAAATGTCTGTAAAATCAGCCTGGTTAAGGGGTTCCTATGCTATCTAGGCTCTTTCTGCATCCCCTAACCCTCCCCTTGATTCACAGCCCGCTCCCCTTGATTCACAGCCCTCTCCCCTTGATTCACAGCCCCCTCCCCAGCTCCTGGGCTGCGCTCAGCCCCACCCTGGGGTTAAATTCCCAGTCGGTGCAGCTCTGACAGAGCCATGGCTCGAAAGGCCAACGGGCTCTGCAATCCCCTGTCCCAAACACGAACATTCCCTGTGTCATGGTCCCCCCTCCTCCCTCCCAGGCCACATTCCTCCGCGGTCCCTTTCTCAGCAGCGGTGGCCGTGTCATTCAGCCGAGGTTGAGCCCTGCAGCAGGGACCATGGGTTTTATCCCTGTCTCATTGTTTTTTTGGGGTTGATTTCTCGGGTTGTTTGTCTCTTTGCCTCCTTCGGGGTCTCTTTGGCCTTGCCAGTTTTGTTGGGTGTCCAAAGCTGCTCTCGGGTGGCAGCGGGTGAAGCCTGACCCGCACAATGGAGCACGCTGCTGTCTTGGCAGCTGCTCCACATGCCGACAGCTGTGGGGATGATGGGGGGGGAGGGAGGATGATGGGGGGGGACAGGGAGTGACAGGCGGTTGTTGCTTGGATGGTTTCCCACATAAAGACTGAGCTGGGTGGGTGTTTCCCCTGGAAGATGCTCTGGGGGGTCCCTGAACAGCCTTTTTCAAGGTGCTCTTGGAGGAGGATGGTGGGGGGATGCCCTGGAGGGTCCTGGCTGGGATCCCACTGTGGTGTGGCTGAAGTCCAAGTACTGTTGAATGGAGAGGAAAGTCCTGTTTGCTGAGGCCTGAGTAAACCCTCCCCTGGTCCCATCAAGCTGTTTGATCTCAACTTGGTCTCCAGCTTCACTTGACTCTGGGCAGTGCTGGAGCCTCGGGGTGAAGGGATGGAGCACAGCATGGGAATCCCCTGCTCTGCCGCTGGCACAGAAAGCGCTGGGTGCTGGGGAAAAGTGGGAGAAGTCAGAAACATGGGAGGACTGAGAAGGTGCAGTGCCAGACCCCAAACCACAGCCAGCCCTGCTGTACATCCCACCATGCTGCATGGCCGGCACATCTCCCCTCGGCAGAACTGTCTCCTGCTGACACCCCCATGCAGGTAAGGAGACCTGGGGAGGAAAATCCTCTCCCAGCTCCTTGAGAAGCTGCAGCAAACCCTCCCTTGGCTGAAACCCCCCCTCTCTCCCAACACTTAGCAAAGCTGCAGGAAATCCTGCCTCACTGCAGGATGCTCAAGGTGTGAGCCCACATCCCTGCTGGGAGCAGGATGGGGCAGCAGGGACACATTGGACCCACACAGCTCATCCCAGGAGATGCTGCCCAGGCAGAAATGCTCCTCAAAGCTCTCCCGAGCCTGATTCCTCCTCCTGGCGCTGTTGCAGCTGGGCTGGGTCTGTGCTGTTGGATAGGAGAGGAGAAGAATCAGTCCCAGAGGGGTAATGGGGGGGGGGGCAGATGCCTTGATTCATGCCAGATACAGTGGGGCAGCCTGGCTCTTCCTGGTGGGAGAGGGCTCCAAAGGGGCTGAGCATCAACAGCTTCGCACCGAGGCAGAGGAGAGGCAGCCCTGCAGGCAGCTGCCTGGCTGGGTGGATCGGAGCTCAGCAGGGAGGGTGAGGGATGGCATCCAGGCTCTGCTTCCCAGCAGCTTTCCACATACCTTGGGGCTTGCTCTGTCCTTAAAGAGCAGTGAAACCCCCTTGTGTGAGGAGCTTGGAGGGTTTGGAGGCACGAGGGAGGCGAGGATGGCTTGTCCCAAGCCGCTTGTCTTCACGTGGATGATCGTTTCCAGCTGAACTGCTGGGATGGGATTTTTTGAGTTGTTTATCAGCTGCTTTGTCCCTCCAAGTGACCTCTCCCAGTCCTGAGATGTCCTGTGTTTTCCCCTCCATGGCCACTGCTCCAATGGAGGCTGAGCCGCAGCTGGAGACATCCCACGGGCAGGAGAGGTGCAGGAGAGCCCATGGAAATCCCTGGGTGGGTGATGGCCAAGGGATGCAAAGAGGAAAACCTGGTTGTGTCACGGCTCTGGGGTAAGAGAACAAGCTCCATCAGCCAGATGTTTTGGGTTTCTTTTGGGCCAGGGATGTTCGCAGGGTGTCAAGGGTGGGTTTGTGCTGGGTATGGGGCGGTGGGTATCCCTACAGCATCCCCTTGGACAGCCTGACTTTGGGGATGTCTGAGGAAGGACACAGAGGTCCTTATGTGCCCAGTGTTGGCATCCTGTTGGGATCCTCTGAGAATGAGCTGGAGGTAAAAATTCCTGGCAGAAGGGAGAAAACAGGTGAGATCTTTGCTCTCTGCTGCTTTCTGCCCATCCTGGGTCAGCCCAAACAGCCTGACAGGAGGTGAAGCCAGGCTCAGGTGAAGGTCTCTGGGGACAGACAGCTGCTGTTTCTGGGACAAGACACATGAGTGAAGAGCTCAGTGTGTGCTTGTGCTGCAGTGCTGCAGAACGCTCCCAGCCGCTGGAACCAGCGCAGCGCCCGTGCTGCTCCGTCCTTCTCCCCAGATGGCCGCATCCTGCTCCTGGAGGTGCTCAGGCCGGGGAGGTGAGGGAATTGGAGGCTTGTTCCCGGCCTGGAGGAGGATGCAGCGATTCATCTGGGGCTGGGACTAATCCAGGAGAGCAGCTGGGGTGCAGGGGATGGGGTCTGGCACCCGGTTTGATGCAGACCCTGTCAGGCCAGATGGTGCTTGTCAGGGCAGTCACTTGGGGCACAGGAAGGATTTTTCACTGGCACCCAGCTCTGAAAAAAAGAAGGGAATGGGGTGAACCCCCCCACCTTGGGTGCTACCTCCTCGTGCCTTGCTTGCTGTGGGGCCCATGGAACACTCCCCCCCCTCCCATTGCCACGTGAGCCGAGCATCTCACAGCCTGTGGGGTTTCTTTCACCTCTTCCTTCTTCTGCCAAAGGAGATTATTAAATATCACCTTCCTCATCCTCAGCTCTGCCCAGCTGCTAAGGGCTGTGGGGTGGCAATACTGCAGGGGGCCAGGGGAAATTTGGGCAAGGGGAGCTCAGTGCCTGATGGGGGGAAGCTGAAGGGGACATTTGGGGATCGTTTTGCCTGGAAACATATAGAAGGCAGCATCCTGGGGAAGAAGGTGTGACGTCAAAGGCAGCGCTTAAAATATACTCAGGGCAAAATCACATGGCAGCTGGTGAAACAGGAGCTCCACGCACCGAGTCCCGTGGGAGCCTTGGGCATCCGGTGGGAAGTGTCCTCAGCTGAAGCCAGCAGCTTTGCTTTCTCTGCTCCTTTATCTCCCTGGTCCTTGCTGTGAGTGGGGAGCTGTGTTGCCAGACTGGGGACAGCAGGGAGGGCTGGCCAGTGGCAGGTGGCCATGGGGACCGCAGGTGACAGTCTGGCTTCCATCTGCTCCCCACCAGCCAGGGCTGCGGCTGCACGGCCCCAGGGTGGTTCCTGGGTGACTTTTGTTGGAAGCAGCTACTGGTGGGGACCGGCTGGATGGCGTCTGCCTGCTTCTCGTTAGCTGGGGGGAGGGCGATGCTGGGTGCCAAGCTGCTGGGGGAGGACGATGCAGCTCTGCAGGGTTGGCTCAACAGCCTAGGACATGTTTTTTTTTCTCCCTGTTCCCCCAGGGAATGTGGGTTGGGGTGAAAATCCTCTGGTTTTGGCACTTTGAGCCCTGTTGAGTCTCCTTGGCAGGTTGCATGGTCAGGATGAGCATCAGAGGAACAAGCTGTGTGCCGGTTTGGGCAGCATCAGACAAGGCCATAGCAAGGTCCCTCCTTACCAGGCTGTGTCCTCCCTTTGGGACTCAGAGAGGGGACACGTGTCCCCTCTCAAAGAGCCTGGCCCAAAGGCAGGCAGAGATCTCTCTTTATTCCTCCAGGAATAAATGGCACAGCCAGCAGTGGCTGTGTAAGGAGATCTGAGGCTGAGCAGCCCTTTGAAGGGGTTTTGTTTTCATTTCCAAGGACAAAATGTCTGAGGACCCTGCGGCTCCCCACAGTGGGTCCAGGCACTGAGAGCATCCCAGATCCCCCACTCAGGGCTCTGTGCTGGACAGGGAGGGACAAATCCAGCCACAGGGGAGGGGAGGGGCTTTTGGGGTCCATTCCACTGGAAACCCTCCAAGGAGATGGAGGTGGAGTTGGCTCAGCCGAGGGGACCATGGGGCAGGACTGGGGAGGGTCTGGGTGGGGAAAAGCAATATTAGCCAAGCTACAGGCAAAGCCTTCAAAAAAAAAAAACCCAAACCCTCCCTGAAATCACTGGAAGCCCCTCCAAAAAGACCCACCCTGCTCACCAAAGCCACCTGGAAAGGCAGCTTGCTCCACAGAGGCAGCGGTGCCATGAATTCACCCCGTTGCACAACGCAGCCTTGGCTGTGCCTGGTCCCATGGCAGCTCGGCATGTGAAGAAAATTAAGACCAGAACTCAGGAGCAGCAGCTCTTTTAAAGCATGTTGTCCCGCTGCTAGGAGCCCTTGCCCAGGGCGACGGGACATGGTTCTCATTCCTACGCCTGTGCTGGGGTTTATTATTCCTCCTTCCATTGTGCAGAGTCCCCTTTCTTCCCTGCATGCCTGTCCCCTGGGGCTGACTGGAGCGGTGTGGTTTTCTTCTCTCACTCAGACACGGCTTCTTGCCTCCTCCCAACCACCCTTTGGGGGTTTTTTGATGTGATCTCCAGGCCAAAAATAGACAGTCCCTGCTCCTTGCAGCCCCAAGAAAAACACCCAACAGGTGGGTGCACGGAAGGGCACTGGAGCTGCTTTCATGGAGACCACTAATAAATGGGAGATGTTTCTTTTAAAGGTCGTTTTCTCCATGTTTCCTGATGTTTCCAGCTGGGGTTGCTTAGTGTTTGTCCTCTCCCAGGACCCCTGTGGGGTTATCATCCTGCTCTTGGCAACCCAGGGAGGTTTGGGAGCCCTTGGAAGTGCCACCACGTCTGCATGGGCTTGATGGTCGCTGGCCTGAGGTGTCCTTGTTCGCTGTTGTGATGATGAGGATGAAGCAACTCTGGGATGGATGAGAAAAATCCAAGGGGAATGTCCTGGTTGGGATCCTGGCTGTGCCACTGCTTCAGCTGTAGCCTTGGGGGGAAGCCTTGCACGGGCAAGCTGGGATCCCTGGGTGGAAAATGCTCCGTCAGAGCCAGAAATTCCTCTGCTCTGAGGTGGGCTGGGCTCTCCTCTCCCAGCCTCTGCTCCTTTCCCCCCACATTAGCAGCACCCAGCCTGGAAGGAGCTGTGACAGGGCCTAGCTTCTCAGGCAAAGACATCTTGAGACACTGGAGGGTATTATCACTCCAGTGTAGGTCGGCTTGGCAGTTTAGGTGGAAAATCATCTTCTGAGGTACCGACAGCTCTGGTTCACTCTCCTGTTAATGCCCCCCTGTTTGTACCCTGCTTTGGTGGGGGGGAAGCCAGGCAGGCTTAGGAGCCCTTTCATCAGGGGAAGGTAAATGAAGGCAGCCACCTCCTCCCAAAGGCACTGGGGTGGTCCCTGTGCCTGGATGGGTTCAGGGTGGGGTGGGGGAAGAGAAGGAGCTGTAAATGCATCTCCCTGCACTGGCAGCACCCTCACGATGCTCCAAACTGCTGGGGGCTAACCAAGAAGGATTTCCTTCATCCCTGAAGATGTCTGTCTGTCTATGCTCTCTGTCCATCCAGGCTTGTCTGCTGTTCCTCCCTTCCCAGGAGCCCCTGCCTGGCTGCAGTGGGCTTGGAAATCCAGGCTTTGCCACATCCCTCCTGGGAAGGACCGCTCCATCCTCAGCCGCTCCCTCAAAACCTCCCTGCTGTATTTTTCCTTCCCCAAATCACCACTTTCATCCTTTAAAAAGCCTCAGCGATGCCTCCCCCACACCAGGCCCCCTCCCTCGGACCAGTTCTATGAATGAATGGTTGGTGGCCCTGTGATGCCATTTCCATGGTGACAGATGGCAGCCGAAAATGCGGGGATCAGGGTCACATGAGAGCAGCAGTAAATTCAGGTGGTTATTTATAGGCTGCTGCTCCAGCGTTTATGGAAATGCGTCTATCTTGGACCGTGGTATCAGCCCTTCGCTGGCTCTCCGGGGCACTGCTCTTCCAGGAGAGACATTACTCATGCTCTGCTTTAATCCAGACTGTTCCTGCTGCTCAGGCTGGCGTTGGAAAAGTACCGGGCTCGCAGGGTTGGGGGGAGTTATTTTTTTATTTTTTTAAAGGTTTTTTTTTTTTCCTTTGGAGCCTGAGTCTCTGGATCAGCCTCAACCAAAAAGCAGCCATAGCCAGAGCTTCTTGTATCTGCCTGTGGCATCTTCTGTGCTGATTGTTGGCACCGTCTGCAGCGTGACAGCCTGGGCTAGAGCCTGGAATTTCAATCCTGAGTGCATGTGTTCGTGGCAGAGCTCAGGTCCAGCCATGTCTGGTCTTTTTAGCTCTGGGGAAATTTTTCTGTGCCTCAGTTTACCAACTGGCAACATGCTTTGGTGATGTGTGGCCAGCCAAAGGGAGATCTGTAAATCCTCAGGGCAGGATTTATGACACCTCGAGGCGTCATTGAGTCACCCGTGACCCAGGAACTCCCCCTTCCCCTGTGCCGTAGGCTCATCCCTGCTCCCTGCTGAGATGCGCAGGATCAGGGGAGCTGAATGGCTGGTTCAGCCCCTCATAATAAGGTTGCTTGGTTTCCCTTTGCTTAAGACCCCCTTAATAAGGTCACTCGATCTTCTTTTGTTTAATCTCCGGGCGTACAGAGAGCTTTATGCTGCCGGCATTTGCAGCCCGCGGGCTCGGCAGCGCCCCTTCCCCAGCCCTCCCAACCTCATCCCCATCTCCCCACAGACACAACACCAGGATGCAATAAAAAAATCTCCCTCTGTGGAAATTAAGGAGGTTTCTTGTGCCTGAGGACAGCAGGGCTGCTCTCCCATCGCTGGGCTCTTCCCAGAGCGTGTGACCAGCCCGATGTTGCTTTGCAGAGAGGGAGAGTCCATCTCGCACCGACCCCGCGTGGGGCTGAATTTCTCAGGGGGAGAAGCTCCTCCAGCCATGCAGGAGCAGGGACCATCCCCGCAGAGGGCTCCCAGTCCCTATGGAGGTGACGTGGGGCATGTTCCTCTCTCGTTCATAGCAGCCATTGCCTGTCCCTGTAGGAGCGAGCAGGGGACCCCATCGATGTCCTGGCTACAACGACTCCAAGTCCCACCTCCCTTTCCCAGCCGGGCACTGCGTCCTGTCCCTCTGTGTTTGCTTCTCCCATCAGCCAGAAAGCCTGATCCAGGGGAAGGACCGCAGCAAGGCACCATGTTTCCAACACAGAGAGCAGCAAGCCTTCAGAGAGGCCACGAAGGCTGGCCTCAAACCAGAGGAGCCCCTGGCAGGCCTTGACCTTCACCCTGCCTCTTCCAGGCTGGATCACATCAGGCTCCCTCAGAGCACACTCGCCCTTGCCGAGGTGTGTCAGCCCCTCGTGGGATGTCACTGTGAGCCGAGCAGAGGCCAAGGAGTTCACAGGGCCATAAATCCTGAGCATGAGGTGCCTCGTCCCCTCAGCCCTACCTGGGGCGGGCGAAGGCCCAGGTTTAATGGAGTGTGGCCTCGTCTCTCCTGGGGAGCAGAGGAGGGAGAGTTACGACCGTCTCTCTGGTGCTGGATCTCAGTGCTGGCGCTGGCCAAGCTCCCAAGTACCTGTGAGAATTGATTGTTTGGTGCCTAACAGGCTGGAAAGGGAAATGGGTGGGAAGGCCAGCAGTGTTGATATTGGGGAGCTGGGAGGAGTGTGGTTTGGGGCCAGAGGGCTGAACCTTCTGGGGTGTGTCTCTTCCAAGTGTGTTTTCCCTCCTGCCAGGGTTTCCCACTGATCCCCAGCACCAGTAAACGTACCAGCTAGAGGAATGCCCCCCAGCTGCACTGCTGGGGCTTGGATGGGCTGAATTTGGGTTTTCATGACCCAGAGACCTTAATCGTTTCCATCAGGGACCGAACCTGCCATGAACTCCTTTGAAAACTCATTTTCCCCTCATGTTAACCCACCTAACTCCCCCTCTTGTTAACCCAATTAGATGTTTTCTGGGGGCAGGACTGGCAGCCCCGAATAAAAGGGAGGGCTGATGCCTACCAGTGTGCCTGGGTTTTGTGTACCCATATCGCTGCACCAAGGCAGCCTATGGGGTGTGGTAAATTATGCCTGTCTAATGAGCTTGGTTTGGAGTTTGTTTGCCCCAAAGAGCTGTTTGTGCACGTGTATTTCTGCTTCCCTCCTGATAAAGTATCCCGCCATGTGCTGTTGGGATGGGGAGTGGGATTTCACCATCAGCATTGAGGGTGGGTTGGTAAATGTGGGTATCTTGCTCTCTAAAGCTGCCTTAGAGCCCACGCTGCCCCTCAGCTCAGCTTCGGCTCATGAGGGATCTGGTGGCTGGAGATGGGATGTCCTGAGTCTGGGGTCCCTGAGTGTCCCTGGGATGTGGGTCCCCTGCTTTTGAAGGGGAAGCTCCAGGCTCACACCAGAGTTACGGGGAGCAGAATTAGGGTCCTGACTGCCCCTCCTGCCTCCCTTTGTCCCTGTGTGACCAGACACAAAGCGACCCCTCTGATACATCGATGTATTTCCTCTAGTATATTGGAAGAGAGGGGTGACCAAATCCCTTCCCTGGGGCAGAGCCAAGGCCATGTCCAGGAGACCACCTTGGGGGCTGCCCTTTTCGGGCAGGGGGGGCATTATAAAGCAAAGGGGGGCATTAGAAAGCTGGGGTTTGCCTTTCCCCACAGCACCAAGGTGGGCAAAGCTGAGCCCCCCCTTCTGCCGCGACTCACCACTATTTCTTCTCCATGCAAGAACCCCCCCGGAGTGAGGTGTGTATGGTGGGGGGGGGGGGTGTTGGCCCGGCACCCCAGCTTTGACGTGCAGCCCTGGTGACTCAAGCCTGCGTCAGGGGCTGCGTGTCCCTTCTTATTTATTAATTTTTTGCTTTTTAAAAAAAATTTATTTCTTTTCCTTCTTTCCCTCGGAGCCGAGAGCAGTTCTCCCCCCGCCCCACCTCCCGCCCCGGCGAAGGGCAGCGGGGCCGGGCCGAACCCAGCGCGCATCCGCCGAGCGGGGAAAGGAGGGAGCGGGGAAAGGAGGGAGGGGGGGGGATCACAGCGGAAGGAAACCGGCCTCCCGGCGCGCAGCCACCGGTACCCGCGGAGCTTCTCCGCCGCGGGGCGCGGAGGCAGCGGCAGCATCGCTCCGGGTCCGTACAGCACCGGTAGCCGCTTACCGGCCCCGCCATCGCTTCCCCAGGCTGTGGAGAGGAGAAACCTGCTCAGCTTCTCCCGGGACTTGGTCCGTTTCAGCCGGGAACGGGCCAGTTTCGCGTCCCCGGGAACCGCCGGGCAACCGCAGCGCCGAGGTAAGGCTGCTCCCTTCGCTCCCCCCTTCCCGGGGGTCTCCCCCCGCCCCTCACCGGGTGCCGCCCGCTTTCTTTGCCCCCTCCCCACGGCTGCTGGCGGGGCTCGGCTCGGGGCTAAGCTGGGGAGGTGGAGGGGTGATGGAGGGACACACCTAAGCCTGGAGGCATCAGGCGTGGCCCTAAGGGTGGGGGCATCCAGAGCTGTTGGGGGGCATTTAGAGACCGTAAATGGCTTAAGCCCCCCCGGAGAGCCTGGGGGGCGTTGTGGGGGGTGGCACTGGCCCCCCTCGGCTGAGACTGGTGGGGGGCTGCCTGAGGATGGGTAGAAATGCGGCTTCCAGGTTGACCTTGACAGTAACATTGGGAGAGGAGAAAGCACTTGGCTTCACTGAGCATTTCCTTCCCTGCCCCTACGATGTTGGTGGTGGGGGGGATTATTTCTATTTATTTATTTAATTATTTACGCTGCTCCCTGAGTGTGGGTGGCTGGTTTCTGAGGTGAGAAGAACGAAGCTTGGTGTCATGGTTTTGTGTAGCTCTTGGTGTGGAGTGTGGGGAGTCCTTATTCCCCTCCGTGCATTTATTGCATCGCTGGATGTGCCCAGAGGTGCATGTTTTGGGTTGGCATCTCAGCCAGGTGCAGATTTGCATCACTCCGGGGATCTGAGGCTTAGACCAGCTGAGAAATCTGGTCCCAGCTCTTTGTAAAGGACCCAGAAGGTGAAATCCTTCTGCTTCTTGATTCTGCCTTGTGTCTGAGGCACCTGAGGTTGACTCCATCAGGAGCTGATGCAACTATTTCTGGTCTTGGTAGGAAAAAAACCCCTGAAATGCCACGGTGGCTGAGCTATTCTCAGCAGGGCGTAGAGTTCCTTGTGAATATCTCTCTAGAGGTGTTGGGACTAGGTCAAGGAACCTGGATGGTGGTTTGACTGCTTGGAAGGGAAATAAAATGTGGGTCTGAGCTGTCCTCTGGTATAAATTTGAGATGGCTCCGCTAAAATCGATAGGAATAAAAGGGTTTGGTCTAAATCTGGAATGACTCCACTGCTACTTCAGGCTTGCACAGAGCAGGGAATCTGGAGTCATACCAGAGCCAAGCTGGAGTCACGAGGATCAAATTTACCCCAGATCAGGTGCTGACCTACGCACATCCAGACTGAACCATCGCCTTGAGGAGGAGAGACTGATTTTACCCCATCCCGGGTTGGGTTTGGATGTGTTTGTTTACAAACGGAGCAGGAGCTTCATGCATTGCAATAGGGAAGAGCAGAGCTTGCAGAGGGATTTGGATGCCACCCGTTTGCTGCCTTTTAGGATAAACCCAGCCTGGTTTTGGGTTCAGTCAGTAACCTCCAGCCGGAGCGGGTGCGTTAAGAGGGATCGCTGAGGTTTAGCTGGGAAAGGATCATCTGGTGAATCAAGCAGAGCCCTGAAGGAATCACATGCTGGCTGGCTTGGTACAGTGTCACTGCAGCTGATGGGTGTTTTCATGATACTAAATGAGGGATGAAAGGAGACCGAATTTGATGAATCAAGAGGCTAATACGCTTCGTGACAAACCCGCGTGCCAAGGCTTCCCCTCCTCCGGCGCGGCTGTGTCTGTCTCATGACCCATCTGCACAACTGCCCCTCCAGAAGGCTTCCTGGTACCTCCTGAGGAAAAGAGTCACCTCAACATCACAACCCACTGTGGGGATGAAATAAAACACCCGAGCTGGGGGTGGTGAGCATGCACCCACCTCTGGGGTGGAGCGGGTGGCGCTGGCTGCGGTAGCCCCACCTCTGCTTGCCTTTATAGGAGCTGGGGGTTATTTATAACATCTGGGCGCTTTTTGCTGGCAAAATCCACTTGGGTGGGTGTACGACAGAAGTGGAGGCACCTCTGATTCATCAGCCAATGTGAACTGCTCCTGTGTCATGCTGCTGAAGCGGGCCTGAGCGTTTGCACGGGAAGGATGCGGCGCAGAGCATCTCCAGCTCCTCTGGTGGGGAAGTGCCGGGTGCGTGCTGCCGCGGTGTTCCCCACCCTGTGCTGGGAGCTTGGTTCCCAGCAAAGCTTCTTGTTGCTGCCCTTGTCTTCGGGCACCCCTGTGCCCTCCTGTCTGCTCACACCGACCCTGTCCAAAGTTTGTGACTCTCCAACCGTGGGTGTGAAGGAGGGAGCGCAGCGGGACGCGGCTCGGCTGGTGGGACTGAGTCACTGGGTGTCATCTCTGCAGGGCGGTGAGAGCCTGGCGCTAATTAACAGGGATCGTTAAAAGAAGGGGAGAGAGGGAGCAGCCCTAATGAGCCCAGATGGCAATAACCTTCCCCGTGGAGCCAGTGAGGATGAACAGGGAGGAGCAAGCCCTGGCACTGCATAGCTTTAAGATGAAGGCATCTCGGACTGGTCTTGGCTGGTGGAAGGGAGGTTTGTGTGACAGTGGCTGCAGGAAGGTCCCTGGAGTGGGGCTGGGGGGATCAGAGCTTCAGTGCTTCTGTGTTCAGCAAAAATCTCTTCTTGGGTCTCTGATACGGAGTTTGGATGCTGCTGGGAGGGTCCCAGGGTCCCACTCTGGGTTCCTTGCAGTGTGTAAGAGCGGGGTTCCTCCCAAAGACAGGACGCTTCCCGAATCACCCAGTTTCTGAGGGGGATCCCTCTCCCATCGCAGAGGTGCTCCCAAGCAGCAGGTAGGGCCTGGAGCTGGTTTTCTCATCATTTGGTCCCAAAGCTGGGATGAGCACCCAGGGTTCCTTGCCTTCGCTGTGTGCAGAGGGAGGGATGCTTCTTTCTTCCCTCTGGAGTGGGGTTGACCTTGGATCCGTCCCTTCCTCTCCCCATCTGCACCAAACAGCTTGGCCCTGGGTGCAAGTTTTCCTGCGTGCCGAAGGGGTGATGGGGAGCTGCAAATTGATGCTCACCGTCTCCCAGCCTGAGCCCAAGAGTGGCCTTCCACCTCCTGAGATCCCTCGGTGCCTCTGGTCCCTTTGCACTTCCCTCCTTTCCCTGCTCTGTGACCTTGAGCTGAACCTTCCTGGGCCCCAGGAGCTGGGTGCTTCGCCAGGAGAATCTTTCTAGGAGCTGGAGGGGGGATTTGCCTGGAAGCCGAGCGAAGCGAAGTCGTGGCTGAAGGAGAAGAGGTGGTGGGGTAGGGAGGGACTAGCAGGGACTCCCCATGCTTTGAATATTAATTTTCAATTCACCCAATCTCAGCCTGTGGTGGGTTTGGTTTTTTCAATGCCTCAGTTTCCCCTTTATGGATGTAAATGTAGAATTTGGACATGGGAGAGGAGAAATCTCCCCCTGTGTTTGTCCTTCAGCCCCAGAGCATGTTTGCTGCTGGTGGCTGCTCTCCCTGGAGGCTGCTGTAAATCCCCGTCTCCTCCAGCCTCTGCACTCCCAGGCCCAGCTGAAAGCTTTGCTAACACGTTTCCAGCCTGCTTTATTGCTCCCCAGCTGCCTTCCTGAGAAAGCAAGGATGGGCCAAGGCAGGACATGTGTCTTGGAGCATCCCTCCTCTGCTGAACCCTTCATGATGCTGCTGGCAGGGCTGGGCTGGGGGATGCAGTGCCCTTGGCTCCTGGAGGGCTTCGCTCATCTGAAATAGCATCTTTCCTGGTGGGTGTTTCCCATCAATCCCAGCTGGAGATGGAACCTCTGGGCTGGGATTAAACCCCTGGACATGGCAAAGCTGGAGCTTTTCCATCTCTACCCCTTCCCTGGGTGGGGTGAAGGCAGCTTGTTGGCAGGAAACCAACAAACCATGTGCCTTTGACCCACTGCTGCAAAGGCTCCTAAGGTGTCAGTGCAAAGGGATGTGGTGGTTGAGGCCACTCCTGTGTCACCTGGACGGGGGGACATGGGTGGAGGTTTGTCACTTGGTGGGAACAGGAGCCCTGGGCTTGGCTGGTGAGTCTGGTGTGGTGCTGGGGGTGGTGGTTGCTTTGCAAGGGGGCCAACATCCTGCAAGGGGTTAGGTGTGAAGGTGTCCATGGAAGAGGGAGTCCCATGCAAGGAGATGCTCAGGGACACTGAGCACTGGGAGATGCAGGAGGTGAGTTATCCCCAGGCAGTACTCAGTGATGCTTTCCCCACCGTTTCCCCTCAGAACACCCCATGGGGTGTTGTTGGCCACTCTCAAGTGATGTCTGGAGATGCTGGCACTGACCACAACACAAACCCATCCTTTCCCTGGTCCTACCATGGGACAAGCTGCTGTCCCTCTCCAGGTGCCTGTGTGGGTGGCCACAGCAGTGGCTTTACCTGGGCAAGGTGGCTGGTGCAAAGGCTCCTTGGTCTGGCAGCACAGGCGAGGTTATTGCAAGCCCTGGGCTCTGAAAGACCCTAATCTGTCCTCAAGAGAGAGGAAAAAATGCACATATAAGAAAATTAAGGTCATGAGGGCTAAGTAAACAAGCTGAATCTCCATCTGTCAGTGACAAGGGTTTTCTATATCTCCCCAGCCCGAAAAGCTCCTGATTGTCAGCTGATCTCCTTCATCTTTCTCTCAGGGTGGTTATTATTTTTGGCAGACGAATTTTGGATTAAATTCCCTTTTTCAATCAAAGAAACGAGTGGAAATATCTTTCCTAGGTGGATCTGGACTGTGGTCTCCAGTTTGAGGGGTGCAGACCCTGGGGCTAACGTAAAATGTTGGGGAAATCACTAGGAAGAACCCTGCTGACCTGGCTGCTCCCTGGATCGGGTCCCTGTGCTGTGTGGGTTGGTGGCTTTGTGCTGGTTCTGGCTGGGCTCATCTCATGGCACCAGCAGGGATGTGGACAGCAGAGGCTGGGAGTGATTGTGGGTTTGCTGGTGGGAAGGGTCCCCTCTCCTTCAGGTCCAGATCTCCTCCAGGCGATTGCTGGGCTGGGGCTGAGTCACTTGGGACCCCCTCAGGCAAGGGACTCAGTGGCAGAGCCATGCTGGGGTCAAGATGATTTGGACCTCTACCATGTTTTTCCCTGGCTCTATTTCAATTTGGGCACATCTCCCCCAGGGAGAAAGACTTGTACCCCTGCTCCTTCACTCTTATCTCATCCTCTGGTGTTGTCTTACCCTAATGCTAGAAAGCCCTTGCCCCAGGAGAGCAGACAAAGATAGATAAATCCCCTTTGGATGCCCAAATCCTTTGGGAATGTTGCCATCTTGAGCATCCCCCAAGGAGCTGAGGGCTTCTGGGGCTTCGGAGGAGCTTGATAAAACCTGCTTTTCCCAGGCTTTGCTCCAAGGGGTTAAGCTGTCCCAGGAGAGAAGTTTTGGTGCCCTTGTCTTGTGACTCTGAGCTCTGGAGGCTCAGCTAGCACATCCCAGGTCTTCTGGGCTCCATCCCTGATACAAAGAGGGACTTTAGTCCTTGAGGCTGAGTCCTTCTGAAGGTTTGAGTCCCCCTCATTTAGAAGGAGCTTAAATAGCTGCTGAGCAGCCAAGGAGCAGCAAACAGCTTGTGGGGGGATTCATCTGGGTCCCCACTGGTCTCTACAGAGCCAGATCCAGAATTGGTGGAAATCCCAGTAATTCCCTGGCTGTTGGGTGAAGCCCCTTCCCCACCCTCTGCGCCTGTCCCCAGCCTGGCTGAGGATGCTCCAGCCCCAGGCAGCCACACGCTGGTAATTGCCACGCTGGAGCTGTGAGTGGTTTACGTGAATGAGCCCTCGTTAGGAAATTAAACATTGCTGGGCCAGGCTTGAAAGAATAACTCAGACAGCATCTCTGGAGGAGCTGGATCCAGGCAAGATGTGGAGCTGACACGGTTGCTTGGTAACGGATGCAGCCAACAGCTGAAAATAGCTTTTTTTTTAAATAGGAACAGGGCCTGGCAAAGGGGAACTTTCTTCAGGGGTGAAAAACCACCAAGGTGAGGGCAGGGAGGGTGAGGTTCCCTGCTCTGGGTGTTTTGATTCTCTCACAGTGGGTCGGGACCTCGGTGTGCTGGTGGGGGATTTGCTGCCTGGGCTGAACCCGCTGCTGGGAGGAGGTTTGGGAGCGTGAGCTGAATTGGGTCAAAAAGAGGGATGTTTGTCCAAAGGAAAGAATTGCCAAGGAAGGCTCTGGAAAGTCATGGGAGAGTTTTCCTTTGGCTCCCCAGAGCAGGAGGCTCATCCATCACCTGTCCTGGTAGAGACCTGCCAGCCCTGACTCTGTGACCTGTGAGATGCCACCTGGGTCTTGTATGAGTTACGAACTGAAGGAGAGAGCCCCATGGGGAGGGTGAGGTGGGGGTGATGCTGGGGTGGGGGAGGGCCTCGGGCATGGCACCATTGCTCTTGCAGGGGCTGGTGACCAGCCTGGAGTCCCCTGCAAACTCGGGATGGAGGTGAGAAGCAGCAAACAGCCCTTTGGGAGAGTTGTTTTGCCAGGACATGAGGTTTTCTCTCCCCAGTTTGGTGAAGCTCCATGATCCCAGCTGGGATGGGATCTGCCACTCCAAGCCCAGTTCTCCCAGTATGGAGAGGAGGGCTGTGTTTCTTACCCAGGTGAGGGAAGCAGAGTTCCCTAATCCTCCAAACATTTTTAAGGGGAAAGGGAGCGTTGTGAGGTTGAGCCAGGTTATGGGCCCCCCCAAAACACCTCTGTGTGGGGTCACTCCTGCAGCTGGAGCAGTCCCTGGGGCAAACCCATGGTGGCCTGTTTGCAAACACAATCCACCGTGGGTATCTGCTCATCAGAGTGATGAACCCACGCTCCCTCTGTGGATCCCAGAACTGCCCAGCCCTATGCCCATGGGACCTGCTGCCATCTGCTTTGGGAATGAGCTGGTGGGGGCCAACTGGTGTAACTGTGTGGATGCTGTGGGACTGGTGTGGCTCTCCCTGGCTGACGCTGAAGGCTGGGAAGGTGGAGGGGTTGGGAGGATTGATGGCTTTGCCTTGGCTGCCACTGTTTTACAGCCTCTATCAGCTGTAAAGCTGCCTGGGAAGATTTAGCTGCAGGCTTTCAAGTCACTCCTGATAATGTCCAGGGATGGAGAGATGGCCTGGGTGTTTGTCACTGTCCCCCAGTGCTTTTGAGCTGTTGCGGGGCTGAGGCTGGGCTCTGCTGAAGGGCTGGGAGGGCAGGGAGCTGGGCAGGGAGGGCAGAGCAGAGCCCTGGATGTGGTGTCTGCCAGCCCTCTCCAGGAGCGGGGCTGTTGGAGGGTGAGAGGTGTCACAGTGATGCAACTGGCTCCATCGCTTGTCACCATCCCCTGCAGCACAGGGGAATTCCTTCCTGTGGGTTGCAGGAGGCTCTTCTCCATGAATGCTGAACCAGGGGGTTATTCCTGGACCATCATCCATAGAAAAGGGGGCCCTTGGCATCCCCCAGCCCAGAGGGAGGTCCCCGAGGACCCTTCTCCCCACGGTGCTGCCACCCTTGAGGTAATGCAAAACCAACTCCTCTTCCTCCTCCGTTGTCCCCTTTCCCTCCCAGGTCCTGCTGATGAAGAGGAGGTGAGAGTTGAGCTGTAGCTCACACAGGTTCCATTCCCTGTGGGACATTCATCTTCTCCCCTCACCCCATCCTGTCCCCTCCCTGGGGCTGTGCAGAGCCGTCCCGATGCCGAAGAACAGCAAGGTGACGCAGCGGGAGCACAGCAGCGAGCATGTCACCGAGTCGGTGGCCGACTTGCTGGCCCACGAAGAGCCAGTGGACTACAAACGCAGCGTCCTCAACGTGACAGGGGAGACCTGGGACAAGCAGAAGGATGGAGAAGAGGAGCTGGATGCGGAGAACCGGCCGGCGTGGAATAGCAAGCTGCAGTACATCCTGGCACAGATCGGCTACTCCGTGGGGCTGGGCAACGTCTGGCGCTTCCCCTACCTCTGCCAGAAGAACGGAGGAGGTGAGCAATGGGGCTGGGATGGGCTCAGCCCTTGGGGAAAGGGCTACAGCCTCATCCTGCCTCACCACACGCAGGCTGCTCCTGCTGGGGTGGGGGTGGTGGGGCAGGATGGGGGTTAATTGGGCTCTGAAGGGGGACAGGGGCAGCTGGGAGCTGCCCTGCATTGGCGCAGAGATGTGGGATCCTCCAGGATGGTGTCTCCCTAAAGGGTGTTTGCCTGCCTGCCCCAAAGTCAAGGTGACTCCCTGGTTGGGAGCCAGGGTTTCTGCAGCCCTCAGTTCCTGTCGGGGCAGTTTGGAAACAAGAGGGGGAAAACGAGAGTCCCTCCATCTCCCTACGTCTCGAAGGCATGTTGTGTTGGATCCTGCCCTTTCCCAAATCTCCCTCCAGCCAGCCCATCCTCCCACCCTACCCTCCTTGGGCTCTCCAGAGCAGCCCGGAGGGCTGGGTCTTCTTCAGCGGTGCTGAGACCTGACACCCTTCATGCCACTGATGAGAAGGCAGGCTGCTCATAGTTAATCCAAAGCTGCCCCTCGAGGCACCTTCCCTGCAGCCCTGACCTTTGTGGTGATGGGAAGCAGCTCCCTCTGAGCGGCACTGACCGAAGCCAGGATGAGCCCAGCTTTCCCCGCTCCCCCTTGCACTTGCTCTGGATGCTGCGTCACGGAGCGTGCCCCCAGCCCCAGAGCTGGCAAGCCTGCAGTGCTCTCAGGACTTAAAACATCCCTGGTGTCATCTCTGTGATGAGTCACTCTCCCAAATGCAGAGCGGTGCCGTCAGCACTTCCCACCCCGCGCTGCTCGCACCTTCCTCACCTTCCCTGGCTGGGACGGAGCGCTGCGGCCGGCTCCTGCATCCCAGCACCTCCCAGGCTGCTGGCACACTTAGTTCCTGGTGTCCTAGTTTGTGTCCAGGCTCGGTTTCAGCACAGCACAGCTTTGCACAGTGAGTTTGCTGCGTTGTGGAGCCCAGGAGGGGGTCTGGGTGTGGGTTTGGGGTGCAGTGGGTGCTGCAGGGCTGGGTGGCAGCCTGTGGTCGCTGTGTGGCACCTGCTGGTGTGTGTGTGGGGTGCAGGGTGCAGGGTTGTACGTGTGGCCCAGAGGAGGTGGGAGGCAGAGCCTGGGGTACATTCAGGGCTGGGGTAGGTCGATACAGCCCTCCTGGGTCCCATCCAGGTCTGGGCTCTGACTTCCAAGCAGGTTTTCCCAATTAAATGAGATCAGGAGCCAGCCCAGACCCATTGGTTAGAGACCAGGGGTCCTGTTTCCCTGTGAGCACTGAACCCAGCCGTGCCTCAGTTTCCCCACTGGCACAGCAGTCAATCCCTACTGTAATGAGTGCAGTGCATGAGATGTTCTTGGTTTGTTCTGAGCTCCTGGCTGTCCTGGATGTGTGTGGGGCTTTAGCCTTGGCTGCCTCAGGTGCTGGGTAGCAGGAGGGGCAGCTCCTGTTTCTGGCTGGGATTCATCCCAGTGTTTTCCCTAGAAAACCTGAGGCTGCGCTTGCTGTCTCTGTGTCTCTGGATGGGATGTGGGGTGAGGGAGTTGAACCTGCCACAGCCCTGAGACCCGCTGCAGCGGAGGACATGGGCATGCTGGGTTTGAACCCAGCACCATCCTGTGGTGCGACCCAGTGGCACAGAGAGAGGCACCTGCTGGGACACATACTGGGAGCTCCTGGCCGTTGTGTAACGTCTTCCCACTGCAGATCTCAGGAGAGGCAGCACAAGCTGCCCCAACCACTACCCCAATTTACAGATGGGGAAACTGAGGCACAGAGCTTGAGCCACAGATTGCTCAAGTCCCCTCTTTTTCTTTTTTCTCCCTTTTTTCCATTTTTCCCCCCAGATGGCATCCCCTCCCCTGTCCCCTGGGGCAGACACAGACTTTCAGCCTTTTCCTTTACCCTCTTGACCTGTAGCTGGGGTTCCTACCAGGCTGTGAGGCTGGTGCCAGACAGATGGATGTGGGAGCTGGGGAGTGATGGACAGACAACTTCTGGGTGTGCTGAACAGCCCCGGGATGTGATGGGAGCTGCTCCTTTCTCTCCTGCTCCCCAGATGGGTGTCTGCAGGGGAGAATAGCTACGTGCTCACAGCAAGATGGGCTGGAGCCAAATTTCCAGGACTCGGTGTGCTGGGAGCCAGCACAGGCTGGCAGCATTGCACATCGTGCTTCCACGGTGGTGCTGCTGGGCATGGTGGTGCACGGGCATGAGCTGGTGCCTGTCTTTCCAGAGGCTGCATGGAGAAAATGTCCAATATCAGAGAAATTTGCATCTGAATCTGTCCATCTGTCTCAACTCTGTCCATCTGCAGGTCGAGATGTGGATGCCCAGGAGGGTGTTGTAGGGATGGGATGTTCGTGGTCCTTCCTGAATCGCACCAGCTCTGCCCTGCTCTCTGCCTCTCCTTTCAACCTCCTAATCACCAAGAGCTGCTGCATCTTAATTTATCTCCCCACCAGCATTCCTGACAGACCCATCCCCAACTCACTGCTAGGGCGCTGGGCTTTGCACCATGGGCTTTGCACCATTGCTGCTCAGAGCAGCATCAGCCACCCAGCTCCTACCCGTGGCCAGGGGCTGGTGGCTGTCATCCAGCCAGAAATTTGCCCAAAGCATCCAGGCTCCAGCATGTTCTCTGGATCACCTGCGGCCCACAGGAGTGAGCCACGTGCTCCCAAGCCCCTTCCTCAGCCCCTGGCAGGAGGTTGGAGTAATTCATCAGCTGGGCGCTGCAGCGTGAGTCATCTCATCCTTTACAGTCATTTGGTTGTGCTTCAGGAGCTGTTAATTTCTCTCTGGCCTCCTCAATTAGGCAAAGATTAACCGTGTTTCTAATTGGAGCTGTTTCTACCCCTACCAGAGGACCTTGGTGTGCGCTGGGCAGCATGTGCTGTGGGGGATGCAGGCTCCTGTGGGGAGCAGGGGGCTCGGTGATGCTCAGACATGTGTGTGCAGGCAGGACCTGGATGAACAGGAGTGCTCCTGCCTGTCTGTGTGTCCAGATGGCTGGGATCATGTGTGTCCCCATGGGTTGGGTTACAGAGGTGTCCCCTTGTGCGTGGGGTGAGGTGTCTGTCTGGATGCCGTGTGTCTTTAGGTGTTTTGGGGTCTATCCTACATGTACCCACACCGGTGGGGGATGTTGCACCCTTCCCTTCCACACGTGTGTGTGTGTGTGTGCTCCTCTCCTCCGCTGTCTTCTCTGCCCCCCAAGCACTGATCTGCATTCCCAGACATGAATGAACCGAGGCACCACGCAGAGCCTGTCCCATCTCTGCCCTGTCCATCCATCCTGCCTGACAGCACCAGAGATGGGTCCATGATGAGCTTTCTTTCCTCTGCCAGGCGCCTACCTGGTCCCATACCTGGTCCTGCTCATCATCATCGGGCTGCCCCTCTTCTTCCTGGAGCTGGCGGTGGGGCAGCGCATCCGCCGGGGCAGCATCGGTGTCTGGAATTACATCTGTCCTCGCCTGGGGGGCATCGGCTACGCCAGCTGCCTCGTGAGTGCACCCATGGGACCCTTCGGACCCCCACCTTGGGCTGCGGGGGGGCTTTGCAAGCTGCAGAGCTGGGGGGGGGAGCGGCACTGGCCTGGAAACAAAGCTTTGAGGGGTCCCATGTGGTTTGAGAGGTGGAGTTTCCCAGCCTCACCCCCAGGTCTAGGGCTGGGTGGGAATGGGCCCATGCCCTGATCTCAGGGGCCCTGCTCCCCCCCAGGCTGGGTCCCTGTGCAGTGGGAGCCGTGCTGGGGACAGTGTTGTTGTGATTTAAGCATGTTCTCCTTCCTTCCCCCAGGTCTGCTTTTTTGTTGGTCTCTATTACAACGTCATCATTGGCTGGAGCATCTTCTACTTCTTTAAGTCCTTCCAGTACCCCCTTCCCTGGAGCGAGTGCCCCATCGTGAAGAATGGCTCAGTGGCTGGTAAGGGACACAGGTGCCCGTGGAGGGGGGTGGTGAGGCTCAGCTTGGAGGGAGGAGCTCCCAGGGAAGAGGGGCTCTGGGACACTGGGGACCCCCAACATCAGTAGCTGTCACAGGCTGGAGACACCAGAGGGTGAGGTGTCGCCTGGGGCAGTGGGTCCTCTCCAGTCAGCTGCCTTGATCATATGGAGAGGATGAGATGGACAGATCTCTCCTGTGCCCTCCCCGCAGGGTCTGTTCCCACTTATGGGATTTGGTGGTATTTTGGGGATCCAGAGGTGGGTCTAGGCTGCACCAGTGCTCAGGGCCAGGATCTGACCCAGGACCACGGAGGGAGGCAGTGGGAGCCAGGCAGGGCTCACCTGGCTGCTCCATCAATGTCTGAGGGAACTGATGGTGTTTAGTAGCAGCTGAGCACCGCTGTGGGACGTGCTGGGAGGCTTCAGAGCAAACACCAACATCTCTCCCTGTATTCAACATCTTCTTTTCTCCTGATGGTGGCTTTTTGTCCTCTCTCTTGTTTTCCTGCTAAAAAGGGGCCCCATTAATTCCTGTCCCCTAGTTTCCAGGGATGCCCACCTTCCCTGGCCAGCTCCAGCAGGTCTTGGACGTTACTTGATGCCCATCCCCTAAGAGATGGTGGGTGACTCTCTCCCAGCCCCTTCACGCTCTCCTGCCTCTGCTCTGTTGCAGTTGTGGAGACCGAATGTGAGAGGAGCTCGGCCACCACCTACTTCTGGTACCGGGAGACCCTGGACATCTCCGACTCGATCTCAGAGAGCGGAGGGCTCAACTGGAAGATGACCCTTTGTCTGCTGGTGGCCTGGAGCCTTGTTGGCTTGGCCATGATCAAAGGCATCCAGTCCTCAGGGAAGGTGGGTATCGGTGGCCGCCTGAGCCTGGCTGGGATTCTGCTTGGACCACGTTCTCCTGCCCTGATCTGGGGTGGCTGGAGGGTGCTGTGTCTGCTGGGGGATGCTCACACCCACTCCAGAGTTGGGGTCGTGTCTGGGGAGCTCCAGAATAAGATCAAAGGGGAGTTTAGGGAAGAGGTTTGTCCCAGCTGATGCCCGCAGCTCTGGCTAAGGGCTCGGCCACACCAGGCCAGCCAGATCGCCTGCCCAGCCCCTGTGTTCAGGGGCTGTCAACTGTCCATCCCTGATGCACACAATCTTGATGGGTGCTCGTAGGATGTAGGGGTGAGGGCTGAGTCCTCCTTCACCTGGGGAGCACTGGAACTGTGTGGGAGGAGCTTTGGGAGATGGAATGCCTGTAGCTCGCAGAGGCTGTTGATGTTTCAAGCAAGGCTGTGGGGCAGGTGGGGTTGGGTGCAGAAGGGTATAGTCTCCTGGGATGTTTGAACATCCCTGTCTCCAGATGTGCTCTGCAAAACATCTGGTGCATTAGGTAGCACGGTGTGATGAGACCCCAGGAGCAGAGGGGTGGCAGTGAGCTGCAGGAGCAGGACAACAGCAGCAGGTCTGCTCCTCCCAGGACCAAGTCCCATCTCCATCTGCTCACTGGGGCGCTGGAAATGTGTGAGGAACCATCTAGGGCTGCCTGTGGCCCTGGGCAGGTGCTGGGGAAGGAGTGGAGAGACACAGAGATGTCCTTCCCTTGGGCTCCCTGGGCACCCCTGGTTTGTGCTTCAGGGGTTTTCTGAGCCAACACTGGTACCTCTGTCTCCAGCACCCCGACAGATTTTCTTTCTCCTAAGCATATCCCACTTTGTAAACCCATCTGAGCTTCAGCACCTGCAGCGCCCTGTGCAGCCTGCCCTCGCTTTGGGGGGGGTAACGCTCCCTTGGCACCCCCGGGAGCTGTCCTTGGGTCGGATGGGGGGTGGCTGGGCTCAGCAGGCAGTAAAGGAGGTTGTGCCCGTGTCTCTCTTGCTGTAGGTGATGTACTTCAGCTCCCTCTTCCCCTACGTGGTGCTGGTTTGCTTCCTGGTGCGGGGACTTCTCCTGCGTGGGGCGGTGGATGGGATCATGCACATGTTCACACCCAAGGTGAGAGTCCCTGAGCCCAGCAGACTCCAAGCAGGTTCTGCTCCTGCCTGGTCACACCCTATTTCCCCTTATACCCCAAAAATGAGAGTACCCACCCCAAAATATCTTGGGGGTCCTGGAATGTCACCAGGACCCTAAATACAGGGTATGGTCAGGGCAAATGAGAGCTTTGCACACCCCCACCCTGGAGCTGCTCTGGGCTTTAGCATCACTCCTGTCACCTTTAGGTGCCCAGACACCAGGGTGGGGGGCATGGGGGTGCCCGAGGCTAGATATTTAAAGACTTTGTGGGAAGACGCTGGCTGGCAGCAAAACCTCTGCTGGTGGTATGCATCCATTAATGAAGCAGCTAATTAATTAATTAAGTAGAGATGTAGATGAATCAGCTCAGTCAGCAAGGTTGTTAAAGATATTAATTATGATCTCTTGATGAATGATGCTGAGAGGCCTCCAGGCTGCAGCGCTGGCTCACGGAAGGGGGGGATGTGGTTGTGGGGAAGGGAGGTTAAACCATCCCACCCACTGAGATGTTTGATTTCCAGTGCTCCAGAGGCAGGAGAAGGCCAGGAGGGGATGGAGACTCATCAACGAGCAGCGTGTGGCTCCCTTGGGTGGGAGGATGGGGACAAGGATTATGGGTGGCTCACTGGGAAGCTGTAGGGCTTTGCACTGGGGTGTCAGGTACCCAGCTTGGGCTCTGGGGCAGGTGGAGCTCCCAGAGACATGGTCAGGTCAAACCTTCCCCTGCCCTTCTCCGTGCCTCAGTTTCCACCTCTGTGGGAAAGAGCAAAAGGCCCTATGAGACCTAATCACAGAATCACAGAATCCCAGGGGTTGGAAGGGACCCCCAGAGCCCATCGGGTCCAACCCCCCAGCCAAAGCAGCTCCCCAGCTCATATTGCACAGGGCGGTGTCCAGACGGGGCTGGAATCTCTCCAGAGATGGAGACTCCACACCCCCCTGGGCAGCCTGTCCCAGGGCTCCCTCACCCTTACTGGGGAAAAGTTCTTCCCCATGGTGGTGTGGAACTTCCTATGCTCTGACTTGCAGCCATTGCCCCTTGTCCTGTCCCCACAGACACTGAAAAGTGGCTAGCCAATTCCCCCTAATCCTAGACGTGGTAGTGGAAGATCAAATCATGCCCATGGCTGCTCCAAAATCATGCCAGGCTGTAGGCACAACAGCCTTTTAATTTAGCTATGGTTCCACTGGGATGAGTTGTGGGGCCACCAAGCCATGTAACTTCTGTCTTCCCTCCAAGCTGGACAAGATGCTGGACCCCCAGGTGTGGCGGGAGGCAGCTACACAGGTTTTCTTCGCCCTGGGCCTGGGCTTTGGAGGGGTCATTGCCTTCTCCAGCTACAACAAGCAGGACAACAACTGTCACTTTGATGCCACGTTGGTCTCCTTCATCAATTTCTTCACGTCTGTCCTGGCCACCCTGGTTGTGTTTGCTGTGCTGGGCTTCAAGGCCAACATCATGAATGAGAAATGTGTGGTGGAGTAAGAGGACTTGCTTTTTCTCTCTTTGGGTGGGTCTTTGCTACTGCTGGTTGTGGTGGATCTGGAGGCAATAGAGTAAGTGCTCTAGAGCAGGATGATGCTGTGTTTTGGTGGACCCAAGTTCCTGCTGGTCAAGACCTGTATCTCCAGAGATGTCCTGCTGTAGCTGAGGGAGCTGGATATTCAGGTCCTCCAGTCTAACATCCAGCCCTAAGATGGGCTCTTAGCCTGCAAACTGAGGGTAACTCCAACATGTCTGGTCACATCCCCTGGGTTTGCCCTGGTTTCACTTACTGTCGGGCCGCTTGTCAGCCAGGTGAAGGCAGCAGCTGTGCTGTACCCCAAAGCAGCTGGGGGGAGATGAGTTTGGGCACCTTGTGTTATCCTTTGGCAGCGAGCTGCATCCATAAAAATTCTGGCCATGCAGTGAGGAGTCCCAGAGCAGGAGACAGGTCTGAAAAGGAGGTGCACAAGGCCCCTTTCCTGGTGGTGCTCCATCAGCATCCTCTGTCGTGTGGCCTGATGCAATGGTTACTTACCCCTTAGGAACTGCAAAGAGGTCCTCTGACTGGGACCTGGGTGACAGGACCCAGGGAGGTTCATCCTGCTTGGCCCACAAGGATTATTCCATGGTCAGACCCCATCCCTCTACCCTGGGAGGAAGGGGACATCTCTGGGTGACCAGGCTGTGCTCTCCCTTAGGAACGCTGAGAAGATCTTAGGCTACCTGAACACCAACGTGTTGAGCCACGACCTCATCCCACCCCATGTGAACTTCTCCCACCTCACTGCCAAAGACTACAATGAGATGTACAGGGTGATCATGACAGTGAAAGAGGGGCACTTCAAGGAACTAGGCTTGGATGCCTGCTTGTTGGAGGATGAACTCAACAAGGTACTTGGTGGCACTCCTAGTAAGGACCAGGAGGTCACCTACCCTCCCCTTGCCTCTCCCTGGTAGGATCTGCTTTACTTGTGTTCCTCCTGGCAGGTGGAGCTGGGAAAGCTGTTTATAGAGCCTCCCCAGGGGATACCCTGTCCCAGTGGTCTTCCCCTGCACACACTGGTCCTTCCTGGGGTGGGGGAAGGGTCTCACCATACCAAGCCTAACAGGGTCATCAGTGCTTCCAGGCCCTGGTACCAGATGAGATTTTTCTTTCCTCAAAGAGTGGTTCAGTGCAACAGGAGAGAGCTGAGGCATGCAGAGGCTTGCAGGCTGTGTCCCTGACCTGTTTCTTCTTCTTTCTGTCCTCCCTCCTCTGAACAGTCAGTGCAAGGAACTGGCCTGGCCTTCATTGCCTTCACAGAAGCCATGACACACTTCCCAGCCTCACCCTTTTGGTCCGTCATGTTCTTCCTGATGCTGATAAACCTGGGGCTGGGGAGCATGATTGGGACCATGTCAGGCATCACCACACCCATCATCGACACCTTTAAGGTGCGGAAGGAAGTGTTCACAGGTGAGGTCTTTTCTCCTGCATCCTCCTGGGGAAGGGGTGGAGGGTCCCCGTTGCCCTGCGGAGTCACTTGAGGAGAGCATGGACATGGTGGGTTGTGCTCAGCTGTGTGGGGAGTGGGCTGTGTGGCAGAGGGGTTGCTTCCTCTTGGGGTGCTCTGCTGACCATGGCCTTTTGATCCCCCACAGTCGGCTGCTGCATCTTTGCTTTCCTGGTGGGACTGATCTTTGTGCAGCGCTCTGGGAATTACTTTGTCACCATGTTTGATGACTACTCAGCCACGCTGCCGCTCACAGTTGTGGTCATCCTGGAGAACATCGCTGTAGCCTGGATTTATGGCACCAAGAAGTAAGGCTTCTTCACAACAAAAGGAGTAACTGTGCTCTAACTCCTACCTATGAAAGTCCTCCTTCCAGCTCTTCTCCATATGACTTTTTACCCAGGAGGTCAGCTCTGATGGAGCAGTTGCTTCAGGGGCAGCTACCTTATAGAGGCAGGAACACAGTTCACATTGATCTCTGCCCTAGGTGTTGCCCAGCCCCAGGAGCAGGTCCTTCTTGTGGGTATCTGGTGTTGGTTATGATGCTCTGTCACTTGTGATTACTCTTTTTGTCTGAGGTTTCCAGGTTCTTCTGGAAGAGGACCTTGTTCCTCCAGTGCTTGTTCTTGTTGTTCATGAGTTGGATGGAGCAAGGGAAGTTCTAGCTAGTGCTCAAGGGGCATTTTCCTTTGGAGGTTCCCAAACAGCCCTACCAGCTTACATAGATGCTTGCCCAGGTCACCTGGGCTCTTCAAGCCCTGCCTTGAGTGCAGTTCACAGCAGGGTGCTTCTGGGAGGGAGTTTCTCACTTGGAGGCGGCAGTCAGCGTGTTCCATCTCTTCTCCTTGGCAGGTTCATGCAGGAGCTGACAGAAATGCTGGGTTTCCGGCCCTATCAGTTTTATTACTACACCTGGAAGTACGTGTCTCCCATCTGCATGGCCGTGCTCATGACTGCCAGCATCATCCAGCTGGGGGTCAGCCCCCCAGGCTACAGTGCATGGATCAGGGAGGAGGTGAGTACCGTTCCCATCCCCACGCCAGGTCCAGGCTGAGCAAGGGGCAGCTGAGAGCTGCAGACCACCCTGTTTTTCTCTGCTCCCTTCTCCTCCTGCTGGGAGATGTCCTGCCTGTGGCTGTTTGTCCTCTGCAGCCCATCAGGTTTATCCACACTGCTCAGAACTCTCCAGCCAGCTCTGACCAGGGCCTGAAGTTTGAGCTTGGGTTTTGGTTTGCTTCCACAGCTACGCACTGTGTGCAGGACTCTGTCCTTTACCTTGGTTTGAACCCACCTTCCAACAGCTTTGTGTGGTGACCCTGAGGATGGAGTCTGGCAGGAGGCAGCAGGGCCACAAAGATGCTCAGAGGGCTGGAGCAGCTCCCCTATGAAGAGAGGCTGAGGGAGCTGGGCTGGGTCAGCCTGGAGAAGAGAAGGCTGTGGGGGGACCTCATTGCAGCCTTCCAGTCCCTGAAGGGAGCAGAGAAACAGGAGGGGAATCAGCTTGTTAAAGGGCAGAGACTGGCAGGACAAGGGGGATGGAGTGAAGCTGGAGGAGGAAAGGGTTAGATGAGATATTAGGGGGAAGCTCTTTCCAGAGAGAGTGGTGAGGGGCTGGAACAGGCTGCCCAGAGAGGGGGTGGGTGCCCCATCCCTGGGGCTGTTCAAGGCCAGGTTGGCTGGGGCCCTGGGCAACCTTGTGTAGCTCCAGGCCTGAGGTTGGTGGCCCTGCCTGTGGCAGGGGGTTGGAGCTCTGTGACCCTTGGGGTCCCTTCCAACCCATGCCATTCTATGATTCTATGAATTGCCCACCACTTAGGAGATGATGGACCTGCTGTGGATCACCTCTGCTGTAACAGCCCTTTGACACTAATATCTCTCTCTTCCAGGCTGCAGAGAAGTTTCTTTTCTACCCAACCTGGGCCATGGCTATTCTCATCTCCCTGATCATCCTGGCGTCCCTCCCTCTGCCTCTGGTCTTCATCCTCCGGCAGTTCCACCTCGTCTCAGATGGCTCCAACGCCCTCTCTGTCACCTACAAGAAGGGCCGGATGATGAAGGACATCTCCAATTTGGAAGACAACGACGAGACCCGCTTCATCCTGAGCAAAGTGCCCAGTGAGACCCCGTCCCCCATGCCCACACACCGCTCCTACCTGGGTCCTGGGAGCAACTCCCCCATGGAAATGAGCAGTGCCCCCAACGGACGCTACGGGAGTGGGTACCTACTGGCCAGCACCCCTGAATCTGAACTGTGAGGGCTGCCTGCCCACCACCCCCACCAGGAGAGGAGGTGACTGGGGAGTGGATCCTGGCTGTCCAGGCAACAGGAAAATTAATTAATAAGGAAGACGAAGAAGCAAAACCCCTCTTAAAATCGTAACCAAAAGCAGCCATTTCTAAGGTGACATTGGGAAGAAGGGACTGCAGGAGGGGCAGGACTCCTCCAACAACCCTCATCTGAGAGGCAAGACCCACCCCCCAACCCGGGCTTGTCTTTGGGGAAGGAAGGAGGAACAAGAGATGCTGCAATATCTTTCCAGGAGTTCTTCTCCTGCAGCTCAAATCTGAAGGAAAGAATCTCTTTTCCAAGCAGCTAATGGTTGGATAAAGGACCTGGTGTCAGGTGGAAAGCCAACCACGCTTCCTCCTGTAACCCATCACTCTTCCCTCCCCGTCTGTTGTCCTTTAGCTGGGAGGAGTCATGGCCTTATTCCAACGAGCACAACTTAACCATTGATGTTCATAGCACAAAAGGGTGCTGCTGTTGTCACCATCGTCGTTGTTGTTGTTGTATCTCCTGTAGTTTTTATAGCTGTGGACACACCCAGATAACCCAAAAAATGTTGACCAGGGTTGGCAGGGAGCAGCGTGGGGGCTGGTTGAGAGGTTGCAGTGTGTGAGACCATGGATGGTGGATCCTTGGTGTCTGTTCTGTTGCCACCAGCATGGGGAACAGCATCTGTGGGTTGTTCTGAGGGGTGGAGACGTGTCCATGGGATGAAGTGGTTGGCATGCTCCGTGCTTGGGCACTTACAGACAAGTGGCAGAAGGACCTCTGAAGTGAGGGCGATTTGGGGGTGTGAGCATGTGTGGGGTCTGGATAGAGCAACCATGCTGGGGTTCAGGAGTGCTCCCCCAAATTACCCCTGACTTGTGGGATGCTCTGCTGAACCAAAATCCCTGGCATAGTGATCGTCTCCTCTTGCCGCTCTCTTTAGATGTCCCAGAGGGACAAGCAGAGAAGCTGTGGGGCATCCAGTCCTACCACAGTCCTGGTTTAGCTCTCAGGAAACCACCCCCTGGTTTATCTCCCTCACACCCACCAGTTGAGGTGAGCTGGGCAGTGATTCTTTCTGGACGTGCGTCCTGGATTCTCATGGCTTCGAGCCAGGGGGTTGCATCACCTCCTGTTGCATCTCCACAGGGGTTCACCAGCCTTCAAGTGGGGGTAACCAGCTCTTGTCCCCAGGGATCTGCTGAGCAGCGGTTACTGGGAGTCAGTGCTAGGTCCCCGTTAGCTCTTGATCCAGGCTGGTGAGCCCTTGTTAGAGCTCAGGGGCCTCTGTCCATGTCAGCTGGGGACAAGACTGATGTCACCTTACGTTATTTCTCCCCATGCTGTCTAGGAAAGGCTGGGATCTCCCAGCTCAGTCTCTCCTACTGGGTTGTTCCCCTGAATCCTACAAGTAGCTGAGCATTTCTGTCCAGGGTACCAGTATTATATGGCATCTTCCTCCTCCCCCCTGCAACCTGCTTGCACCCACTTTCCCTCTCAGGCCATTGCTATGGCCTCCAAAAGCTGAAGGAGCCACTCATCCTCAGTCCTGCTGGGCTTGGATTGTGCATGCTGGTATTTCAAGCCAGTTTGAAGGCCAGGTTTGTAGGTGCTTGTCCACGAGCCCTCCTCTCTCACTTTCTGCCTTTATTCTCCTTTTGGCTGGGAGGTGAAGGCAGAAAGTAGCTGGTCCTTTTCGCCACATCCTTGGCTTCTCTTAGCATCCCTGAGTCCAGGAGGTCCCCTACAATGATGCTTCTCTTGTGGGTTGTGATCCTTTATTTATAGTCCTCCATGGGCTTGGCTGGCGACCTGGGGACTCTTCACAGACAATTAGCTCAGGCCCTTCGTTAACCGCTTTTCCGAGGGGAGATGGAGGCAAGGACTGAACCAAAGCAGCTTGGGCTTTGGTAGATCTGAGAAGCATCAGCCATACTCTTGTTTCTCCTCCAGAAATCCCCCCTTCCCCATCCCCTCTGCTGTCTTTCTGCCCTGCTGAGGGACATAGAAATATCCCCCACATCATCTTGGAACAGGAGAAGCACAAAACCTGTGGCATTTCCCCATCGCTGGGTAAGATGTTCCCTCCCATCCCCTACTTCTCCCTCTGTCCCTGGATTCTTCCACCCAACCAGCAAAACAGAGGATGAGCCAAATTGTTGCCCAACATCACCTTCCCAATGCCCCTGAGCCCGGGGGCTGGATTCCCACCATAGCTCCCATGGAGTTAACGGAGCAGGACACCTCCTGTAGCCCAAGTGCTCAGTCCCAACTGCTCCCGTGGCGTGATGCTCCTTGAACCTGGGGGAGGAGGGAGGAAGGATCCAGCCCTCCATCTCTCCCATCACCGTTCCCAAACCAGCCAAGGGAGGCGTTCGCTCTCCTCCCCTCTTCTTGCAGCGTCCGTGAGAGGCAAAGTCAATAAGAAGGTAACAAAAAAGAAGCTATATTATATATATATATATAAAAAATATAAATATATATATATGGGGTGAGGAGAGGGAATGATGACCTGAGGGTCTCTGTGTTGGCTGTATATTTATTCTGTAAATGTCCCTGTAAATGCTGTGAAATGACCCGAAGTGGCCCGTGCCCTGTGTCCCTGCCCAGTGCTGTACAGATCCATTCCCATCCTATATTGGGACAGATCTTTACCTTTTTATTTCTCCTGCGTGGTGGGTGGCCCTTGTCCCCCTCCCCCCCCCCCCCCCCCCCCCAGCTCCAGGGGCTGCAGCTGCCCTGGGGATCCAGCGGAGAGGAGGAGGAGGAGGAGGAGGAGGAAGAGGAGGAGGAGGAGGAGGGACGCCACCTTTATTTTTATCCGTGGAAAATACCGTGTTTCTTCGTGGCATTTGCTTGGTGTTAGACACAGGGTGTTTGGGGGGTGGGTGGGGGGTGTGTGTGTGGTTTAAATTTCAAGTGGTCCGTGTCATCGCCGTGCGAGCGTGCGCCTGTTCGTCCCTAGGTGCTGTGCGTGGGGGTGTGTGTGGGTGTGGGTGTGTTGTGTTCTGGGCTTCACTTCTTGCTGTACTTGGTCACTTTTGGAGCCTGTGCTGGGGGTTCCTCACGCTCCCTGGGGCAGGCTCTCCCTCCAAGCACCTTCTCGGGGTCCCGTGCTGGGGATGGGGCCGACCACCAGTGGCTTTTAGCCCCTGAAATCACTTTATTTTCCTCTTTTTCCCCTCGGAGGCACAGGGAATAGCTGCTAGTTGTGAGCACAGGCACTTTTCAGTTTTCCTCTGGGTGGTGGGAGAAGGAGGGGGGAATGACTGCCGATGTTCCTGTCCCCCCACATCAGGTCCCTGCTTGGTTTCCAGCCTGGATTCTGCTGCTCAGAGCAGGGTGGTGTCCCTGCCTGGGGACAGGGAGGTGCTGGGTAGCTCAGGATGGGTCGACACCTTGTCCCATCCTTGGGGACAGAGCTGGGGTTGGGTTAAATGGGTCTGGAGAGGGGATGAAGGTGCTGAGGGTGGAGTGGAGCTTTGCAGGGGTTGCCCACCCTGTGATGGCAGTGCTGTGGTTCTGGGGTGCGTGTGGGCTGGAGCTGGGGTGCTCCATCCTGGAGCATCAGCCTCGGCCGCTGGTGCTGTGGGCAGGGGCTGGGTCTGCCCTTCACCCAGGTGCAAAGCAGAGGGGATGGCTGGCTCTGCTGCCTTGCACCGTCCCCACGTGTCCCTTGGCCCTATGCCTTGATCCCTTCCAAAACAGCCCCTGCTTCACCTCCCAGCCCCCACCCAGCCCCTGGCAGGTCCTGTTAAACCCCAGCACTTCCCTGGAGCATCTCCCACTGCCTTCCTCCTGTTCCCCCATCCTTCCCTGAGCCTGGTCTCGCTGGCAGGAGCGAGGAGCAGGGCTGGGTGGCCTTGGTGGCCAGGGAGGGACATGGCAGCATGCAGGATGCAGCTGCTTCCCCCGTGGGCAAGCACAACGCTGGTGAAACCCTCCTGTACAGGTAAAAGCACAGATCTTGTAGTAACTTGTCCCATGTATCCTCGTAGCCGGTGTATTTACCACGCGTGCCGTGCCGGCCGGACTCCTCGGCAGTCGAGAAGAACCCTGTAACAGCTGTAATGGAGTCTGATTAAAAGTCTCTTCTTACCAAAATCTCTTCTCACCAAGTGTCTTCTCTGCCTCTGTTTCCTTTCTTGGGGTGGGCTTTGGGGTCTCTCTGAGGTTTGGGGTTGCTGAGACATAAAGCAAGGGGCGCTGGGGCTGTCAGCACCCGTGGGCATCAATGTCTCTGTCCTTCCCTGTCCTGTCACCCCTATTCTCTCTCCTCTGATTCCCTCCTTCCACCCAGCATCAACTCAGGACACAGCTGCCCGCAGGAGCATCGTGGAGATGATCTTCCATCCTGGACCAGTTCAACCAGTACGCATTGACTTTATGGGGCACATGGATGTGGGAAGACAGAGCATCTGCTCCTCTGCAGAACACCCTGCTAACATTGGTGGATTATCCTGAGCACTGGGGATACTGGGAGGCTGGAGACTGTCCCTGGAGACAGACCAGAGAATTCCAGCAGCCCCAGGTGACTTCAGCTGCTGGGTACTGGCTTAGTGACTGGTCTGGTGGGGAGCAGAGCTGCCTCTTCCTTCCCATCTGCTGTAGCTCCTTTGGCTTCTCCAAGGTTGCTCCAGCCCTGGGGAGCATGAAGAAAAGGGGGGAGGACAACAGGATGGATGGGACCAGCACTGGGGCTGCCCTAGGGTACCACAGCTGTGAGGTGAACCCTTTCCCCTGCGGGCGGATTCCTGAGCTCCTCTGTGTCACCTGGAGGTGATCGTAGGGGTGGGGTGAGTGTCTGCACAGGGGGGCTGGAGGCAGAAGGGGGCACAGGGGTTAACTTTGCCCAGAGGTGGTCGAGGAGTAAAACATCCCCCCAGGAGTGATGACTGGGAGAGCGGGGTGTGCACAGCCCTGCGCTGTGGGTGCAGAGACGGGGACCATCCCAGCTCCTCCTCATCCTTGGTGAGATGGCATCGAGGGGGGGTGCAGGATTATGGCTGCAGCACCCATCCAGCCTAGCGCAGGGTGATGCCCAGGTACACACATGTGGTGCTCACTGCTGTGCTGAGCTGGCCAGCCTCAGCCCACCCCTCAGATCCTGAACCTGGAGAGGGCACACATGTCCCCACTGCAGGCCTGGGTCTGAGGGCAGGGCCCTGGCAGGCTGCTGTGATCACAGCTTGTCCCCAGGCCCCCCCTGAGCACAGAGAGGCTGTGGGAGATGTGGCAGCTCCCTGCACAAGCAAACCCTGCCAAAGCCCCAAGCAGCAGCTTGTCTGTGTCTTTGGGATTGCAGCTGCTATATGGATCTGGGAGGGGGGGGGTGAGAGGGGCAGGATTCTGCTCCATCCACCCCACAGAAGGCTGAAAGCGGGTCTGGGGGTGTCAGAAACCCCCAGCTCCTGGTGCCAGGGGCTCCCTGCGAACAGGTGGGTGAAACACACTGAAAAGGGTGATTCTGGCTCCTGGGACTAGGAAAAGACTCTGAGAAACAGGCCCAAGGGTTAAAATGAATGCTTAAAAAAACCCCAACTGAATTCCTTGTGCTGGTGAGGTGTGGAACCTGTGGAGTCTGCTGGGAGGGGAAGGCTGGTGCTGTTGGACTGGGGGGTGGTTTTGGGGTGTCCTATCTCAATACAGCTCTGGACAGGGGTCCCGACACTTGTTGGAGCTGCTGACAGCATCCTCCTCCTCTGGTTCCCTGAGCACCTCAGAAAGTGACAGTTACCCCGACTCTTTAAGAGGGGGAAACTGAGGCACAGCCCCAGCTCATGAACTGCTCCCGGTCATTCCAAAGCCAGACGCTCACCACCACGCCCCCAATCCAGCCTCCTCCCGCTCCCCAAGTGCTTTTATGGAGCCAAATTACATCAGCGCCGCCGCGGATGGAGCCAGATTCCCCGCTGGCCCCAGACACCCTCCACCGCCTCTCTCCTCCCGTGCCTCGGTCCCACAAGATGGCACTGTGCGACAGCAGCGCGGCTCCGCCACCCGTGCCCTCGGGAGGGATCTGGGGTGCGGGCCCTGCCCGGGGCTCGGGGGATGAGCCAGCTCCCCCTCCGGGCAGAGGGCGCGGAGGGATGGGGCTGTGAGCTCTGGCCGTGCAGCCCCCGGGCACAAGTGTCCACGCTTGGCTGGTGGCCCCGGCAATTTTAGCTGGAAGAAATCCCCCCATCAGGGGCGGATGGCAAAGATGAGCCTTGCTCCTGGCTTGAGGCGGCTCCTTCAGACAGACCCACCTCCCAGAGGACGTCCTGAAAGGATGCTGGTGCCTCGGGGAGCTGCTCTGCTGCATCATCCGCACCCTGTGGTGTTGTGGGTGCTACAGGTGGGAGATGGACCCATCCCACCAAAAACAAGGAGAGGGCAGAGACCTTGTCTGGAGCATCTGTAGGTTGTTGTGGTCAACGTATCTTCCTCTCAACAGGATCCTGGGCAAAAACAAACCTGGAGGGGCTGGTCCACCTCTACCCCAAAGCAGGATTATCTTTCTTTCAAGTGAGCCACAGGCCACCTTCCCCCTCCATCCCTCCATGGATGGAGGCAATGTGATGCCAGCATCTCCCTGACCTCTCCTTTAGGCCACAGAGCCCTCCGAGCATCCGCTGGCTCCCTGTGTTGTCTTGGAGCAGTGGGCTGGGGCTGTGTGTGACGTGCTGCATGATGGACAGGGCCGGGGTGCTGGGCCAGGTCGGGGCAGAGACAGCACAATGCGCAGTGGAGGGGACCCAGAGACCCCTTATCGTGTCCTTGGGGCCCACCCACAGGCTCTGTCTTTCCAGATTGGAATTGATACCCCTTGAGATCTTCCAGGTCCATCTCTTTGTTCCAGCCTTCACCTGGATGTTCTCCGAGATGCCTTCAGCCTCGCAGGAGGTCCCTGCAGAAGTGACTCCCTCTTGCTCCAAAACAGCCCCTGTTCATCAAGCTCTTTCTATTTTCTCTTTCTCTCTCTCTCTTTCTTTTTTTTTTTTTTTTTTCATGGACATTAAAAATCTGAAGGCATATTTAGAGAGCAGACAGCTTTGGGCGGGTGTTGCTGGCTAAAAGATCTCTTCCTTCCCCAGATACAACCCATTTGTCTGCTTGGCCACCCCCCCAGGAACGGCCGCGCTCGGGTGCACGAAGATCTCTCTGGGCTGAAAGTCACTGGATAAAATATTAGCCTCAGGTCGCAGCCTTCCTTCCTCCCGGCCCAACTCGCATTACGGATGATGAGGAGCGGAGCTGCGATGCCTGGCTGGTGATGCAAGGCTCGATCTTTCCAGCACGCTTTTCCCTCGGGCTCCAGGCTCTCCCGCTGGTGCAGCCCCGGGTGGTTTGGGTGTGGAGCTACGCCAGCCTCCACCCGCTCAGGATCCGGCCCTGGAAGCTGTGGGGTTGCAGTTACAGTTGGAGCAGGGCTTTCTTGGGGGTAAGATTTTTTTTTTTTTTTGGTCTTTTTAAGGGTGGCTCTGGTGCCTTGTGGCTTTTTTTGGGTGGATCATTTGCCCCAGCCATCCCAAAACCCCCCAGTTGGGGGGGGGGGTGAGAATGTCAATGAGGGGACAAACCAGGGCAGAGGGTGAGGAGGGGCCCTGGGGGGACCCTCTGCAGAGCCCAGGGAGGTGCAGACAGGGATGCTGACGTAGGGCAGTATCCCCTACTCACTGTCCCCTGCCCCCAAAACCTCATTATTCAAGTGCTGACCCACCCAGCTCGCCCCCCCAACACTGATACCAGGCCTGGGCTGGGCTTGGATCCCACCTGTGACCCCAAAGCACCCATCTGCATTCCCCCCCCAGCACCAGTGCAGGCGTAAACAGTGCTGGTGGCACTGGGTCCCTCCGGTCTTCGTCTTGTTGACAGGCTGGTCCCCTGGGGCACCGCAGCTCTTCACCTCCTCCCCAGCCCCAGGAGATGGGGCTGAGCATCACCAGCACCCCAGGGGTGTAAGAGCCCCCTCAAAGAGGGGGGGGGGGTTAAGGGAGGGTCCCCTGGGGCTGGGGTGGTTGGTACCCTGGGTCCCAGCCCTGGTGTCTGTGGGCACAGCTCCGGGGAAGGGGTGTCTTTCACGGGGGAGCTGAAACAGGACCAAGAAAGGCTCAGAGAGGGGGACAGGGGAGGGTCGTGGGAGGAACCGAGGGCCAGATCTGCCCGCAGCCGCCCTGTTCCGCGCCCCCCTCGGCCACGGCCCCGCACTCGGGGTCGGTCTCTCCTGACCTCTCGGTGAGCGAGGGAGTGCGAGCCAGGGAGGGATGGGATGGGATGGGATCTGCTCGAGCCTCTGCCAAGAGCTGGCTCCAGATCCGCAGGCAGCTCTGGGCTGCATTTCCCCTCCGGCGCGAAGCGGAGCTGGGGTGTCCGGGGTTCAGTCCTCGCTGACACCGACCCCCCGAGAGCCTCACCGGCGCGTCGGGCCCCGCGGGGAGGTGAGCCTGCGGTGGGGGTGCGGGGGGAGCCTGGAGGGGAGGGGTGCGGGGGGAGAGCTGGAATGGGGGTGGAGGGGATGGATGGAGGGATGGGAGGATGGAGGGAGGGATACGGGGATGGAGGAGCGTGGTTGGGAGGGAGGGCAGCGGCGGGGGGCTGTGGGGCTGGGCACTGGGGGTGGGGGTGGGAGGAGGGGGGGGTCCCCGGCCCCCCGGCGGGGCGGCGCCGGCTCCCGTAACCCCGCCGCTCGCTCCCAGCCCCTATAAAAGCCCCGGGCGGCGGCTCTTCCCCCGCCGAGCCCCGGAGCAGCCCTCGCCGCCTCCCCCGCGCCGAACCGAGCCGGGAGACAAGCGCCGGGGCGCAACAGGCCCCCTCTCCCCCCCATCCCCGGCCACGCTTGAGCGGGGCAACCCCGGCGCCGCAGCCCCCCCGGGAGGGCAGGGCCCGGCTGGGGGGGGGGAGGGGGGAGGAAGGGGGGAAGCGGAGGGGAAAGGGGCGCCCCCATTTCCCCCTCCGCCAGGATCCTGTGGAGGCGACCCCCAGCCGCCACCCCCCTCCCCGAGCCCGGTGCGGGGGGAGCGCGGAGCCGCCGGAGCGGGAGAGGCGGGCGGCGGGTGTCCCCCCGTCCCCCCCCGCGCCGGGCGCTGCAGGTACCGGGAGCGGGGGACACGGAGGCGCAGCCCGGCGGGGCGCGAGGCTCTTCCGCCACCCCCCTCCCCGGCCTTGGCGGCGGCAGCAGCATCCTCCCCAGCCGGGCCCGCATCCCCCCGCGGCGGAGCCGGGGCTGCCGTACCCCCCCTCGCCCCCCTCCAGCCCTGCCCGCGGCCCCCTCCTGCCTGCACTTGTTGCTGCCCGGCGGGGCTGGGCAGGCTCCTGGCTTAGGGCGGTTTTATTTAGGGGGTGGTTTTGGAGGGGGTGGAGGTTGCAGCCTCCCCTGCCGTCCCCCAGCAGCCGGCGGTGTCCGGCTCGGCTCCAGCCTGCTCCCCCTGAGGCCAGAGCCAAGCCTGAGCCCCCCCTTTTCCCCTCCCCAGTCCCATCTCTGCCCCCTTCTCCCGCCTCTGCCGACCCCCAGCTCCTCGCCCGGAGGAAGGGTGCGCGTAGCGTGCATCTCCCATCCACCGAAATCTATGATCAGCTCGGTGTGTGTCTCCTCCTACCGTGGACGCAAGTCTGGGAACAAACCACCCTCCAAAACATGCCTGAAGGAAGAGATGGGCAAAGGGGAAGAGTCGGACAAGATCACCATCAATGTAGGTGGCACCCGGCATGAGACCTACAAGAGCACCCTACGGACTTTGCCGGGCACCCGCCTGGCCTGGCTCGCCGACCCCGATGCCCAGAGCAACTTTGACTTTGATGGGAAAAGCAATGAGTTCTTCTTCGACCGTCACCCCGGGATCTTCTCCTACGTGCTCAACTACTACCGCACCGGCAAGCTGCACTGCCCCGCGGACATCTGCGGGCCCCTCTTCGAAGAGGAGCTGACCTACTGGGGAATCGATGAGACGGACGTGGAGCCCTGCTGCTGGATGACCTACCGCCAGCATCGTGATGCCGAAGAGGCCCTGGACATCTTTGAGAGCCCTGAGCCAGGTGGAGGGGCCGGCGGAGAGGAGCCTGAAGAGGAAGGGGGTAGGGAGATGGCCCTTCAACGTCTGGGCATGGATGACAGGCCGCCGGGGGCGGCAGGGGCTGCCGGAGGGGGTGGCTGCTGTCGGAATTGGCAGCCCAAGATGTGGGCGCTCTTTGAGGACCCGTATTCGTCCAAGGCAGCAAGGGTAAGCTCCCAAAACGTGCTGGGGGGAAGGTGGGATGGGGCTGTGCTGGGGTTGTGTCTTCATCTCTCCCTCCCCTTGGGTGAGAAAAACGACCCCAGTGTGTTACGTGGCCCCTGTAGCCATCTCCCTCCTACCATGGGCCATGTTGGCCATCTCTCGTCCTACGGGAAGCTTCTTCCATCATCTCCTTGTCCCCTCCCAACACACTGCTGGAACAGGAGGCAGGCCCACTCCCTGCACCCATCGTGCTCTCGGGTGCTGGCTGGGCACCTCATGGATGCAGGGAAGTGAGGGCTTGTCCGGGAGAGTCCTTGGCAGGGCTGAGTCCTGGCAGGTTTTTGGGATGCTCCAGGACAGGCAGGATTGCTTGGGTTCCTCTTGCTGGGTTGCATGCCTGCCTACACCACCACCCGAGTTTAACCACCCATGTATGGAGTAGGGGGACACGGTTGGTGCCTGTTGGCACCCAAATCGGGTCCTGAAGCAAATGGGACCCTCCTCATGGAGCTCGCGCTCTCCTTCTCCGTCAGCAGCAGCAGCCCCAGAGGACACCCCTTGTCTCAGCCCAGGCACCCATCCCCGTGCCCTGCGAGCACCCTCATCCCCTCACCCCTGTCCCCGACCATCGCCACGTTGATGCTGCCCACGCACAGCATACGGTCCCCGTCAGCACGTGTGAGTGCAGGCTCCCAGCCACAGTTAACAGGCAAACACCAACCCCCCCCAACCCCCTTCATCCACACACATCCCCGAGGACCCAGCGCACTGTGCACACACTTGTGAGCACATACATGTGCTGACATCCCCCCACAGACCATCCCTACCCACAGCCCCTGACGTGCCCAGGACAGATCCCAGGTGCATCTTCAGGTTCCCAGCCTGTCTTGGACACTCTTCAGTGTCACTCACATGTCTCCTGTCCCAGCTACTCTTAGATCATCCCCACAGCACTGCCCACCGACCCCAGACACCCACCCACACCGTTCCGTACCCATCCAGCCCCATCCCTGCATGTGTTCCCCCCCCCACCCCGGACACCCAGCTCATAGATCTGCTGCACACACATAGAGGCGTTTGGGTTCTAAATGAATTCTGGCTGCATTTAGAGGTGTAAAAACCCATCAATGGTAAGAAATCCTGCAGGCATTTCACACCCACCAGCAGCGCGCGGGGCAGGGGGTCAGTTCGGCAAGGCGGTGTTTGTGCAGCTAACGTAAGAGCAGCACACACACGCAGAGGATGCTGGAGCACCAAGAGCTTTACTCATTTCTGAAAGGGGTGCCTGCTCCTTTGCCCACCTCCAAGGGCTTGTCCCCGCCACCCCCTGTGAGGCTCTGAGTGCTGCAAAGCTCCAAATTAAAAAATAAACCCCAGCAGAATAATTCCACTGAGGGGTTTTTCCATGTTATTGGTTGGTTCTGCTTTTCCCCTGCGCTGAGCTGCTCTCTGAAAGGCTCTAAACAGGAGCAGGAGTGAGTTTGGGGGGGAGTGGAGATGGTTGTGATGTGAGCTGTGAGCGGGGTTGGAGTGCGACCAGTCTGTACTGGGAGCTCTCTGCGTCCTTCTTACTGCCCTGAGATAAAGGCTCAGCGTTGTACCACCACAGGGACAGTCACCTTCCAGCTCACAGGCTCTTCTGGGTCCTATTTGCCACTCTGAAATAGCAGAATGGCTGTGCAAGAGCTTAGAAGAGCTGCTCTGGCAGAAAGGGAAACTGAGGCACTGAGCAGTGCAACCAGCCCCGTTTTCCCAGTTAACAGAGAACCATTAGTGGCTTGGAGTCACCCCTGGGACTAGGATGCTCTGGGACACATGAGCATCTCTGCAGGTGCAAGGGTGATGTTGCTTCTCTGGTATTTGGGGGGGGGCTGAAGTGGGATTTCAGCCTGTTTTGGAGTCTCCCCCTTCCTTTCCAGGGCACAAGGGATGCTGCAGCCATGCTGGTTGGCCTGGGGATGCTCTGGAGCACTTGGTCCAGTGTGTCTTGCCAAACCTTGTCAGCAGCAGGAAGGGGAGGGGTCCCAGGCTGTGTGCGAACCCTCCCTCCATCGTGCAACAGCAGTGACTAAGAGTCTCGGGGGCTGAGTTCCTCCAGTCCTTGCTCCTCCTTGCCTGTGGAGCAGCCCCTCGGGCCCTGACTCAGTTGGCTCCTGGCTATTTCCATCCTTCCCTCCCTCCGGCACTTCTCTCTCCTGGTACATCCTGAGCTGGCAACTGTGTGAACCTGTGGTTAGAAATTCCCTCCTTGAGTTTTAGCCTCTTTTCCTTGTAGCATTGATGCCCAGGCTCCTGTGTCCAGTCTCAGTGCAAATCTGGCCCCAGTGTAGCTGCTGTCCCAGCTCAAAGCTCTTTCTCCCCATGGGAACCTGCCCTGGTTGTGATTTTACCTTGACTCCCAAACTCTGCTCTCTTGTAGCTCACTTATTTTTCCCTTTGTGGCCCAACTTGTGTTGTCCTGCCCTGACTTCCACTGGGGCTTCCAGGTTAGTGACACCCCGTAGGGCCATGGGGTGGGTTTTTGGGGGGAACACCCATCCCAAGCTGTGGAGCTCACACTGAGATCATGTGGCTCATCAGCAGGTTCTGGAGAACTTGTTCAGTGGGGATCTGGGTGCTGTATTGGTGGTTGCTGGGTACCTACTGAGACCTTACTTTATTTTTAAGATATTTTTGGGGAAAAAATCAAGCTTGGAGCAGGGGCCAAAGCTGAGATAAGACATCTCGGGGCAGACCTTCAGCTGGCACAGAACTGGAGCAGCACTATTGACTTTGGTGGGGGGAGTGATGGTTGGCACTCTCCTATTTATACAGGTCGCTTTTGCTCCTGGGGCTCAATCAGATCTCACCTACACAGCTCATTCAGCAGGGCTGCTTCATCGCCTGAGCATCTGCAGGGTCCTGCTCTTTTCCTTGGTAATATTTCTTCTTCCTGCTTTGGTTTGTAGTCTCAGCTTTTACTCTTTAAGTTTTCTGGAGATTCCCCATGCAGTGAGACTCGGGAGTGTTACTCAGCCTGCAGCTGAAAAGCAGATTACTTCAGCTGTACTGATAGGCCAGTCTGGTTAAACCAGCCTGGCTTTAAGGTCCCACCTTACCCTTGGGTTTGCTGCCTGAATTGTGGGTGCCACGGGCTGCTGGGGTCTGACCTGAGGGGTTTGGAGCATCTCAGCCCATCCCTGAGTAGGTATCTGTTGCTGCTGGAGTGGGGAGAATCATCTTCCAGAGGTTTCTCTGTCTGTAAAAGCCTGGCTTAAACTTCACGCCTAACTTCTGGAGGGCCGATGCTCTCTGCGCTGGGCCCGTAGGGGTTTGCCCTTGGGGACACCCCTCAAGGGTGCTCTGGGCAGGCTCAGGGCTGCTGGCATGTTACTGCTGGTGTCCAAGGCTGGGCTTTTCTCAAGCGTGACTCAGACTGTCTCTGCTGCTGATTCACTCCAGCCCAGGACCTGGGCTGTCGGCTCACGGTGCAGCTGCTGCCGAGCGCAGCCGCTCGGGTGGGTTGGACAGGGAAAGGCCTCATCCTGCTGGGTGCAGGCAGGGTGTGCTTGCAGGGCAGGGTGTGCTTGCAGGGCAGGGTGCTGCAGCAGGATCTGCTCCCCGGGAAGCCAGACTCACTGTGGTTTCACGCTGGAGGAAGGTAGAAGAAGAGCTTTTCTGTTCAGAGGCTGGTTTTTTTCTCGGGGGCTCTTTGGGAACAGATGCTCTGGGTAATGGACTCATCATGAGCTCATCCTGGTGGGGGGAGGATTGATGGGGGGGACAACAAAGTCTTTTCTTTCTGACACAGCCTGTGATTGCCACCGCGTGTTGACAGCCCCTCCTCGCTCATCTGCTCACGGCAGCGTGCCCTGGGGAGGGGACAGAGGTCTCACCAGCCAGGCAGAGGGGAGAAATGGGAGCTTCTGGGTGTCACCAGGTCCAGGCATTGTTGGGAGGCTGAGCTCTGCCTGCTCTTCTCCTCCTCATCCTGCCCCTCTCAGTCCTGGGACTGTTTGTGGGCATGTTGTCCCACCACTGGCTCTCAGGGAGCAAAAGGACATCTCTGATACATCCAGACCCCAGACCTGGCGGTCATGAATGGTGCAAACATCTCATCTGGGGGGGGTTGGGGTGAATACGGGGACAAGCTCTTTGACAGTCCTCTCAAAGTTTCCTTTTCACGTGTGTTCCCAGTGGAGGCTTTGTCCCCAAACCCAGGCTGCTGCAGGTCTCCATCCTCATCACTGTCACTTCTGAGCTGTCTCTGGCTACTGCTGGAGCCCAGCATACCTTCCCCTGCACATGTGGTAGCACCTGGAGGAAGGTTCTGGACTGATGGTCCCAGACACCAAGGCTTGCTGTCACCCCAGGGGACAGGTCCAGGGATCCCTCCCCATTCTGTGTCCTTGGTCTTGGGGAAGCGGGTGGCAGCGTAGCTCCTGGGGAGCTTTGAGCCTCTTGCACTCTTTATAGAACCAGGACTTCTCCCATCACTGCTGTTGCTATGCATTAGCAGGGATTAGAAGAGATTTACCAAAGGCAGGTGACACTAGAAGCATGTCCCAGGCTGCCCCAAAAGTTCTTGTCACAGTGGCTAATAAAATCTCTGCTCCCTTCCAGAGAGGAGAGGGTGACCCAAACCAGCTAACGGCCCGTGTAATTTCTGCTTTTGCAGGTAGTTGCTTTTGCCTCGCTTTTCTTCATCCTGGTCTCCATCACAACCTTCTGCCTGGAGACACACGAGGCCTTCAACATCAACGTCAATGTGACAGAGACCCTGGTGGTTGGCAACACCACGACCATCCTGCTGACGCATAAGGTGGAGACGGAGCCCATCCTCACCTACATCGAAGGGGTCTGCGTCCTCTGGTTCACCCTCGAGTTCCTGGTTCGCATCATCTGCTGTCCAGATAAGCTTCTCTTCATTAAAAACCTGCTCAACATCATTGACTTTGTGGCCATCTTGCCCTTCTACCTAGAGGTAGGTCTCAGTGGCCTGTCCTCCAAAGCTGCCCGGGACGTACTGGGCTTCCTACGGGTGGTCCGTTTCGTCCGGATCCTCCGGATCTTCAAGCTGACACGGCACTTTGTGGGTCTCCGGGTGCTGGGCCATACACTCCGGGCCAGCACCAATGAGTTCCTGCTCCTCATCATCTTCCTTGCCCTGGGTGTCTTGATTTTCGCCACTATGATCTACTACGCCGAGCGGATCGGAGCCAAGACATCCGACCCCCGTGGGAGTGACCACACTCACTTTAAGAACATCCCCATCGGGTTCTGGTGGGCTGTGGTCACCATGACGACCCTGGGCTACGGCGACATGTACCCCAAGACCTGGTCGGGCATGGTGGTGGGGGCTCTCTGTGCGTTGGCCGGGGTGCTCACCATCGCCATGCCCGTGCCTGTCATTGTCAATAACTTTGGGATGTACTATTCGTTGGCCATGGCCAAGCAGAAGTTGCCAAAGAAGAAGAAAAAGCATATACCCCGTCCAGCCCCTCTGGACTCTCCTACCTACTGCAAATCTGAGGAGAACTCACCCAGGAACAGCACCCAGAGTGACACCTGCCCCTTGGCGGTAGAGGAGGGGGCGGCGGAGCGGAAACGGTCAGGTGAGACCCTAAAGGTGGGAAAGAGGGAGGGGGAGACGCTTGGGAACCCCCAAGGCAGTGGTTTTGGTCCCTCTTTGTCCAGAGTCCCTGAGGACTGCCCTGCTGCAGTATACAGCCCCAGCTCTTGGGTTGGTGAGAACTTGGTGTAGAAAGGGCTGAAGTCTTTCTTGGGTGTCTCCTTGGGTGTCTGGGTGTTGGGGGCTGTGTTGGTGGACCAAGATGCTGAAGATCAAGTTTCCTCTCCAAGTGGGGTGGGTGGAAGGCTGTGTCCTGCTCTCCTAATGGCACAGATCAAGTCACCGTGGTGTGACTCAAGGTGTCCCTACCTAGCCCACCTCCTCCTCATTCTGACAGAGATAAGACCCTTTGCCTGACTCCCATCTTAGCCTGGTAATGCCTTGGGGGTAGATTTTCTCACATGTCCTTCCACTGTAAATCAGTGTGAGTTTTACCAAAATGAATCAATCCTTCGATGCTCCCTGGGGCTTGACCCCACCTTCCTGTTCATCTTCTTGTAGATGTAGCATCCCTGCACAGCAAGGTCAATGGAGCTCCGAATCCTGTGCTTGGGTAGGAGCAAAACCAGCTCCAATACATCTTTGATTTGGTCTCATGCTCTGTGAGAGCCCAGCTCTGGTGTCACCACTGGTCATGGAGGCTACTTTGCCCTTCTCATCCTGGTTTGCTGCCAGCAGCAGCTCTGGAGCTTTGCAGCGTGGAAGCAGGAGAGACCATGGTGGGGCCTGCACTGAGGTGGCATTCATTGCCCCAAGCAGCCGCACATCTGGCCACATCTGTTTGTGGTCCTTCACCCGTGGGGGCACAGGGAGCTCCACGTGCCCCAGGCAGGAGTTGTCCTTTGTAAATCTCCCATGTGCCTACGCATCCATCCTGCCCCAGGAGCCCTGGCAGCGTGGAGCAGTGCCAGCAGCTGTCCTGCTCTGAAGGGGCAGGTCAAGCCCATCCCTTCCCCCCAACACCGCCCAGGAGCACAGCCCAGACCCCCACCTGGGTCATTAGCATAACATCCTCCCAGCTAACGAGCCACAGGCTCAGATGACATAAATTAGCACCTCACCACTCACCTCAGCAGCCTGTATCTCAGCAGTGTGAATTTTGGAGAGCTGATTCCCACCAATGAGGTGGGTGAATCCCAAGGGCCAGGGGTGTTTCTCCCTTGGCAGACCCCTCATGGCTTCACACAGGGTATTATGGCCCTCAGCAGGAGTCAGATACGCTGTTTGCTGCTTGGGATTGAAGTCTGGCATGGTCCTGCTCCCCTGGCCACCCTAAATTAGCATGTTCAGGCTGGGATCAGTACCTGAATTTGTGGGTATTGCTCTGGGCCATCTGCGATCTGGTCTTCTGCTTCCTTCCACGGTCTAAGCAAACCCTTCTGGCCACCCCAAGCCACCTCACCCTGTGGGTTTATCAACCGCTGATGAGGCTCTGCCACCTTCTTGCAGACTCTAAGCAGAACGGTGAGGCCAACGTGGTGCTGTCAGACGAGGAGCAGCCGCTCTCGCCGACCGACGAGGAGAAGCGACCCATGCGGCGCTCCAGCACCCGGGACAGGAACAAGAAATCCTCCACGTGCTTCCTGCTGGCCACGGGTGACTTCTCCTGCGCGGCGGATGGAGGCGTCCAGAAAGGTATGGCTGTGGCTGGAGTCGTGATCTGCCCCGTGGGCTGGGGAGGGTGAGATGGAGGACTGAAGTGGTGGTTTGTTGCATCGATCCGAGACAGTGGTTCATCTCCATCTGCCTGCCTGGCTGTTGTTTTCTGCTCCCTAAATCCACTTGTCTTCCTGCCTCTCCATCTGCTTCATCTCTGTCCACCATGTCTCTCTGTGCCAGCTCGATCCTTTTTGTTTTCTCCTGCCCCAAGCTCTCCTCCCCTGGTTACCACCCTTTGGGGTCTGTGACCCCATGCTGGCTGCACTGCCTTCCTTTGGGACAGGTCTGTCCCTTTGCTCCAGCTTCTCCTGTCTTTCCAGCTCTTCTCCCTGGGCTTCAGGCACCCATCTCAGGGAGGTGTGAGGGGCACATCTCTCCTGGTGAGCTTGTGATCGAAGGTGGTCTGAAGGTTCTCAGTAGGGAAAGAAAACACACACAGGCTTTTCCTTTCCTCTCCCTCTGATGTCTTGTGGTGGGTTTGAGCATGGGGAGCTGTGATGTGTCGAGTGCTGCCTTGCCAAAAGCCCCAGGCTGCCAGAAAGGCTGTCTCCTCGGGCTTGGACAGAGAGCTTTGTGTGGTGTTGAGGCTTTCTATGGGAAACTGTGGGGGAGATGAGTCAGGAAAACACAAAACTCTCCTTCCCATGTCAAAACAACAGTCCTCTTCAGCCTGGTCTCTTCACACCGTCCTCCAGCGTTCTCTGCTCTACCAGTGAGCATGTCCCGAGCTCCATGCCCCACCTGTGTCCAGTTCTGGGCTCCCTGGGATCAAACAGCCAGGGATCTCCTGGAGAGAGTCCAGAGGAGGCTACGGAGATGATGAAGGGCCTGGAGCATCTCCCCTGTGAGGAAAGGCTGAGTGAGCTGGGGCTGTTCAGCCTGGAGAGAAGAAGACTAAGGGGGGACCTGATTAATATTTATCAATATCTGAAGGATGGGATGCAGGGGGAAATGGCCAGCCCCTTTTCAGTGTCTGTGGGGACAGGACAAGGGGCAATGGCTGCAAGTGGGAGCACAGGGAGTTCCACACCAACATGGGGAAGAACTTTTCCCCAGTGAGGGTGAGGGAGCCCTGGGACAGGCTGCCCAGGGGGTGTGGAGTCTCCATCTCTGGAGAGATTCCAGCCCCGTCTGGACGCCGACCTGTGCAATATGAGCTGGGGAGCTGCTTTGGCAGGGGGGCTGGACCCCATGAGCTCTCTAGGTCCCTTCCAACCCCTGTGATTCTGTGATCTCCCAGCACCCCAGCCCCTGGAGGGTAAATCCAGTGCCTACCTTGAGCTGCAAAATCCAGCTGCACCTTTGATTTCTGGGATAATTCTTTTTTCTTTTTTTCGTTCTGTGGTTTCCTGTGTGTCCAGGGTGGTGTGGGAGGATGGAGTTGCAGGGTTGACCTACCTCGACTTCCTTGTTGCCATCTAATCCCAGTTACTCACAGGGAATGGTATGTGTGAGCTGGGACCAGGCAGAAGGAAAGATGATGAGGGGTACAGCAAGCCCTGGTGACTCATGGTGTTGATGCTTCAGAGGCCCTGGGGGGTTTGTTGTGTTGCACTGCTTGGGTTGGTAAAGACTGGATGGTCATGAGGCATAGGGAGGTGTTTGGGGACGATCACATCTAGTACATTAGTAGAAGCCAGATGATTGCTTCCCCCTGGGAGATTAAGGATTCCCTGTGGGGTTCCTGCTCAGCCTCATCCCTGGGAAAGAGGGGAGAGGATGAAAAGCTCTGCTCATCTCTGGACAGGAGGGTACTCTGCAAGTATTTGTTTGACTAGACTCATGTTTCTCCTGGAAGTGCCTTCTGTGAAGTTGGTTTCTTTTCTTAATGCCTGCTAATGAGATGAGGGCTCCAGTCCTGCCCCAGGCTGGGAGGGGGGACACACTGAACTGGGAGGGATGAAGGAGATGGATAAGAGTCATCTTCATCCTTACAAGATGCTCAAGTCAGGCATCTCTTCAACTGAAGCATTTGATCTTGGTCCCAGTGAAGCCAGGGGAAGTAGAGTAGATGTAATAGCTGAGGACCCAGTGCTGCTCTTCCTGGGCTCCCAAGTCACATTGCTTGCTTGCAGGAGACCAGGAGTTCTTCATGCACGATGGCAGCAACAGCTATTTGAAAGGGCACTCTGGTGATCTTTCTTGGTTTGTTCTGGTGCATTTCCTGCAAATATCAGGGTGATTTTTACAATTCAAAGGAGAAGCAGATGTGGGCCACTTACCCTCCACCTTGCTGAAAAGGTCTTGCACCTAGAGAAGGTGGATGTGGTGTCCAGAGGAGCTCGAGTGATGTGTGAGACCTTTTGGGAAGAGGAAACCTCGATATCCGTGTCCTGCTTGGGGCTGTTGGGGATGGACCATGGGATGCTGTCCCAGGAGATCAGTGCTGAATTATTCCCTGGTGAAATGCTCCAGTGTGGTCAGGGTTAGTGGTGACCAGAGATGATCAGAGGGGCAAAGCAGCCTCTGTGCTCCAGCCAAAAGCTGTTGGGAGCCGCGAAGGCGCCTCTTCCCTTGGTCCTGATTTATCTCCTGCTGAGGCTGTTTGTTCTGGTACTGGGATGTTGGCAGCTCTGCAAATTGAGATGAGCTTGGTTCTGAGCCCAACTTGCTGATGGCCATCTGTCAGATCCTGGGACAGGTACTGATGTCTGTACAAGCTGTGGAAATCAGGGGATGGAGCTGGTTCAGGACTATGCTGCAGATCATGGCATCTGTCACGGTTTGAGCCCAATTCCAGTGGTTGGTCTCCTTAGGGCAGCTCAAAGAGAAGAGCTACCCCTCCCCCATCATCCCTTGGACCTGCGACCTGGAGAAGACTGAGCTGGATTGCAGTGGATTGCCATGTGGCATGTGTTTCTTGTCCCTGATGCTGATTCCTGTGGTGTCACCTTGCTCCCTTGCTGCTGGGGATAGCTCCAGATCCCTTATCTCCCTTCAGCACTCGTGTCCTGCTCAGCAGTTCCCTAAAATGCATCCTGCTGGGGCCCAGACATGTTGGCATAGATCTGTCTTGTCAGGCGAGCCCCATCCTCTGCTTGGATGGAGGGATATGGAGGCAGGACGAGTCCAGCATCCTCTGTGCCAATGAGCTTGGTCATGATGGTCTAGAAAGATGTGGTGATTGACACTAGAGTGGGATGTCAAGATGAGGGGAATGGGTTCAGTGGAGGGGAGGGCACGGCAAAGCAGGAATTCTTGGCTTGTTTGCCAGAAGCCAGACCATCCCGCAGCTGATTTTATGTGGTTTCTTGCTGCTAGTGCAGGGTGACGTGGCTTGGGCAGTGTGGGATCGAGCGAGGGATGCTCACGTGAGCGTCCTGCGGTGACGAGCAGGGACAGGCTCCCGCTCGCACGGGAGGCGCCTGCGTGCAGCGCACAGATGAGCGCCAGGCCGCTGTGAACAGGCTCGGGCGTTCCTGGGCGATGCTGCCCGCACGTTACCCCGTCCCCATCTGCTGCTGGCTCGAGGCGTGTGTGAGCGTGCACGTGCGCCGGGGAGCCGCGAGCGTTCGCACGTGGGGAGCGCGGCGTTGCCAGGCCCCTGGTAAGAGCCCCCAGGGGGTTACCTGCTGCTCCACTGCTCTCTTTATAAGATGCCTCCACACAGCTCCTTGGCAACAGACCTGTTTATAAAGCGATCCCAGTGACCCCAGTTAGCACCTATTGGAGTTGCTGGGATACCGGTTCCGCTAACGAACCGGTGGCAATTAGCAGAGCACAACCCTCCGGTGCGCTGCGGTTTGACACCGCGGTGGCACCTGGCCCTGAGCTTGGTGGAAAACCAGGATGGCCTTGAGGGATGGAGTCCTGAGCTCCTTCCCAGGTGATTCCCTGAGCATGGCTTTATGTGCATTGGGAATTAATTGATGGAGAAAATGAAGTGTTGGGCTCGGGGCAGGCTTTCCCTTCGCTCAGAGTCCCATTGCTGAGGGGCTCTGGAGCAATCAAGCATCTTTATAAAGTACTGCCCCAAACTGTGATGCTTGAGACTTAATCAAAACTGGCAGTGTGATGTTGGCGCTGTTCCCATGCTCGTTTCCATCCTTTTCTATGCAGCAATCTGAGCAAGAATACAAAGAGCATCCCTACAAAGTGCTCGACCACATCAGCAGGTCCTTGCATTGCCAAAGTGGGTCCCAGCAAGCCCTGAGCCCATAACGCCTCTTGACAAATGGATGTTGTTTGGGTGCTGGATCCATCAGTAACCCCAAGCTTTCAGGAGCCGGCTGCATCTCGGCATGATTGCTTTAGGATGGGATGCGGGCAGGGAAATGAGTGAGCTCTTCAAAGAGCCTCAGAAGGCTCTTGTTTGGTCCTGGAAAAAGAGCAAGACTTGCTGGAGGATGAGCCCAGTGCAGGGTTTGGGATGATGTTCTTTTTTTTTTTTTTAGGGGAGCAGCGGGGTCTGTAGGTGGGAAACATCCCCAGCTGTAGGTGGGACACATCCCCAGCTCAGGCCAGGGCTCCCCAGCTTAGGGCTGCTCTTGCTTCCCTCCTCGCTCTCTGCGTGGGTTCATGCCAAAAAGTGAATAGGGAAATTGCTCTTCTCTTTGGGGTCTGATTCTGCTCTCGCTCCTGCTGTGGGAAATGGCAAAGATTTGCTGGAGTCAGCAACAGGTTTTAGCAGCCGCTGCCCCCCCAGCCCTTTCCCTGCCTCCAAGCTGGAGGAGCTGCCCCTCCTGGAGAGGAGTTATAGGAAGTGGTTGAAGACCCTTGTGCCTGTCCTGCCAGTGTCTGTGGCTGGGAAATGATGAGGACAAAAGGACAAAAAGGGGATTAAAAATCAGATTTAAAGAGGTACCACTCTGGAGCCTTTTTCCAGCCTCAGCATCCCTCAGGGGTGTATGTGGGGGTGACGCTGTGGTCGCTTCAGAGAGAGCGGTCGGCCCAGATCCGAGCCCAAAGCAGCCTGGCCCGGGCCAGCACCTGCCATCGGTGCCTTCCAGCAAAGCAAAGCCCAAAGACGTGCCAATAACTCCCCGGGGGGGGGGGGGGGGGGGGGGGGGCACGGGGACGGTTTCCAAGCTGAAGGGACCATCCATCACCTTGTTTTTCTGCTGTCAGGGAGCCCTCCCCTCGCTTGCACACGCTTGCTTTCTCTGGAGCTCGCTGGGGAAGGCAAAGGAGAGGCTGGATTTGCTCATCCGGGCTCTCAGTGAAGATGCAGCGAGCACAGCGTGGCGCAGGATTGCTGGGCTCACCGCAGCTTGGAGCATCCTTAGTTTTCCATATTTTAGCAGTAGAGCTGGCCCTGCAAGGTGCAGAGGTCCAGAGAGCAGATCTCAGGGCTCATCTTTGAACAAGGCTCTTGTTTGGTCCTAAAAATGCAATTTTCAGTGTAAACACATTTCTTTCCAGAAAGAAAAGTGGCTTTTGACCTGCCGGAGCGTTTGTTCTGGTTGTTGCTTTTCAATAAAAGCTGGAGCAATTTCTGGCTCCTCAGGAGAGTGTGAAGGGTTCCCATGCTTAAAGCAATAGAAATATTTCCTCTTTAGTGCAATTTCTTATGGAAAATAACGAGCGTGTCCACCTGCTCCTCTCTGTATGGAAAGGTGTCTGCAGCAACTTGCTGCTCCAGCCGCCTTAAAAACCAGAGCTGGGGGAATAACTCCTTCCAAATCCCACATTTGTTTGAGTTCTGCTGCTTTTCCCCGTCCGCTTCAGCCCACAAAATCCCCAGACTCATCCCTCATTCAGAGCAATTCAGGAAACAAACCCCAACATCCCCCCTCCCTGCGCTCCCCGGACCGATTTGGTCTCCCACCATTGATGGCTCTCAGGTCTTGGATTCAGCCAACACTGCATGGGGAGCCGAGGGGAAGGGAGGGGGTGTCTGGAGGATCTGCAGAGGCTCATTCACCCTCCAAAAGACCTTTCTGACTTTTTTTTTTTTTCAAGGGGGATGAATTGGGGCGTGGGGCTGGGCGATGCTCACCCTGGTGCTCTTTGCTTCCCCAGCCTTGGGAAGGAGGCTGCTCGGCTCTAACCTGTCCGTTTTCTTCACCAAGGCTATGGAAAATCCCGAAGCCTAAGCAGCATAGATGGTGTGGCAGGATCCACGGTGGGCTTGGCTCCCCTCACGTCCCGCTGCAGCTCTCCCTGTCCTCTGCGGCGTCCCTGCTCTCCCGTCCCCTCCATCCTCTAACACGCCGGCCCAGATCCCGCTTTGTCGTGTAGTGTCGCTCTGTCCGTCCCCCTCCTGCGCACACACCCCCTTCCCCACGTCCTGCACCCAGAGGAGACCGAGCTGGGACATCTCCATCGCTGAGACATGGGCTCTGACCTTCTCCAGCCCAGCGCTGCCGCCGTGCTCCCCCTGCCCGGTTTGCAGGATGTGTAACGTCTCCCATTGAACTTGTCTCGTGTCCGTGTGTTTGGGATAGTCCCCGGAGTAGGTGGTGTTGTTTTCCCCCCTTCCCCACCCCCAGAAACCTCACTCATCCTAAATAAATTGGGCCAACCCATGCGCTTCCCTCTGGTGTCGAGCCCTCCCTCCCGTGGGCCGTCTGCACTTGGGCTACAGGGTGGTGTGGTGGAAAGGCAAGGAGGACGTGTTGACTCATAAAATTATATATCCTTGTGCTGGAAATGGCTGAATTCATATCATTTTAGGTCTCTTTTTTTCCTTTTTTTTTTTTTTTTCTTTAAAAACCAGCCTCAAGTTTCTGAAGGCGACAGATGAATAAACCTCTGTTCCCTGCCCCTTTTGTTTTGTGCCTTTTTCTGCCTAAGTCGCACTCATTCTTTCCCTGCTTGTGTCTGCTTCTCCATCCACCCTCAGGGATGGTCCTGAGGCTGAAGGTGGCTTTGGCAGCCTTGGAAACCAGCCCCCAAGGTCCTGTGAAGGTGGGATGCTGTTGGTCCCTGGGCTGGGTGTGGTGATCCCGTGGAGGCTGGGATAAAAGATTGGCAAAATATATGTATGGATGCTCCCATGAAGATCTGGGAGGAGGAATGTGGGTTCTTGGGAGTGGTTGGGAAAGACGATGTGGAATGGTGGGGAAATGAGAGTTTTGAGACAAAATGCTGCCTCTGTGGATGAGGGGAATGAATCCTCTCTGGAGACGGGCGCAGGGTGATGGGGCAGAGCATCACCATGGGGACAGGAGCTGGGTTTGAACCAAGTCCTCCCCCAGCCTTGGGAGGATGAGGTTGTGGTGCCAAACTCCTTGTCGCACCGCTGGTTGTTCTCATATATATTAGTTTTTTGAGGGATGGTTTTGAAGGATCTTGGGTGTCTTCCTGAGCTAGAGCAAATCCTTCAGTCCCCTGACCTGCAGCTGTGTCTCCTTGGCTCTGCCTCCTCAGAAGCATCTGGGTCTTGGGTGGCTGGAAGGGGCTGGGTTGGTCTCAACTCACATCGTTCAGCCTCTTTCCTTATTCTGCACAAATCCAGCTAAGCGGGACCAGAGCCTGGGGACGTTCAGCCAGAAATGGGGAGCAAAGCCTAGTTTTGGGTGCCTTTAAACCCCAAGGGCTCTTTGGGGGGGTTGGGTCCTTCCCCTCCATCATGGCCAAGCTGGAGCTGGTGCTCAGGGGCTGATGCAAAGCGAGGATCCCCTTGGTGCCAGGCTGGACTGGATTTTGGAAGATCCCACAGCCTGGACCTTCTCAGGCTCCCCCATGCCTCAGTTTCTCTCTCAGCGTAGAGAAGGGTTAACACCCAGCACCTCCTGCAGTAACACTCCTTGCTGCCACAGCGGAAGAGATGCTGTGCAAGGGGGAAGCGTTAAATCCCTCGTCTGGCTTATTTTATTTTCCTCCCCACTGAGTTGAAGGAGCTGCCAGGAGGAGCCAGTCACCACATCTCCAAAACAACCCCCCCCCCTCTGAGTCCCACACGGGGCCGAGGAGAAGCCTTTGCTTTTCCTTTCACACTCCTTCTCCCTGTCCTGCCTTTGCCCTGCCCCAGCCGCACGAGTGGAGCCGCCGGAGTAGAAGGGAAGAGGGGGAAAAAAATAGAGGCAACAAACCTTGGTGCCATGAGCTGGATCTTGGGGCTCGATGGCAGGAGCCAAGCTCTGCATAGATACGGTGCTGGAGCTGGAATTTATCTGGATCTGGGGAGAAATTGGGATGAGATGCATCCCTCCTCTGCCTGGGATGTCTCATAGGGGTTTCTGACCATCACCCTGTGGTGATTCACTCCTCGCTGGCAGTGCCACGTTCCTTGAACTCGTGTGGTTAAAGGGGATTCCCACACCAAAGGGTTGGGGTACCTCAGCATGTTCAGGAGTCACCCCGAAACCCTGCGAGGGGCTGAGTGTGGCAGCACCATACGGGAGCTTCTCTGGTGCATCCTCTCCCTTCAGGAGGAGCTGAGATACCCCCGCCCGTGCGAGGGGGAAGGTCACCCTCCCCTTCTGTGAGTTCAGTGGTCTCTGAATCATAAATGATTTAACCAAGGTTGTGCACTGACTTTGGGGACGAGCCAGGCGTGAAAAAGCAGCTCTGTTGCCCTGTCTCCTGTGGGAGGAGCAGATCGAGAGACTCAAACTTTGGGATCAGCATCTCTTGAAAGCAGAGGATGAAACCTGGAGCAGCTCCTGAGAGATCCCATCCTCTCCTTTCCCCCTCCCAGGCTCCCAAACCAGCTCATCCAAACACCGAAGCCGTTTGCCCGGTGTGGAAAACCCTTGGTGGACCTCCAGAAAAATTTCATCCCCATCAGAGCAAGCAGGGTTGTGTATGAGAGCTGACATGGAGCTGGTACGATGCAATTTTTAGCAGTGGCGTTATGCAACTCGGGAGAAGGGATGACTAATGTGCAAAAAGCTCCTCTAAAACAACCAAGCCCCGAATGGGAGACGGAGGGATTTCAGTGGGAGGCACCAAACTGTTGAAAAACCCATGGCATCTTCTCCCTCTTCCTCCCTGCCGCCTTCTGAACAAGTGATTTGGAAGGGGAAAACAGCATGTTGTTATTTTCCAGCTGGGGGTCTGGCTTGGTTTTGGGAGTGAGCGAGCTGGGGTTAATCCCCTGGATAAGATTATAAATGGGGCTGGAGTGGAGCAGAAGAGCAGACCACTAAACATCTCTGTAGCCCAGGGTTTTATCTCAGTAGCCAAAATTGGCTGCCTAGAGAATAGGATAAGAATAGAGCAAGAATATATGATACTTCCCCCGAATATCCTCCCAGCCGCTTATCTATGTTTAGGGCTCTGGCGAGGAGCGCACGTTCCAGCTCAGGCAACAAGCAGCAGGGGAAAGCAAGGTTGCTTGATTTATTCTTGACGAAGGGAATAAATCAATAGGAGCCCGGCTGCCTCTGCCTGAGGCCTAAAATGGCATTAAAAATAAAAATCAACTGGTGTGTGGCAGCTGCTGGGGATGTGAGCTCGCTGCCGGCATCCCAGCCGGGAAAGGAGAGTTTCCCATGGGATGGGTTGAGTGTGTCAGGTCTGAGGTGCAGCCCTGTTCCCAGCAGGATGCTGGGACTGAGGAGGAGCTGAGGATAAAGCTCTGTGTGTACACTATTGACCTCGCCTATGTACAGCGTGGTGCCTGCAGCGTGGTACCCAGGGGAGCGTTGGTGCCCCGGGCTCTGCTCCCCATCGCGGCTGCAAACGCACGTGATGCTCAGCAGTGGGAATGGTACCAGAGGTGCTGTGTAGCATCGTTGTCCTGGCATCTGTCTGTCTGCATGTCTGTCTGAGACCAGCAGCTCTTTGGGATGAGGACCAAACCCCCTCAACCGCAGTGCAGAAAGCAGCTGCACAAGGAGCAAAACCAGAACAGCTTCATCCTTTGGATCCGAGGGGGGGTCTGGGGGCAGTTTCCCCCCTCCACCATCCATCAGCAGCTTCTTCCTTCTCTCTCTTCATCCTGGGAGACTCGGAGTCCGGTGCTGCCTGGAGACTGTGCCGCCATCCCTGGTTGCATGCAAAGTATTAATTGCTATTGTTGCAACAACCGCTCCGTTTCTCAGGAGATGCTTGAAAGAGCTGAGAAAACACAAAGGCCTGTCAGGCAACCGGGCAGGAGGTTAAGATGTCAAGAGAGTAATTGCTCTGCCCAGAAGCAGCCTGTTTCTGGCTTCCTCGGCACTGCCAGGAAAAATCCTCAGTGCTTATTTGATGACAATAAAAATAAAATAAAATAAATAGCAACCCCATCCCTTGCCCATGCTGATGAGGAATGGGGAGAGCAGAGGCAGATGCAAAATAGGATGCAGTTGAGCTTATAAATAGGAGCTTCCCAGCTCCCAGTCTGGTACTTCGTTACCTCCGCCCGGGCGATCGATCCTTACGCTCTTCCCCCATGAAAAGGTAAATGGAGGCTGGAAAGGGGCTTATGAACTGCTGGGGAGCAGGTCGTGTTCCTCCTCTTGTACCCAACCCCCGGGTAGCATCTCTGGTCCTTGCAGCATGGGAGATGCAGGTGGCTGCTGATGTTTGCTCCATCATCAGGTGCCCCCCAAGCCCTGTCTTTATGTGGTCCAGACATTGGCTGGGAGATGTTTAACTCCAACATCTGGGGTGCTTGGCCCTGTGGGGTGCTGCTGGCTCTTCAAACCCCTCCTGTCACAGTGATGAAAAGAAAAGGGACCTGCAAAATGGATCAGCCCGGGGAAGGCTTGGAGTGGGCTGGGGGCTGTCCCCATCCCCATGGGACTGTTCTGGTGTTTGGTGATGTTTCTTTTGGCACCTCCCAAGCCTCTTGTCTGCAAACAGAGCTCTGAGGGTGGGCAAGAAGAGGAGAAAGAAGTAATGAAATGCAAGTGTGCTGGCAGAGCAAAGTGGGGTTAGTGTAGGACCTACCCAAACCCTGAGCTGGAGCAGGGGGAGGCTGGCAGCTCGGGGAGGTGGTGCTTGAGGGTGTTCAGGGGGTGCTTGAAGGGGGAAAGTGGGACTGTGTGAACTCATCATCCCCATAAATTTGTGGGGAGGGGGTGGCCCTTGCAGCACCGCAGCAAACCCGGGGGATTTTCAGGGCTGGGTCACATTTTTGGGCTGTGCCAAACCTCCCACTGTGCCCACGGAGGGGCTGCAGGGCATCACCCCACCATCTGCTCCCAGGGAAGGTGGAGGAAGGAGCCGCACGGTGCGGAAGGGCTGCGAGGGTGAGTGGGGCTGGGACCCACCAGCGATGCAGAGCGGAGCTGGTAACGCTAAGCTGAGACAGGAGGATGGTTTTCTCCTGGCAGCTTTGTCTGGGGACAGCGATTAAACACATTAAAAAAACCCAAAAACATCTCAGCTGTTGTTATTTATTTTTAGTTGTGCTAATTTTTTCCAAGGCTGGGAAGCTGCTTTCCAAGGCAGGTCCCCGGAGGATGCGGGCAGCAGGTCTCGAGCTAGCACACAAAATGGTTTTGAACAGGGAGGAGGAGATGGGAGTTAAAAGCTGAGTCGTGTCCCTGGTAAATCAATTGACCTGACGGGGAATATTTCTAGCAGGCCACGAGCCCTGCTGAGAGCTTTTAGCTGCTTGCAGGAGTGATTGAGCCAGGGGCGATGATGTTTTTTAGCAGCTGCCTCGTTCATGGCCAGTGCTGGTCCCCAAATCGCTGCTGGGGGATGATGCTGGGTCCCCTGAACCGGTCCAATGTGGCAGCTCAGGAGGTGAGGACCTCTCTGGCAAGCCCTGGCATGTAAGGACTTTAATCCCATGGGTTTTTCTGGGATGTGGGGCTTTGAGCAGCCTCTGTGTCTGGGCACTGCTCACCGAGACTGCACGGTGATGCTCAATGGAGGATGAGACCTTTTACTTTTGGGGGAAACTGGTAGATTTTTGAGGATTCTGGTAGATGAGAAACTTCCCCTGAGCCAGCAGTGAGCTCTGGCAGCTGGGAAGGGCGATGGGATCCTGGGCTCCATCAGCAGAGGGGTGGCAGCAGGGACAGGGAGGGGATTGTCCCTCTCTGCTCTGCCCTCGGGAGGCCCCAGCTGGAGTCCTGTGTCCAGAGCTGGGGCCCCAGTACAAGAAAGGTGTGGGACTGGTGGAGAGGGGTCAGAGGAGCCACAAAGATGCTCAGAGGGCTGGAGCAGCTCCCCTACGGAGAGAGGCTGAGGGAGCTGGGATGGTTCAGCCTGGAGAAGAGAAGGCTGTGGGGGGACCTCATTGCAGCCTTCCAGTCCCTGAAGGGAGCAGAGAAACAGGAGGGGAATCAGCTTGTTAAAGGGCAGAGACTGGCAGGACAAGGGGGATGGAGTGAAGCTGGAGGAGGGAAGGGTTAGATGAGATACTGGGGGGAAGTTCTTTGCAGAGAGAGTGGTGAGGGGCTGGAACAGGCTGCCCAGAGAGGGGGTGGGTGCCCCATCCCTGGGGGTGTTCAAGGCCAGGTTGGATGGGGCCCTGGGCAACCTTGTGTAGCTCCAGGCCTGGAGGTTGGTGGCCCTGCCTGTGGCAGGGGGTTGGAGCTCTGTGACACTTGGGGTCCCTCCCAACCCAGACCAGTCTGGGATTCTATGATTCTATGAAACGAGATGATTTTGGAGCTGTGTTTGGCTTTGCGGGGGAGAGCTGGGTCAAACCCACGGTCAGGAGTCAGTGTTGGGTTTTGCAGCCAAATCCCTGGGTGGAAAGGGCAGTGACATGGCTTATCGGGTGGATCAGGAGCTGCCTCCCCGTCTGATGGGCCCTCGCCTGGAACCCAGGTCCTGGCACAGGGGTAGAGGCAGCGTTGTGACTCAGAGCTCCAATCAATGTTAATTAATTCAATGATAACAAATGAGAGGGAGCGAGAGACAGAGACAAGCAAAAACACTGCGGGATATTAGTGCACCAGGCTTGGCTTTGGGACATCTAGCTTGGCGTTGGCTTGGGAAGTTGTGGTCGAGCAGCTTTCTGGGAGGAGGGGGCTGCAGCAGGGGTGGCTTCTTTCCTCTGCTCTTCATCCTGAACCTGAAAATCGCCCTGAATCCACTTCTAGTGTCTCTCAGAGAATCATTTCCCAAGTGTCTGTCTCTGGGTCCATTTTGAGGCTCTGTAAAAGCAGCTGGTCCTGATTTACTGGTGGGGTAGCAGCATTTTATCCCTCACACCCTGAAAAGTTTGGGTCCCCTTGAAGTTTGGTCTCTCTTCCTCCCCTATTTCTCCCCAAATAGCTGATGAAAGCAGTGTCTAATGGCGTGTTTAATACTTGTGTCTTTAATTCCAGACACCTGCCAAGACGTCATCTCTTCCAGTTACCCCCAGGGTGAGGTGGTCACCTTCTCCTGAGCCCCGGATGGATGCAGGCAGTGCCCTGGTGAGAGATGCCTTCCCCGAGGGATGCTCTCCCCAAGGGATGCTCACCCCAAGGGATGCTCACCCCAAAGGATGCTCGCCCCAAGGGATGCCTTCTCCGAGGCGGAGGGATCTGTGCCCCACAGGATGCTTTCCCAAAGGTGGAGGGATGCTGTCCCTGAGGCCAAGGGATAATTTCCCCAGGAGGTACGTTCCCCAAGGCCAAGGGATGCTCTCTCCAAGGCTCAAGGATGCTTTCCCTGAGGCCAGAGGATGCTCTTCCTAATGCAGAGTGATGCATTTCCCCAAGGATGCTCTCTCCAAATTGCAGGGAGGCTCTGCCAAGGCCAAGGGACACATTCCCCAGGGGACATACTCTCCCCGAGGCCAAGGGCTGCATTCCCAAGGGGAGACACTCTCCCCAAAGCCCAGGGACACTCTCCCCAAGGCTGAGGGATGCTCTCCCCGAGGCTGGGACATGCATGCCCCCAGGGATGCTCTCCCTAGGGCCGAGGGATGCTGTCCCTGAGGAGCTTTGCTTGCCCATGACAGCAGCCCAAAGCTCTGGCTGTCAGCTCCACGGCTGGGGCGAGGGGGAGGGTTGGCAGCCAGGTCACCCCCCAAGAGATGCCACAGAGCAGTGGGGCCAGGAGGGGAGGTTGGGGTGCCAGGCATGGCCCCGCTCCCCTGCCTGCTGCCCGTCTCCCTGGCACACCCCTGGACTGCCCCCTCCCTTCCCCCACGCTTTCGGATGCGCCTGTGGCTCCACCCGCGCTCTGGCCCCTCCATCATCAAGCAGCTGCTGGGGACCCTTCTCCGGGGTTTCAGAGGCTCCATCAGCGGTGCCAAGAGCAGGTCACTGCACCATCACCCCCCTCTCATGGGTGCTTACCCCCGGGGTGCAGACCCTGAGCAGACGGGGCCGGGGGGGATAGTGGGTCAGTTTGGCGTGGGGACGGGGATGGGAAGCAATAGGTGAATGAGGTGGGGGGCACCCGGCTGGCCTGGAAGGGTCGGTGTCTTTCTGATGCTGTTACATATCTCTGTGATCAAGGCAATACTACCCCCATGTCCGTCTGTCCTGTTCGCATGCCTCTACCTGTCCAACCCTACTAGAGTTCGAATAAAGACCCCCATGAGCTGAGTCAGCTCCTGTACCCCTCCTGCCTTCGTGTCTTCTCACCACCAGCTCCTTGCACGCCCACAGAGCCTTGTCCTGACCCCGGGTGTCCCTGGCAGCGGGGATGGTGATTTCAGCAGCAGCGTTGCTGGGATGTTGTGGCCAAGCTCGTTGCTTTCTCACACTGCTTGGAGCGGTGCCCGCTGGAAAGCCCACGGCAGACTGGCTTCAACCTCCACGCAATATTCATTTGTTGAAGGAAAAAGCACTGCAGAGCTGACAAATGCATTGGCTCTGCCTGCCCGGGCTAGCAAAGATGAAATAATCAGCATTATGGCCACAGCGGTGCCATCCTTAGGTTTCAGAGTGAACACTGCATTAGGTGAACAGGCTGCTCCTCCCCGAGCTGTCTGGGCAGCCTGGCTGCAGAGCCGTGCACATGGTCCTGAGCTGATTCATGGCTCTGGGGTTAATATTTCACACCCTTTCAGTGCTGGGGTGCTCTTGGTGTTGCCTTTTGACTGGCTCTGAGGTGCAACATGAACCCCTGGAGAGCCAAAGAGACCTGGCACGACTCCGGTCACTGCTGCAGTGAGTTGGAGTGGCCTCAGCTGACACCTCCAGGATGGAGACTGTGGGGGCTCAACTTGTTGACAACCCACCCCCGGGGCATGAGCTCTTTTATTTGAGACACAGGGAGAGGCCAGGATGGTTAAAACCGGGGAGGAAACTGAAAAGAACCCAAAAGAAAGCAGCCACAGAAGTGAGCAATCAGTGGCCAGGGGCCAAAGAGCAATTAAAGCGAGAGCCTTCCTCCCAGGCCAGGAGTGAGATGCTCTGCTTCCTGCTGCGGCTGCAGGGAGCCCTTGTGAGCTGCTGGCTGTGCAGGGCCCTCTGACATGGCTGTGATCATGGACTGATGGATGCCCAGTGCTTGGACTGGCTGATCCAGGATGCTCAGTCAAGTGCTGGGTACCTGCATCCCCCTGGGGTCCTGCTCATGCAGCGCTGGGGGACAGCAACAACTAGTGCTCAGGACCCCTGAGGGGGACCTTGAGGGGACTGGGACAGCCTTGGAGGTGGTTTTAGGGACAGGGTGGTCACACCATGACAGCTCGGTACAGAGATGTCCCCTGGAGTGTCCCAGGCAGCAGGACAAGGTCCTGTCTCCACGCTGGACCAAGCCTTGTCCCCTCCCCATTGTGCACCACGCTGGCCATTTGCAAGCTGCTCCCCCCATCCCCTGTGTGAAAGGCAAATCCAAAGGAAGAAACCAGTGGCTCAGGGATCAAACGTGTCCCCAGGGACCCCCCCAGCTCTCCGGGGTGCCCCTCTCCTCCTCCATGGCTCTGTGAGAGAGGTAAGTTCCTCTGTGCCTGGTGAAACGTGGCCAAGCCTTTCCAAACATGCACAGGGTTGGACGTGAGCCACCAGCCAGGTAAGGTCCTTCACCCCAGGACACCCTGGGGGTGTCCAAGTGGAGGAAGCAGGGCAAGCCCCCAGCCCCCCAGCTGGTGCAGAGCTGCCTGAGCTCTTGCTCCATCATGTTGGGCTGCTGGACATGGCTGTGGGCACCCCAACTTCCCAACGGACCACAGAGACAGAGGAGGGTCTCAGGGGGTGGGGGGACAGAGATGGGAGGTTTCTGAACCCCTGAAGGAACTGGGGGGTTTTGGTCTCTGATGGTCTCTACACCTCCCTGCAAGGAGGGGGTAGTAAGGTGGGGGTTGGTCTCTTCTCCCAGGTAACAAGTGACCAGACAAGAGGAAACAGCCTCAAGTTACACCAGGGCAGCTTTAGGTTGGGTATCAGGAAAAATATCTTCACCCAAAGGGGTGTCAGTCAGGGGACCAGGCTGCCCAGGGCTGGGGGGAGCCCAGAGGGGTTTCAAAGCTGTGTAGATGAGGTGCTCATGGTCGTGGGTGGGCAGTGGGCTTGGCAGTGTGAGGTTAACAGTTGGACTCGATGAACTTAAAGGTCTTTTCCAGCCTAAATGATTCCCTGACTCTATGATTTGGGTGCTTTTGGCACACTCCCCTCCTGGCCCACGTTTCCTGGCTCACCATCCCTCAGGGTATAAACCCAGGACCAGCCAAGTGGGAGGAAGGGGGACAAGGGACAGGGATGGAGCCTGGCACACCTTTACACCCCCTGTTTTTTGCCCCAAAATTAAAAAAATCACCCTTTCCCCCATCTCCAAGAGCATTTTGGACTCTTTTCCTGGATTTTTTTAAGTCAAGGAAAGACCAAGTGGGAAGGGAGGCACAAACAGCACCTGGGGACACGCAGAGGAGGAGGAACACGGACAGAATGACCGGATGGGGGTGGGGACGGTGACAGCATCCCTGGCCTGGGGCTGGGATTAGCCAGCGGGTGCACTTAGAGGGGTTTTTATCAGGGAAAGCTGGTGCTGTCAATAAAAACAAGAGAGGCTCCGTGGCTCCGGGCCAGGGCGTTGAGCAGGGTTTTTAATTTAGGAAAGTAGCTGCCGGGAGGGGAACAGCACACGGGGAGCTGTGTCCGTGCCAGGAATACCCGAAGGGCTGGACCCAGGCTGGGAGAGGAGCTTCCCACCCAGAGCCAGGCCAGATTTTGGGGTGCTGATGCAGGGAAAAGTGGTGGGGAATGGGATGGGAGGATGGGTTCCTCTGCAGCTGGTTTGCTCTGGGACTGTTCTCCCGTGCCTCAGTTTCCCCTGAAGCAAAGATGCTTAATTGCCCCTTTCAGACAGGCAGATTTGTTGGGTGGGGGTATAAAAAGAGGGACTGCTTGCAGGGTGTGGGGTGAAGGCAGCAGTGGGATAAGTAGGGAGCAAAGCCCAGCAGGAGCTGAGCAGGTCTGGGAGCAGACAACCAGGGCTGAACCAGCTCTGGGTGAGGACAAGCTTCGTGCTGCATCTCCATCCTGGGGACCAGACCCTTCCCTTCCCCTTCCCTTGCTTTGGGGGCTGCAGTAAGATGTTGTGGCATCACCTGGGAGTATTTTGGAAGGGGGAGGCTCCCCAGTGCAGGTGTAACTCCTCTTTCTTATTGAACACCTCTGGAAAGATGAGGTGGTTCCTTCTCTGCCCTGATCCTGGCTCTCAATTGAGGATGCTGGTGCTTACCACTGTGCCTGGAAGAGCTGATGGGCTGCAGGTGGAGCTGGGAGCACTGGAGAGCTTATCAACCCACCCCAGAGCAGCCCTGGGGCTCTCTACATCTCTGGCAGTTGGTGTTGCTGGTTGTGGCTGTGGAGAAGGTAAGAGAAATGGGGCAAGGGGACACCTTACTCTGTTTGGGATTGAGGGGACCCCATGAAGCCCCTTCCACCCACTGAGCCTCAAGCTAGTGGGCTGGGTGCACATTGGCATTGGGTGGAAACCCCCTCCCCAGGGCCAATGCAATCGATTGAGAGGCCCTTTGCTGCCCAGACTCTCCAGCTCCAGTCCCACCACCCCAATCTCTACCAAAACATCTCCCCACTCCCAAGTGACTGGAACCAGTTTTCTGCTGGGAATAAGGGCTCAGGATTTCTCCCAAGGGTGGTTAAAATCTCCCTGGGGTCTGGGAACCACCCTGGCATGGCTCTACCTGGAAAACCCCTGCTCTATGCACAGGGTGCTGATCCAAATGCTGGGGCTGGGATGGACAGACCCCTCCTCTTCCCAGCCCTGTGGAGCTTCCACAGCCACTGAACTGTGGAGTGGTCCCACTGCTGCATCCCTGCATGTCCCCTTCCCATCAGTGACACTTCAGACCCTCAGTTTAAAAGGGCTGGTGCTGAGGGTGAGGGATGGTGACAGCGACTGTGTCCAGTTCCCACTCTTCTAAGAGCTAATAAATCACCTCAGAATGGCTCTTCTTTACCAGGGAGGAATGAGACCTGGAGCCTGGGCTGGTTTTACCTCTGGCTGTTCAAAGCTGGTGCCCTTCATCCCGCTGTTGCTGGAGAAGGCTCCTCAAGTCCACAAAAAGTAACTTAAAGCTTTTGGCTTTTCCCTTTTCCCTACTTTGTGCTATCCTAACATGTGCTGAGCTGCTTGGGAGGGCATGCCTGGGGTGCTGGGGGTGGCCAAGGGACCCCAGGGTGCCTGTTCCCCTCCCAGAGGCAGCAGCAAGAAACCCTGTAGCAAGTTCTCCTGTCCTCAGCCTGGAAAAATTCACCTGAAACAAGTTTTACAGGGAAATTGGCTTTTCCTGCTTGGGACAGGGGGGATTTTTCCACTGCAAACCACTGTTTGTCCCTCACCCTAAATCCTCCCCCTGTGACCTGGGGATGGCATTTCTCCTGCTTCTCCAGTTCCAGGTGGAAGTGAAGGTTTAAGCAGCATCCTGGGGATGGCTGGTGGTTTCCCCCAGAGTGGGGGCAAAAGTGAGCGTGTCACTGCAGAGTCACCCCAGAAAAACCAACCCCAAACCCCCAGCTGGCTGCTGGGCTGGATGAGCTGCTGCAAAGCAGCTTGGATGTGGGTTCATAGAATCACAGGGGTTGGAAGGGACCCCCAGAACTCGTGGGGTCCAACCCCCCAGCCAAAGCAGCTCCCCAGCTCATATTGCACAGGTCGGTGTCCAGACGGGGCTGGAATCTCTCCAGAGATGGAGACTCCACACCCCCCTGGGCAGCCTGTCCCAGGGCTCCCTCACCCTCACTGGGGAAAAGTTCTTCCCCATGTTGGTGTGGAACTTCCTATGCTCCAACTTGCAGCCATTGCCCCTTGTCCTGTCCCCACAGACACTGAAAAGGGGCTGGCCATTTCCCCCTGCATCCCATACTGAACAGCCCCAGCTCACTCAGCCTTTCCTCACAGGGGAGATGCTCCAGGCCCTTCAGCATCTCTGTAGCCTCCTCTGGACTCTCTCCAGGAGATCCCTGGCTGTTTTATCCCAGGGAGCCCAGCACTGGACACAACACTCCAGGTGGGGCCTGACCAGGGCAGAGCAGAGGGGGAGGATCCCCTCCTGTGACCTGCTGGCCATGCTCCTCTTGATGTCCCCCAGGATCCCATTGTCTCTCTCAGCCCCAGGGCACACTGCTGGCTCATGGCCAATCTGTCACCTACCAGCACCCCCAGGTCCTTCTCCACAGAGCTCCTCTCCAGCAGCTCATCCCCCAGCCTGTACTGATTCATCCCTCTCCCTGGTGTTTTTGAGAGCCTTTTAATTAGGGGGCAGAGATAATTGGGGTTAGGAGAGCTTCTCCCCTGGGCATGGGGGTCTTACAGGCTGCAATGCTGTGGAGAGGACGGGTGATGCCTGACCCCCAGCTCCAAGCATGGCTGGGACAGCTGGGAAACCTGGATTTCCTTGGGCATTGTGGCTTGAGCGAGCAGGCTCGTGCCTTAGTTTCCCCAGCTGGATGCTCCTTGCCAGGGAAGGGCGTGCTGCTGGGAGGAAGCCTTTAGAAAAGGAGACGTTTGTGTATGGTGCAGGGAAAGAAAAAAACAAGAGGAAAGCTCTGGGTGTCAGCTCAGGACAGTGCTGGAGGAGCAGAGAGCACGATTTTATTTGCCTATTACAGTCCCAGTACTGCCGGGCTGCCACATGGCTGGGGGCGCAGCGAGGGGGCTGGGGGCGCAGCGAGGGGCCTGGGGGCGCAGCGAGGGGGCTGGGAGGGCAGCGAGGGGGCTGGGGGCGCAGCGAGGGGGCTGAGGGGGCTGGGGGCGCAGCGAGGGGGCTGAGGGGGTTGGGGGTGCAGCGAGGGGGCTGGGGGCGCAGTGAGGGTCCTGGCAGTGCAGGCAGCCCCACTGTCCCGTGTCCTGGAGGTCATCATTTGCTGGATCCTGAAATCCTCAGGGAAGGGAAAGCACCGTGCCAGGTCGCTGCTTGCCATTGGGCAGCCAAGGTCACCCCATGCCCAGCCTGTCCCCGAGCTCCTCGCTGGGGACAGCTGGCTCCTTCCCCCCAGCCCATGTTGGTGGCACGTGTGGAGCTTGGCACGCCAAGCGAATACACCGCTCCTCGCTGGCTGCAAACCAGCACAGACCTTACACCTGGAAAAGGGCCTCTCAGAGAGGTGAAACAAACCCCCCAAGGACCCACGTGGTGCACGCCTCCAGCCACCCCTTCTCCACCCCTGCTCTCCCCCATCCCGCTGGTGCTGAGCCACGGGGAGGCCTGAGACCCCACTGTTACCTTCCCCATCCTTTTTTTTTTTTTTTGGGTGGTTTTTTTTTTTAGCTGATTCATGAAATCCCAGCTCTGGCGTCGCCGTGTTGCTTTAAGCTGTTTACACGAGTTCAGGAGGCGACAGCACACGGGGTATTTTTAGCTCTCTGGGTAGCAGAGCAGGATTAAAATGCAGTCAGTGTTACAGACGCTGGGGCTGAATCAGTATTCCTGCACAAGCCTCTCTCCGTGCCAGCCTCTTCCATTGAGTGTCTGAAAGACCCAAGTTTCCATGGAGACCCAGCTCCAGGGCAACCCGTTTTCCTTGGGAAAAAAAAAAACAAACCCACCACAACCCCAAACCAACCAAAACACACAAAAAAATCCCCATCACCAACAAAAAAGCAGCAGCAGGTAGGGAGTGGGAGGGAGGGATGGCTGAGAACTGGGTCCAGGGTGATGTAAACCCATGGTCCTTTCTCCGCCTGGGATGCCTGAGATGTGGGTGTCAGGTTGTGAGATGCCACTAAAAGGTGGTTGGGGATGAGCTGGGCTGCTTAGTCCTGCACTGTGCTCCTTTGGTTGGGGTTTTTTGGGTGGTTGGATGTGTCTTCTTGGTGGTGGTGGAAGCTGGTGGGAGGTCTTGGTGTCTTGCTGTGGGGGAAAGGGAGTAAGGGGGGGAAGGTGGGGTGTACCAAGAGAAGGGTGGGCAGCAGGTCAGGGAGGTTCTCCTGCCCCTCTGCTCTGCCCTGGGGAGGCTTCACTGGGAATAGTGTGTGTGGGGCAGGGCTCTCTGGGACAAGGACAGGGAGCTGCTGGAGAGGGAACAGCAAAGGGCTGTGGAGTTGCTGAGGGGACCAGAGCACCTCTCTGGTGCAGAGAGGCTGAGGGACTCGGGGCTGCTCGGCCTGGAGAAGAGAAGCCTGAGGGGGATCTGCTCAGTGCTGAGGAACCCCTGAGGGCTGGGCTCAGGAGGACGGGTCAGTCTGTGTTCAGGGGCCCCAGGGACAGGACAAGGGGCTGTGGGCACAAACTGGAGCAGAGGGAGTCCCACCTACCCTGAGGAGGAACTTCACTCCTGGGAGGGTGGCAGAGGCCTGGGCCAGGCTGCCCAGAGAGGTTGGGGAGTCTCCATCTCTGGAGACATTCCAGCCCCATGATCCTGGGCACTGCCCTGTGCAGCCTGCTGGAGGGGATGCTGTTCTGGAGGGTGGGACTGGGGGATCTCCAGAGGGCCCTGCCAGCCCCCACCAGTCTGGGATTCTGTGATTTGGGCCTGCTCTCCTGAGATGGTGGAACCAGGATTTTGTGCCCCATCTCCAGGAATTAAATAACTTAAATCAGTGGATCCTCTTACCTGTTGACACTGTGTCCTCTTCTGCCTTGAGGGACCTGTGAAGAGGCTTTGCCAGGGGCAGGCTGTCTCCAGTCCCATGTGGGAGCAGAAATGCTCTAAGAGGACGTGAGGAGGAAGATGATTGCTTTGGATCATGCTGCAGAACTGCCCTATCTTGGTTTGCCAGCTGTCCAAGGTAGAGATGTCAGCCACCAGTGTCCCATGGAGAAGAGACCAAAATGCTGCTGCTCTCCTTTATTTTCCAGCTCAGCCAATCTCTCCTCCTCTCCCTCCTGCTGTGTCTATCAGGGAAATTTGGAGAAGAAAGGAAAAAAAAATCAAAGAAAAAGATTAGTTCTTGCTAGACATTAATAAAAATTCTCCTCCCTGAGCCCATCACCGTGGTGGGGACTCATCTCAGCTGGTGCAGTGATGGTGGCAGAGTGGGTCAGCGTGCAGAAGACTCAGTGGTCCCAGTTTGGCACTGGAGAAGACTTGGCAAGAGAGACCTGGGCCTGGCTGGTCTGTAGCAATGAGGAGGTCATTTTCTTGTCCTAATAACTGCGAGGTGGTTGGTCTGTGGACTGTCTTTGTGGCCCTCTTGGAGATGTTTTTTTGATGGGGCTGTGGATGTAGGCTGCATTGAACCCCAGGAGCTGGTCACCACTCGTATGGCCCCAGCATGTCCTCCTCAGCCATGAGTTTGCCAAGCAAGTTTTCCTTGAACCCACTGAGACCTGAGCTGAAGCCAAGGTGTTTCCTCTCAGTTATTTTCCCTTACCACCACCATGATGATCCAGCATGTAGAAACCTAGAAAACCCAGCCTGGGACATCTTGTAGCTGCCCCAATGGAAGCAGTAAAGCCTGATGATATAAAGCCCAAAGCCAAGGGCAGCTCTTGGAGTGGCCAGTCCCATCACTGCCTCCTCACGTGGGACTGCCACCTCTGCATGGACAGAGCCATGGGTGACGTGCAACATGGTGCAACTTCTGGGCAGGGTTGGGATGGATCATGTCGGGAGGGATGAGCTGCTCCTGGGAGCAGAAGGGCTCCTCAGATCCAAAGCTCATGGTGAGGTCTTGTCCTACAGCAGGATCTGAGTGCAGGTGGGCTTCATGGGGAGATGGAACAGGGATTTTGCAAGAAGGCCATGGGTGGGCACGAGCCACCAACCCCCTGATGCAGTCAGGTACCTTGGAGCTTTTTCCTCTGCACTGGGATTTAAGTATGGGATGCAGGGGGAAATGGCCAGCCCCTTTTCAGTGTCTGTGGGGACAGGACAAGGGGCAATGGCTGCAAGTCAGAGCATAGGAAGTTCCACCCCAGCATGGGGAAGAACTTTTCCCCAGTGAGGGTGAGGGAGCCCTGGGACAGGCTGCCCAGGGGGTGTGGAGTCTCCATCTCTGGAGAGATTCCAGCCCCGTCTGGAATATGAGCTGGGGAGCTGCTTTGGCAGGGGGTTTGGACCCCAGAGCTCTGGGGGTCCCTTCCAACCCCTGGGATTCCATGATTCTATGCTTCTATGATTTGGCATTTAGGGTTTTTTCCAAGCTGGTTGAGAGCTGCTGTGGTGGAACAAACCTGCTCAGATTTCAAGGCAGAGTTTGTGCTTTCCCAGCCTTCAGCTACAGGGGAAAAACTGAAATCCCATCTGCAGGAAAACTTCCTCAGTTTCTCAAAGGCAGAGAAATGGGTGTTGAAACCCCTGTGTCCTCTGAGCAAAACCCAAGTTGAGAGTCTGTACCAAACAGAGTGGTTTCTCCTGCAGTGTTTTGCAGCCTGATTGATTAATATTTTTGCCCAGGCCGAGCACTTCCTGTGAAAAGGCTTCTTTTGATCTAAAAACTGTTGTCATTGGCTTTTTAAAATTGAAAACCACTTCCACTTTCATTAATAGCTGTTCCCCCATCCCCAGCCTGTGCTCAGCAGGCCTGAAACAGCTCCTGTCCAACGGGTTATTTTCCAGGGCTGGAAACAGCTGAGATGATGGGCTTTTATCTGCGTTCATGGTGAATTTAGGCAGACTTGTTCCTATTCAGCCTGCGTTCAGAAAATGGTCTGGTTTTCTTGTTCTGGGTAATAAAGGGGGAGGGAAGTCATCTTTCAGCCCAGCTCCTTGGTTTTATGTAGCCTTGGAGATTGTTTCTCTCCCCATGGAGTCAAGGGGCTGCTACAAGAGGGACTTGGGAGTTTTGGGCTCTTCAGTGAGGGCTACAAGAGGGACCTCAGTGTCTTGGGGTTTGTGGTTCAGCTCTTGGATCTTGGCTTTGGCTGATGCTTGGCATGGGTTAGTAGAGGACTAGCATCTTGGGTTAGGAGAGGACTAACATCCCAGTGCTCTCCATGCTACTGGGTTCAGGGGCAGGTTTGGTACCTGGGCATGGTGGCACACCACGGTGGGAGTGTCATACTCCTGACCCTGCCAGATGCTCGGTGGTAACAAGGCTCTCTTTGTGTGTGTGTCTCAGAGGCTGCATGAAACACATGCAAATGAGTTGCCTCTTATCACTGGGCTGCTCCATCATCAGCCTTTTGTTTTTCCACAGTGGGGGCCAGTCTTTGTCTTTGCTTTCTGCTCACAGCAAATACTATTTGCAGGACAGCCCACAGGAAAAACCCAACAACAGACCAGAGAAACCCCAAACCAGCTGCAGCACTCCAGAGATCACCAGGCTTTGTTGTGGTAACCTGCCTGAGTTGGGCACAGGACCCTGTGCCTCTCCTCTGGGAGAGGATGGCTTGTGCAGCTTCGTTCCCAGCACTGATGGGATGCAGGGATGGGTGGGCAGTGCATGGGGTGGGGGGGCAGGGGGGAGATACATGATAAACCTGTCATGTTTAAACCCTGGTGGGAAACGTCCCCCTGTTTGCATAGAGCATCGTGTGTGGGGGCTGCAGGAGGCTTGGCCAGGGACAGCAGGGAGATGCTCTAAGAGCAGCTTGCAGTGAGGATGCTCTGGTTGCTTCCAGCTGGAGTAAAGACCACCTCCTTCCAGACTGCAAGCAAAGGAAGGTCATCCGTGCCCAAGCAGCTCTGCCAGGCTGCGGCGGCACCTCACAGGGTCAACGCTGGCCTCGTACCCTGGTCAGGCCCCACCTGGAGTGTTGTGTCCAGTGCTGGGCTCCCTGGGATAAAACAGCCAGGGATCTCCTGGAGAGAGTCCAGAGGAGGCTCCGGAGATGCTGAAGGGCCTGGAGCATCTCCCCTGTGAGGAAAGGCTGAGTGAGCTGGGGCTGTTCAGCCTGGAGAGAAGAAGACTAAGGGGGGACCTGATTAATGTTTATCAATATCTGAAGGATGGGATGCAGGGGGACATGGCCAGCCCCTTTTCAGTGTCTGTGGGGACAGGACAAGGGGCAATGGCTGCAAGTCAGAGCATAGGAAGTTCCACCCCAGCATGGGGAAGAACTTTTCCCCAGTGAGGGTGAGGGAGCCCTGGGACAGGCTGCCCAGGGGGGTGTGGAGTCTCCTTCTCTGGAGAGATTCCAGCCCCATCTGGACACCGACCTGTGTGACCTGTCCTGGGGAGCTGCTTTGGCAGGGGGTTTGGACCCCATGAGCTCTGGGGGTCCCTTCCAACCCCTGTGATTCTGTTCCCTCTGAACACGTTCCACTTCTTCCCTGCAAACCCCCTCTGGTCCCTCTCCGTGGGATCCCCACGCTTCAGCCTCTGCTTTGCATTTATAGCTGCCTTTTGCAGCTCTTTTGTTATTTTCTGCTGTTCATTTGAAAAAAGCAGCTGACACCATCGCGCTGGTTGAGGAAGGAAACTATTTAGGGACATAACTGGTGGGTTTTGGAAAACTTACCATAAGGGGAGAGCTGTGGTTCCTTCCAGCCTTGCATCTGCCCAGCTCCCTGCCAGCCAGCTCTGCTTAAGGGGATGCTTTTCACGGGATGTTAATGACTCAAATACCACGGAGCAGAATAATTGGGAGTCAGCAGGAGCCGGGGGCTCTTCGTGCTTCCCCAGCGCTCGTCCCTCTCGGAGAAGGACGTCACGTTCCCCTAACTGTTGAAACATGGCCTTGGTGTTGAAAGGCAGCGTGAGCTGATGAGCTTGGCAGGGCTGGGTTTTGGAGGGAGAACTGGGTTTTTAGGAGGTGGGGGCTGAACTGAAGCAAGTCCTTTGGAGCAGTGCTGGGAGGCGGAGAGGGACAGTCGGGGAGGTGTGGGTTCTCCTCTCTGGTCTTGGTTGTGATTGTCATGGGTGGGGGGAAATGTGTTGGCTCTGAGCATCAAGCTGAGGGCTCCTGTATCCTGCAAAACGATGGGTATGAACTGGGGGCAGATCTTGTGGAGCCCCCTTGGTGTCCCCCATCCTCTGCCAAACCCCGTGGGAGACACCGTGGGTACACGTGCCTGGTCGTGGAGCTGCTCTCCTCTCTCAGGCAGTGTCTGCTGCCCCTTACTTGCAATTCCTGAGGTTTTTTTTGCTTCTAAATTTAAGCCCTTTTGGGGCAGGAGGGGTATGGATGGGGGGAGAAGGAGGAGGGGAAGCGTTTCTCTCTCCAGGCCCATTGTCTAATCAAAGGGAGATGGACTTTAAAGGCTTCCTATTCAGTGTGGAGCTGATGGGGAACATGCATCATTAGAGATGTTCAGGTGCCCCCGTTCCCCAGCACCTCTTTGAAATCGCTGGCAGCTCCTCAGCCTCGGCGTGGCAGGGGGGAGCCACTGGCTGCCCAGCACAGCCATGTTGTCCCACTCCTGGCACCGTGCAGTCATTTCCTTTCCATGCCACAACAGGGATCAGGTCTCTGTGAAAAGCAACTTAAACACAGCAGCATCTCCCCATCCTGAACTGCAGCACATCCTGTGTGCACGTTCATCCCCCTCTGGAGTTGTGCAGATGTTACTGGAGCCAGCGAGCCATTTGGGGATAAAACAGCCTGCTTTAGTCCCAGGGATGCTTTTCTCTTGTCCTAAACCAGCCATACCCAGAAAGCCAAGCCAGCAGGAGGGAGGTGATGCAGATCTCAGGGCTCAGCTTTAAACCTGCACAATGTATTTGGGTCAGGACCCACTTTTCTCCCCTCTGTTGGGTAGTGTTTGGGGCAATACGGGGCCAAGAGACTGTGCAAAAGGATCTGTTGAGGGCTTGTGGGGGGAGAACTGGGGGCTGGGGGGGAGCCACGGGAGCAGGGGGTGCTGTTGGCTGCTCAGGGAAGCGTGTGGAGCTCACACTGAGGATGCTGCTGTTGGCAAATCGATGCTAATCCTGTTGTCTCTGCTGCAGAGCTGGCACCACCCCAGCAGGCTGAGGGTGATGGGCTTGGCTGGGGAGATGGGGGTGCGGGGGGGAAACCCAAGTGCAGGTGTAACTGGGATGGCTCATGAGTCTCTGAGGCACTTGGGTCCCTCATTGCTGCTGAGTGATCCTAAAGCAGGTGGAACGGGGGTCTCCTGCATGCAGAGAGGGCAAAGAGCAGCCCGTGCTGAGGAGGGAAGGTCTCCTGCCTCTCGTGGCCACAGGCCATGGCTGCTCTTCTCAAAACCTCACCAGGAGGAAGGCAAAAAAGAGATGTTTCTTAGTGAGCCCCATCACCTTTGTTCCTGGGTCCTCTCCCCACGTTTCCTTGCTGCTTCTACCTGCAGTTTCCAGACTGCAGGACAAAACCACCCCCTCTGCCCTGCCACCCCAGCAGGCACCCACACCCTGTCCCACCTCAACACCCCATTGCTGACTGCGTTTCCATGGGATGAGCCTCTTCCCAAGGGGCAGGAAAAAGCATCTTCCAGGTTTCTCCCTGCAAATCCCCCCTGTGGAAGTTGCAGGTGGATGGGGTTTTGAGTTGAAATTGGGATCAGTGCATCCTGGCTGGCTATCAGCCCTGCTAATCACCCCCACTCCCCCACCCAACCCCCTGAGCTGCTTTGTGCTGATATGGCACTGAGCAGCCCCCGAAGACCCTCCCCAGCCTTGTCAGAGCCAGGCAGTCAGGGTGGGAATGAGGACAACCTGCTGGGCTGGCCAAGTCTAATCAGTCAAATGGGGGATACAAACTGCTGGGGTGGGGTGGGAATAACCCAGGCACATGTGGCACAAACCCATTGTGCCCAAGGTGGGTGGGAGAGGAGCAAACTGCCAGCCCTGGGTTCTGCCACCGATGTGCTTTTTAGCCTTGGGCACATCACAGAATCACAGGGGTTGGAAGGGACCTCGACAGCTCATGGGGTCCAACCCCCTGCCAAAGCAGCTCCCCAGCTCCTATTGCACAGGTCGGTGTCCAGACGGGGCTGGAATCTCTCCAGAGATGGAGACTCCACACCCCCTGGGCAGCCTGTCCCAGGGCTCCCTCACCCTCACTGGGGAAAAGTTCTTCCACTTAACCCCCAGACTCAGCTCTGACATCCCATCTCCAGGCTGCCAGCAGAATCACAGAATCACCAGGTTGGAAAAGACCTTTGAAGATCATCAGGTCCAACCATTCTCATCCTAAACTAAACCAGATCCCTGAGCACCTCATCTACCCATTTTTTGAACACATCCAGGGAAGGTACCTCAACCCCCTCCCTGGGCAGCCTGAGCCAGGCCCTGACAGCTCTGCCAGGGAAGAGCTTTTCCCTCCCATCTGCTCTGACCCTGCCCTGGGGCAGCTTGAGCCCATTGCCCCTTGTCCCATCTCCTGTCCCCTGGCTGATGAGACCATCGCCCACCTCTCTGCACCCTCCTGGCAGGGCAGTGGAGGGGTGAGAAGGTCTCCCCTCAGCCTCCTCTTCTCCAGGCTGAACACCCCCAGCTCCCTCAGCTGCTCCTCAGAGGATTTGCCCTCCAGCCCCTTCCCCAGCCTGGTTGCCCTTCTCTGGACTCGCTCCAGGACCTCCATGTCCTTCTGATGGTGAGGAGCTCAGAACTGGACACGCTGCCGCTTCCCAAAGGCTGCTTTGCTGGCTTTTATTTCTTGGATTATGCTTATTTTTCTGTGGCTAGGAGAGACCATTGTGTTCAGTAACTTTGCCTTCCTGCATGAGACAGGCCATAGAGCGCTGGCGGTACCGAGCCTTGTCATTAGCCTTGATTGCTGCGGAGGGAACAGGAGCGGGGAGAGCGGCTCCACGGGTGGGGAGCTTTTTAAAGCAATCACCTACAGCCATGCAACCTGTTATGAACACTCTCTGCATAACCAGGATGGATTTGTTATGTGCACAGGGGACGTGGGTAATGACAGGAAAATCACCGTCCCTTGACAGACTGCCGTGCTCGTTGGGGGAAATTAGGGGGGTTGGTGTGGTTGCAACCCCCAGCTTGGGGCTGCTTTGCTCGTGCAGGTGGGGATGGTGGTGGTTGGCGAGCCAAAGGGCTGTGTTTGGCTCTGCAGGGCCTGCCTGGAGCAGGGCTGGCTGCCTGGCTGTGCTGGCGAGCACAGGGAGCCGTGCCGGGTTAATTCCTGGGTAGGAAACAGCAACGTCAAATGCTTGATCCTCCCTCTGCCTGATCGTCCTCCGCGTTCACCACCGGGCTCTGGCCATGGTGTCTGCTCAGATCTGCCTCCTCCATCCCTCCTGCCAGCATGGGGAAGAGAGGACTGGTGGTTTTTAGCAGGGGAAGCTCCAGCCTGGGCAGCACCTCGCTGTGTGGGGGCTGGATGGGAATGCAATGGGACCTGGGTGGCTAAAGTCTGAGCAGCCTTTGGTTTTGGGTGGGAGGAAAGAGGCAGGAAGTGTCCTGAGATGGTGGAAGACCTTGGGATGGGGGAGAGCAGAAAGTGTGATGAAGTCTTGGGTGGAGGTGCAGACCCTGGGGAGCACAGCGTGGATGGGTAATTAGGAGGGGATTAGGGGCCAACGTGATCACTGGGACACCCCCAAGGAGCAGGACAGGAGGAAGGGATTTAGCCTGGTGCAGCAGAGGAGCCACTGTCCCTTTGCCCTTTATCCCTCCCTCCTTCTGCTCAGCTTCCCTGTGCCCACGTCCCACCACAGCTCCATCACTGGCTGGGCAGCCTCTGCCCCTCCAGCCCTTGGGTTTCCCCCTCCTGCTCCACAAAGCTTGGGGAGGAGGAAGGATGAAATGCCTTGAGGAGCCTCTGGAGCCAGATCCAGCCCTGCAGCAGGGTGCTGCTGTGTCCTGGGCTGCGTGGGGACCTCACCTGCTGCTGCAGAAGGGCAGGGAAAGGAGGGGGAGAGAGAGGAGAACAGGCTGAGCTCATCAAAGCATTCACAGGCTGGCTTCCCTCCTCTATGATTTTGTTTAAATTAAGCCATCTGCCCACATTAAATGGTAAATTATCTCAGCTGCTGCCTGTGTCCCCGTGGGGACAGTGGCTGGAGGAGAGGGGGATGGCTGCAGGGCTGCACCCCTGGCCTTGGGCTCCCGTGGAGGTGGGTGTCATCTCCCCTCCTGCATCCCAGAGACAAGCCCCTGGCAAACCAGAGCCAGTCACCTGGGAAGGTCACAGCCCTGCTCCATTGGCCCTGGAGGAGGGTTAGGAACCGGTCTCTAATCCATCTAATCAAGCTGAGCGTGGTGTGACCTTCCTTGGCTCCTGTCCTTGGGAGTCCTTTTCCGGGCAGCAGCGCCTGCGTGAGCGACAAGAGCTCTCACCAGGATGCTGGAAGGGATGGAGGGCCTGGAGCTGCCATGGGGAATGGCAACCTGGGTGGGATTTTGCTCCCTCCCCTGTGAAGAGAGGAGATGTGCCCTGGTCTGGTGGGTGAGGGAGGAGCTTTTCCCCAGGTTCTTTAACTTGGAAAGACCTTCCTGGTCCTTCAAGGATGTCTCCAGAGGTGAAGCCTGCTCTGGGTGAGCACCCACAGTTGGGATGGGGGGACCTTCTTCCTTTTGGACAGCTCAGAACCAGACCCAAACCCTGCTGCAGGGTCCCAGCCTTCAGGGACCCTCCCCTCTGGGCTGCCAGATTCAGCTTCACTTGGTGTCCCCTCTGCTCCTGCCACGCTGGGTGACCACTCCTGTGGCAGTGTCAGCACATGGCAACAAAGACAACTGCCACCTCACCCTCCACACAGCACCCAGCGCTGTGCCAGCACCCCAAAAACAGCCTCTCTCTATATACAGTTGCTTGTCCTGGGGAGGGGACAGGCTTTTGGTGCTCATTGCCAGCTTCTTGCTGCGACCTGACTCTTGTCATCACTGCAATGAGTTGTGCAAGTTATGGGCCCTCAGGGTTGTGTCAGGGACGTGCTGGGTGGCTGGATGGACACAGCTCATCGCAAGCTGCTCTCTGGCACCAGCCCCCTTTAGGGGCCCTCTGCAGAAGTGGGGAGTGCTGGGAGGGACAGGCAGGGCTGGGGGGCTGTGGTTTGCTAGGGGAAGGGGTGGGAGACCATCGGTGCTGGGGGAAAGGATTGAGGTGAAAGCAGCAGGTGAGAAGAAAGAGAAACAGAGGGTAGAGGGGGTGTTAGGGGCTCCAAAGTGCCCTGTGGCTCCTGCTGCCAAGGAGCCCTGTTTTAAGGAGAAAAGCTGGGTAGTTGGGTGATATCCTCTGTTTAATGTGTTTATTATGGGTCACTGGAAAAACCCCAGCCCATGCTCTTGGGCTCCCCTGGGACTTAGTGATGGGTGCTGGTGCTCAAGGGAAGAACCTCCCTGCTCTGCAGGGTCCCAGCTGAGACTGCAGCTCCATCTGCCCAAGCCTGCCCTGGGAGAACCCCTCGGTCCTGCTCGGCAGGGGCCCTGCCGAGGTGCAGAGACACCTTCTCTCCCTCAGCTAAAACAGAGTCAGTAGCGAATAGCACCCATTCTGTGGCCACTCTTCTCCTTCCTCCCACCCGTCCCTCAGCCTCTCGCAGCCGCGGTGCGTCAAGCGCAGCGGGAGCCGGGAGCCTGAGGCGTGGGGCTGCTCCCCGCGGCGTGCCCGGCTCTGGCATGCAGCAGCTCAGGGTGTCCTGGACCTGCACCAAGAGCATCTGCAAACAATTTGCCTTCGCAGAAGCTCTTGGCAGTCGGCCTGGCTGGTCTGAGGGCACGGGCTGGGGCTGTCCCAGCCTCAGCAGGAGTGCCAGGGGCTTTGTGGCTATCTGTAGCTCCCAGGGATGGTGAGGAAGGTGGTGAGATCTGGGGTGTGGCTTGTGACACTCGACTTTTCTCCCTTGGTGTAACGTTACCTGAAGCTATAGGGTCTCCTCGCCATGTCTCGGTGGTCTCCTGGGGTCAGTTCCCCCCCTTAGAGGCATTTCAGGACATCTCACCCCATCTGTGCTTGGTCTGGGTGTGTTTGCCAGGCTGTGGCATGCAGGAGCTGCTGAGCTAGAGAGAGGAATCCCAGATCCATCCTGTGCTGAAATACCAACACAGAAGCCAATGGAGCATCTCCAGGACCAACTGTGCAACAGGACTTGCAAAGGACCTCGGCTGAAGAGGAGTTTCACAGTAAGCCACACAGTTCCCCATCTTCAGCTCCTCTGTCCCATCTCCCAGCCAGAATCTGGGGAGAATTCCTCTGGCAAGCCAAGAGTGGCTGCAGCTCCAGCCAGGAAACAACCTCAGTGCCAAACCCCAAATGTGTAGCAGGCGCCCAGGGAGGGATGGGCTGCACCAGCTCCCACACTTGAGCTTGTCAGGAATGCAGCCAGGGTGTCAGTGGTGGGGACAGCATCTCAGTGGAGATGGCACCCAGATTACCAGAAGCCTCTTCCCTGGGGTCATTAAGAACCAGGCAAAATCAACTGGCCCCTCTTAAAGCTTTCTGGAGAGGTTTGGGCTGAAATGGAAGCTTGGAGTGTCCTCAGGCTCTGAGATGTTTGCTCCTGTATCTGGGCTCCTCCACCTGCCTCGTGGGACAGTGTGGAGGAGGAATCCAGGCTCACCTGATGGTTAAAGCTCACTGGTGAAGTGCTGGGGCTGCTCGCCAGCATGGTGCAGACACAGGTTCAAATCTTACCCCAGGGCAGAGGGGCTGGGGAAGCTCCCTGGGAGGTGGGGCCTCGACAGGGACCCATTCCCTCTCTGGGATCCCTATGACTGTGTGCTTGGGTCTGTATTTCCTGAGGGATCCCAGTGAGTCAGCACTTCCCAAGGGTTGGAGGTGTCTGAGCAGCTGGGGAAGTGTCAAAAAAAAAGCCCCAACAAAGGTAAAGGTGGGTTACAGGTGAGGAAATCTGTACCAAAAACAGTGTGGCCAGTAGGTCTGGGGAGGGGATTGTGCCCCTGTACTGGGCACTGGGGAGGCTGCACCTCGAGTGCTGGGTCCAGTTCTGGGCTCCTCACCATCAGAAGGACATGGAGGTCCTGGAGCGAGTCCAGAGAAGGGCAACCAGGCTGGGGAAGGGGCTGGAGGGCAAATCCTCTGAGGAGCAGCTGAGGGAGCTGGGGGTGTTCAGCCTGGAGAGGAGGAGGCTGAGGGGAGACCTTCTCACCCCTCCACTGCCCTGCCAGGAGGGTGCAGAGAGGTGGGTGATGGTCTCTTCAGCCAGGGGACAGGAGATGGGACAAGGGGCAATGGGCTCAAGCTGCCCCAGGGCAGGGTCAGAGCAGATGGGAGGGAAAAGTTCTTCCCTGCAAGAGTTGTCAGGGCCTGGCCCAGGCTGCCCAGGGAGGGGCTGAGTCCCCAGCCCTGGGTGTGTTTAACAGAGGGTAGATGAGGTACTGAGGGATCTGGTTTAGTTTAGGATGGGAATGGTTGGACTTGATGATCTTCAAAGGTCTTTTCCAACCTTGTGATTCTGTGAAATCTGGGATGGGAGGGATGGGAGGCATGGGAGGCAGGGATGGAAAGCCACAGAGAAGCAGCAAGGAGGCAATCCTGCTGCTTCCCACTCAGCCCACCCCAAGGAGCCAGACAAAATCCCCACCACTACCTAAGAAATTCCCAAACCAAAGCAGAGAGGCTGAGGGGGAACCTGCTGCGGGGGCAGAGGGCTGCTGGCCAGTGGGATGGAGCTTAGTGCTGGGAGTTAATGGCCTGTGGAAAGGCTGGATGGTGAGGGTGAGGGGCAGAGCCTGAAGGGCAAATCACATCTGCGGAGAAGATGAATGAGTTGGTTGCCCAGGATGAAGGATGGCGGCTTCTCAAGGGCATCGGTGGGAAGAGGAGGGGGTGGGAGGCTGTGGTGGAGCTGGAAGGGTTAACTGAGCACACCCTTTTCTCAGCAGCAGTGGAGACTTGGGTTCTCCACTGGCTTGTGTTCCCCCTGGCAGCGTTTCGGGGCGATAAACCCACCTGTGTGTTCACACACACTCAGTGCCCTTCCCCTGGGGGCTGTTTTGGGTAATAACCTCTTCCATCTGGAGGGGGGGAGATTGCCCACACGTGTCAGGACTGAAAGCTGTGAAATGGCTTTGCTAGGGCTGGAAGGGAAGATGGTTTTGGGGCTGTGGCTGGACCTGCTGGCGCTGAATGCAGCAGGGATGTGCCTTTGATTTCAAGCCTGGACTGAAGACTGGCCCAAAGCATCAGGCCCACGAGCAAGTCTTGTCCTTGCCATGTAGATTTAATCAAATTTAAGACTACAGAGGGTCTAAAAGCCCCTTTGGGTGCCTGGGCAGGGCCACAGAGGGGAATATTTCACCTTGGTCACTCTTGGGTGGTGATCAGCAGCACCATGAAGCGGGGAGGGAGGGATAGACCCCACTGTGCTCTGCCCTGGGCCAGCCCTGGCTGCTGTTCTTGCTCAGCCATGTCTGCTCTTTTTTGGACTGTTTTTTTCTCTTCAGCCAGCCAGGCACCCCATCTCCCAGACAGGAGAGATGAAAATGAGCTCTTGTCCTCTGTGGAGGAGAAGATCAGGGAGAGACACAGAAAAAGTGAGGAAATTAAGCAGAAATAGCTTCAGGGGTCATTTAAAAATAACCCCACGACTCCCTTAAATATCTATTTAGCAAGAATTCACAGTCCATGGCCGAGGGAGCTCTGGGCACCAAATGTACAGAGCAGTTTTTGATAAAGGCCCCTGGGATGTAGCACAGTTGAAAGGGGAAGGAGGCTCCAGGGATGGAGATGGGGTGGGTCCCACACTGTGCCTGGGGCAGGGGCTGCAGGGTTGCTCTCAATCACCTTCCCGTGCCTGTGAACTGCCCTCACCCTGCCTAAAACCCCATGTTAAGCCTTTTGAGTCTCTAAAAGAAGGTTCTTTTCCATCAAAGACTACCATCAGGCCAAATCCAGGGCTCTTGTTGATGGGGTAGGGCTGGCAACACAACCCTTGGAGAGCTCGGGCTGCCAGGGCTCTCACCAAGCCTGTCCGTGGCAGGTTTCAGTGCCACTGCCACATCCATCGTGGCTCTCCTTCCTCAGGAGGAACCTGTGCTGGTCCCTCTGCCTGGGGGAGGACAGCCTGGCGTGGATCCTTGTCCCCACAAGGCTGGGAGCAGATGAGGAGGTGTTGGACTAAGCCCAGCCCCTCTGGAGGAGGAAAGTGCTGACGGACCAGCTAGAGCGATGTAAAGGCATGGCATTGTATCCATAACAGTGTCCATGAGGAGACACGAGCAGCAGGTGTGGTCCTGTGGGAGGAAGAGTATGAAGACACCATGGGGCTGATGCTTGGCAGCTGTGAAGCACTGGGATGGACAGGAACAGCTCAACACCCCTCGCAGCACCTGGCCCATTGGCTTGAGGTCCCAAAGTGTTTTCCAGCTCTTGGTTCATAGAATCATAGAATCCCAGACTGGTCTGGGTTGGAAGGGACCCCAAGGATCACAGAGCTCCAACCCCCCTGCCACAGGCAGGGCCACCAACCTCCAGGCCTGGAGCTACACAAGGTTGCCCAGGGCCCCATCCAACCTGGCCTTGAACACCCCCAGGGATGGGGCACCCACCCCCTCTCTGGGCAGCCTGTTCCAGCCCCTCACCACTCTCTCTGCAAAGAACTTCCCCCTAATATCTCATCTAACCCTTCCTTCCTTTAGTTTTAATCCATCCCCCTTGTCCTGTCATTGTCTATCCGTTTAAAAAGTTGAATCCCCTCCTGCTTATAAGCTCCCTTCAGGCACTGGAAGGCTGCAATGAGGTTCTTTGAGAGGAAGACGATTCCCTCACTCCTAGGGCCACCCTGGACTAAAGACCCTGTCCCAGCACAGCCCTTGTCCCCCAGCTCCCAGGTCTGCCCCAGGAGCTGCGTGATCAGCCAGAGCCAGTGAATTATTCATCCCTTTTCTGTGGTGCAGAGGATCCCATTACGCCCTGGAGAAGGGTCTCCTTGAGCAGCAAAGCCTTGCCCAGAGCTGTCAGCTTGGAAACCCAAGAGCTTGAGGGAATTCAAGTCGTGCATTCCTTCCTTGAGCCCAGCGTGGCTCCGACAGCACACTCAGGAGGGCTGTTGACTTTGGGGCCCCGACTGAAGGTTGGTGGGTGTCTCCTTACAGACCCGTGGGCTTTATTGATTGTCTCCTGCCCAAGTTCCCACCCTATCCAGATGGTAAGTGCTCTCCTCGGGATGACAAACGGAGCTGCCAACCTCTGATTTATTTTAATTGCAATTTTCCCCTCCCGCTAGCGACATAAAGACGTGACAAACGTGTGCTGGGAGATACTGGGGGTATTTGATGCTTGGTGGGGGCATCATCCATGCCCACATGCTCTCTCTGAAAACTCACAGTATGGGGAAACTGAGGCACTGGAGCTGGTTAGAAGGAGGTGCATGGGTGACAGGCACATGGGGAAGAAGAAACTGGTGTTGGGCTGCCTGTGTGTGGTAAGGCAGGGAAGAGGGATAATGAGGGAAAAAATCCAGAGTTTTATGGTCAGCAGGTGTGACCTCCTAGCAGAAGGGTTCCAGGCCCCATCCAGGCTCCTTGCCCGTTGCATGGGGCAATGCACTTCAGCAGGACATCTCTTTCGCTTGGGAAGGTGTCGGAAGGGAGGGAAGATGTTGTGAAGACTTGGTCTGTTTTCTCTCCAGGCTGCAGGCAAAGCTGTCCCAACGGGATGGCAGAGGACGTGCTGCTTGGCATGATGCTCTCTGCTCCCAGCGTGGCTGGAGCATGTCACAGGGATGAGCTGTGAGATGTGAGGCGCCCTGAAGACTAAAGGGTGATGGGGGACTTGGCGTTTTTGTGACAGCGTTTGGCACAGCAGGAACAAGGTATCAGTCCTTAAGGGCTGGAGGAGAGGGCACAGGGTGCTTGGGAGCTGGCTGGCACTTGGGGTCACCTCTTTGCTCCCCCATGTGAGTGCTGGACTCCCTGCAGGCTCCTGCCCAGCTCCTCCCTTCCCGGCTGCAGGGTCCCCACAGGCTGTGTCCTTGCTTTCCTCTCTGCTGGGACACAGGGACAGGGTGCAGGTCTCAGCTGCTGGGAGCCAGGCACGGGTGCCACTGGCTGGCTTTTCACAGCATCCCTCAGCACTGCCTCTCCCTCCCGGAGCAAGTGCCACTCATCCTGCAGCCACATCACGCATGGCAGTGATGGTATAGCTTGGAGCAGGGATGGGGAGGGGTCGCCCCATGCTTTGCCTCTCTCCCTGTGTAAGAATCCTCCTCCATCAAAGGCACCCAAGAGCCCTGGCTGAGACTGAGCCCCATCTGGGGTGTTTGGGTCATTTTGGGGGTGAGGTCCCCTCCTCTGGAGCCACCACCTGTTTGCTGGCTGCCTGGCAAGACCCAGCTCAGGCAAAGCTGCTGTGATGGTTGGTCATGTCCCAGCTGTGGCAGCGTGCCTCTGTGCGGTGACAACGATGGCTGGAGCAGAGGGTCCAGCATTTAAAGGCGTCTGCCTGCCAGGATCGTGGGGTCTCATCACTGCTCGTGTGACCACGGACACGCTGAGTCCTTCTGTGCTGTGCTGTGGCCCCAGCAGGACGGCTTCACTGCCCTCCCTGCTCTTAGAGAGAGGAACGGAGGCACGGGGTGATGATGGAGCAGTTCGCTGACTCTCGGTGGAAGGGTCTCTGAGCAGAGTAAGATGTAAAATTGGGCTCCTCTGAGCTTAGGTAGCGATTGGAAGGCAAAGGCACCAGCTTGCAGGGGGCAGATGGACCGGAGATGGGCGTGAGCCAAACCACCTGAAGCCTGTGGATGTATGCAGCATCCCAGGGAACTGCTTGGCTTCCTCGGGCTGCATCCCCACAGGAGGTGCCGAGGGGCCCTGCCAGGGCAGACTGGGATGGGCACCCAAAATCATCTGCCTCCATCCTGTATGGACATCGCTGTCCTGAGCAGGGCCACCCAGGGGAGAGCAGCTGGGACTGGACAGGGCAGGAGGCTGAGAGCATGGAGGGTCCCTGGGTGCTCAGATCTTTGTAATTACAGATTCGTGTCTGTGCACCAGCCACCCTCAGGACACAGGGCTTCGGTGAAGGATGTGACCCTGCAACGTGATCCTGGATCCCCGATCCTGCCTGAACCCTCTCTCTCTACTTCGGGGGTTTATTTTTCCCTCTCCATTAATCTCTGAATATTAGGTGGAAAGCCAACAATTACTGTGCTAATGGCTCCATAAATTCCTTCATTACTTATTAAACTCGAGCACTCCCCGGGCAGCGGAGGAAAAGAGATGAAATGGAGAAGGAATAAGAGCGGAGGAGGGGGGTGGGCAGAAGGGGCTGCGGTGGCCGGTCCGGGCAGGGCTGCGGCAGCGGGGCAGGATCAGGCCCCGGTAATTCACGGGCCGCCGCTGCCCTCTGTCGGCAGCGGGACGGGCAGGGGCTGCGGGCTCCGCCGGCGGGGGCAGGGACACAGCCCCGGGGCTGGGGTCCTCGGGAAGGGAGCAGGGAGGACTGCAGGGGGGCGAGGAGCACCCGGCTGCTCGCTGCGAGGATGCTCCGAGGATGCTGATGGGGCGCAGGGACCACCCTGCTTGGGGAACCGCCGCAAAATCTGTCCCCAGAGTACTCGGGGATGGTGCTGAGCAGAGCTGAAACGGGGAGACTGGGGCCTGGCTTTAGAATCATCGGATCCCAGGATGCGTTGGGTGAGAAGGGACCTTTAGAGGCCATCTAGTCCCACCCTGCAGTGAGCAGGGACATCTTCACTGGATCAGGTCGCTCAGAGCCCCATCCAGCCTGACCTGAATGTCTCCAGGGATGGGGCCTCCAGCACCTCTCTGGGCACCCTGTGCCAGTGACCCACCACCCTCAGAGGGAAGAACTTTTTCCTAATGCCCAACCTAAATCTCCCCTTTTCTAGTTTAAACCATCCCCCTCGTCCTGTCGCTTCGTGCCCTCAGGAACAGCTCTCCCCTTTAGGCAGCGGTTCACTGGAGCAGAGGCACAGTGCAGGGTGAGGGGTCTTGAGCTTGACCCCATCTCCACGCTGCATCCCCCACCGAGGCTGCCAGCACACGCCAGACACCACTCTCCAGGCTGCAGGAAGACATCTGCTCTCTCCTGCCTTTCCTCGAGGTTCTGGGAGCTGCCTGGCAGTTCCTTGCCAAACCTCACCGCCATCCCACAGGGTGGATGTTCTCCAGGGTTTTTTTTCCTGCTGGCCTGGGCCGCTCCAGAGATCGTGGTGAGATCTGCAGCAAAAGCTTTTCGCCTCTTCTCCGGGTCAGCTCGTTTCTGGGCTGGCAGCTCCGGTCCCGGGAGAGCTCTTGTGGCCTGGCCTAAGTGAAGCTAATGTATTTCGAGGTCTCTAATGGCCAGCTGGGATACAAAACGCAGCTCCAGGAAGAAAGGCAGCTTGTCTGAATGCAAAACTGCAAACAAGCAAACGCCTCCCAAACCGAGGTGCTCACAAGCCTTCTGCCTGTGTCGATCAGCAGGGCTTTGGGAGCCTGCCAGGGAGCCTTCATTGCTTCTCCTCCTCCAGCAGACTGACCCTGTTCCTCTGAGATCATCTCCAGCTAGGTTTATGAAAAGGCAATGCACAGTTAAGCCCCCAGAGAAAGGGGGTTTTGAAGGAAAGCAGCAAGTTTCTTTGGTTCTACAACACCCAAGTATCCTCCAAGATGAGCCCAGTTCCACAGAGGGACCTGGATACCCAACTCCCACGGACACCAAGTGTAATTAGATGTTTGTATCTAGGCCAGGGGCTCAAGGGCCATCTGGCATCTTAATTATTCATACATGTATATATAAGTGCAGACGGAGCTGGGGCCTGCGGGGGGGGGGGTTTCTTGGGGCCTGACAAAGCACGCTCTTCTCCAGGGCTGGTTTCAGGTCCTGTGTTGCCTTTTCCCGGTGCCAAAATCCGCTCCAATACGTACCAGTGGTGCTGAACCAGGTGCTGCAGAGATCCACATGGAGAGCGACTGCTGTGGAGGTGGGAAAATCCAGGAGGAGAAGAGTCCTCCCTTGGAAAGAGCCGGTTGGGAGGACTGAAATCAGGTTCAATGTCTGTCAGGAGGGGCTGTCCCCGTGGTGATGTGGCCCAGCGATCCCCCAAGGTGTCTTTTAAACCCTGACTCATCAGCTGAGGAATGTTAATTTCTGTGTTTGTCTCCTCACCTGAGGCAGCGTGAGGAAGCGGTTAGGACCTTGGCAGAGAGGAGTCTCCATCACTAGCTGTTTAAAGTGATGCATTTCCTCTCCAGCCAGTGGAGCTGTGCCGGGTTTCACCAGATGTAGCCTCAAAGACGAAGTGAAATATGGCAAAATAGGGTTGTGGGTTTTTTTCTCACAGTTGTAGCTTATCTGACTGAGGAGTGATTCCTCAGCTCCTCTGTGATGTTCTGATAGGGGCCGTGGGACAGGCAGGAGGGAGCTGGCAGTGGGGTATCTGTATGGGATGTGTGTACACCTGATCCAGACTTAAATGTCACTTGTTTTTTTCCTTAATTGGTAACTGGGATATTCTGCTCCCCAAAGCATGAGTGAGATGGGTCTCCTTCCTCAATGAATCAATCAATCAATCCCATCCCAGCCTCCAGAGACCTGTCTTGCAATTCCGTCCCCAGAAGCGAGCTATTTCTGTAGAATGGTGACACCCTGTGAGAACAGCAGGGTTTTTTTTTTCAGGGAAAACCCCAAACCCAACAAAACAACCAAACAAATAACCCCAAATCTGAGCTTTATCCTTCAGTTGCATCTCCCTGGGAAAGCAGCTCGACCCAGACAAGAGCAGCGGTTGCGATAAGCCTGTCTGACAGACTCTGCGTCTCGCTCAGCCATGGCTCCTCCATGCCGGTGATGCCGCCCCTCCCGTGCATCCCTTTGTATCACTCCATCTGGATGATCCCCAGCCACCTAATTGCATCTGTCTTCCATATACTTTACACTAATTACATCCCCACGAGCCCAGCGCCCGTATCGTTGCAGGGCTGTCTCCAATGCGCTCGTTAGGTTAACTCAGTGACGTTACATAGGAGGATCGCATTTTTCAGAGGCTCAACGTGTATTTCAGAGGCAATTTCTACCACTCCCGGGTCTATATTTAGCCATCAGCTGTTTACCCACCACTGAAAATCCACCCACAGTTTCAGGAGCCTCTGCGCACCACCTCTGCCAGGAGATGATACAACAGGGAGAGATGCAGCCTAATAGGGTGCTATTGAAAACTCTGATTCTGTTCTCTCTCCGTGGGACTCACGTTCCCAGGGAGTGACCCTGTTCCCCCTGGGTGACACGGAGATGTGAGGACACTTGGCTCGGAGGCGCAGCGAGGGAAGGAGCATCCTGCCTTCCGCGCTCCTCACTCCAACCCACTGGGGCTGTGGCTGTGAAACATGGCTTGGAGGGGAGGAGAGGGGTGGGGGAAGCCGCGGCCTCGCTGGGCCAGGTGAAAGGTCCTTCCTCCCGCAGCGCGGTGCCAGGGCTTGGCGGTGGGTGGTTGGGGTGGGTTTTCCCCCCTTCTCGCCAGGGCCCCGCCGGGTTGCGATGCGTTCCGCTGGCAGGCGAGAGGCGCGGACAGGCGGCTCGCCAGCGCGGCCCTGAAGTGGGGGGGGGAGAGCCGGGCTCCGGGGGCGGCTCCCGAGAGGGCAGGGCCCTTCCCAGGCCCGCGGGTGGGACAGCGGCGGAGCGAGAGCCGGCTCACGGGCTGGACCCGCCTGTCCCGCGGGCCGCAGCGGCTCCGGGCCCGCCGCGGGGGGAACCAAACCCGCCCTGCCCCGGCCCGGCCCCCAGCGCCTCTCCAGCTCCGGCTCCCGGGCCGGGCGCTGCCAAAGCCTCGGCGCTAACCCGGCGTCAACACGGCGGTTTAGAGGCCTCCGGTGACCGTGAGAGGCGGCGGGTCCCGGGCCAGGCTCCCTTCCCCCAGGCAACGGGGAGCCCCGGGGGCGTTTATCCCCCCGCAGACAGCGCGTCCCCGCGGGCCGAGGCGGCGGGCGGAGAGCCAGGCCCCGCCCCGCAGCCCGGTTCGCCCGGAGCCCCCGGCCGCGGCCGCCCGGCGAACTCTGCTGGGGAACCGCCCACTGCACCGCCACGACCAATCAGAGCCGGAGGGAGCATGACTGATCTGGGGATTAGCCTATCCGCGAGCTAGCTGACTGCACCCAATCAGACGCCTGGGGAGAATTTTCTCGCCCAATGCTGAACAAGGAGGGGAACTTGGGCAGCAGCCCGCGCTTCTTGGGGAGCGGCGTAGCTGGCAGCCAATCAGAGCAGCCCAAGAGGGGTGACCGGTAGCAAATGAGGGAGAGGGGAGGGGAAAAAGTAGCTCGCGAGAGTTTGAGAGGGACGACGGGAACCCGCGTTACGCGAGCGGGCCAATGGGGCAGGGCGGGGCGGGGCCTCCGCGGGGCCACTACGAGTGGCAGACAAGAGAGCCAATCAGAAGCAGGGGAAGTCCTCCCCTGATTGAACTGCTGCTATTGACAGGGGAGCGCCCCCAATCAGAAGGCCGCGCCCTTTCTAACCGTCCAATGTGCGAGCGGGGCGGGGAGGAGTGGGTGGGGCGGCTCTTCCCGCCCACAACTCGCGGGCGCGCGAGGCCGGCCGGCGAAAGGACAGTCCGGAGGGCCAATCGCAACCCGCGGGCGGGGGGGAGTGGGCGGGCCTTCCGCCCGGCAGGGGGCGAGGGGGCGGGGGCGGCGCGCTCGGCGGCCAACGAGGGCGGCGGGCGGGCGGCGGGCGGCCAATGGGCGCCGAGTGGGCGGGGCTCGCTGCCGCCGCGGCTTCCAAGATGGCGGCGGGTGCGTGAGCGCGGCGGTCAGTCAGTCGGCGAGGCCGCCGGCGGGAGCAGGGCCGGGGGAGCGGGCCCCGCCGCCCGCCGCCATGAAGGGCAAGGAGCGCTCGCCGGCCAAGGCCAAGCGTTCTCGGGGCGGCGGGGGCGGTGAGGACTCAGCGTCCTCCTCCTCGTCGGCGCGGGCCGAGCGGAGCGGCAAGAAGCCGAGCGGCTCCGGCGGCTCCAACGGCGGCAGTGGGAAAGCGGCGGCAGCGGCGGCCTCCAGCGAGAGCAATAGCGGGAGCGGCCGGCGCGGCCCGCACCCGGAGAAGGCCGGCCGCGCCGGAAGCCGGGAGTATGAGGCCGGGGCGGCGGCGGCGGCGGCGGCGGGCGGCGGGGGCAGCCGGCACGGCTACGGCGGCGGCGGCAAAGCCGCGGAGGCGTCGCGGAGCAGCGGCAGCCGCGGAGGCGAGTCCCGGACAGCGGCGGCGGCCGCCCCGTCTTCCTCGTCCTCCGAGTCCGGCGGCGGGGAGTACAAGACGCTGAAGATCAGCGAGCTGGGCTCGGCGCTGAGCGACGAGGCGGTGGAGGACGGGCTCTTCCATGAGTTCAAGCGCTTTGGCGACGTGAGCGTCAAGATCAGCCGCCTCCCACCCGGTACCGGTGCCGCGGACGAACGTGTGGCCTTTGTCAACTTCCGCCGGCCCGAGGATGCCCGTGCTGCCAAGCATGCCCGGGGCCGCCTCGTGCTCTATGACCGCCCGCTGAAAATCGAGGCCGTCTATGTCGGGAGCGGCGGAGGGAGCAGCCGGCGCCGCAGCAGCCGTTCCCCAGCGCTGCTGGACAAGGAGTCTCCGTACGGCACAGCAGCCATAGGAGTGGCAGCTGCGGCAGCGGCAGCCGTGCGGCATCCTCCGGCCGGGGCAACGCAGCGGGCCTTGTCGCCCGCTGGTAGCGGCGGGGCGCTGGGTTACCGAGACTACCGGCTGCAGCAGCTCGCCCTGGGCCGCTTGCCGCCTCCGCCCCCTCTGCCCCGGGAGTTGGAGAGGGAGAGGGACTATGGGGGTTTCTACGAAGCGCGAGTGCGGCCGGCCTATGGGCTGGAGCGGGTGGCCAGTGTGGCAGCTGCTGGGGGGTTTCGTGGAGGAGGAGGGGGTGCCGGAGCTGCTGCCGAGGAGGAGATCAGCCCTGAGGATGACCAGAGGGCCAACCGCACGTTGTTCCTGGGCAACCTGGACATCACCGTGAGCGAGTCAGATTTGCGACGAGCTTTTGACCGTTTTGGGGTCATCACTGAGGTGGACATCAAAAGGCCGGGGCGTGGGCAGACGAGCACCTATGGTTTTCTTAAATTTGAAAATCTGGACATGGCGCACCGGGCCAAGTTGGCCATGTCGGGAAAGGTGCTCCTGCGCAACCCCATCAAGATCGGGTATGGTAAAGCCACTCCGACTACCAGGCTCTGGGTGGGTGGCCTTGGGCCCTGGGTGCCCCTGGCTGCCTTGGCCAGGGAGTTTGATCGGTTTGGCACCATTCGCACTATTGATTACCGCAAAGGGGATTCCTGGGCTTATATCCAGTACGAGAGCTTGGATGCGGCGCAGGCAGCGTGCACCCACATGCGTGGTTTTCCTTTGGGTGGGCCAGACCGCCGGCTCCGCGTTGACTTTGCCGACACTGAGCATCGGTACCAGCAGCCCTACCTGCAGCCTCTGCCCTTGCCACCCCCTGCTCATTACGAGCTCGTGGCAGAGGCAGCAGCTTTTGGGGCTCACCGGGGAGCCCCACCTGATCCTCTTCGGGGGGCCCGGGACAGGACGCCACCGTTACTCTATAGAGACCGCGACAGAGACCTTTATCCTGAGACAGAGTGGGTGCCCCCCCCACCCTCTGTACGGGATAGGAGTAACCGGGCAGCTGCCTATGACCCACTGGAAAGCCTCGAGCGCCGCCGGGACGGTTGGTCCTTGGAGCGGGACCGAGGGGAGAGGGAATTGGGTGGGAGTAGTAGGGATCAGCCTAGGAAACGGAGACTGGCGGAGGATGGAGGCCGGCACTTGGACCGCTCTCCAGACAGCGAACGCTCTTCTTCCTCCCGAAAGCGTCACTGTTTAGCCACAACCTCTCCACCGGACCGCAGCCCCGAGCTCCTTGGAGGGAGGGAGCGTTACAGTAGTGACCCTGAGCGCTCGTCCTCCCGTTTGCTCCTGTTGGAGCGACCTTCGCCTGTGCGGGAATCGCGCCGGGGCAGCCTGGAGCGGGGTCAGAACGAAAAGCGCGACCGCAAGAATTCCACCGAACGGGAGCGGAAACATCGCGCTGCCGCCGCCGCTGCCGCGCAGGAGTGTAAAAGTCCAGCCAAAAAGGATGAGCGCGCTGTGGAAGGAGGCGGCGGAGGCTCCCGCCTCAAACCTCCTCCTCAGAAACAGCAGCAGGACGGAGCGTCACAGGCTGGGGGAGCCCCCAAGCTGTGCTTGGCTTGGCAAGGGATGCTTCTGCTGAAGAACAGCAACTTCCCGTCCAATATGCATCTGCTTCAGGGGGACCTCGGTGTTGCCAGCAGTCTCCTCGTAGAGGGAGCAACTGGTGGGAAAGTAGCTCAGCTCAAGATCACCCAACGTCTTCGCTTGGACCAGCCCAAGCTGGACGAGGTCAATCGTCGCATCAAAGTGGCGGGTCCCAATGGCTACGCCATCCTTTTGGCCGTGCCTGGCGCATCAGACGGCCGCTCCACAGCTGGAGCTGCCGAGGCCACCACCACCTCCACCCAGAGGCCGCTCAGGAATCTGGTGTCCTATCTAAAGCAAAAGCAGGCTGCTGGGGTGATCAGCCTCCCCGTGGGGGGTAACAAAGACAAGGAGAACAGCGGGGTCCTGCACGCCTTTCCGCCCTGTGATTTCTCCCAGCAGTTCCTGGACTCCACAGCCAAGGCGCTGGCCAAATCAGAGGAAGACTATCTGGTCATGATCATTGTCCGTGGGGCATCCTAAGGCCCCTCGTGTTCTCTGTACCCAACCCTGCCTACTCCTCCACACAGCCCCTCCAGTGTGTGCCAGGTGCTATGGGATACAGCCTTAGCCAGCCCTGTTGTTATTTTAAATTAGATCTTCGTTTGTAGGTGACTTTCCCTGCCTGTTTTTCTGTTACTACATGATTTTTTTTTTCTATAAAGTTAGAAGCCAGGAAGGTTGGGTAGCCGTTAGCGTGAGTAGGGTATCTGGAGAATCCCCTCTTGTCAGGGGTAGCAGGGAGGCTAGGCCTGCTTTGATTTACAACAAAAGGAAAAAGAAAAAAAAGAGGAAAAAAAAAAAAAAGAAAAACCTGGGGGATGGAGGGGGAAAGAACAAACTCCCATCTTCTTCATTTTGATTCGTGTCCTTTTTTCATTTCATGTATTTTAAAGCAAATTCAAGAGCTCCTCCTCCATAGAGCTACAAACCTCAAAGACCAGATTTAAAGCACTCGGTAGTTTAAATGGAAAACCACATACTCGCTAGCGGACTGGTGTCCACTCTTAGTTTATTTTATTTCATTTCCCCCCACCCTGCACCCCAAGTCCTTGAGATTCTGTGGTGGCCTCAGGCCGGCGGCCCTTGGGCACGTGTGATCCCTCTCCTCAGGAGCCTGAACCGTTTCTCCCTCCGAGTTGCACGGCTCGAGGTTGAACGTCTTTCAGGTGCCCGGCTCTCGGGCGCACCGCAGAACACTGAATTCCTTTGGTGGGTGTTTAATGAGTTCAGCCAGCCCCTCAAAAATGCATGCACTGAAAGTATGCTTTTTAACAGGTGTATTTCTCCTCTTTCTCCGAGTTCTGTTGTATCCCACATATGCACTTTGGGTTTGTAGCAGTGACAATGTTTGGTAAATAGCTGAGGACTTTGTTACAAACCATGAATGTCTTGTGCTTACTCTGGTATGCAAGAAACAAGGAGGTGCTTTAAGAATAACTTTAGTTTATTGTGGTTTTTTGTTTTTACTGCCTTTTTAAATGTATATTTTTATTTTTTGTTTTAAAGAGTTGCAGGTACAGTGGGGTCTGGTTCCACAGTGCAAACTCTGAGCAAGTGTGCTTCTCTCCAGAGATGGTTTTAATTCTGTGCTAATTTAATTACATAAAAGTTCTCATTAACGTTTTACCTCTTTGTTAATAGCAAGAAACTGCTGTCTGCTAGGGACTTTTCAGGTACAGCGCAGTGGGCATTACATGAGGTTTAGCATTTTATAGGCGTCTGGAGTAAAAGTGGTCTTAGCCTCTTGGGAGAAGTGTTCTAAGTATCCCAAGATGCTGAGGTTTGAACTCTTGTTCCTCTCTGGGAGGAAGGAGTTTGCTTTTTTGGAAAGAACTCAGTTAAGTTTTTCTTTCCCTCCATTCATTGGGCGCTTTTCTCCAGCTGGCTTTGCCTTACAGGCGTTCCGGAGGCAAGAAGGGACCGAAATCCCTGTTGTTTTGTTGAACAACCGAAACGTGTTGCAGCTGGCTTCCAAACTGAAGCGTAACATCCGACTGTATCGATTTACAGGCCCCCCAAAAATGTAATCTTGCACTTAACCCAGAATGTAGTCTTGCACTTAGCCATGTTTTCAGAGACTCGGGCACCGTAAGAGCCATGCTGCTTCACTCAGTCCATCCTCCGCGACCCTCCTTGGGCAGCTGATACAGGCACAAGTTGATCTCAATTTGTGCCATGCAAAAATCAAGTTCAAAACACGGACTAGTAACGAAGGAGGAAATCTCTTGAATGTATTTTATGGGCCCGGCGGTTCTGAAGTGTGACTGTATTGAGACTCAGTGTCTCAGGAAATAGGATTTCCTGTAAATGCCGCTTTGCTGACCCGCTCGTCAGAGAGCGCTGGGGTTTAACTGGGCTTTGACTTCAGTTCTCAGACTGAAATGAGTAATCATAGTACCCCAAGCATCATGGTGAGCTGAGAACGTGAATGCCAGCGTATCATGAGAACCAAGTGTGGTTTTACAGCGACTTTTCTTTCTAAACGGAGCTGTACAAGCCTCATTTAATGCTCTTAAATGTTTGAGGGTAAAATCCAGGCTTACTGGGTTGTCCTCAGTGTGAATGTAAGAGATGGCAGAATTCAGCTGTTCATCTTACTATTAACAAGGAGAAGTTTTGGAAACGACCCCGATAATGCGAATAACTGTTATGTTTTATTTCGAAGATGCGGCGTATTTACCACTCACTGCAAAGAATGTCTGTTTTAATTCTAGCAGGTGTCTGTTGTGTGTCAGCAGGTAATGAACGCTGTGGGTAAGGCACGCTGCCGCTAGCACGCTGGCAGTGCTGCTTGTGTTTAGAGTGAATTTCAGCCTTGCATCCCACGTGAGTTACGTGCAAGCGCAGAGTTTTAAAGGGAAGAAACTCCCAACTGCTGGGAATTCAAATCTGCCCTAAACTATGGGGAAAAAAAAGCACTAACGTTTGGGTTCAGCACTTAAACCATGCTGAGAGCAGTGTTTGTTACGCTGAGACGCAGTAGGCACCTGTGTTTAAATCCCATAAAACTTGGGGTTGACGTAGCTTGTCAAAGGAAGCTCGGTGTGGGAACCCTTTTGGGAAGAGCAGCCTAGGTGTGCTGCTGTTACTCCTTGTAAAACAGCAGGGGTTTTACCCACGGGGCTTTTCTGAGTCAAAATTGTGCTGTGCTGGAAGGTGATAAGGAACGGGCGATGCTGTATTTGACTCTGGGTTTTCTGGTTCCTTATTTAATGGAGTACCTGCTTCTTTAAATCTGGTTTATTTGTGGTTGCTGCTCTGTTTTGTCAGCAAGGATTTAAGCACCCTTTGAGGGTTCTTAATGTCAAAACACAGTTGACTGGCAAAATATTTTGGGGGGTTTTTTGCTGGCACTTACATTGACGTGCTGCCATCAAGGCTGGTGCAGCTTGGTTGGCTGTGCTTTTCTCTTAGGCTCTGAAGCGTGCACCATTGGAGTAACTGTCCACTAGAGAATTGTCTTGGCTAGGGCTGAACGCGAGTAGAAGTCCATACGTGACACCACCTCTGTTTAGAGCAAACCAGATGTAGCAAACCTGAGTGTTTGGCATTCCCTTGCTCAGTGGTTTATTTTTTCTCCCTTTAACGTTCTGTGCAGCTGATGTTCCCGGATTTCACGAGTTTGTCGGATGAGCGTGGAAAAAGGATGTCCTTATCCTGAATCATTTCATAGTCGTGCTCTGTGCTTTGGGGAAAGAACCTCAAATGACTCATACTTTTGTTTAGGATTTTAGCTGTTGGGGTTTGTGTTTTGTTGGGGGTTTGGTATTTTTTGGGGTTTTTTTTGTTATTTTTTTAATTGGAAACTTTACACAACCTCCTCGGCTGCCGGCCAGGGACTCGCTTTGCTCTGGCTGGCTGGGACTGCGGCAGGAACGCTGATGTTACCCTCAGCTCCAGAGGTTTCAGGGTTACGAGTACCCATGCATCCTTCTGAGACTTGGGGAGAGAGAGCAGGCACAGGGCGTTACATGCCAGGCTGGCAAATCTTCCCTCTCTCTCTCTCTATTTTTTTTTAACAAGGGTGTTCAAGGATTGAACTCTTTTCATGACACTTTGCTCAGCCCCCCGTGGAGGGTGGAGAAGAGAGTTTGAAATGTCTTGCCTTGGCTGGGGAGCCATCTGGTTGATGGTAACTGAGGTGAAAGGCCTTAAGTATTAATGGGGAGGAGGAGGAGAGTGAATCGAAATTTGTGAAGACAGGTTCAAAAACTCTGAGGACTCAGGGAAAATGGCTTGGAAAATCCTAGTTCCTGGCTTTTAAGAAAAAAAAACCAGTGTTGAGGGCAGTGCTCCTGGGGAGCCTGCTGTAGGCCTGTTGAACAGAAACATGAGTGGAAGAAGTGATTGCCATGTGACTGTAGAGCTTTTGGGGTTCTTTCCCCTTTGTCTCCCCCTTTTTTTGTTACTTTTCTGCAGATAGCACCGGAGGACAGAGATTCCAATGATTTAAAACCTAAATGATGAGATGGCTTTTGTATTAGGCTTCAAGCAGACTGTACAGTTCGGGGAATGGTTCAGTGACTATTCAACTTCATGCAGTTTTGATTGTGTGAAAATGACGGATGAGGATTATTACTTGAACAGTAATGATTTGAAATCGTTGGGTGTGTCTTTGATTTGACCTTTTCTTTAACATCAGAGTTGGCTGCTGCTCCAACTCCGCAGCAAAATGAGAGCAAGAGAGAAACTTGTAACACTATGTTTCGTCTTTCTGTCAATGCGTTGCCTTCAGGAAGTGTTCCTTGAGGAAAGGCAACCGAATTACCCAGAGCTCGGTTGGTTTTTCTCCTGGTTAATTGTATTTCGTTTGTGTGTCCCATGAACTGTTACTGAAAGTTGAATAATCAGCAGTACTGTAAGCCTAGTTTAAACCTTGGTCCAAAAAGAAGCCCTGCACTACTTGTTATGCATCTATACATAGAAGGTGACTTCATTTCAAGGTTTCGTGCCTGTGGGTGGTCTTGATGCTTTTTGAAGTCCGAGTAGAGTATTCAGAAAGGCCTTGTAGCTCTTTACATTCATCTGTATAATGTAGGGAGGGGGCGAAACGAAACAAAAACCTGTTGTATGCATTTGTATTGAAATAACATTTTTCTTTCCTCCTGCAAGCAAAGTTGGTGGACTGCAGAAGACAACCGCATGGGATACCAAGCTCTAATGGACCTTTGGGAAGAGAAATCTGTGGCTTGTGTGGAATTTACACGGGCCCCTCGATGGAAGAAAGCTTATCTGTTTAGTATTTGTGCATTTTACTAAAATGGCAGCTTTAAAAAAAAAAAAAAAAGTTGTGTATCTGCTATTGTGATGCCGATGCCCGTGTTTTAAGTGGAAAAAAAAAATGACCTCTTTGCTTTGTGCTGTGTACACAAGATTGCTGGAAAAGTAAAGGAATACCCTTTTTATGGCTCACACAGCTTGAAAGTAGCTGTCACTCAAACATGCGCTCACAGTTGAGCTGATTTTGTTTCATTCTAAATAAATTGTTTCTTTTGAGGAAAATGGGTTTTCTGCCTGGAAGTGAATTGACGACAAACGTTTGACGCCTCGGTTCGCAGCGGAGGGGTTACACACTGCTCCTGCTCACTTGTTTGATCTGATAGTTGTGGGTCTTGAGCAAGAAGCGGGGAGAACCGACACTTTCGCGTTGACCAGCCTGTTGTACCAAATCTGAAGAAATCTAGTTGATTGTCTTGCCGTGGCCCCCTCCTTTGTTGGCAGCGAAAAAGGGGGTCGCTTGCTGCTTTACTCCTCATCTTGTCGAGGAAGCGGTGCTGATGCTGGCATGCAAGAAGCAGGGAAGCACCAACCCCTGCGTCTCAGAACGGTGTACAAGTCTGGGGCTTCGCTGGTTCGACGAGCTGGAGTTCCTGAATTTTAAGTTTCTGATTTCTTTTGTTCACCCAACACGTTTGGCTTCTTTAGTTCTGATTTTTTTCTTTTTTTCTTTTTTTCTTTTTTTTTTTTTACTTTTTTAATTTTGAAGAAAACGTTTTGAGATTGCTTTGAATCTTGCACGTAAACCTTTGCACCAAATTGCCAAAAGAAAAAAAAAAAGAGAGAAATGAGTCCTTAAAAGTGGTTTAAGTGATGTTAATAAAGCCTTTCCTGACACACACGAGGCGCTCCTCCATCTCCAGGGGCTTTTCAGCGGTTACGGGTTTAGTGCTGAATGGATGAAGAGTTCCTGAGAGCTAGAGTTGGTAATTTAGAAACCTTTTGCGTTGGTGTCTCAGTGCCTTATTTTGACCGGTTTTGAAGCGAAATGGTTCCACACGCCTCGGATGTGCATGCACCCTGATCGCGTCCCAGGTACGACTGCATGTTTGCCTTTGCAGTCGTCTCGCTGGGTAGTGGTGAGAGGAAAAAAAAAGTAATGCTAATAACGGAGGCGACCTGAAAATGTTGTGTGCTGTAGTCGCCGTGTTCTCCTGTACTGGGGGCTCCCGAGCTGTGGAAGGTTGTTCCAGTGCAGGAGTCCAACTCCGTGTTTGCTGCAGGAGACTTCGGGGCACGTTTGACAACTGCAGACATCAAGAGGAAGCTAACACTGCTGCATCGTTGGCTTCAGAAACCTCTCGTGTTATGCTTGCTGGTCTGTTAGAATTAATGTGACGTGCAGATGAAGACACCTTGAAACACAAGCTTGCCCTTGGTTGCCTTGGCATACTTTAACATCCCGTGGATACCGAACCTAGTGCTGTCCTGCAGCCCCGCAGGATCATTGCTAGGCCGCAGGTGCCTTCGGACCAAAGGATGCCGTGGTTGTGCTCTGCAAGGTTCCCAGGGCAAATCCCTACGACAGGTAAGGGGGTTTAAGAGGTCAAACTGAATTGTAATGTAAAGCAAGATGATTTTTGTTGTTTGCCTGTTGGTTTTCTTCTTGTTGTTCGGTGGGTTTGGGTTTTCTCCCAGCCTGCTAACTTGTAATGATGTGTTTGCTTCGGTTGTGTGCTGCTCCATCAGCTCGGGGATGGGAGCGAAGGAGCAAGCTCCTCAACATAGTGTCTGTGTTTGCTTTGGGGGGGTTCCCCTCACTGAATGTGAGGTTTGCCTGCCTGGGGCAAGATGCCACAGGTGTAAAACTAAAGGTTTCCAGCTTGGTGAGCTAGAGCTGTTGTTTTGACTCTGTGAACTGCATGAATTGATGCTGCTTTAACCCAGAAGGCCACCTGCGATTGGGTTGTGTTGATGTGGCAAGCCAAGCCGATGATGGGGCGAAGCTAGCCATGCGCTGACGGGCTGCGAGGACGAGAGCTTCGATTCAGCTGCTTGTTGGAAATGGGGGTGATTTGAGATACTGCTGTAACGTGGGGATCGCAGGTTCTGGAGATGCCTTTTCTTCTAGAAGTTGTTAAAGCTTGGAGTTTTGTGATGTATTTAATGTCCTGTTGAGATACGACCTCCGAGTCAGGTATGATTTGAAGTGGTGTACAGATCTGGGGCTGGTAGCGGTGACAGGAGACATGTCTCAGCCTCTTGAGCTTGGCCAGGTGGTTGATGCCAACTGGGGATGAGTGATGTAGTGTAACCCAAATAAAGGAGGTGGTTTTGAACAAGCTGTCTGGCTGCTCGGGTAACCAGGCTTATGTTTCAGGAGTTGAGTGGTCCTCCACTTGTTTGGGTACCCTTTGACTTGTGTAATGGCAAATGGGGCTGTCGGTGCCTATTCCAGAAGAGGTCTGCCTCAGATTTCACTTGTATTTAGCTAGGAGATTGTTCCCTGTCTCCTGTACATTAGACATTTATGCCGGAGCCTCGGAGGTATCGTGGGATGTGGCGTGGGATGATTCTCCTGTGGTCGCTTTCCTGTGCTGGGTCTGCTCCTCTGGCTTCTGGATTGGTTAGGGGGGTGTTTCTGTGGGCAGGTAAAGCCCAGCTTTTGTTAAAACCAGTCTCTTTGAAGGGTTAAGTGCTCTATATGCATCACATTAATTTGGCTAATGAGACTGCTGGGGAAAGTGGATTTATAAAGAGAAGCATTTAATTAACTGCACCACAGTGGAAAGCGACACGAGCAGGTTGGACGGGGAACCGGTTCTGTGAATTCACATGGGGTTGGTTGGTTGGTTGGGTTGTTTTAGAGTTGTGCTTTTACCAGCCACGGCTGATTTAACAAGTAAGTTTAAAACATCAGATGGCCCAGATTCTGCTCTTCGCTAATAACGAGCTTCTGTTCGCCTCGTGCTGCTGGTTTCCTGGGAAATGGCAGATGCTCTCTGAGGATACGCTCTCACCACGTGTCCTGGTTTGTGGGGCGAGTCGGTCGGGCAAGGCGCCTGCAGGAAAGCCATGGGAAGAAGTGGGAGTTACCTTGGGCTGATGGCTTTGTGGTTTCCACTGTGTCTCCTCCAGTTACTGCCTAGTGGCATGTGCCTGAGTTGAACTGCAGCTGGCTTGGGAACCGGGTGGCTTGGGAACCGGGTGAACTCTGCTGCTGAAGGACTCGGTTGGCAGCGCTCAGGGTGACGGGTTGGTTATTTGGGGCCGATTGACAAGACCCTGCTGGTGTTGATCCTGTTTCTTTACGTGCTGATGGAGTTGAGGTGCTCCTGGCAGGAGCAGAGAGTGTGTCCGTGGTAGCACAAAGCTCTGCCACTTTGTCAATCCTTTGGGTCCCGCTCAATTTAATTAATTAATTATTTGTCTTAATTAAATGCGATTGAAGGTCAGAAGTATGGATGCTGTCAAAAATTATGGTGTTTCTCTGAGCTAACAAGTTGCCAGCTCCCAGCCCAGCTCCTGTGTCCGTGCTGTTGGGTTTGAGCCTGTGTGTGCTGTCCCGGGGTGGGTTGTGTGTGTGCATGTGGTCGGCTTCTGCGGTTGAGCCGTAGGTTAATTGTGGGCAATGGATATTTCATCTACTTGTCTCCCTGCCTTGACCTTCATACCTAGTCCTGCAATCGGATCTGAAGATCAGGCTGCAGGTTTTTAGTTATCTTCAGTATTTCCTGTCCCCAGATCCAGTAATAGGTCAGGCTGACTTTTAGCCACGGGTACAGCTTAATCCCACGTCCTGCCCCGAACTGGCAGTTTTCCCTATAATTCCTGCCCTTCGGAGCAGGGGAGCACATGGATCTTCTGCTCTGTATCTCCCTTCCTGTGCCAGTGCTGCGTTTCACACCTGTAAAATGAGATATTTTAGGCACTCCTCAGGACACCTATAGGAGGATTCCAAGTCCAGGGAAGCCAATGAGGTCTTACAGGGGTTTTTGCCATTTGAGGGGAGCTGTCCTGTGGGCCAGAGTGGGTGTTTGTGGCCCACTTGGTCAAGGGAAAGCCTTTGGTCCTTGCGTGTCAGCAGGACAGCATTGAGTGCTTCAGCTCCTGACCCAACGCCGTTGCCGGCCTGGGCAGAGGTTTGGTGGGGGTTAAACTCTTGAACCACTTGAGACTGAAACACCACGTTGAGGCTTTCAGGGCATGGCAAGGAAGGGGACATTGTTGTTTCTCATGCTGCTCCTCTTGGGTGGATGAGCACAAGGCTTCACCTCTCCCATCTGCCAGCCCAGCTTTCTTCTCTTGCGCCAAGGCGTTTGGGCACAGACATGTTCCTAGCTGGCAGGTATCTTTTAACAAATGCCTTCGCTCTTCCTCATCACACACAGGCTGAGGCTGGGAGAGCCCGGTCCTATAAATGTCCCATCCCTGCGACCCCCCTTATCTCAGCTGGCTTGGCCATAGCTCCCTTCACCTGCTTGACCGAAGGCTCAAGGGGTTGGAGATCAATTTATTGGCATTATATTGGGCACTGGAGTGTTGTAAAGACACCCTTTGCCTCCCCTGAGCCAGGGTGCACTCCTTTCCTTATCTTGCCCATGTGAGAAATGATCTGTAGGGGAAAGTTCTGCAAAGCTCAGTGATGACTTTAGAGGCAAAGTCTGTATCGCTTTGGAAATGGAGACTTTGACCCATGTATTACTCCTGAACTTGGCTGTAAGTGAGAGCTTCCCATCTCCTTTATGGTTACCACAGGCTTGAAAGCTTCTCTGTGAGATCACTTAGCTAATGCTCACGCTTCTGGTTTCAAACATCTGGGTTAATTTTGTTTTTCATTGGGGTAGCTGTTAACATTCCAGACACTTCAATGAAAGCTCTCAGGCTGCCTTTAAAGATTTAAAAAAAAAAAAACCAACCAACCCACCCAAAACAACCCTCCTGGCCTCCTGTGGGGGCTCTCATCTTGCTGGAAGTGAAACTTTTTAATTCGGGCTTTGCTGAATTTCAGCCTAATAACACTCTGGCATCACTAACGGGGCTGCAGGCTGTGTTCCAGGCAGGGAGAGCAGCACCCAAGGAAAAAAAACCCAAAGCAAAACCCTCCCGAGCGTTCCTGTTATCAGTGTGTGTAAGGGCGAGTAAACAGCCCAAACCACACATGGGATCTGCCAAACAAGCAGGCAAAGCAGGAGCCAACAGCCTTGTTTCCTGTTGCTGGAAGGCTGTGTTGTCATATCCTTACCCTGCTATTTTAAATCGCTTTTTTAATGTGTTCTTCCTGCAGCTTAAATTAAAAGCGGAAACCTCAGGAGCGTTGGTAGGTGGAGCATCTCATTTGGGGTGTGCTGCCTCACCCCAAAAACCAGCCCTGTACCCGCCACAGGCGCGAGAAAGCTTCTCGTTCCCCTTTAAAATCTGAAGGATGTAGATTATTTCCTCCTCCCTGCCCTGTGGTTAATGAGTGTCCTGTGAGCCCCGTGTTTCTCGCAGTATCGCCGTGGGCAAGAGTCTTGCGGTGGTTTTGTGTGTGAAGAGACTGAGGTGCCAAGAAAGGGTCAATGTGAGGTCCCGGGTGATGGGTTAAACCCAAAACTTCTGGGCCCTCACCCTGGCCTCAGATCCCTGAGCTCTCCCCAGGCTCGAGCAGGTCCTGGGAAAGGCTGAGGCTGTTCCAGCCCAGCCCTTGGAGAGGATGTTCCTGCGAGATAAGGATCCTTGCTTATTATGCAATAAATGGCAGGATCAGTTTGTGTTTAGTGCTGGGCTGGCCAGTCCTTGAGGTCTGGGGGAGCGGTGGGGAAACTCCCAGCCTTGGATGCCAGTAGATTTATTTATTTATTTATTTTAATCCAAAAGTCAGGCTCTCTGCGGGGAGGTTTATTTTATGTGCTGAGGAAAGGGTAACTCCAGGAGTTAAAATCTCTGCCTGGATTTTCAGTGACCCAGAGCAGGTTTCCAGCCATACAGAGTGGGGGAACCTGGGGCTGGAGCCCTCAGAGGGGTACAGGGATGGTATAAAATAATACTATCAAATAATAATATAAACTAACATAAAGCAATTCCAGCGTGGGTGAAGGACCTGTGCAGTGCCCTTCTCAATGCAATCTCAGGATCAGCTTCTGTAGCTTTTACATACCTGACCTGAGTCTTTCCAGCTTGTCCTGGCTTACGTACGCCCGGTTGCAGCGAGGATTAAGATCCAACAGGTGCCTGTCCTGTAAATCAGTCCTGCCAAAATACAGGTGCTGGAAGCAGGTCCCAATAGGTGTCAGAGGGTGCCCAGGCTCTCTGCAATGGCAGCGATGTCCCTATGTTCTTGTGCTGCTGCTTGCTGCCTTCTTTCCCGAGAGCTCTACCTCCTGGAGCTGCCTCGCAGTGTTATATGCATAGAATATATATATATATATATATATAAGCAGAATAAGTGATTAAATGATGACAGAAAAGCATTTTTTAGCCCCTGGAACTCCCAACAAGGACAGGAGAATCCTAGAATGTGTAAGGTTGGAAGAGACCTTTAGAGGCCATCCAGTCCCACCCTGCAGTGAGCAGGGACATCTTCACTGGATCAGGTCACTCAGAGCCCCATCCAGCCTGACCTGAATGTCTCCAGGGATGGGGCCTCCACCACCTCTCAGGGCACCCTGGGTCAGTAATCCACCACCCTCAGAGGGAAGAACTTTTTCCTAATGCCCAACCTAAATCTCCCCTTTTCTAGTTTAAACCATCCCCCCTCGTCCTGTCGCTCCGTGCCCTCAGGAACAGCTTTTCCCAGCTTTCCTACAGGCACCCCTCAGGGACTGGAAGGTGCTATAAGGTCCCCCCAGAGCCTGCTCTTCTCCAGGCTGAACCAGCCCAACTCTGTCACTGTGTGCTGTGTTATCTTGTTGGAGAAGCCAAATCCATATTTTCCTCTCCTTTTCTTAATCTCATATTGCTAAAATGAACTGGGATTCAGGCTCGCAGTGCCCTGTCCATCAGAACACTTTATCTACAGCAGGTAGGGCTGTGTTTGAGGGCAGTTGGGGGTCTTGCACCAGGTTTCTGTTGGGATGGAGTGAAAATTAGAGGCTGGCTCCTCTGGCTCCTCATAAAAGCCTCGGGTGCTTTGCCAGCAAACTTTGTTGCTGTATCTCTTGGAGAGCTGGCCAGCGCTCGGTTTCTCAGCACCACCTTCCCCGTGTGGATTTTAGGAAGTTTTTATGAACCACAGAGTCTTTGGCAAAATGCTCCCAAATCAGATGGCTCATCAGGGTGCGAGCACGGCCTGCCCTCACATGTCACCCCAGGCATCGCCTGTGCCACAAGTCAGCTCGGGGCAGGAAACCGTTAGGCCAAGTGCCTCAAGTACAGCGCTGAGATCAGTGTTAATTGTACCAGTTGCTTCTTGTTTGCTTATTATTTATTTGGAAGAATCTCTAGGAGGTTGTTAGGGATTTCTTTCCAATACAGAGGTGATGCTTGAGAGGTTGTGGGCGGCTTGGAAAGCATGAGGGCACCTGGTCCTCTGCTGCAGGACTGCTGCTTTCCTGGGCCCAGACGGGAGGACTGAGGAGGCCACAATGATTTGGAGCTACTGCTGCTTGTTTTCTCTAACCCACGGCTGAGTAAGGGAGTCAGGCAGGAAGGGGATTTGCTCGTCAGTCTGAGAGATTGTCTCCTGAGCAGATGACAGCGAGCTGAGCAGGGCGGTTGACACAGGAGAAGGACAGGAAGGGACCCCGAGGGAGCTTGGCAGGCTGGAAAGCTGGGCCCAGGTGAACCCAAGGAGGTTCAACACTGCCAAGTGTCAGGTTTGGTGCCCGGGCCCTACACACAGCCTGGGAGAGGAGCTCTGGAGAGCAGCCCTGCTGGGAAGGGCCTGGGGGCTCTGGGGGGCGAGAAGCTTCCCATGAGCCAGCAGCTGGGAAGGGTGATGGGATCCTGGGCTCCATCAGCAGAGGGGTGGCAGCAGGGACAGGGAGGGGATTGTCCCTCTCTGCTCTGCCCTCGGGAGGCCCCAGCTGGAGTCCTGTGTCCAGAGCTGGGGCCCAGTACAAGGAAGATGTGGGACTGGTGGAGAGGGGTCAGAGGAACCACGAGGATGCTCAGAGGGCTGGAGCAGCTCCCCTATGGAGAGAGGCTGAGGGAGCTGGGCTGGGTCAGCCTGGAGAACAGAAGGCTGTGGGGGGACCTCATTGCAGCCTTCCAGTCCCTGAAGGGAGCAGAGAAACAGGAGGGGAATCAGCTTGTTAAAGGGCAGAGACTGGCAGGACAAGGGGGCTGGAGTGAAGCTGGAGGAGGGAAGGGTTAGATGAGATATTGGGGGTAAGTTCTTTGCAGGGAGAGTGGTGAGGGGCTGGAACAGGCTGCCCAGAGACGGGGTGGGTGCCCCATCCCTGGGGGTGTTCAAGGCCAGGTTGGATGGGGCCCTGGGCAACCTTGTGTAGCTCCAGGCCTGAGGTTGGTGGCCCTGCCTGTGGCAGGGGGTTGGAGCTCTGTGATCCTTGGGGTCCCTCCCAACTCAGACTGTTCTATGAGTCTATGATTGCAGCTTTTAAACTCATGTGTGTCCCAGCAAACCCTGCTTTTGCATTTATCCAAAGAGCACAGGATGCTCTTTATTATGCAGAAGCTGCTTTATGAAGTTGTTTGCAAAATTACTTCAGTGGGATGGGAAAAATAAATCAAATCTTCCTCCAGGCAGATGTTCCCATCGTGGTCTCACTGTTTGTTTCTCTAATGCCCTGTGTTTTGCAAGTAAATGAATGCCTTCAGTCGTCAGAGCTTCGAGGAGAACTAAAACATCTGTTGTGTGCTTGCCTTTTGCAGCTGAAGGTGTGAGAGAAGTGTGTCTGACCACTGAGGTTATCCTGAGCTCTCTCACTTGCCAAGAAGAAGGTTTAAGGATTCTTCTCCCACCTCCCAGCCTGATGGTAGGACTGCACAGGGAAGCTGGGAGGGCCTTCTTATGATGGGAGGTGTTTTCTTCAAGCTCTTTTATAGAGAAGAGGTGGTGGGGGCTGGAGAGAAGTAATTGGCCTCTGCAGGATTGTTCTGGGGGCAAGTAAGGGCTGGTGGTGCCTATCTGTGGGGTAAGACAGGAGCTCCTGGGCTGTTTGCTCCTTTGCAGAAGGAAAGAGGGTGTGAGCACTTGGGAGACCCATTTTTTGAAGTACAGGGAAGGAATCCAGTGGTGGAGATGACAGAGGAGGACTCCTCTCCTTAAAAACCTGAAGGCAGCCCATTTGTTGGAGCAGATGGGGTGGGACACTGCATCCTGCTGCAATTTGCTTCTCAGTGGCAAAAGAGGGGAAAATGTAGCAGGGCTTGTGTGGGAAGGAGGGCAGCATGGAGCAGAGGGTCTTTATTTACAGGGAGAGGAAGAGCTTGGTGCATGGCAATGGGTGCTGTGAGTCGTGTAGAGTGAGAATGGTGGAGTGAGGAGGACGTGGTGTGTTGGCTCTTCTTCATCCCTGCCTTGCTTTGGTTACTCTGAATAGCAAAAAGCCCTACTGAGCTCCAGTATGTGCTGGAGAGATGCAGAATGAGGGGTTTCAGAGATTTGGGATGGGAAAAGCTGAAGCCAGGTGTTCCTCATAGCTCCTGTGCAGCAGGCAGGCAGCGCTGCTGGTCGCCTTCAGTTCGTTCAGTAGGGGAGTGATAAACTGGAGAGTTTTAAGAGCTGAAACCTCAGATTGGCAAAGGAAAGTGTCATCCCTGCTGCAGAAGGTCTCAGCTTAGTGTGGGACTGGCTTAAGCCAAATTACACAGTCCCCTCTCACCCCTCCTTAAACTTCCAGTGCCTTAAATGTGTCTTAAATACTTTTATCCTTAAGCTCTGGCTGCTCGGAACATGACCCAGCAGAGATCCTCACGTGGGTACAGATGTTAACTGGTACCACTGAATCCCATGCTGGGTTTGATGCTGTGGTTTGGGTATGAAAGGCCAATTTCTGAAGCTACTGCTGCCTGTGGGTTCCTGCCACAGAAAAGAATAAAAATGAACTGCTTGGTAGCACTGATGTTCCCCAGGCACTGCAGATTGAGGGCTGAGCATGCCTCGTTTCTTTGTGTTTTGTGGCTGCCATCACATTCTGTAGCTTTTTATTTAATTTTGTGCTTGAAATAACCCCTTGGACAGTTGGAAGGAGTGTTTCTGGAGGGGAAATCACTCTTGTTGGTTTAATATTTTTAAGAAAAGGGATGGTTGCCACGTCAAACCCCTACAACAGCTCAGATCTGCATTGGCATGTCCAATAGTGGGTGATAATGCAAAAATATTGCAACCTTCCTGCTGGAAAGTCACAGAATCACAGAATCATAGATGTTGGAAGGGACCTCAAGAGCTCATTGGGTCCAACCCCCCTGCCAAAGCAGCTCCCCAGCTCATATTGCACAGGTCGGTGTCCAGACGGGGCTGGAATCTCTCCAGAGATGGAGACTCCACACCCCCCTGGGCAGCCTGGCCCAGGGCTCCCTCACCCTCACTGGGGAAAAGTTCTTCCCCATGTTGGTGTGGAACTTCCTATGCTCTGACTCGTAGCCATTGCCCCTTGTCCTGTCCCCACAGACACTGAAAAGGGGCTGGCCATTTCCCCCTGCATCCCATCCTTCAGATATTGATAAACATTAATCAGGTCCCCCCTTAGTCTTCTTCTCTCCAGGCTGAACAGCCCCAGCTCACTCAGCCTTTCCTCACAGGGGAGATGCTCCAGGCCCTTCAGCATCTCCATAGCCTCCTCTGGACTCTCTCCAGGAGATCCCTGGCTGTTTTATCCCAGGGAGCCCAGCACTGGACACAACACTCCAGGTGGGGCCTGACCAGGGCAGAGTAGAGTCAGAGCAGCTGTGATGGTTCTTCCTGTCCGAATTTGATCTATAGGATGCTTGGTGCATATAGGCTCAGCAACGCTGCTGGGCTCTGGGAGCTGCTTTCACGTGTCTGTGGAGTCCCTGGGTGATGGGGAGGGTGCAGGGAAGGAGAGAGGAATCTCTGGACAGGGAGCTCTGATCTGTGTGTGCTGTTCTGGGGTACTGGCTTTAATTAGAATTGGGTTTGCTTGCAGGTCCTCTGTGCTCTGGCAAATATCACTGTACCCAGGAGAGCGAGCAGCAACGACTCTGCATCCTTCTCAAGGAAAAAGGGGTTTTTGTGGAACAGCTGCTCTCTGTACCCTCATGGAAGCTTAATCCTTATCCCTCTATACTGCCTCTGTCCTTGCATCCCTCCCCAGGACTGACTAATTCCAATAAGCTAAAATCTCCTGCGGTGCTTTGGCACTTCTGAGGTCCTTGGCTGCCTCATCCCGAGAGGTGAGTCAGCTTTGCGCTGTCGCGGTGGGTGGAGAACTGGAGCTCGGCTTGGACACTGAGCTGTTGGAATGAGCACAATGCGAGGGGGATGTGTGTAAATTGGAGGTATGAGGGGGTAAATCTGAGGTATGGAGGGGTTTAAATCTGAGATATGGCTCAGGAGCATAGTCAGGATGAAGCTCATGCCCATCTGGGCTGTGGGCCTTGTTTTTCCCCATCAAATAATGCCTTACACTCCGTGTTTCTCAGATGGTTTTAATCACACACCCAGGAGAAATAGCTCAATATACAAACTGAATCTGTCATCTGAAAAAAAAATGCCCATTTTCATTGTTGCTGCTGGTTTTATTCCCCAGTACAGGAGGTCTGTACTGGTGCTCGCTTTTCCATTGTGGCCATAATCAAAGCCCATCCTTTCAAACGAAATCTCCAGCGCAGAATCGCCTCAGCCCAGCGCGGGGCCGCTGCTCAGGTTGGCTTTTTTTAGCTTCCATTTCTGGGCCAAAGGCTCAAAGAAGAAAGAAATAGGTGAGATGAGGGCACAGGCTCCAGCAAAGAGGAAGGAGCAGACGTACGTCTGGGTGTAGTCATACAGCCACCCTGCAGGAGAGGAGATTGTCAGTAGAGCTGTGGGCTTTTTCTTGCTGATAGGGGAAAAAAAAGTCTCCTTTTGGGAGGTGGGTGGCAAGCAAAGGATGTGTGTTCTTGTTTAAGAATTCCTCAGATATTTTCTTTAAATTATCTTAACTCTTTGAGTGCCTTGTGCTGGGCAGCGCTTACCCAGCCAGTTGGGACCATTGCCATGGAATAACCAGCAAACTTGGAGTCATTCTTCCCACAGCTAACTTTTCCTGAGCCTCTAGTGGATGTGGATTTCAATTTGGTTGAATTTAATCCCTGACTGTTTGCTCTCTCTTTCTTTCTTTCCCCCCATTTAAATAAATGAGCCAAAAGCAGATGGAAGATCCCATTGGGCTACCAAGATGACTTGCATGTGTCGGTGTTTCCAACATCTGGGCTGCAAACTCTGCATTCTCCAGCGCTGCCTTCTTGTGAGCAGACCCAATTTACTGCAGCCTATCTAATATGAGAGATCCCAGGCCAGGAGCTCAAAGTGAACTTGCTTAAAAGTAGCTTTGTGAGCACTTAAAAGGAAAATCTAAATTCCATAAAGGCTCTGGAATCTATGAGGGGGCAGGTCGCCTTTTAAAGTGACCTCAAAGTGTTTTCTTTAGTTATGGTGTGTCATCTCCTCTCTAGACAATCATTTCAAAGGTGGGTAATTCCTCAAATATTCAAAGTGATGGGAGCTGCTGTTGCATGTAATAAAAACCTTTATATACTCCCAAACCTGGCCTGGAGGGAGGGAGGGAGGGAGGGATGGATGGATGGATGGATGGATGGATGGATGGATGATAGGCAGATGGATGGATGCATGTGTGCATGGAAGGGATGGATGGATGGTGGCAACAGTAAGTGAGGGAGGGAGGGATGTCTGAGGTGGGTTAGCAGCTGAACTGGTGTAAAATGCAGTTCCTCCACTGGACTGGTGTGATTCCTTTACACCTAGACTGGTGGGATCCTTAAAACCAGCTAAAGGAGATAATAGAGTCCCCAGAGTGCTGCTCTGCTGTTCTCACAGCTCTGAAAACACCGCTGGTAAAATCTGGGGGTCTGTGACAAACCAGGGGTGCTAAAATCTTCCTTGCTGTGGGTCTGCATTGGCTGTGGGGAGGTTTTACACGCCAGGAAAAGGGCTGCCAGCTGCTTTGCTCTACCCCCTGTTCCAGTTCGTGCTGGCTTGTGCCTTTCTCAGGGGGAGTTTCAGCTCTGGTTTGTTTTATCCTCAGGGATCTCGTGTGAGTCGCAGTGTGGGCGAAGACAGAGCTGCAGTCAGAAAGCAGGATCCCGTGGGGCTGGACCTGGTGCTATGGGGGGCTTCCCCGTGACCCCTATGTTTTTAGAGTGGTTGATACTCAGAGGTGGGATCTGTTCTTGCTGCCTGGAAGTCTGTGGGATTTGGACAGGAGATGGGATGCTGACATCGTGCGTAAGACGGACACAACCGAGTGCTCCAGTCGTGACACCTGGATTTATCTACATTTTTTTTTTTGGTTTAAATAGCCCTCAGGATATTTTTTTTTTTTACTCTTTTTTTCTATCAGCTCTATGTGGTGCTGAAACACCAGCGTTGCCTCCTCACCACCTTCCACCACGTCACGCCTGGCCTTTTAAACACACATGGTGTCTGTGCTCCCCATCCAGAAAAGAAACCACTCCTGCTGCAGGAAGCTCAGTTAGAAGCTGCCAACTGCAGCAAAGCACTGTTTTTTTTAAGCAGTGCTGGAAAATCCCTGCCACTGGAGTGGTCTGGATGGAATCTCCATGGCACATACTCCTGCTGTGGTCAGGCTGATCCATGAATAGAAATGTTAGTTATTCCTGAGGTTCTGAGTAGCAATATCTGGTGTGGAGAAGCAATATCTAGTGTGAACATCTAGAAAATTTAGATGAGAGCCTCTGAGCTCGGGTGCTGGCATGGCTTTCAAAGGACTCCATCCCCTTCAGCACCCTGATCTGCTGGGGCTGGAGTTGGCGTGCTGGGAGTTTGGGATTTTTGGATTACGTGTTTTAGTTCTTCTGCAGTTTGAGCTCCTGATTTGTACTGTCTGTAGAATTAAAATACACTCATCTCTCCTTACTTCACTTGCTGCTTGCCAAAATAACATTTGTTCTGGGGCTTTCTTCCAGCACAGCAGAGGCATCCAGCGGAGCTGGCAGATGAGGAGCTATGAAGCCTTCAAACTTCTCACCCCAGGCTTGCAGTCGGGGTGTCTGCCTCTGGATTTAAGGGCTTGTGGTTCGACAGATCCGTGGGTAAGTCCCCTCTTCCTTGCACTGTGATTGGGCTTCCTTCTCCTATGCAAAATAAGCATTTTTTTAACTTTCATGGTTCTTGTTGTGCCTCAGCTTTTGCTGCATTAGAAGTAGAACCGTAGAATCCCAGAATGTGTAAGTTTGGAAGGGACCTTCAGAGCCCATCCAGTCCCACCCTGCAGTGAGCAGGGACATCTTCACTGGATCAGGTCGCTCAGAGCCCCATCCAGCCTGACCTGAATGTCTCCAGGGATGGGGCCTCCAGCACCTCTCTGGGCACCCCGGGCCAGTGACCCACCACCCTCAGAGGGAAGAACTTTTTCCTAATGCCCAACCTAAATCTCCCCTTTTCTAGTTTAAACCATCCCCCTCGTCCTGTCGCTCCGTGCCCTCAGGAACAGCTCTTCCCCAGCTTTCTTACACTATCTTCAGGGACTGGAAGGTGCTGTAAGGTCTCCCTGGAGCTTCTCTTCTCCAGGCTGAACCAGCCCAGCTCTCCCAGCCTGGCTTCACAGCAGAGGTGCTCCAGCCCTTGGATCATTTTTCTGGCCTCCTCTGGACACACTCCAACAGGTCCATGTCCTTCTTGTGCTGGGGACTCCAGAGCTGGACCCAGCGCTCCAGGTGAGGTCTCCCCAGAGCAGAGCAGAGGGGACAATCCCCTCTCTCCATCTGCTGCTCACACTCCTTGGGATGCAGCCCAGGATGGGGTTGGCCTTCTGGGCTGCAGATGCACACTGGTGGCTCATGTCCAGCTTCTGACCCACGAGTCCTCCAAGTCCTTTTCCTCAGGGCTGCTCTCCAGCCCATCATCTCCTGACCTGTACAGATAACGGGGGCTGTCCCATCCCAGGGGCAGGACCCTGCTCTTGGCCTTGCTGAACCTCCTGAGGTTCCCCTGGGCCCACTTCTCCAGCCTGTTCAGGTCCCTCTGGATGGCATCCTGTCCCTCTGGCACATTAACCTCACCACACAGCTTGGTGCCATCGGTGAACTTGCCGAGGGTGCACCCGGTCCCACTGTTGGTGTCATTAATAAAGAGATGAAACAGCTCCAGGCCCAGCACAGACCCCTGAGGGACATCACTTGTCACCATACTGGAGTTCTGCAACACCCTGAAGACAAGGCTGTGGGGAGGTTGGCAGCTGTCTGAGCCCCCAAATCCGGGGTCATCCTGTTCTGGATTCGGCAGGGAGTGAGTGCTTTCAGCCACTTAAAACTAATCAGCTTCTGGTCACGTCCCATTTTCACACTGAATTCAGCTCTGTTGGAAAACTGCAGAATTTATCTTGGATCACACCCCTGGATCCTGAACACAGAACTGTTTCCCCTCTTGCTCTGCTGTTCATAGAATCATAGAATGGTATGAGTTGGGAGGGACCCCAAGGATCACAGAGCTCCAACCCCCTGCCACAGGCAGGGCCACCAACCTCAGGCCTGGATCTACACAAGGTTGCCCAGGGCCCCATCCAACCTGGCCTTGAACAGCCCCAGGGATGGGGCACCCACCCCCTCTCTGGGCAGCCTGTTCCAGCCCCTCACCACTCTCTCTGTAAAAAACTTCCCCCTAATATCTAATCTAAAACTTCCTTCCTTTAGCTTTAATCCATCCCCCTTGTCCTGTCATTGTCTATCCTTTTAAAAAGTTGATTCCCCTCCTGCTTAGAAGCTCCCTTCAGGGACTGGAAGGCTGCAATGAGGTCCCCCCACAGCCTTCTCTTCTCCAGGCTGAACCAGCCCAGCTCCCTCAGCCTCTCTCTGTAGGGCAGGTGCTCCAGCCCTCTAATCATCTTCGTGGCTCCTCTGACCCCTCTCCAACAGTCCCACATCTTTCTTGTACTGGGGCCCCAGCTCTGGACACAGGACTCCAGCTGGGGCCTCCCGAGGGCAGAGCAGAGAGGGACAATCCCCTCCCTGTCCCTGCTGCCACCCCTCTGCTGATGTAGCCCAGGATCCCATCGCCCTTCCCAGCTGCCAGAGCCACTGCTGGCTCATGTTAAGTTTCTCATCCACCAGAATCCCCAAGTCCTTCTCAGCAGGGCTGCTCTCCAGGAGCTCTTCTCCCAGTCTGTATCTGTGTCTGGGATTCTTCCGGCCCAAGTGCAACACCTGACACTTGGCAGTGTTGAACCTCATTAGGTTCACCCGGGCCCATCTCTCCAGCCTGTCAAGATCCTTCTGGATGGCTTCCTGTCCTTCTGTTGACGAGATAGATCAGCGAGAGTTTTGCTTCTTGGCTTCACTTGGCCTTTATTTATCCCCCCAGCATCAGAAGACCGGGGTTTTTTTTGTGGACAGCTTTTTTCAGGAGCCCCACTTGCTTCACCAAACCCAGCCCTGGGAGCAGCCAGCGCTTTCAGAAAGCAAAAGGCTTCCCATTAGCCAAAATATATTGGGAGTGGATGATGCATGGAGCAGAGAGCGCTGGGTTATTGAGCTGTTTTCACACTGGATGTCGCTGCCTCGGGGAATTGACTGCGGTGGCGGGGCAGGGATGGCTCTCTGGAGGACATACATCTTGTACCAGCAGAAGAGCTCTTACCTGATGCAGGCTGTGGATCACTGTGACAGCGTAAAGCGCTCTGGCAGTGAAATGCTTTACTTGCTCCAGATGACACCCAGCCACAGAGCTTTGCTGACCCATAAATACTGATTAGGGAAATAAATTTTTTCCTGTGCTCACAGTGAGGCTGGAGCTTTGCGTGTGGAGCTGATGTTCCAGGGACCTTGGTGGCTTTGAGCAAAGAGCTTCTGCAGGCGTGGGACAGGGAAGGGATAGCTGAAGAGTTGCTGGGGTTTATTGGGGATACATGTGCTAGGTGAGGGATGGGACACGGTTCGCCCCGATACCTGACCTGGCAGATTGTTCTTTGTGCATCCTGAGGAGCCAGGAAGAGCTCAGGTCCTGTTTCCAGCTGCGAGGGACAGCGAAAGCACCATCACAGGAAGGAAGAGCTTTGTCCTGGCCAAGGTGTTTGGAGGAGGACGAGTCTCTCGCTCACAAGCAGAGACTGGAGACACACTTTGAAGCTCTTGAAGTCTGCCAGATACTCAAACCTGCCTTGGATTTCTGGCAGGGGGAGAAGAGGGAAGGCTTTTCATCCTCCTTATCTTTGGGCCCAGGACTTCTTGTGGCTGAGCTCTCTAATCTTCTTCAAAACAAGAGATTACTGCGACTTCTCCATACGCTGCAGAGCCTCTGCTTGCTGGGACTGCTGCTGAGCCTGGCCTGGCTTTGCCTTCCACCCCTTGTCTCCCCTCCAGTCCCTCTGTTCCAGGTTCCATGTTTAAATGCCCCGTTGGGGGTACAATCTGTGGTAACATCTCCTGCTGTGGTTGGGGTCAAGACGTGGTGGTGGTGGTGGGGTGTTTAGCTGCCTTTTTTGGCTTTTTTTCCCAAACTGCTGCCTGGCTTCTGCAGCTGCACGAGCAAAATATGCCGGGGTAGAAAGGGACATTGCTGAAATATGGCTGGGTTGGGATTATTTCCCCTCACTAGGACAGAAAAAACCATCCTTGGATGCCTGTGGGTAGGAGAGCGAGCCAGCAGCAGGTTTTATCACTGGATGTCTGCACTGGGAATGCATTTAGGGTAATGTTAGAGTTACCTGCTAGAGGAGGCCCACCGATGGCTGCTATCCCAGCAAAGAAAGCAGCAAACCCCAGGTAGCTGTGGAGCTTTTGCACACCCACTAGATCTACCTGTTTGCAAACCAAAACGGACAGTTAGTGGTTGAGTTCGTGTGAACAACAACAGATAGATTATTTTGGAATTAGTTCCTTTTTTTTGTTCTCCCTGGGGTTTCTTTTTTTGTTTGGAGTTTCCTCTTCAGCAGCAATTCTGAAAGGACTTTGCACCCAGAGGGCTGATGCAGCCTGGAATCCGCTCGCCTCCTTAAGGCCAGCATGGAAATGACTCAGATGTGAGATGCTTTCCTGCCTTCCAGCTGCGTGGGCATCTCCTGGAACTAATAACACTGCCAAGACTCTGAGGAAGGTGTTTTAAACTCTGAATTCCTTCCCAGAAAGAAATGCCAAATCAGAATGATAACCTCCCTGCTCGGATCCTGCCGTATCTGTGTTACAGATAATTCTGGGATGGGGAGCAGAGGTGTCCAACCCTCTTAAGCATTAGTGAGATGGGGACCAGTATGAATCCATTGATCTCCCATGACCTGGAGTGGTCTGCTTCAGAAAGAGGGTTGTGGAATGCAATTAGCAGGGCAAGGTCATTAAAAACCAGCAATAAATCACCAGTGTTTCAGCTGCATCTGGGCTGGGGATACCAGTAAGTGGGTTGGAGAGGAGTTTTGGGTCTTCCCAGAGCTCGGACTGGGAGGGCTGGAGGGAAGAGGCCTCACACACAGGTCTGCAGCAGCCCAGGGAAATTCAGCTGTGTGAAAGGGCTTGTGGGGAATTTGGGGATGTTGTTGGAGATGTCACATCCTACAGGGGGTTTTTTGTTTATTTTAAATGAAATGTCCTACTCACCAGCACAGGGAGGACCAGAGCCATGAACCCACCGCAGAAGACAGCGAAGGCCACCGCGTAGGTCATGAGCAGCGGGAAGGTGGTGGCCAGGGGACAGAGCAGGTTAGTGACGCCAGCGAGGACGAGGTAAGCCATGTGGTAGTGATACTTCTTGGTCCAGTTCTGATCAGCGATCCAGCCCGAGAGCAGCTGGCTGACAGTCTCTGTGATGCCTGGAGGGAAGAGGAGTTCGCTGCAGCCTCAAAGAAAACCTTAAATGTGACCTTTGGGGCTGCTCTGCACTGCGCCGCTCGGGAACGCGGCTCGGTTCCGCTGTAACAACGTGACTGCAACGGGCTGGAACGCCAGGGAGTTCCAGGAAGGTGGGTTTAGGCTGTTGTAAAATGAATGCTGTGTTTGTCTGTCTTCACCTGGGTGCCTGCTCCTGCCAGGTGCCTGGGGGTGCACCAGGGCACCCTGTAAAAATTCACTCACGGGCTGCACGCTCAGCAGAAAACTCTGCAACGCCCTTCAGTAACCCTCAGGAGGGGGAGTTTGCTGTGTGGTGTCTCTTTCAAGCTAAAGAAGCAGCAGAATATTAAGAAGAAATATGCTTAAGCTTAAGAGATTTTAATTTTCATAAAGAAGGACAGAAGAATGTCCTTTTTTTCTTTTTTTTCCCCCCTCTTTTTGAAAGGCTCAGCAAACCTCTGGTTTACTCTGGATGTTATCTGTCTCAATGTTTTTATGAGCTAAAGATCAGAGGAGCACTCACTGCTGGCTAATATCTTGCTGTCCTCTGTCTCCCTCCTACTCTGAACTCAGAAATTCAGATTAATTCCTCTGCTCTCCTCCTCAATTCCTTGACAGCATCATGTCTCAATATCTCACAGCAGGGTAGAAGGCACATTTATTTTTGTACAATAAAGTATTTTATGAAGACTAAGATTGCAGCTGCTTTCTTAACCTGGTGTGACTCCAGCATTAATCCCCACTCATAAGGGCATGTTGTTATTTTTCAGGGGTTGGGATGTTTGGGGGGATTTATCCCCCTTGGAGGTGAACGTGCCAAATCCAAATGGCTGGATCCAAGTTAATGGGGTTGGGTTTTTTATCCCCCCCTTCCAATGCTGTTTTTTCTCTCTCCACACACATTCCTGGTGTGTGAATGTGGAGTGACTCTGGATTTCTGTGGCCTGTGGGCTTCAGCAAAGCAGGGGCCGTGGTGGGAAAGCTTTGGGGGGACACGTAGCACCAACATAACTGGAAACCTGCGTTCTCTCGGTGCGGTGGGGATGGGTGATCACCTAGCTTGGGTTGAGAGAACCACCCACCATGTGAGAGCGACTTTGTAGATGTACAGAAGGCAACGCTATATATACAGAAGGGGGGGTAAGGGCTGTGAGCTGAACCTCTTCTGTGCAGATTTATTCTGGGACGTGTTTGGGACTATTTCTTGGCAAGGTTTGTGTCACTTTGCCTAACTATTTTTGTAGCCTTCTCATTATAAATGGGTTTAAAAGATGCTTTTGCCTACCAGCCACTGAAACCAGGTAAGAGGCGTCCATGCTGCTGATGCCCAGTGTCCTGGCTCTTGCTACCAGGTGGAAGGTGGGCACGAAGTAGGCCAAGTGGCTGAACAAAAAAGACCAGGTGAAGACACAGAAGACGGGATCCTTCAGTGGGGAGAGGTCGAGGAGAGGCTCTGAGTTTGCTTTCTTGCTCGGTGGAAGGGATTTGTAGCTTCTCTTGGCCTTGGAGGCTATTTCTGGTGAGCTGGGGGTGTTCTCAAGCCCTTCCAACACCAATGTGTTTACCGGACCAGAGGCACCTCTGCCATGGAGCATCATCACTCCCTCTGTGGTGGGAAGGTCCTGTGCTCTGTGAAGCTCTATTTCCCCACAAGTGCTTTCACCTGAGCATCCATCAATGGTTTCTCCATCCTTCTTTGCCATTACAGACCCACCCTCTTGCTTTTTAGCAGAGTGGTGTTGAGGCAGCTGGGTGCTGAGGGGTCGCAGCAGCATGCTGGAAGGCACCAGGTTTAACATGATGCCTCCAAAAATCAGGAGAGTACCTAGGGAAGACAGAAGAGGATTTTTATTTGTGGGTGTTTTTGGGGGGTAGGAAAGGAGGAGCAGTAGGAAATGGTCTTTCTAGAACAGGGTGGAGTTTGCATTGAAGATGGAAGAAAGCTCTGCTGAAGAAGGAGGTATCTGTTTCTCTAGCTGGGAGTCCCTGTCGCTGTGGTGCATGCAACAAATTTATGGTTGGACTCGATGCTCTCCAAGGTCTTTTCCAACCCTGGAGTTAGAATTCTGTGATTCCAACTCCAGAGCTACCTCTGGGATTTGGGTGCTCGGTTTGGTGCCCCTCGTTAGAAGTCTGTTACATGTGATGGACCTTCAAGAGGCAGTAAAGGCAGGGATTTTCAGCTTTGGCTTCTGAGGTCTCCGTTTTGACTCTGACTTAACTTTAATGACCAAGTGCTTAACTGTTAACAAAGATGTCTCCAAACTTCCTTAGAAGAGGCGTGAGTTGTTCCTCAGCAATTTTTCAGAAGTGCCTGTTTCCCTGCCTGGCTGCCCTCCAACACCCTCTTAATGCCCATGAAGCTGAGTAAGCAGGAGATACGCTCACCTTGCCAACCATAAACATCGATGAGAAGCTGAGTGAAGGGCGCAATTAGAAATGTCAGCCCCATTCCGCAGCGGGCGACGGCGTTGGAGAAAGCCAGCCGTGTCCTGCAGCGCTTGGCTGTCATCACTGCAGCTGCCTGGTACAGGCAGGAGAACCCCAGACCTGCAGGGAAGGGGAGAAATAGGTATTCGTGCCCAAAAAGCGATTGCTTTATATTATGAGCTTGAGGGATTCAAAATTAGAATCATAGAATCATAGAATCCCAGCCTGGTCTGGGCTGGAAGGGACCCCAAGGATCACAGAGCTCCAACCCCCCTGCCACAGGCAGGGCCACCAACCTCCAGGCCTGGAGCTACACAAGGTTGCCCAGGGCCCCATCCAACCTGGCCTTGAACACCCCCAGGGATGGGGCACCCACCCCCTCTCTGGGCAGCCTGTTCCAGCCCCTCACCACTCTCTCTGTAGGGAGAGTTGTGCCATCCCAAGTTCGTTGTCCCTCTAGCAGCGCTGCTTTGCAGGGTTCCTGGGGTGAAAGTGTAGGGGGGTTGCTGTTGCAGTCAGTGGAGAACAAGATTTCATGCCTGGGGTTTAGGAGCTGGGGGGTTTCAGGCTGGGCATGGTTAGGAAGGGATTTTAAAAGGCCAGGATTCATCACAAAAAGCAAGGTTACGTAGGTCTAGCATGTTGAAACTGGTGTTTTATGTTCCTGAGCATCAAACTTTGGAGTTTCACACCCCCCTCACAGATAGAGGAGCTGGGGCCACTTTCCTGCCACAGGAACTGCCCTGCTGGGGATCGAAGGAGCTGCTTTTACCATGGTGCACAGGAACATCTCTGCCCGCCGGTGAGTCGCAGGCTGCTCACCCAGGAGGAGTCCCATGGAGACGCAGAGGAAGGGGACACTGGTGGCCTGGGTGCTGAGCAGGCAGCCCCCTCCAACCAAGCCAGCTCCTATGACGGAGGTTGGCCGCTCGCCCAGCCTCCTGCAGACCACGGCCACGAGTGGGGCTGGAAGGGAAAGGAGGGAGAAGTCTCAGGGGGAAGATGCCAAGTGATGCTTTGAGGGCTTGGGGACTTGTTTTGGGGTCGGTGCATCTGGTGGCGAGTGGCCTCTGTGTCCCTGAGAGGGAGTGGTAAGAAATTCAGGATGGGTTAAGATGCCACAGAGCAGCCAGGAGCCCTTGTCTCACACCCTGTGACCTTGGGAAGGGATCAAAGCCCAAACTTCCAGATGCCCTGAGCCTGTGCACGCTGCAAGTCATTCAGCAGCTTGTTTGCTCAGAGACAACAATACCGGTGTGAGGGGCAAGGCTTTGCTCTCTGAGTGTGTCATACACCTGCTACAGTGAAGCATTGTGATGCACCATCCTCAGATCCCCTCCTGCTACGACACATGTGGGTACCAGCTATGTCTGGTGTGGAAATTGGACCCACAGAGCATCCTTGGCACCCCTTACATCACAGCAAAGGGGTGTGAGGTTTCAGCGCTGTCCCCATCCTCAGGGCTGCCAGCTCACCTCCTAAGAAGCGCAGGGAGGACATGATGGAGCCAATCCAGCTGACTTGCTCGGAGGAACCTCCCACCTCCTCTTGGAAAGCCACAAAGAAAATCCCAAAGGTCTTGAGCATCCCCATCACGAGTACGTTGACCTGCATTGGAAGCAGATGGAGGTGAGAGAGCTTTTCCTTCTGCTAGTTTCTGTTGGTGTGTGTGGATAATTTGTTGTGCTTGGGGCACGTTAACTGGTGGGATGGATCATCAGCAGGGTGGGCTGGTGGTGGCCACATTGGTTTATTAACAGACCCTCAAAAAACCTTCTGTGCAAACTGATTTTTCCAAAGAGGAGGAGCGATAGAGCCCTGGAGCCTCTTGTGGGGTTTCTTGTGCTCCCAAAGTTATATTTTAATACTAAACAAAATAATCTGGACAGGTCTGAGTGCTCAAAGGTCACTAAGAGCTGATGAGGCATTGAGTGAGGGTGGACTTGAGCCAGAGCAGCTTCCCAGGCTTGTCCTGTCATGGAGCAAAGGACGGTTTGTGTCTTTAATTTTAACTCCCTCCCTCCTCCCCAGTAGTGGGTGGTTGAGGATTGGCAGCGAGTTCCTGTGGATGGAATGGAAGTGGGAAAAGCTTTCCTGTGCTTCCCAGCTTTCCTAGCTGGGGCATGGGGTCATCTTTGTCACTGATGGGAAGACGCTGTGTGGCATTAAAGCCTGTGGCACGGAGAATTCGTGCCTTGAGGTGATGGTGAGATGCTCGGTCCTCCTGGGAGAGAGTAGCTGGGTGCTGCTCCTGTGGTGGGTGCCTGGGTTTGACACCCCAGCAATGTGTCTATGAGTAGGGAAGAGTCGTCTTCTCATTTGCAAGCTGCCTTTTGGCTCTGGGCTGCAGGTTGGGCTCATTTACATCCCTGAGATGTTTTCAGGTGGCATTTCATAGGGGAAGGTGTGTGTGTCTGCTCAGCCCGTGCCGAGACGGGTGATGGCACTTGGGTAGCGAAGCAGGGCTGGGTCTTGCCCTTAGCTCAGTGGGCTCAGCCTGTCCTGCCCTCAGCTCCTTGGGAGTGAGACTCTCAGTTTCTATCAGCCCCAGCTCCAGGAGGGTTTGGTGAGTTTGTTCACTGCTTACCAGGAAGAAGTGGAACACCACCCCCCATGCCCACCCTCCGGCTTCAGCTCCGGGGCTCTTCCCGGCTTCCAGAGCCTCCAGCTTTTCCTCCTGCCTTTCCCCTGGAAATGAGAATTTCAGGACACGTTAACACCTTGCTCTGCTGCTGTTTTGATTCAAAACCCCCTTTGATCCCTTTCCTGCTTTGCTGGAGGCACCAGCGTTTCGCATCCAGCTTTCAAAACCTTTTGAGGGTGCATGAAGCTTTTACCAACCTTTTTGCTGCCTGCAAAGAGCTTAATATCCCTTCTCTTTCCCACCAAGTTCCTGTAACCACTTAAACTTTAAGGGATTTTAAGTGCCAAGCACTGTGCTGCTGCTTTAGAGCAGATAGGTTGGTTGCTTTGTGCTAGAGGTTGGTCACCGTCCATCAGGGTCCATCTTTGAGCTCTCGTGGCAAGCTCTCCCTTCCCCATCCTTCCAGGCTCAGCTCCCCCCCATCCTCTCACCCATCCCACACCTCTGGAAGCAGCAGGATCCAGCCTGAGGGAGCAGCAGGACCCCAGAGCAGTCAGGACTGATGAACCTGAAACTTTTCCTTACCGCCTTGCTGCTGCATGCTGGAGAATCCTCCCCGAAAGAGCCGATGGCGAAGAGGAATCGTCCCTTCGTGTACTCCAGAGGCTAAATCCCCCCTTCCTGGCTCAGCACCCCAAAGTCTGGTCCTTCATTCATCTCCACTGAGGACAATGTTTCCCATCCTTCTCGCTGAGGCCCTGAGCAGGACATGGAGCCCGGCGAGCGCTGGGGCTGTGTGGACGGAGCCCATCCTCCTCCTCCTCCCCGGAGGTAGAGCCTGGCTTGCAGGGCCCCAAGTCCAGGAGTCCCTCCCCTTCCCCAACCAGGAGCAGGAAACCCGGGGCTTTCGGAGCAGAAATCCCGCTGGGAGGAAAAGGGAGGGAAGCCTGTGAGGGCTTTATAGCTCCGGGGTTGTTTTTATAGCCAGACATTGAGCAGAGCGGTAGGTGGCAATGGTGGGCTGATGTCAAGCCTGGGGCTGCTGAGGTGGCACGGGAGCAGAGCCCCGTCCCTGCCTGTCCTGCCTCTGCTGCCTGGCCCTTGGCCCTGAAAACTGCCTTATTTAGGAGGACACAGTCTGGGAAGCTTTAGGTTTTGGCAGCTGGAGCGGAGGGGTCCTGCGGCTGCAGCCCCTGAGCAGAGCTGGTAGCTGAGCAGGATTGGAGTTGGCTCCGTGCCTCTATTGTAAATATTCACAAACTCCTGATAAAAACAGCCTTCACGTTTCTTCCCCCCCCCCCCCCCCCCCCCTCGTTTTGGCTGAGCTGCCACCCCAATCTGTGTTCCTGAGGTCAGATAAAATTGTGGGTTCACGATACTGCTCCCTGCTCCCCTCCCGTGGCAGAGGCAGTGATGCTCCATCCTGCCCGAGGAGCCCGGGCTGTGTCGAGCCAGCGGAGGAGCTTTCCCTCTAGCAGGACTTGCCGTGTGTGCATGGAGCTTAGTGAAGTGGGATGTGTTTTGCACTGAGCTGGCAAGGGGGGAGAAGGTGGCAGCAGCTGGTGCAGCATCTGTACTGGGAGCTGTTGGATGGCCGGGAGGAAACACTCCAGCTGGAGCTGTTCCCAGCTCGGGGGGCTGTTGAAAAGGGAAGAATGGGGGACCCTTCACCAGTGCTGCACAACTCAGACACCCCAACTCCTGCTGCCAAGCCGGGGTCGCAGCGTTAACACCAACCCTGAGAGGCACACAGAGCCCAGGGCACGCTCATCCCTACTGCCTGCTTCTGGCTGTGAGACTGCTCAGGTTGTTAACAAGTGGAGCTGCTCCCAGGAGTAAAGTCAATGCAGCATCTATGTTGTGTTCTCTCTGAGCCAGCCCAATTTGTTAGCTCAGCTCTGCTGCAAAGCTTCCCCTCCACTCAACCTCGGCCGGCTCCTTTTTCAACTCCCTGAGGTACTGGAAGCATTTGAGCTGAGCAGTTTGGATCCTGCCTTTCTGCAGGGTCAATTCCCTGCACCCATGCTCAGATCCATAAGGAAAAGGGAGGCCAGGACTTCCACAGATGCTGTCAGACTCCATTTGCAGCGCAGGCAGGGCCGGCACGTTTAGGTTTGAACTTCAGTCCAAGGCGTAGTAACCAAGTAACTCTCACACAGAACATTTAACCAGAGGAGGCTAAACATTTCCTAGGAGAAATTCCTTCTCCAGTGGAGGAGCCTTCATTAATTCAAGTCTTTGTGTACTGCTCCTTTTTTTCTAGAGAAATGCTAATTAATAAGGAAGTGGGAGAATTTACCTCACTGGGCTTTGAAAACAAGGCGAAGGAGTGGGCAACAGTTCTCCCAGCAGGAACAGAGAGAAGCAAAGGCATGTTTTTGCAGGTCATTTATTGATTTCTCCAACAAATAAGGCCACACACATGTACACCTCGTGGTATCTGATCATTACATGAGCTTGGTGAGTGACCCGTGTTCCATCCTCAGCAACAGTTTGCTAAAATGGGAGTTGGGAGACCCTGATAGCTGCATGGGAGCTGTTAAGGGGAGAGGAGGGAGAGCCTTTGGCCCAGGTTTGGTACTACAAGCACGTTCTGCGCTGGAGCAGCAGAGGAGAGTGGCTGTCCAGTGAGGAGGAGCTGGGCTGGAGGGGAGAGTGAAGCGGTGCGCAGGGCCGAGGGTCAGGATGCCAACTTGTGCACTGCTACGGTGATGCTGTCGTGCTTCTGGATCATGATATTCCTGAAAAAGAAAAGGGCCCAGGCAGCTGAGAAGCTGGATGTGATGAAGAGGGGCTGAGGAGGGTGGGAAACTGGACAAGGGGCTGCAGCAACCCCCAGCTCGGCATTAGACCTGTGGGGCGCTGCGTCCCTTCCGCCCCGGCTCGTGAAGAGTGCTGGAGAGGACTTTGCCAGCCAGGCCCCAGCACGGGCTGTGTGATCCCTGGGGAGCCCGAGTGTGGAAGACACAGCTGCAGTAGCCACAGCCCTGAACCATTCCCTACTGGTTTTGCAGCTCCCTCAGCTCCCATTGATCTAAAGAATGTTGGGGCAGAGCAGCTGGAGAGCTGCTGGGGAGAAGGACCTGGGGGTGTTGGTGACTGTGACTGACCAGGAGCCAGCAGTGTGCCCAGGGAGGCCAATGGCATCCTGGCTTGTGTCAGACCCAGCGTGGCCATAGGTCTGGGGGGGGGATTGTGCCCCTGGACTGGGCACTGGGGAGGCTGCACCTCGAGTGCTGGGTCCAGTTCTGGGCTCCTCACCATCAGAAGGACATTGAGGTCCTGGAGCGAGTCCAGAGAAGGGCAACCAGGCTGGGGAAGGGGCTGGAGGGCAAATCCTCTGAGGAGCAGCTGAGGGAGCTGGGGGTGTTGAGCCTGGAGAAGAGGAGGCTGAGGGGAGACCTTCTCACCCCTCCACTGCCCTGCCAGGAGGGTGCAGAGAGGTGGGCGAGGGTCTCTTCAGCCAGGGGACAGGAGATGGGACAAGGGGCAATGGGCTCAAGCTGCCCCAGGGCAGGGTCAGAGCAGATGGGAGGGAAAAGTTCTTCCCTGCAAGAGTTGTCAGGGCCTGGCACAGGCTGCCCAGGGAGGGGCTGAGTCCCCACCCCTGGGTGTGTTTTAAAAAAGGGTAGATGAGGTACTGAGGGATCTGGTTTAGCTTAGGATGGGATTGGTTGGACTTGATGATCTTCAAAGGTCTTTTCCAACCTGGGGATCCTGAGCTCTTGCTCCTGTGGCAGCAACTGCTGAACCTCACAGCGTCAGAGACAGAGCTTCCTCTGCTGCCTTAGCTCAAGCTGAGGAGAGCCACTCTGGGGCTCTGACTCTGGGGAGAGCCCCCGGGGCTGGGGGAAAGAGGCCGAGGGGAGAGGTGGTGCCCCCAGGCTGGGAACTCACCCGCTGTCCGACTCCAGGCACACCACGGGCGTATCAGTCGGGTCGGAGGTGAGCTTGGCTGCCTGCTGGGCAAGGACGGAGATGACACCAGCGTGCTCATCCGAGAGGGTTCCTCGGCCTGCGAGAAGGGGAACATCAGCCGAAACGCTTGTGCTGGGACGGGGCTCGGTGTGCAGCAGCCTTCCCCCCCACCTCCAGCCCTGGGGCCAAGCGGGGCAGCTCCTAACTGGGCTCCTTCTTCTCCCTCAGGGGCTGATGCAGCTTCTCCCCATAGCATGACCCCCTCAACTCACCCAAGAACCTGAATTTAGGGGGACGGGGAGCGCTAGTTCTGGTTATCACCCAGGAGGGGGGGGCAGAGCACCACGCTGGGGCGAGGGAGGATGCTGTAGGGCAGGCCCTGGCGCCCCCAGACTCTGCGTGGGAGGCCTCTGCGCCGCACAGCCCCGTGCCCCGGCCCCGTACCGGGGGGAAGGGGGACTGGGGACACCGGGCCCGGTTTCACCGGTACCCCCAGCCGGGGAGCGTCCGGTATGCTAACCCCCGGTACCATCCCCGCGCTGCTGGGTTACTTACAGCCGAGGTTGAGCCCCTGCGAGTCGGTGCAGAGGACACCCACCACGGCCGGGCTCTTCATGCTGCGGGGAGAGAGACAGAGGCGGCGGTCAGCGGGCGGGGAGGCCCCGCACATGCCGCCAGGCCTCGGGCAGGCCTAGGCCCGGCTGCGTCTGTCCCCTCTGCCCCCCGCCCAGCCCCTCCGCGGTCCCGGCCCGGTCCCCCCGGCCCGTACGTGTCCTCCAGGTGCTGCTCCAGCGTCCCCTCCATGCCGGGCCCTCACCGCCCCCGCTCCCCGCCCCGCTTCCGCCCTTCCCGGCCGCTCCTGGCAGCGGCGTCACCCACGTGACGCGCGCCGACGGCGGCCCCGCGGGGTCCAAAGGGTTGGCTGCGCGAAGGCGCCCGCTCAGCTTCAACCCGCCCCCGCTGCCCGCGTCCCCCCGTCCCTGCGAGCCCGCCCGGGGCTCCGCGCAGCCGCCGCAGGTTCGTGCGGGCGTTACTTTGCCGGGGACCCTGGGTGCCTTTGCCCCCTGGCCCGCGGGGATGCCGTGTTTGGCACCTGGGGTGCGCGCAGTGCGGGTGGCACCCTGATGCCCAGCAGTCAGGGGCTGTTCTTGTGCCCCTGCTCAGGAGCAGGGAGGGGGCACAGCCAGGACAGGTGACCCGAGCTGCCCAAAGGGGGTATTCCATGCCAATTAGGTGATGCTTGGCATAAAAGGCGGGCTGGTGGGGGGAGGAGCAGGCAGGTCCAGGACGCGCGGGTGTCAGGATGGCTCTGGGCTGTGCGGTTCGGTGATGAACCACGTTGTGTATCGTGTATCTTGCTATAAAGTCCTGTTATTGTTATTATATCTCTCTCTGCTGTCCCAGTAAACTCTCCTTATCTCAACCTGTGAGGTTTTGGGTTTTCTTCTCCCTCCTTTTCCCCCTCCCTCAATCCCCCTCCCCTGCTGCCCCCACAGAACAAGTGGCTGCGTGGTGCCTGGCTCTCAGCTGGGGCAAAACCACAGCACCCCCCGTGCCAGCCCCACCTGGGTGATGGTTTGCCCACATGGTTGAGTTGTCAGGACCTGGCACAGGCTGCCCAGGGAGGGGGTTGAGTCACCTTCCCTAGATGTGTTCAAAAAAAGGGGTAGATGAGTTACTGAGGGATCTGGTTTAGCTTAGGATGAGAATGGTTAGACTTGATGATCTTCAAGGTCTTTTCCAACCTTGTGATTCTGTGATTCTGTTGTGGTTCTTGGGGGCTTCCCCTGCTCTGTTTTCACCCCCCTGCATAGTCCTGAGTGTGGTTGATTTGCATTTCCCTTCCTCTGTGCAGCACCGCTCAGAATCCTTATGACAAAATGAAATTAAAGAGGTTGTGGGGTTTTTTTTCATAGCACCCACCCTCCCCAGCCAGAGCATCCTCTCGCTGCCAGGCCATGGCAGGGGGATGCGAGACCATGGGGACAGGGGGACACAGGCAGGACCCCAATATTTACAGCAAGAATCACAGAATCACAGGGGTTGGAAGGGACCCCCAGAGCTCATGGGGTCCAACCCCCCTGCCAAAGCAGCTCCCCAGCTCATATTGCACAGGTCGGTGTCCAGACGGGGCTGGAATCTCTCCAGAGATGGAGACTCCACACCCCCCTGGGCAGCCTGTCCCAGGGCTCCCTCACCCTCACTGGGGAAAAGTTCTTCCCCATGGTGGGGTGGAACTTCCTATGCTCTGACTTGCAGCCATTGCCCCTTGTCCTGTCCCCACAGACACTGAAAAGGGGCTGGCCATTTCCCCCTGCATCCCATCCTTCAGATATTGATAAACATTAATAAGGTCCCCCCTCAGTCTTCTCCTCTCCAGGCTGAACAGCCCCAGCTCACTCAGCCTTTCCTCACAGGGGAGATGCTCCAGGCCCTTCAGCATCTCTGTAGCCTCCTCTGGACTCTCTCCAGGAGATCCCTGGCTGTTTTATCCCAGGGAGCCCAGCACTGGACACAACACTCCAGGTGGGGCCTGACCAGGGCAGAGCAGAGGGGGAGGATCCCCTCCTGTGACCTGCTGGCCACACTCCTCCTGATGCACCCCAGATTGGTACATATGGTGCTGGGTGCAGGGGAGGGGCGTCAGGACCCCCATCCCATTCCCACAGCGCAGAGAGGTGTTAAAGGCGATGCTCAGCCTGGCTGTCCTGTAAGGAGAGCACACACCCCCACACCCCCCCCAAAAGAAAAACTGAGCTCCCCCTGCCAGCGGGGCGTGGGAGGTGATTTATGGTGGGTGCCCAGCAAAGCTCGGTGGCACTAATAAGGTGCTGGCTGGAGCCGTTCCCGATGCGCCGGGCGATAGATCTGGGCTTGTCAGGTTGGAAAATTAAAATGTTATTGATGGGGGGAGGGAAGTGCAGCAGGATTTATTTATCTTCTATTTCTCTTGCTGCTTGGTCGAGCTGGGAGCTCTCTTGGGCAGCACCGAGCACCCTGATCCCACCCATCCGGGGTCTCCCCACTGCATCCCTCCCTGCTGGGATGGCTTGTGCCCTGCATCCTCCCCATCCCATCAGCACCTCCTCAAGGAAACCCCCCCCCCAAAACCAACCCCTCCAGAGCCCTTCCCAGCTGCAGGATTTCTGGAGGGGGATGGAGGTGCTGGGGGGAGGGGGCTGGAATTTTTGTGATACTTGGGATTAACTAGTCCAAGCCTAGGTGGGGGAGACTTTGGCCAAGCAGCAGAACAGCTGCCACATCAAAAGAAGCACTGGTGTCCACACAGGGAAACGCCTGGGCTATTTTTAACTATTTCAAGAGACAGTTTAGCACCAGACAATCCTCTGCAAGAGAAATTCAACAGAAAAAGTCTGATTAAACCATGGGCCATGATCCAATCCTGATTTCAAGTCTCAGCCCATCACCTTGGGCCATGTTTCTCCCCTGGGGCTGAGCTTCTCCGCTGCTCCTGAACCCTAATTTGCCCCGTAAACCAGGTTTGGTAAGGGGTAGCCCCAAAATAAGACTCAGGGATGTTTATTCATTGGTGGGAAAAGGCAGAAATAGTGCTGGTGAAATAATAAAGCCATTCATCATGCTGGTGAAGAGCCCTGATACCACGGGGATGGTATCGTGTAATCCAGGGCTGGAAAAAATTCCATCTGGCTGGGTCAGAATTGCAAACCCAGCTTGGCTTTTGGGTGGAAAAGAGAGTTTCATTTCTTACCTTTTTTAGTGCAAACCATCTTTAGCCACTGTCTTGGCTGCCGTGGCCCTGGCCAGCAACGGTTGTGGGCTCTGGGAGCTTGGTCCTGGGGGTCCTTGGCCAAATCCAGGCTGGACCATGGGAGCTTGGGACGCTGTGTTGGACATGGGTAGGTGCTTAATTAATTTTTTTTTAAATTATTTTTTTTACTGCTAGACTCCCAAAGGGGCAGTAGGTGAAGAGTGGCCCCAGCTCCGTGGGGACATCATAGAATGGTCTGGGTTGGAAGTGACCCCAAGGATCACAGAGCTCCAACCCCCTGCCACAGGCAGGGCCACCAACCTCCAGGCCTGGATCTACACAAGGTTGCCCAGGGCCCCAGCCAACCTGGCCTTGAACACCCCCAGGGATGGGGCACCCACCCCCTCTCTGGGCAGCCTGTTCCAGCACATCTCTCCCCTGACGGACACGACCATGGGGGCTGGTGGGTGTTTCATGGATGCCCCCCTCCCCCTAGCATGTGGGGCTGTTGTCCCTTGCATCCTCCCAGGATGTACAAATTAAAACACCAGCAGATAATTCCAGCTTTTCCTGCCTTTTTAGCCACTTCAGCAATCCCTGCTCTTATCCCTCACGCTCCCAGGAGAAGCACCAAACGCAATTCGAGGTACAGGGGCTACACTTCATAAATCAACATATTTACACATGAAATTCAAGTGCAAACACACCCTCATTACTGAAAAAGAAGCTATTATTCCCTCTCTGCCTTCTTTTATTCTCACAAATAAATGCAGCCGAGGCTCTATCTCTACAGGGTATTTATCACCGAGCCACATTATTGCACCTTGTGCTCTGACGAGCTGAGAAGTACCAGGGTAACTTCATCCCCCTGGTTTCTTTTAGCTAAATAATCACAAATTCTCAATTCGATCCTTAAGTACATCTGTCAGGGTTAAATATGGACGTTCAGAGGTGTGCTTGGAAAATCCAGCTGTGTTGGCTTAGCTGACAAATAACCCTGGGACACGGGTGCGGGGGGAGAGGTGTGGGATGGGGTTTATTTCCTCCCTTCTCGGTGGTTTATTAATATTTCTTTTATATCATTAGGGATTCAGGTCTCATCTGCTTATTCTGAGATCATCAGGGGGGGAGAAAAAAAAGCCCAGGGTGATGGAGCTGGAGGGGGTTATATAGGATGGGAGGTGCAGGGCTGCTGCAGACCTCGGCACACAGGGAAGACAGATCCTGCCCTGCACCATGGCCGGGCTCCTGCAGACCCTCTGCTTGCTCCTGCTCATCTTCTCCTGCCCCTGTGCTGTCATCACTGGGGTAAGTGCCCATCCCAACCCCAGCTCGGGAGATTTACTTCCTTTTAGCAATATTTAGGGACATAAGGCAGGAATTGGTGCCTTTCGCTGTCATTTTGGTGGGGTTTTGGGTTTTTCCCCTCCCCTCCCAATTTATTCCTTGCTTTTCCCACTGCCAGCCCCTGCCTGTAGAGTCCCCTTGGTGAGCTGCTCTTTCTGCTCCTCTTCTCAGCGCTGTGTCAGGCCTGATGCTCAGCACAAAGGGGGATTTTAGGAAGTTTTCCAGCAGGGAAAAACTTACCTTCATGGGCATCCCCCAGAGCGTGTTCCCAACCAGGATAAGGGCTCGAGTATCCCAGATTGTTCTTCTCCCTCCCAAGTTGAGAGGAATTATTAAAAAGGGAGGAATGTTTGTTAAAAAGGGAGGAATGTTTGTTAAAAAGGGAGGAATGTTTGTTAAAAAGGAATGTTGGGGTGCAGAGGGGAGGTGTGATGCTTACCCAAGCTGCGTAACGGGATTTGGGGGCTCGGTGTGTCCAAGAGCTTGGTGCTGAGCTGGGCTGAGGATGATGCTAAAAGCAAGAGGAGCAGTGAGTTTTAGGGACAGAATCCAGGCTTTTGTGGCACTTGAGGAGTTGAGATGCTGCTTTTAGCAAAGCCAGGCTTGGCTGATCATCCCCCTGCCCCTCCTTCCCCTTTTTCCCCTGGCAATGAAAATCTGTTTAGAAGCCAAGACAACACGTTTGCATCCTGGCTGCCTGTCTCCCTCCTGGCTTTTCCCAACCAACAGGAGGTTTGTGGTTCACCTGAGCTGGATCTTGACTCCTCTTTTCCCAGACACCCTGTAGAGCCAGACCTGTTTCTTCCAACCCTGTGATTTTTCCAGCAGGCTCACCCCAAGCCCTGCACACAGCCCCTCCCTGAGTTATCAGGTGAGGGTCCATCGTTGCTTTTATCTGATTTTTAAGAGTATTTGGGTATTACAAGGTGCTTTGAATGCTCAGGGAAAATCAGGTTCCCTTCAGGAAAGGGAAGACTCTGCAAAATCCCTATTGCCACCCTGCAAGAGAGCTGCACCCCAAAACTACCCCACTGTATCCATTGCCCTCATGGGGGTTTTTTTCCCCCCAGTTCCAATTTCCACACCTCTTCATCTGTACAAGTGATGTACAGATCATGTAGGGGGAGGTTCAAGGCTCAGTGCTTGGTCCAGGGAGGGAATTTGCTCCATTTTCCTCCCCATCTCTGGGGAACAATGGGCTCAGCAGCGTCTGCACTGCAAAACCTTGCATGGTGCCAAAGGGACAGGTCCTTATTTAGGGATCTACTGGCTTGCAGGATGCCTGGAGGTGCCCTAAGGAGGGGGTCACCCCAGGAGGGCTCTGGGTGAGCCTCATCTGTGCTTCTTGCACTGCCAACATGATGTCAGGAAAATGGGTCAGAGAAGGGGTCAAGGGTGCAATGAGCTCCTCCAGTGATGGCCAGCATGGCTCTGGGGGCAAAACAGGACCTCTTCTCAACATCCTCATGGGCTTCCAGGTGTGGGGGTGCAGCCTTTGCATCCGTGCCTCAGTTTCCCCATCCTGGGAGGGACATGACCTTGTTCTATTTCACACAGGGAGGCTGAGCTGCTGGCATCATTCTGCTCCCCACTAACAAAGCAACTCCCAAGCATTGGGCATCTGCATCACTCAGCAGGCTTTGCAGGTGATGTGTGTGCACGACAGAGGGTCTGGGTGCCACTGCTCTGACTTGGCACTGACGCTGCTTTCAAGTTGGGCAGCAGCAAAGTTTTCCTCTGTGCCCCCACCTCTGTGTGCATGAGGGATCCCCCCCTTCATCCTTCAAACCCCACCCACAGAATCACAGAATCACAAGGTTGGAAAAGACCTTTGAAGATCATCAAGTCCAACCATTCTCATCCTAAACTAAACCAGATCCCTCAGTACCTCATCTACCCGCCTGTTAAACACACCCAGGGGTGGGGACTCAGCCCCTCCCTGGGCAGCCTGGGCCAGGCCCTGACAACTCTTGCAGGGAAGAACTTTCCCCTCCCATCTGCTCTGACCCTGCCCTGGGGCAGCTTGAGCCCATTGCCCCTTGTCCCATCTCCTGTCCCCTGGCGGAAGACACCATCGCCCACCTCTCTGCACCCTCCTGGCAGGGCAGGGGAGGGGTGAGAAGGTCTCCCCTCAGCCTCCTCTTCTCCAGGCTCAACACCCACAGCTCCCTCAGCTGCTCCTCAGAGGATTTGCCCTCCAGCCCCTTCCCCAGCCTGGTTGCCCTTCTCTGGACTCTCTCCAAGACCTCAATGTCCTTGTGATGGTGAGGAGCCCAGAACTGGACCCAGCACTCGAGGTGCAGCCTCCCCAGTGCCCAGTCCAGGGGCACAATCCCCTCCCCAGCCCTACTGGCCACACTGTGTCTGACACAAGCCAGGATGCCATTGGCCTTCCTGGCCACCTGAGCACACTGCTGGCTCATGTTCAGCCTGCAGTCACCCAACACCCCCAGGTCCTTCTCTGCCTGACAACTCTCCAGCCAGTCTCCCCCAGCCTGTAGGGCTGCAGGGGGTTGTTCTGTCCCATGTGCAGCACTCTGCACTTGGCCTTGTTAAACTCCATCCCACTGGACTCAGCCCATCAGTCCAGTCTGTTCAGATCCCTCCGAAAAGCCTCCCTACTCTCAGGCAGATCAACACTTCCTCCCAGCTTAGTGTCATCTGCAAATGTACTGAGGGAGCATTCAATCCCTTCATCCAGGTCATTGATAAAGATGTTGAACAAGACTGGACCCAGGACTGAGCCCTGGGGGACGCCACTCGTGACCGGCCTCCAGCTGGATTTTGTTCCATTCACCCTTTGGGCTCGGCCATCCAACCAGTTTTTAACCCAGCTGAGGGTCCCCCTGTCCAGGCCAGTGGCAGCCAGTTTCTCAGTCAGAATGCTGTGAGAAACGGTGTCAAAGGCTTTACCAAAGTCCAGGTAGATCACATCCACAGCCTTCCCCTGTCCATTCAGCGGGTCACCTTGTCATAGAAGGTGATCAGGTCAGTTTGACAGGATCTCCCTTTTGTAAACCCATGTTGACTGGGCCTGATCCCCTGGCCATCGTGCATGTGCTGCATGATAGCTCCCAAGATGACCCTCTCCATGATCTTCCCCGGGACTGAGGTCAGACTGACAGGCCTGTTGTTCCCTGGATCCTCCTTCCAGCCCTTATCCAGCCCGTGCACTGCTCCAAAACCTCCCCAACCTAACCCAAAACAGGGGAGCTAGGAACACCCTTCCCCCCCTTAAATCCCCATCAGCACGTGGGCTGATTTCTCCACTGCCCCACCCAGAAGAGGGGCAAGGATGCTTCCTCATGCAGGTCCCACTAACCTGCCACCGTCCTTCTCCCCAGGCCTGCGAGCGGGACCTGCAGTGTGGCAGCGGGACCTGCTGCGCCGTCAGCCTCTGGCTGCGGGGGCTGCGGATGTGCACCCCCCTGGGGCAGGAGGGGGATGAGTGCCACCCCTTCAGTCACAAGGTACCAGCCTGGGGACACCCAGCGGGGCTGGGATGTGGGGAACAAGGGCACTGAGCTCCCAGCTCCTCCATTAAAGCCTTGGGATGGAGAAGGCGATCAGTGCAGAGGGAGGTGGGGGTGTGTTTGGGATGAGGCTCCCGGCAGCATCATGCTGGTCCCCGACCTGGTTTCATCCTCCAAAGTCTTTTGAGCAACTCCCTGCCTGTCCATGGCACCCCAAGTCCTTGGGTGCCTGTGGGACCTCGACTTGGAGCCAGGGTGGAGCCATCTGCCCTGCTGATTTAAAAGAAAAGCTCTGCCCCAAATTGAGTTGTAAACCCTCTGCCAGGCCAGGAGAAGCCAAATTAATGCCCCAGCACTGAGATGTCTCTTCAGAAAGAAACCCCAGCGCACTGGGATTAGCCCAAAGCGCTACACTGATGCAGTCCCTTATCCTTGAGGATTTAGCAGCAGCATCCCTGCCCCGGGGGGGGTGTCCCTCTCTGTTCTCCCCTATTGATTTTGCATGTTGGGAGCCAGATTGACTGATGCTGCACCGGCTGCTCGGACAAGGAAGGAGCTTCAGAGGGATCAAAAATTAATTTCAGGCATATCCCTATGAAACCTCTGAGGAGCCAGAGCGAAATCTCAGGGCTTTGATCCCATTTGATAGTTTTTTGGTTGCAGCAGAGCCCTGACAGCCTCGTCTCTCCCATGTCTCTCCACAGGTCCCTTTCTTTGGGAAGCGCCAGCACCATTCCTGCCCGTGTTTGCCCAACTTCATATGCTCCAGGTTCCTGGACGGTCACTACCGCTGCTCCATCGACTTCAAGAACATTGATTTTTAGCTCTCTGTCCTCAAGCTCCCCTTTTCCCCCCCAATTCTTGCCCTCTCCCATGGCCGTCAGGTGCCCACATAGCACCAGGCGATGTTAAAGCGCTTTCCCAACATAGACAGTGTTGTTATAAATAGATGTTAGATGGGGAAACTGAGGCACGGTCAGACTGAGTTGCTCTGACATATGGCTTAGCAAAGCTCTGCCCCCAGCCCAGTGTAGGACCCAGCTCCAGCCTCCTCTGTGGAGGAACAGCTTGAGGGACAATGTGTGTGGCACATCTGGGGCCTCAAAAATCCCTTTCACAGGATGTCGTCTGCATGTAACGGATGTTGTCAGTCAACTTTCACCCCCCCTTTATTTTATACAGTCAAAATTACAGGTGATGGTCAAAAACCCAGCAGCCCAGCACCACTTCATGGGGTTTTTACCTTGGCACACAGAAAATTTGGGCAGTGAAGCTGAGCAGCATCATTTCATCCACCAAAGCATCCGCAGGGCCGAGCCCAGCAGCAAAGAGGGTGGTGGGGAGCTGACTTCACTGGTTTTACACTTTCCAGTAGGAAAGATGCAGATCAGAGGGGCAGAAACTTCTTTTTGTGGGGAGTTTGGGCGTTTTGATCAATAACCAAAACATCAGCTTCTGCCCAAGCTAACCCAAACCCAAATCCTCTGCAACCCCACCCCTCAGCACCCTGTGAGCTGCTTTAGCTCCAGCAATTCCTCCTGAATAAACCATTTCTGTTATGCTAATTCCCATCATGATACTGCCCAATAGTGTCTTTATCAGTGTACTTCCCTGGAAAGCAGCTCTTCAAGCTGGGGATGGATGATTTAAACTGGCCTGCAATTAAATCAATATCGATTGGCTTTGGGGAATTTGGGAATGGGGGTTCCCCAAGGTTCAAGCAACACAATGTGTTTGGCAGAGGCAGAAGCAGGGCTGGCTGAAGCCGTGTCATGCCAGATGTGGGTCTTTGGGATGTAGGAATATGTTTTCCAGCCTCAGCATCTGCCAGGGTTCAGGGACTGTAGGAGCTTTGGGAGCCTCTATTTATGTCAGTGAAATTTGAGGAGAGAAGGGGGTTATTAAGTGAATTAAACCTGCTAAAAGTTCTCTCAGACACGTGCGTTCAACTTGCCTCTTAAAACCTTATTGTGAAAGGATCCTGTGTCACTGGAGGGGCTCTGAGAGCAACCCCTGGCAGTCAGAAATATAAAGAGAAGAAAATATAGAAAAGAAAGAGAGAAAGGGAGAAAGAGGAAGAGAGGAAGGAAGGAAGGAAGGAAGGAGGGAAGGAAGGAGGGAAGGAAGGAGGGAAGGAAGGAGGGAAGGAAGGAAGGAAGGAAGGAAGGAAGGAAGGAAGGAAGGAAGGAAGGAAGGAAGGAAGGAAGGAAGGAAGGAAGGAAGGAAGGGAAAGAAAGAGAGAAAGGAAGGAAAAGAAAAGAAAAGAAAAGAAAAGAAAAGAAAAGAAAAGAAAAGAAAAGAAAAGAAAAGAAAAGAAAAGAAAAGAAAAGAAAAGAAAAGAAAAGAAAAGAAAAGAAAAGAAAAGAAAAGAAAAGAAAAAAAGAAAAGAAAAGAAAAGAAAAGAAAAGAAAGAAAGAAAGAAAGAAAGAAAGAAAGAAAGAAAGAAAGAAAGAAAGAAAGAAAAAGAAAGAAAGAAAGAAGAAATGAATGAAAGAAAGAAAGAAAGAAAGCAAAAGAAAGAAAGAAAGAAAGCAAAAGAAAGAAAGAAAGAAAGAAAGAAAGAAAGAAAGAAAGAAAGAAGAAAGGAATGAAAGAAAGAAAGAAAGCAAAAGCAAGAAAGCAAGAAAGCAAGCAAGCAAGAAAGAAAGAAAGAGAGAAAGAAAGAAAGAAAAAAAGAAAGAAAGAAAGAAAGAAAAGAAAGAAAGAAGACTAATCAGAACTTCTGGGAAAAACCCCAGCCCCAACTGGTTTCTCTGCAAGCAGGAGCCACGCAGCAGCAAAGCTTCTTCCTGGGGTTTGAACACCCAGAGCTGCTCCTTGGGTTTGGTGCTGGTACCAAGTGGCACCTCCTGTGCTCTGGGACCCTCCCTGTTTCAGGGGGTTTTCCTGGCTTTGGGGGGGGGGGTTGGTGCTATAGCAGAAACTGTTCCTGTTTCTAAGGACACTGGGTGTTTGGCTGTGGCAGCCGCTGTGTTGCTGTGGGGAGTAACTGAGATGAGAGGCTGGGGGAGAACTTCCCTGCACTTGTTTCTCCAAGAAAATAGTGTCAATTTGGTGAAAATAAACCACTGCAACACCGCAACAAGGAGGGTGATTTTATTTAGGGCTTTGTTGGGGGTTTATTACACATCAGAAGGTTTTCTATTTACAGAAGAACAATCTTGCATCTGCCCAGGCAGGTGAGTTCATGACACCCATGGCTTGGCACTGGGGACCACAGCAGAACGGCTGGGGGGTCACCATGGGTTGCCAAAGAGAAAGAGGTCCCATAGACACACAGAAAGATAAAGTCAGGGAAAAAGCACAATGTTGCACAACAGCATAAAAAATATATAGTTTTGTTGTCTGGGTTTCTTTTATTAAGCTGCCTCAATTTATTAGCTGCTAGTGGCCTTCCCCCAGGCTTGGAAATGTGGAGAAAGGGCTGGATTAATTTTTTTTTAGTTAATTTTTAGACATCTTCTAGTGGGAAATATTGCAAATTCTTTTCTCCCAGCAGAAGCAGCAACAACAAAAAGAAAGAAAACAACCCAACAGCTTCTTACCTTCCCCTGTTCCCACTCTGGGGGCATTCCCCAGACCCTGGGGCAGTGCTGTTGGGTGGGAATTGCCAGTTTCCTCACTATGGGAGGTGACAGTTTAATGGGAAATCACTCAATTTTGGCATCAATCTAGAGAGAGACACCCCCATTGCAAGACCAGGCACTCCTTCTTGACTTAAAATTGTAAGCTGAAGAAATCCTGAGTAGCCCAGACCCAGGATGTGCAGCCTGAGCCATTCCCTGTCCTTATTTATTTATATTCATTTTTTTGGCTTGGAGTGAGGTTTTGTTCCCAAGGTGGTTTCCATGCTTGGTCCCAGTGGCTTTCCTCCTTTCAAACCCAGCTTGAACTCACATCAGGCCAAACCAGGATGCTCCTTGATGCCTTTTTGGCCTCCACAGCCCAGCCCCAGCCCCTTCCCACCCCTGTACTAATCAGCAGGATGATTTCAGCTGGTTCCTTTGCTGAAATCTAGGGAAGTGATTGAGCCCCTCTACTGGGCACTGGTGAGGCTGCACCTTGAGTGCTGGGTCCAGTTCTGGGCTCCTCACCATCAGAAGGACATTGAGGTCCTGGAGAGAGTCCAGAGAAGGGCAACCAGGCTGGGGAAGGGGCTGGAGGGCAAATCCTCTGAGGAGCAGCTGAGGGAGCTGGGGGTGTTCAGCCTGGAGAGAAGAAGACTAATGGGGGACCTTATTAATGTTTATCAATATCTGAAGTATGGGATGCAGGGGGAAATGGCCAGCCCCTTTTCAGTGTCTGTGGGGACAGGACAAGGGGCAATGGCTGCAAGTCAGAGCATAGGAAGTTCCACACCAACATGGGGAAGAACTTTTCCCCAGTGAGGGTGAGGGAGCCCTGGGACAGGCTGCCCAGGGGGGTGTGGAGTCTCCATCTCTGGAGAGATTCCAGCCCCGTCTGGACACCGACCTGTGCAATACGAGCTGGGGAGCTGCTTTGGCAGGGGGATTGGACCTGATGGGCTCTCGAGGTCCCTTCCAACCCCTGTGACTCTGTGATCCTGCTTTACTAATTGGCTTTTGCAGGTAATGGTGGGCATCAGGGGGGTCAAAACCTGTGCAACCCCCTTGTGCCCACCTCCCTGGGGTGTATGTGCAGGTTGGCACCTGATGGAGCCCCCTTCTCCATCCCAGCTGGGGGATAATTGTGTGTGTGGGGATCCCACTGCTGCTTGCAAAGGCTTCGGATGCCAAAATGATGCCTGCAAACAGGCATTGGGTCGTGATGAAGGATTTGTGGTGCTAAAGGTTTGGAGTGGGGGTACAGGGTGGAGAATGAGGGTAGGGTGTCACGGTCAGCATGGTGCCATCGCATCCCCCTCGCCTTGCCAGTGACCTGTTGATATTAGCCAGTGTTTATCTGCCACATCCTTTGGTCCCTGTGTGTCACCTGCCTTGGATGGAGAGGAGGGGGTGCAGAGGAGGTGGTGGTACCTCAGTGGGGGGGTGTGTCTGGTGTCTAGAGGTGCTTTGGGGTTTTCCATTAGCATTTCTTCTAAAATAACAAATAAACAAACTTAGGAGCCTGCAATTAAATACAGATTCTGTTATAATAAAGCATCACGCTGACCAGACTAACCCCAAGGGGCTTTACCTGGCCGAGCTGAATTCCTCATTGCCTTTCACAGTGGTTGTAGCAGACAAGTGCTGTGGGGTAAAGTGATGCTGGTGGAGAAGCCCTGCTTGGGATTTCTGAGGCTGCAGCTGGGGGAAATGGGGAATTTCAGTGGATTTCCCCACTTTGAGAAAACGGTGGCAATTAGAGGATCCTTATCAGTGGATTCCAGTGGGCTTATATCCCATCCCTTGAGATTTCCATGAAAATAGGCTTCTCCAGCCAGCCCAGAACAAAAGGATAGTGCAGCCTACATATCAGTGACAACACTGAAAATCGCAGGAAAGAATTTATCTGCTAGGAACACAAAGAGAAGCTACCCAAGGCTCTGCTTTCATCACAGGGAAAGCCTCTGGAAAGCATCCTTATAAATCAGCAGGGGTATTAAACATGTGCTTAAAGTTAAATGCCTGCTCAAGTGCTTTCTTGGCCCGGTGGGCTAAGCCAGGAGCGATCCCACAGCTATCCATAGCGTTACAGCTGGGAGACATGGGCACTTCCAGCTTGGAGCGAAATGGCTTTGTTATTGCAATCAGGTAGGTTTGTACCTTCCCCCCCCCTCGACTCTTCTGCAATCTCTGGGCTGTGCCTGAACAGGATCCTATCTGTTTACTTTGACACTGAAATTACAGCAGTTCAGTTAATCGCATCAGCCCCTTATCTTCCCTATGGGCCTCGCTGGCTGCCTGCAGATTGAAATGCAGCTCCTGTGATGGCACAGTAAATAATTAATTAATTACTGCAACTCTGCTTCAGCCTGGTATCTTCTCTGGACATACCTGGGGAGAGGCAGGGGTGGGGGGTAAATGGGTGATTTTAAAACAGGGAGAGAGATTTGCCCACGGTGTGCTCAGCCCTGGGGGGAGGTTTGAGGGTAGGAAGGGTGCAGGACCAGCCTGAAGCTCTGAGTTGTTCATCCCTGGCATCTTGTGAGGAACAGAGGTGCCACACGGCCACCGGCAATAAAAATTGGGGATGCTGGTGGTAGAAGATACCTGTGTCCTAACTGCATCGCAGCGGTGCCTAACATGCGGTCCTTCATGCACCAAGGGCTGTAATGGGTTTAAACTAAAAGAAGGGAGATTTAGATCAGGGGGAATTGGCCAACCCCTTTTCAGTGTCTGTGGGGACAGGACAAGGGGCAATGGCTGCAAGTCAGAGCATAGGAAGTTCCACACCAACATGGGGAAGAACTTTTCCCCAGTAAGGGTGAGGGAGCCCTGGGACAGGCTGCCCAGGGGGGTGTGGAGTCTCCATCTCTGGAGAGATTCCAGCCCTGTCTGGACACCGACCTGTGCAATATGAGCTGGGGAGCTGCTTTGGCAGGGGGGTTGGACCTGATGGGCTCTCGAGGTCCCTTCCAACCCCTGTGGCTCTGTGATTCTGTGATCAGATATTAGGAAGAAATCATTGCCAGGGAGGGGGGAGGTCCTGGCACAGGGTGCCCAGAGAAGCTGGGGCTGCCTGTGGATCCCTGACAGGGTTCAAGACTAGGTTGGATGGGGCTTGGGGCACCCTGGGCTGCTGGGAGGGGTGTCCCTGCCCATGGCAGGGATGGCACTGGGCGGGCTCTGAGGTCTCCTCCCACCCAAACCAGTCTGTGATCCACTTAGAGTGGGTGCTGGGCCATTGCACAGCTCCATCCTATGCCACTTCTGTGCACCAGGGCACAATGCCTGCAGAGAGAGGCTGGTGCTGGATTAGCTCACCCCTCACAGCCGCCCGCAAGCCCCTGCTCTGCCTCTCCCTGCCCGGAGCTGCTGGAAGCGGTGGGAAAACCCAGGCCTGAGTGTGAGGATGAGTAACGCTGCTGCTATCTCTCCCCTCCATCAATACGGTGTGTCCTCACACATGCCAGAGCTGGGCAAGAGCTTTTGTTTTGGCTGCTTTGGGAAAGAATTGCATTCTTTCAATATCTCAAAACAAAGATTTACCACAGGGGCAAGAGGACCACACGGGAAGGTGCTGCAGAATTAACCAGAAATGACTGTAAAAAGCCTCTGCACGGAAGTGCCTGAGCAGCCTGAACCTGTTTTCATCCCCAGCTCGGGTGGCAGAGCATGCCACCGTGTCCAGGAGGGCCAAGCATCATCCTGTGGCGAGCACGGACCAGCCGCGCTTGCCCAGGCATCTCCTCGCTCTGATTGTGCCCGCAATAACGCGGGGTTTTTCCCCGAGAGCGCCCCGGATACACTGTATCGCCCGGCAGCAAACCGTGTCCGTGCCTGTCTGTGTGTCCGTCCATCCCCTCCGTCCCCACATCTGTCCAGGTGTGAGACACCCACGCGCTCCGCCCCGCACCCCCCCAGCCCACAGCTCCAGCCCCCACCCCGCGCGCCGGTGTCCCCCCACATCACCCCCTTAAACAGCACTGACCACCCCCCGCACCCCCTGCGCCCCCACTTTGTGCCCTGCCTCTCCCGCTCGTCCCCGCGTTCCCACTGCCCCCCGCCCCGCACCCCCTTCGCACCTCTGCGCCCCGCGGCTCCCCCCTGCCTGGCGCTCTCCCCTCCGGCCCTGCCCTGCCCGTGGCTTCCCCCCGGCTCCGTGGGGTCTCCCTGCAGCCAACCCCCCGCCCCCTCTCCGTTCCCTCCCTTCCTCCCCGCACCGGGCCCGGGCGGAGCGGCCGCCGGCGGCCAATGGACGCGGGGGGGGGCGCGGCCGGCGGGGCCGCCGCATTTATGGGCCGTTCTCGGGCCGGGCCGGGCCGGGTTGTTCCGTGCCGGGAGGCGGCGGAGCGGAGCATGGAGCGGGCGGCGGGGCCGGGGCCGGGGCCGGGGGCAGCGCTGGCCGCCGCGCTGGCCGAGGGGCTCATCAAGTCCCCGCGGCCCCTGATGAAGAAGCAGGCGGTGAAGCGGCACCACCACAAGCACAACCTCAAGCACCGCTACGAGTTCCTGGAGACGCTGGGGAAGGGCACCTACGGGAAGGTGAAGAAAGCCCGGGAGCGCTCCGGCAAGCTGGTAAGGGTCCGCGTGTCCCCTTCCCTCCCCCCCGGGCGCCCTCGCCGTGAGCCCCCGAGCATCCCCCTGCTCTGAGCCGCACGGCCCCGGTGTATCCCCCGCCGGCTCCGCCCGGCCGGTAACCGGGAAGGCGCAGCCCTCGCCCGGCGCAGCGTGCGGGAAGGCGGCGGGGCTGCCGTCCCCGGGCCCGTACCGCAGGCGGGGGCAGCGCGGAGGGACCTCGCATCCCTCCCGGGGGGGTTTGCAGCTCCCCTCGCCCACTTGACCGCGTCGGGTTTCCCGGTGAGAGGAGCCTGCAAATATCCGGCAGCCAAGAGCAAACACAGCTCTGGAGTCTGAAGGGTTTTTCCCTTCCGCCTTGGGTGGTTTTTGCCTGTTGGCTCTGGGCAGCGACCCCCAAGCCGAGCTGAGCCTCTCTGGATACCCAGATGGATTCGTGACTCGTTGGCCCCTCAGCCCCTCGGAAGCAGAGTGCCCCTGTGCGGTGCATGGGTCGGCGCTGAGCACCGCAGTCCAGCGCGCTGGAAGCATGCGGGGAGAGGTGGGGGACCCTCGCCCCCAGAAAAGCGGGGTGCTGCTGTCCTGGCAGCCCCGTCCTTTAGGGATCTGCAAGGATCCAAAGGGCGAATTCAAGTGCTGTTTTCCCGGTTCGGTCCGGAGCGCCCTGCGGCGCAGGATGGGACCCAAGAAGGACACTAACCATGGGTGAGCCGGGAGCATCCACCTGCGGGTGCCGAGCCAAGAGCAGGGCGTGAGGCTGGATGTGGAGCACGTCAAGGGAAAAAACCCAACTGTAAATCAGAGAGGTTTTCTTGTGTAACGCGACACAGCTCTTAATTAAATCAGATCTGCCCTTTCCATTAGCCTATCTGATCTGAAGAAGCTGCTGTTTTGCTGCATAATCGGCCTTGAAATGCTGCTTCCGCCCACAGACCGAGAAGGATCCCTCCCCTCTCCTGGGCGAGAAGGCTCGGCTTTCCCTCCCCGCACCTAGCAAAGCCTGTGCGGGGCTGGAGAGCTTCCCTCTCCCTCCGTGGAAGCCCCTCAGAGCAGGGACTGGCTTGTCTGGCAGCATTGTCTTATTGTAATGCAAATTAAATACACAGCCCACTGAGTCTCCAATAAATGCCGGAGATAGTCAAGGCTCGACTAACTAGTACCCCAGGAGCTGGCCGTGTCGGAACAGGAGGCTTAACCACAAATCTCTCCTCTTCCCACAGATTCTTTCTTGTAGTACTCAGCGTTTCCGGACCTGTTTAATCTTCAGGCTTATCCCAAGCTGGGGTTTATTTGCTCCTTCTCTAAGTGGCTTTCACTTCCTAAACACCGAGGTGTGAGAGCAGGTACTGCTGCCTCCACCGGTTGTCCCTCCGGGACTGTGTGGTCCCACGTTACCGGCCGAGGCTGTACAGCTGGAGCTGCTCCATCCGTGGCTTTTGCCTCTGGCTGATTAGAAGCTGCCCAATATTGAGCTGTCTTGTTTTTCTGCCCAGCTTGCCTTATTTCCTCTTCGTTTTAACCAGCCTACCCAGGCTTAGCAAGGAGCAAGGTGCGCCAGGTCAGTGGGTAACTGTGGGGAAGGTGGCTCAGGAAGGACAGGGAGCTGCTGGAGAGGGAACAGCAAGGGGCTGTGGAGTTGCTGAGGGCACCAGAACATCTCTCTGGTGCAGAGAGGCTGAGGGACTTAGGGCTGCTCGGCCTGGAGAAGAGAAGCCTGAGGGGGATCTGCTCAGTGCTGAGGAACCCCTGAGGGCTGGGCTCAGGAGGACGGGTCAGTCTGTGTTTAGGGGGGGCCAGGGACAGGACAAGGGGCTGTGGGCACAAACTGGAGCAGAGGAAGTTCCCCCCCTGACCCTGAGGAGGAACTTTTTTGCTGGGAGGGTGGCAGAGCCCTGGGCCAGGCTGTCCAGAGAGGTTGGGGAGTCTCCATCTCTGGAGACATTCCAACCCTGTGATCCTGGGTGTTGCCCTGTGCAGCCTGCTTGAGGGGATGCTGTTCTGGCAGAGAGTTGGACTCGATGACATCCTGAGGTCCCTGCCAGCCCCACCAGTCTGTGATTCTGTGGCTTCCACAGCTACAGTACTTGGGAACTTCCATGAACACCCTTTGAAAACATCTTGTTTTCTGGTTAGAAATGCTTGAGGTGAAGTAACCTTCATCCCTTTCAGTGGGTACTTCTGAGTGCCCTTCCCAACCCCAGGAAAACCATTGGGTCCTTGAAACACCAAGTCATTGAGTTGGGACTTGCTGGTTCTTTTTTCCTTTTAATTCTCTGTTTTTCCCTGCATCTTGTGGTTTGAAGATTCATTAATGTGTGCCATGGTGGTGCAAACATGTACCTGTTTGCATGGCAGCATCTGGTCTTTGTTGGTTGTCCCAGCCTGGTTCCCAAGCCCTGGGAAAAAGAAAAGAGGAGCATCCCATAGGACTTGCTCACAGTGTCAGAAACGACTCTGTGGGCTTGTGTGGTGTTGGGGGAAGGCAGCACCTGGAGCACCCCAAAGCAGCAAAGCCTCTTTTGATCTCCAGTAAGGGGAGAAGCCTGTGCTCCTCTGTAGCGGGTTGTAATCCATATTTCATGGAGCATGAAATGCTGCACTTGCAGTCTGGAACAACTTCTGAAGCGCTGCCTGGGGTTGTAGCTTAATGCATCTTTCAGCAGCTGCTGAAAATACCTGTTCTGCCCCAAAAGCCCCTTTTCATTAAAAGCCTTTTTGACTTGGAAAGTACTCTGAACTTCTTCAGGCTCTGGCAGTGGGACTTCTCAGGGCTGTTTCCTGCAGGAGCTTCTTAGAATGACAGGATGTGTTAGGTTGGAAGGGACCTTTAAAGGTCAGCAAGTCCAACCCCAAGTTCTTCTGGTGTCAGGCTGTGGTAGTGTCTCTCCCTGAAGCTGCTGGTCCCTGTCTCCAAGGTGGTCAGGCACAGCCTTTTCATGGAATCAGAGCATCTTTAAGGTTGGAAAAGACCTCTAACTCATGAAGTCCAACATCACTGTGTCAACTAGACCATGTCCTGGTGTGCCATGTCTACACTTGTTTTGAACCCCTCCAGGAATGATGACTCCACCACCTCTCTGGGCAGCCTGTCTCAATGCCTCCTCTCTCTTTCAGAGAGGAAATTTTCCCTGATTTCCAATCTAAAACTCCCTGATGCAATTTAAGACCATCTCCTCTCGTCCTGTTGCAGGTTACTGGGGAGAAGAGACCGACCCAGCCCTCATTACACCCTCCTTCCAGGGAGTTGCAGAGTGCATTGCTCAGCATCCTTTTCCTGTCTCAAGGGGAGATCCTCACTGCCAGCCCTGTTAGGAAGGGGATGTTTGGGAGCAAAGCTGCACCAAGGAGGAAGGATGGCATGGCTGAGGGATTAGCCATCCCGCAGGGTCTGACAGGCAGATAAATCACCCCACGCTGAGCTGGTTCTGTCTCAGTTGTGTGAGATGTGGACTCTAACTGCTCAAGGAGAGCCCCGGGGCTCTGACAGGGCTCTACACCCACTCCCTGACATGGAGGTCACTAACTCCCTGGCTTCTCCTGCTCTGCTGAGTACAGCCAGTAGCATCTCCTATGGCTTCCTGTGCCTGGAGCTGCTTTGCCTTTCTGTGGACAGAGAGCCTGGCTCAGCAGTGGATGTGTGTGAGCATCTTGGTCAGTGCTTAAGTGTGCTGCTTGCACCCTGGAATGCTGAGGCTGTTGGGGAGGCTGCTGAACTCCAGCGAGGAGATGAATAGTCAGCAGGAATTCGGGAGGGCGGGAGCAGGCTGACTTGCTGTGTAAAGGCTTTGCCCACGTTCTGGCAGGAGGTCAGGTAATCAGGGGCTGGAGCAAAACACCGTTAAAGTTTAACCTGTTAACCTAGCATAAAGGTCAGGGCTAAAGTATACCTGGCTTTCAAGAACTGATTAAGTGTGTTGTGTATTGTTTTGCTTGCCCTGAAACTTGGGCCTGGGTTACTGAACTCCCCTTGGCCAGAGTCCACTTTACATGGGTGCTTCAACCTTTGGGACCAGTGTGGGAATGATGCTTCTCTGTGCCCAGGAGACAGCACCTGCGCTGGGCAGTACTGGTGTTGAGGGGCCTGACGCAGCAGAGCTGGGGCCAAAGGGGCTCTGGCAGCCACCTCTCCCATGCCCATCTAAGCCCTTAAATTTGCCATGTCCTTCCCCCACGAAGCCATTGAGATCTTGCTGCTTTAGCACTGAGATCTCATGTGAGCCTGGGGGACTTGCTGTGGGCACGACAGGCCTTCCTTAGCAAGGGTTGCTCCGAGCCCTTTGCAGCTTGGCATGCTGGCTCCTCAGGAGCGAGGCTTCCGACTCCCCTAAATCAGAGGGAGATGAGGCTGAGCATCCCACCAAAGGTGGGGGGAGGTTCTCATGCAGTGTAGCCATGAGCATCACTCCTGTGCTGGCAGCTGGGGCCGGCGGGTGTCTGTGGCCCCTCTCCCTGTTGCTGGGAGACTGGTGCAGGGTGTGTGGGGGTCCCTTTATGGGATTAATGCTGTTCCGCATTCTTGTCTGATACAAAAAAAGAGGTTCTGCTGGATTCAGTTGTAAATTCGACCCTAGGAGCACATTGTCTCTTGCCAGCCCCTTTGAAAGAGGATTAGAAGGCATCTATTCTCCAGCCTTACTCTTCTTTCTCCTCCCCTTTCAATTTCCTCATAGAGGATAACTTGAAAACCCGAGTGAGAGCTGGAAAGCAGCTCACATCCTCAGCGCTGGGTCTCCTGGCTGGCTGGAGCACAGTCCTGACCCTAGGAGGGGTCTAGTCTTTAATGCCAAACTTTCTCCTACCTCCACCTAATCAGTTCCTTGAAATAAGGATTTGCAAGGAAAACAAAACCCAGTGGTTTCCCTTCCCCCATGACCCCAAGAAGCTGTTGTTGTTATCTTTAAGTCATGTGTGTGGGTCACATTCTTTGGGCTGGCCATGGCCCGGGACATGGTTCCTGTGAACCCTGGCAGGTCAGCGTAGAGCAGGGCTGTGCTACCTGCAGGAAGAGGTGTGAGGACCTGGGGCAGGAGCTGGCAGCAGGTTTCCCTGTGGGGAGGTGAGGGGAGTGCACAGTGATGGGGCACAGGGAGTAGAAATGCTCCCATTTTTCTTGGGACTTCTTCAGCAGGGCCCAGGGATGTGGTGCATCTGGATGGGAAGGGGGGGGGGGGGGGGGGGCATTGATTTATTGCTCGTGAGCCCCTTCCTGAAAGAGTGGGGTGGGTACCTGGCTCTGCAGGAGGCTCTGGGCAGCTGGGTGACCCTCTGTGTGTGTGTTCATCTGCAGGTGGCTATCAAGTCAATCCGGAAAGACAAAATCAAGGATGAGCAGGACCTCGTCCATATCCGAAGAGAGATTGAAATCATGTCCTCCCTCAACCACCCCCACATCATCGCTGTCCATGAAGGTAAGCCTTCCTCTCCCCTTCCCAGCAGCATCCCAGAGTGGGGCTGAGTGCTGGGCGGGCTCTGCAGCAGCATGGTTGGCACTCATGCTCTCTCCCTCTGCTTGGAGCAGAAGCTGTTTGCCATCGCCTGTGCCACGCCGGTGACTCCCGCAGGGAGGGCAGATGCTGCTGGGCTGTGGTTTCCCCTCCACAATGGTGGGGGAAATACCTGCTCCAGGAGTAGCTGCTTCCTGTCCCATTGTGAGAGGCACCCTCACAAAGTTTGTGGCCTGTAGAGGCTGGAAGCCCTGGGGATGCTGCTGGCAAGAGGCTGTGCCATGGTAGGGGCTGGTGGCCAGGGTCCCCTGCAAAGCTTGGTGCTGTGTGTGGCTCCAGTTGGGCTGGGTGCTCCACCCAGCCATGGGAAATGCCAGTTTGGGAGGCAGCGAGAGCTGGAGTGGTGGGAATCTCTGTGGCTTCACTCCCAGCCCAAGGCAGGAGCTGATCCCTGTACCAGAGTTGTCCCCATTCCCTCCCCTGGGGTGTAGGAAAACCAAACCATGGGGTTCTGGGAGAGCTCCCAGTGCCGCTGGGCTCAGCAGCATGGCTGGGGCTGAGCTTTGCTCCCACGGTGCTGGGGCAGCACCAAACTGAAGGGCAGTTTCTGGCTGCGATCAGACTTGGAGCAAATCTCCAGCTGGACCAGCCCTGGCTGAAGCAGCCAAGTCCTTTGGCTGCAGCCCTGGTGTGCCCCATGCTCTTCCTCAGGACTGCCTGGGCGTCACCGCGCTGTGCCGGCGCGTGGCCACTGCCTGGGTTATCGCCACCTCGCTACGTGAGGTATCCAGAGTCCTCCTGCTCTCTAAACAAAAGCAGGCTGGCTGTTCATGTGTGGTGTTTGCGAGGTCTGAGTCACCCTGGCTGCTGGAATTCAAAGAAAAAGTAATCGAGGCAGCTTCCCTCAGCAGGAGGAGAGCGCTCGGTCTCTCAGCTCCAGCCTGAGCCTCGCTGGGAGCAGTGGGGATGTGCAGAAGGATGCTGGGCTGTGCCAGCCAGTAGCTCTGCCACCTTCCCCCTTGGCAGGGTTCTTCCTAGCAAAGACCCCTGTGTCTGAGCCACTGTCTGGTGGCGCAGAGCCCCATCCCCTGTGCTCTGTGGCTGCAGTGGCTGTGTGGCCAGCAGCTGTGATGGGACGGTGGCCATGCCCTTCTGACCTGCAGGCACACCTGGAAGCCCTGACACCACAGGGTGGGGTGGGCAGTGGCCAGCAGCTGTGATGGGACAGTGGCCATGCCCTTCTGACCTGCAGGCACACCTGGAAGCCCTGACCCCACAGGGTGGGGTGGGCAGCACCTTAGGGTTGGTCAGGGCTTGAGCTTCTCGGTGAAAGGCGCGTGCTGATGAGAAGCCCCTTAGCTCTGAGCATCCCTCCTGACGCCCTGTGACTTCCCGTCCCCACACAGTGTTTGAGAACAGCAGCAAGATCGTCATCGTGATGGAGTACGCCAGCAAGGGGGACCTGTACGACTACATCAGCGAGCGGCAGCGGCTGACGGAGCAGGAGGCACGGCACTTCTTCCGGCAGGTCGTGTCAGCCGTCTACTACTGCCATAAGGTGGGTCAGCACCGCGCTTCCCACCACCTCCCCGGGCCAGGATGGAGGCATTGGCTCTGGGGTGCTTGGCAGGGCTGGCTCTGGGCAGTGGTGCAGCAGGGGCTGGAGCCTGTGCTCCATGAGGAAGCTCAGCCTGGTCTGGGAGCTTGTGGCTGTTGGCCTTTCCCAGGGAAGGGGCTAATCCTGCCCCTTATCTGGAGGGTGCGGCAGCCTTTGGGCAGTGCCCGAGCAGCTTTTGGAAAGCCCTCAGCTTGGCTTTCTGCTGTGGTGGTGTGGAGCTGACTAACCCTGCTGAGGAGTTGCCAAGTCCTGTCCCGATGCCCAGGGCTGGGGCTGGATCCAGGTCACCCATCTCATCCCCTGGAAGGGGATGTGGAGCTGTGGGTACCGTCCAGGGCTGTGGGATGAGCTCTGCCTGCCCTGGAAGGACCCTCGAGCCTGGAGGCCTCCCCAGAGGATGCTGTAATGCTGTGCCCATCACGCCTCGGTCTTGGGAACCCACACACCCTTAGCAGGAAGGGGGGCTGCAGGGCACTTCCTGATCCAGTGAAAATCAGGGTCTGGTTTAGCTGGGCAGCAGCAGGTTTCAGCAAAGCGTGGAGCTGTGCCCTGGCAGGAAGGAGCCAGCACTGGCCGCTCTGGGGGGTGTGGGGCTGAGGAGGGTGCGGGAGCCCAGCCTGGCGCCGGGCACTGGTGCGGGGTGCCGCCCTGCCCATGCTTCCGAGCAGTGTGGGGAGCTGGTAGCACCCATGTCAGGATGTTTACAGCCTGTTTCTCATCCATGCACCCAGGGTTGTTTACTGCTCCTCTCCTTGGTGTCACCGCGTCCTGTCTGCTGAACGGCAGTGACCTCCCCGCGCTGCCTGACTTTCCCTTCCTCAAACACACAGCAATTAACCTGGCTTTCCCTTCCCCCCCTGCAGAATGGGGTTGTCCACAGGGACCTCAAGCTGGAGAACATCCTTCTCGATGCAAATGGGAACATCAAGGTGAGGGGCTGGCAGAGCTTGGTCACGCTTCAGGTGTCACCCAGCAAAGGGGGTCGAAGGGATGCTGCCCAGTGTGGGTGGAAGGTGCTGGCTGCTGCATCCCAGTCCCCCCAGGGCACGTGGTTCTTTGAAGCTCTGGGATGCATCTTTTGGCTCCAGGACTGCTGGCATTGGCTTGAGGTGCTGTTTGCCCAGGAGATGGGTAGTCAGGAGGGCTCCTGTGCCTGTCCCCCACTGCTTGTGCCTGGCAGCTGGGTGAGAGAGAGAGCTGCCAATGTGAGCCCTTAGGGATATCTGAGTGCTGATAAGAGGGCAAAGTCCGAGTCCTGAGGTTCAAGCATGACTGGCTGGATAAGAAAGGGCTCTTCCAGGGAAAGTCCTGGTTCCTGTATGTGCCAGGCTGGCAGAGGGAGGTGCAGGGCAGCTTCTGGCTCCACTTGCCCCGAGCAATTCTTTTCCCTTTGGCTGGGAAAGGGAAGGAGGGTGCATGGGCACAGCTGGGACTTGGTGCGGTTGGTGATAAAGCCCCACAGCCTCTTTATCTCTGCAAGGGGTGATTCTGCAGTTGGGAGCTCACTAGCAGGGGCTGTGCCTTCTGCTCAGACTGCCTGTGTGCCCGCTGGGGCAGGCAGGGACTGCAGCAGCCTCGTGTGGCTGTGAATGAGCTGGAGGAGAGCCCTGAAGGCTCTCCCTCTGACCACCCTTCTGCTGCTGCCCCTGCTCCCGGCCTGCTGGTGATGGGGCTGTGGGGGCAGAGGTGTAGGGCAGCTGCTGCCGTGGCTGGGATGAGCTTTCTGGGATGGGAAGAGGAGCAGGAGCAGCCTCAGGGATGGGAAGCCAGGCTGCTGCTCCCTGGGGAAAACTGAGGGCAGCCAGGACCAGGATGTAAGGGTGGCCCTGGTTTCAGCTGAGCTCGCAGCTGGAGTTTTGGGTGCAGTGCTGCTCCACCCGTGAAGGAGAGCTTTACTGCCTCATTACACCTATAAATTTCTCTCTAGATTGCAGACTTTGGCTTGTCCAACATTTACCAGCACGACAAACTTCTGCAGACTTACTGTGGCAGCCCTCTCTATGCCTCTCCCGAAATCATCAATGGGAGGCCGTACAAGGGCCCGGAGGTAGGTCACCCCTCAGCCCCTGCCTCCTGGGGCAGAGTCCTGCTACCTCTTTGTTTGGCTGTGGGAGAGTGCTGGGTGCTTTGCAGGCAGAGCCCAGCCTGCCTGGTTTGGTGTAATGGCTCCCCTAAGACCAAGCCCTGTGTGGCAGCCCCAGCGAGGTGGTTGTGGTGGGATGCAGGTGGTGGGTCTTCCCCCCATGGCTGCTGCTGCCCTGGGAGCTGTCCCTCGGCCTCTGGTGGGGTCCGGGGTTGGGAGCTGGGGCAGCCTGGTCCTCTTGCCCCCTTGTAAGCTCATTTCTCCCTCACACAGGTGGACAGCTGGTCCCTGGGTGTTCTCCTCTACATCCTGGTCCATGGCACGATGCCATTCGATGGCCACGACTACAAGACTCTGGTCAAGCAGATCACAAGCGGGGACTACCGGGAGCCCACGAAGCTGTCAGGTAGGCAGACCCCCCACCCCCACCATCCTGAATATCCCCCCTCCCCACACTGTGCTCCCTTTGATGCCTGACTGGCTTCTTCCCCAGATGCCTGTGGGCTAATCCGGTGGATGCTGATGGTGAACCCAGAGCGCCGTGCCACCATCGAGGACATTGCCACACACTGGTGGGTGAACTGGGGCTACAGAGTGCCCGTTGGGGAGCAAGAGCTGCTGCGGGAGAGTGAGTCCCCGCTGGCAACGGTGGCAGAGTGGCTTCGTCGCTCCTCCCGGCCCCTCCTGGAGAACAGCTCCAAGGTGCGATGCTTCTTGAAGCAGCACATCCCTGGTGTGGCCCTGGAGCGGCAGCGCTCCCTCAAGAAGTCCAAGAAGGAGAATGACGTCTCCCACGTGCTGCAGGAGGTGGCTCTGGGGCCAGAGAACCCCTCCAAGTCCATCCTCAAGCGGCCCAAGGGCATCCTGAAGAAGAGAAACTCCTGCGAGCAGAAGGTGCCTGGCCCTGGTCCTACACCAGCAGCACCCATGGGAGAGGCAAGGGGGGAGGATGGTGAAGTGACTGCTGTGGGTCTCACCCGCATCCTGTCCTCTGGGATGCTGGCTGGTAATGTGGGTGTCGGAGCGGTGCCCACGGCTGTGCCCAGGAAGGGAATACTGAAAAAGCCCTCGACAAGGGAGTCGGGGTATTACTCATCCCTGGAGTGCTGCGAGTCTGGGGATGTCCTGGATGCAGGGAGCTTGGACCTCGATGGGAGTGTGTTTGCTGACACCCACTCCCCAGAGCAAAGCCCCCAGGGCCTCCCCACCCGCCGGAAAGGCATCCTCAAGCACAATGGCAAGTACTCCTCCAGCAGCACCGAGCCGGACAGCCCCTCTGAGCAGGGCTTTGGGGGCTTCACTGAGGTGCCCCTGCCTCAGGCACCCCGTGCCCGCCCATCCAGCGCTGTGAGTGAGGACAGCATCCTCTCCACGGAGTCCTTTGACCAGCTTGACCTGCCCACCCGTGTCCCCCATGGTGGCAGGGGCATGCGGGGCTGCATCTCTGCTGACAGCCTCCTCCAGCTGGGAGAGGAGGAGGAGGTAGAGGAAGGGCGCAGGCTGCGCCGCTGGACTGTGACCCATTGCCGGAGTCCTCTGGGAGAGAGCAGCTTGTCCCTGGCTGGCTGTGACAATGTCCCCAAGGTCTACCAGAGAGCTGTGGCCATCAGAATGAAGTTGAGCTGAGGGCACCTCCCAGAAGGGCACTCTGGGGTGGTGCCTGCTGGGGAGGGGGCCAAGCCCTCCCTGCCCTGGGGCTGCTGAGCCATGGCCCACGTATTTATTTGATGCCATTGTGCCCCTTGGCAGGGGGGCAGACAGGCAGGGAGCTGTGGTGACTGGGGGGTGTTGGTGGGGGCATGTCCTAGGGCCAGGACATCAAATGGACCAAAGCCCTGAGATCCAGCCACCACCACCACAGAGGGGCTGGGGGGTCCCAGAGGCTCTTCGCTGCCATCCTTTCACTCATCTCATGGGGGGGGCGGGGTGCAGGGGTGGGGGCAACCAAGGGGTTGGGGGATATTTTTTCTCTTTGCACAGTTTTGGGTGTCTTTCTTTGGCTGCACATGGTAACAGATGGGGTGGGTGATATACCTCAAGCTGGAGATGTAGCAGGGAGCTGGTGAGAGGTGGCCCTGGCTGGGCTCGTGATGGGCTCCGAACAGCTCCAGCCCTGGCTCTTCCCTCTCCTGTGCTAAGAAACCCAACTGGAACTGGCCCAAACTGTCTGAGAACATGATGCCAACAGCGCTTTTTTATATTGAATGGAGGAAACCCCCCTGTTCCTTGGGTGAGGCACTGCTCCCTTATTTATTGCCTTTGTCTGACTTGATGTAAAACTTCAGCAGGGTGGGATGGGTCTAGCTCCCTCACGGCTGCCTGGGGGTGTTTCATGGGGGGTGGGGGGGATCTGTGCTGTTGCCTCCTGTGCCACACATCAAAGCTCTGTTGCACTATTGCCCTGTGTGCCAGCCCTTTCCCTTCCCCAGGGTGTGTGTCCCTTCCCCCTCCTTCCCACACAGTGGGCTCCAGAAGACCATTAAATTAAACACAAGTCTCAGTGGCTCTTGTGGTTGCTGGGCACTGGGTGGGGGGAGATGGGGGGGCACTGGGATGGGGGACTTTGTAGGGCACTGAGGGTGCTGTGCTCCCCCTTGGTGTATCCCTGCATGGAGAGTGTGTCCTGGGCGGGGAGAGGTGTGCAGTTGGCTTTTTCCCCAGCTTTCCCCACTTCCACAGGGTTTTATTTGCTCTGCCAAGCCCTGCAGCCCTGCCCCCTTTCCAGGGTGGGTCATAAAAGACACTTCAGGTCTATTCTACCCCACCATGGACAGGCCAGGAACACTGCCCCCTCCCCTTAGCTGTGGGGGGGTCACAGGCGCTTTGCCCCCCGCTGCGCATTCCCTGCATGCTTCCCATGCCATGGGAAACACCAGGGTGCTTAAAGCTGCTCCCAGGGCACCCAGCTGAGCCAGGGCAAAGTCCTGGCACCCTGCGGGCTGCTGGGGTGGAACGGGGGCTGCAGCACCCCTGGGTCTGGGTCCCGGAGCATCTGAGTTTGTTACCATTGCTGCAGGACAGAGTCTTTGGCTCTGGTTTGGGGGGTCCCGGGGGTGCTGCTGTCTTGTTCTGTTAATGGTTTGCAAGAAGAAGTTCTTGTGTGGCAGTTGGAGGCAGTGCTGGGTGGGTGCTGTGAGGTGTGTGCCCCCCCCATCCCCTGGGTCCCGGTGGGCAGCAGCTGCCACTTGCACTGGTTTAGGAGCTCAGCTGGGGACGTGGGGCTGTGATGGTGAGGGGAGCCCCTGCCCACCACCCCCCAGCCTGGGCTGTAGTGATGGGCGATGGTGAGAAATGGGGCTGGAGGCTCCTGAGCCTGGGTGGGGGGGGTGGTGGTGAAGGAGGAGTTCTCAGCCCTAAAGCACCTCAGAGTCCATGGGAGGGGGCCACGGTGACCATCCCCCATCCCTGCTCGTGCCCCCTCCCCATGCTGTGCCCGTGCTCCTGGCATTCCCCTGCCAGCCCTTGGAAACGCTCCTTTCATCCCAGCCCCCCACGCAGTGGCTGCCCCCCCCTCTCCCCCAGCCGGGGGCTGAGCCCCCCTTTCAGGCCAGGACTATTATTAACAGCTCTCCTTTATTCAGCCCTTTCATCCCGAGGATTCACAAACCCTCCGCTTCCATCCTGCCTCCCCAGCTCCTGGGAGCTGCTTAGCCTGCCCCCCCCCGCCCCATCTCCCCCACTGTGGGTGTCTGAAGTGGGTGAAAATGATCTCAGCAACATTTTGCTGAGAAAATGCCATTTTTTTGGGGCGATTCCAGCCGACCTGGTGTGTCTGCTGCCAGCACAGGCACTGCTGCCTCAGCGCGTGGGAACGGAGATGTGCTCCTGCTGGGCTGGCTTGGGGGAGATGGAAATGGGGAGAAACACCCAAAGATAAATTTTCCTAGGTGATGAGGCGATGCTGGAGTGCTTGGGGCATGGTGTGTTGCCCTGTGGGTTTATACCACACTGTGCAACCTTCCCTTGGCTCATCCAGGTGAAGCTGGCTCACAGCAAGCACTGGGGCTGGATGACAGCCTGGTCCCCATCCTACTGCTCCTTGGGGTGCTGGATTCTTACTCCAGTGCTGTGGACATTGCCAGAAAGCAGGTGTGGGGATGGACAGGCATGAAAATCGAGCATTTCCCAGGATTTTTTTCAGGTTATAGTGTAGCCAGTAGGTCTGGGGAGGTGATTGTGCCCTTGCACTTGGCACTGGGGAGGCTGCACCTCGAGTGCTGGGTCCAGTTCTGGGCTCCTCACCATCAGAAGGACATTGAGGTCCTGGAGCGAGTCCAGAGAAGGGCAACCAGGCTGGGGAAGGGGCTGGAGGGCAAATCCTCTGAGGAGCAGCTGAGGGAGCTGGGGGTGTTCAGCCTGGAGAAGAGGAGGCTGAGGGGAGACCTTCTCACCCCTCCACTGCCCTGCCAGGAGGGTGCAGAGAGGTGGGTGATGGTCTCTTCAGCCAGGGGACAGGAGATGGGACAAGGGGCAATGGGCTCAAGCTGCCCCAGGGCAGGGTCAGAGCAGATGGGAGGGCAAAGTTCTTCCCTGCAAGAGCTGTCAGGGCCTGGCCCAGGCTGCCCAGGGAGGGGGCTGAGTCCCCACCCCTGGGTGTGTTTAAAAAAAGGGTAGATGAGGTACTGAGGGATCTGGTTTAGCTTAGGATGGGATTGGTTGGACTTGATGATCTTCAAGGTCTTTTCCAACCTTGTGATTCTGTGAGTCTGTGAGTCTGTTGGGGCCATTGGGGTGGATGGCATGGCAGTGGCTCAGAGCATCACCTGCACCCTGGCTGTGCTCCACCATGCACCAGTCCAGACCTATAACCCCAGCTCATCTGGGGGCTGTCTGGGAGTCACATCCCCTGCGACAGCCACGAGCAGCTCCAGTGCCCTGAAAAGGGGGAGAAAAGGGCGTTTGGGGGCCGGGGTGGTGGGGAGCTGGCTGGAGGAGGGGAAGCGAGCAGCTCTGCCGGCACTCCCAGCAGGTCCTGCCTGGGCTGGGCTGGGTTTCCCAGCAGAGAGGAGCTGTCAGGGCCCTGAGTCACCCCGCGGCACCGCACTCCTGTCCGGGCTTGTGCTGCAACGCCCGGATGCGCCGAGCCCATATTTGGGTCTCGGAGCGGGGCAGGTGGAACAGGCTTGGCGGGGGGGATGTGGCATGGGAAGGGAGAACATGCACCTTCCTGGGGTGGGGGATGCTGGTGACCCCGGGGACAGCCTGCAGCAAAAGCTGCTTGCACAGAACTGCTGAGAGAGCGGCTGTGAGCGGCACAGGGCGCAGCCGGCACCTCCATTGGCACTGCAGGAACCCTTCCTGTAGCTGTGGAAAGCAAAGGGTGGCAGGTCCACAGCCTGCTCTCGTTAGCAGCTAGCTCCTAACGATGCTCAGGGCATGCAGCAGCTTAAGGAAATGGGGGTGCACACTCTGGGGGTTTCCTATCAGCTGCCCAACGGCTGTCATGGCCTGGGCGGCACTGACCGAGCCGCCCCGCTGTTCCTTCCCATGGAGATACCAGTCGTGTTGTTGGTGATATGATCATAGAATCATAGAACAGTCTGAGTTGGGAGGGACCCCGAGGATCACAGAGCTCCAACCCCCTGCCACAGGCAGGGCCACCAACCTCCAGGCCTGGAGCTACACAAGGTTGCCCAGGGCCCCATCCAACCTGGCCTTGAACACCCCCAGGGATGGGGCACCCACCCCCTCTCTGGGCAGCCCCTTCCAGCCCCTCACCACTCTCTCTGTAAAAAACTTCCCCCTAATATCTAATCTAAAACTTCCTTCCTTTAGTTTTAATCCATCCCCCTTGTCCTGTCATTGTCTATCCTTTTAAAAAGTTGAATCCCCTCCTGTTTCTCTGCTCCCTTCAGGGACTGGAAGGCTGCAATGAGGTCCCCCCACAGCCTTCTCTTCTCCAGACTGAACCAGCCCAGCTCCCTCAGCCTCTCTCCATAGGGGAGCTGCTCCAGCCCTCTGAGCATCCTCATGGCTCCTCTGACCCCTCTCCAACAGCCCCACATCTTTCTTGTATTGGGGGCCCCAGCTCTGGACACAGGACTCCAGCTGGGGCCTCCCGAGGGCAGAGCAGGGAGGGACAATCCCCTCCCTGTCCCTGCTGCCACCCCTCTGCTGATGGAGCCCAGGATACCATTGGCCTTGCGAGCTGCCAGAGCCACTGCTGGCTCATGTTAAGTTTCTCATCCACCAGAATCCCCAAGTCCTTCTCAGCAGGGCTGCTCTCCAGGAGCTCTTCTCCCAGTCTGTATCCATGTCTGGGATTCTTCCGGCCCAAAAGCAACACCTGACACTTGGCAGTGTTGAACCTCATTAGGTTCACCCGGGCCCATCTCTCCAGCCTGTCAAGATCCCTCTGGATGGCAATCTCCCATGGGAGATCTCCCATGGTTGGTTTTCTTTTCCCCAGGTTTTCTGCTTCAGCATTTCTTTGCCTGTCTGACACATCGTGGGCCCGGAGCCAACAATATTTCTAAGGCATTTTGTTGTAACTTTGAGTGTCAGAACAATTAACACAACAAAGTTTAGATGTTTCTCTTGCGTGCGATGCTTTCAAAGGAGCTTTTTTGTTTTTAAGGTGCCTCCACAACTACCTGTTTGATTGCTGGATTTCTTTGAAGATCAGAAGAAGAGAAATCCCCACATGAAAGTCCTCCCATCTTCAATGGCACTTTGCTGCATCCTGGAGCAGATGAAGAAGGGGAGAAAGCGGCACCCGGAAACTTTGATCCTGTTTCCCTGGAGCATGAGGGATGAGCCTGAGACCTGCCAATGTCACCCCAGACCCCACTGGGGACCCAGGCAGCTGAGTGCTGGTAACCACCCTGGAGCCCAGCACCCTCCCAAAGCCGTGCCCAGCTCAGACCAGTGGGTCTCTGGAGGAGAAAGCATCCCGCGGGATTTCTCATGGAGGATGATTCTGCCCATCTATCCAGACCAGCAGCTCCATGGTCCTGGTGCAGTGCTGGGGCTGCGCTCCTCCTGCAGCGGGATGAGCAGAGGGAATCGGGAGGAGCACAGGTTGCAGATGAGGGACTGTCCAGCCCCCTCCTGTCCTGCCTGTCATTTGTGGGGCCACCTACCCCACCGTGACAGGACACCAAAGCCACACTTGATCATAGAATCATAGAATCATAGAATGGTCTGAGTTGGAAGGGACCCCAAGGATCACAGAGCTCCAACCCCCCTGCCACAGGCAGGGCCACCAACCTCAGGCCTGGAGCTACACAAGGTTGCCCAGGGCCCCAGCCAACCTGATCATGGGACCCACAGACGCTCTCACCAGACAACCATTTGCCGGCACATCCTGCCCCTCGCCTAACCACTGACATATGGCAGTAACCCCCCCATACCCCTCCCAAGCGTGCAGCAAAGCCCCGTGCCCCTCCCAAGAGTGCAAAGCGAGGCACAGGAGGCACAGAGCTGGCACAGCTCCTGCGCAGACACGGAGAACCAGCGGCGCTGGCTCAGCCACCTGGCCGGGTGTGCGGTGACGGGGCTGGGGGCTGCTATCGCCTGGCGAGCGCGACGGCAGCTGGGGGCTGCCATCGCGCTCTGCTGGGACATGGCACACCCAGATGCTGTCTCCTTGCCAGGCTGCCAGCTCGGCTCTCCCTGCCAGAGCCGGCTGAACTGCTTTCTCTGGGTGCAGCCTCTTGCAAAAGCAGGTGAGGTGAGAAAGGAGCCCATTTTTCCAGAGGGGGTGGCTGGGGGGGGGTGTTGGGGCTCAGCGCTGCTCACGCAGGGCAGTGCTGCTGTAGGAAGCTCCCAGCTGGGATGCAGAGCTGCTCCCGACATGGGAATGGTGTCCCAGCCTACGCAAACACCGCAAGCGAGAATCGGGGCTGCTGGCAACGCCGTGGTAGGTCTTGTGGGTAGATGGGTGTTGGCATTCCCATTTTACACCTGAAGGGACTGGAGTCACGCAGTTACTTGGGTACCTAAAGATGCAAAGTGCTACCTCGCTGTATTGTCAGGACTACCTCGGTCAGCTGGGTACCAGCCTCCTGAATTTGGGGCCCTTCAGCTCCAGCCCTTTCATGAAACCTATCTGGGGGCATCACAGGCAACTGGATATGGGAAAATTGCCCTGCAACCCCTCACTCCCTTCTTGTGCGAGACAAGCTGGGAATGGAGGCTCCTGTCTGATGGAGAAATGGCTCTTGGCTGGGGTCTTTGAGAGCCTCCTGCTCCCTCCATGCCAGCTAATGGCAGCCCCATGCCCACCACCTCCCAGGCTGGGAGGGTCGCAGTGTTGGGGTGTGAGCATCACTCAGGGTCTGGCTTTTCCCCCATGCTCTGTCCTCAGCAGAGCCATGCCCAGCTGGAGGGGTGCTGGCCTGGGTGCTGCGGAGACACCACCGTGATGACACAGCAGTGAGGGAAGGTGGTACAAACCTCAGCATCCTGCAGGGCTGCCTGAGTCACTGTGCTGTCAGGGCTTCACCCCAGACCCACACTGCCCAAGGAATGACACCAGCAGCTTGCACAAACCCGTGGTGCTCCACGACCAACCCAAGTGCTGGGACGAGCGTGCCCGCAATGGGGGGGCTGCCTGAAGTGCAGCCCCCCACCTCTGCACCCTGCCTGCAACACCTTGCCCTCAGCAGCGGCAAGAGCACCAGCCCATGGGAGGCAGGGATGGGGCTGGCAGAGCCATCGCAGACCCTCCGGGAGGGTCCATCAAGCCTCTGGCCATTCGGTGTCTGACACAGGGCACCAAATGTTTGGTGTCCTTCACACTAGGACCTGCACGGCTCCTCTTGCTCAGCCCCACAGGGGTCCCTGGCATCATCCAACAGAGCCGAGCTGAGGGTGCCCGGCTGGTGCTGGGCTGGGTCAGCACCTTGTGATAAGGCTGTCTGTGAGGGAGGGTGCTGCCCCTTCCCTCTGCTCCTCCCCACAGCTGGGGGGACAGTGTGGAACCCCCCGGCCTCCACCACCCTACGAGCGACCTGCGAGTCCGGGCAGCCCTCGGGGAGCTCCATGATCAATTATATTTCTAATCTTATCTAGCTGTCTTCCTTCAGCTTTCTCCTGTGTGCCTCTCTCCCTGCCTTCCCCTCCCTCCCCTACGCTTTGTAGCCTCCGACAGCCCAGTTCCCCCCTCTAGCCCTTTGCTTTGATCCTAGGAAGAAGCAATTGATCCTCCTTATCTTTATTGTGGTAAAGACATTCCCAGCACTGCCCTTAATTAAATTCCTCTTCATTTTCTTCCCTAAGCCTTTCTTTCCCCCGACCCCAGATGCATATTTATTTTTAAACCTGCAATTGAATGACTCGATTGGCCATGAGAATGGCAGGACCCAGATCCACTCCACACAGCTCAGGGGGCAACCTCAGAGCCAGGCTCTCCCACTCCCTATGGCTGAGCCGTGGGCTGCCGGCTTCACACCAGCTCAAGGTGCTGCTGGTCACCCCGGGGTGCCCGACGTGTCTGCACAGGGCAGGGAGCTCAGGGTGAGGGGCTGGCAGCAGGTCCTGGGACCGGTCCGTGGCAGAGGGACCCCATCCCCAGCAGCCAGCACCCGTGGGCATCGGTGTGGAGCGAAGCTGCGGGCAGGGGCAGGCAGACGCCTCCGATGGGGAGGAGGGAGGCAGGATGGGTCATGGGTGGCAGTGGCAGTGTCAGCCTCCCGCGCCCTGCTGTGCTCTGGGGAGGGTCCTGGTGGCATTGGCACAGGTGACAGTGGTGTGGGCACTGCCCTTGGTAGCGCAGGCACTGGCTGTGGGGCAGTGCCATGTGCCATGGCCAATGCCACTGCCCCCATGGCCACTGCTGCTCGCACCAGGTGACACCCCCACACCAGGTGAGACCTCTGCCCTCCCGGAGCCAGGTGAGACCCCCACCCCCCGGGGCCAGGTGAGACCCCCACCCCCGCTGCTCATGTCAGGTGAGACCCCCGCCCCCCGGAGCCAGGTGAGACCCCTGCTCCTGCTGTTCATGCCAGGTGAGACCCCCAACCCCCAGGGCCAGGTGAGACCCCCGCTGCTCATGTCAGGTGAGACCCCCGCCCCCCGGAGCCAGGTGAGACCCCTGCCCCTGCTGTTCATGCCAGGTGAGACCTCCACCCCCCAGGGCCAGGTGAGACCCCCGCTGCTCATGTCAGGTGAGACCCCCGCCCCCCGGAGCCAGGTGAGACCCCTGCCCCTGCTGTTCATGCCAGGTGAGACCCCCACCCCCCAGGGCCAGGTGAGACCCCTGCCCCTGCTGTTCATTCCAGGTGAGACCCCCACCCCCCTGAGCCAGGTGCGACCCCTGTCCCCGTTGCTCGTGCCAGGTGAGACCCCCACCCCTGCTGTTCATGCCAGATGAGACCCCCCCCTCCCCCGGGGCCAGGTGAGACCCCCGCCCCCCGGGCCCGGCCCGGCTGCGGCTCAGCACTGCTTTAAGCTTTTCCGCTCGGAAATTTTTCCTCCAGACACTTTGCCCTCGGGGGCAGCGAGTATTTTTCATGTAGATCAGTCGAAATTCCCCCGGAGACAGCGCAGGAATGTCAAGCATGTTATCCTTGGTACCAGCTCTTTCTTTTTACGGCCTAAGCTTCGCCGTGCTGGCGGGGGGGAGGGAGCGTCTGGGGTCCCCGTCGCCTTTCCCATTGATGGTTGCCAACATCCTCCCCCCTCCCGAATCCCCTGCCTCCTCATCCTCCTCCTCAGGAAAGCCCCCCCTCTGCATTGCACCTGGGTCGGTCAGGGGGTACCTGGGGGAGAGTCTCCACTCCAGAGCTGGGTGGGGGGGCAGGGAATAGGGGGTGAGGCAATGCCAGCGGCACCCCACAAAGGAGGTGAGTGTCTCTTGGTCCCTGTATGAGGGAGTAGCCTCCAGCTCTTGGTGCTCCCCTCCTTGGGCACATAGGGAGGTCCCCAGAGCTAGGAGGGTGCTGTGGGATGTTTTGGGAGATCCACCAGCAGAGCAGAGGGCAGTAAATATGTTATTTTGTCATCCAAGGCTCGAGCAGCTGGAGACTGGATGGACTAACGATAAATCACCGCTGCCTTCGCCTCCATTAAGTGCAATTACCCTTTAGATACCAAAATTATTTATTGTCATCATTATTACTCCTTCTTCCAGGCTTGCTGTGGCAACAGGCGATCACACACACAGGGCAGGGGGGCAGTGCTGCCTGCCCATCCCTCACCCCTCACTGGGCACCCCTTGGTGCCTTTGGGTGGCACCAGCAGCATGGTTGCCGTGCTCCAAAATATCCCCGAAGGGTGAGCGAAGGGAAACCCTGCAGAGGAAAGCGTTCCTCTGGCTGTGCCACCCAGGGACATCCCACCCCACCGGCTCGGCCACTGCATTGGTGCCTCTCAGCCCTGCAGAAACCCTCTGACCCATGTCTGGCTTTCCCCACTGAGCTCCTAACATAGAATCACAGAATCACAGAATCACAGAATCACAGAATCGTAGGGGTTGGAAGGGACCTCGAGAGCTCGTGGGGTCCAGCCCCCCTGCCAAAGCAGCTCCCCAGCTCCTATTGCACAGGTCGGTGTCCAGACGGGGCTGGAATCTCTCCAGAGATGGAGACTCCACACCCCCCTGGGCAGCCTATTACAGAATCACAGAATCACAAGGTTGGAAAAGACCTTTAAGATCATGAAGTCCAACCATTCTCATCCTAAACTAAACCGTATTTCTCAGTACCTCATCTACCCTTTTTTTGAACACATCCAGGGAAGGTGACTCAGCCCCTCCCTGGGCAGCCTGTTCCAGGCCCTGACAACTCTTTCAGTAACAAATTTTTTCCTAACATCCAATCTAAACCTGCCCTGGCACAGCTTCATGCCATTCCAGTGCTCTGAATAGTGCTCAGTGCTCAGTGATCTGTCCTCCTGGTGTGGAACAGGCACCAGCCTCTGTGTGCGCCCACACCAGCCCCAGCTCACAGGGGATGTGACCAGCTCCGCGTGCTGGGGAGAGGTGGTTGAGCCCCAGGGTCCCAGGGTGCAGAGTTATGAGGGTCCTGAGGGTCCCCATGCCTGGTGGCACCAGCTCAGCATGCGCCTCACAGCACTGCCCGGCCCCACCGCCCCGTCACTCTCTTATCCCGCTCTCAATAGGGGACTGAGAGCCCAGCTGCAGCTATTACATAAAATGCAATTAGCAAGGCGGCCCGGAGAGGCCTGAATGGCATTAAGGAATTCCTCCAGGGCTGACGTCAAAGCTTCCCTTCTCCTCCTGCCACCCGCACAAAGGGGGCCGTTATGAGCCCCCCTCCCGGCCCCGCTGTGCTGGTGCCCGCTGGGAGAATGCGAGTCCTCAGGGAGCCCCGAGCTGCACATGCCATACGGGAGTGAATTGTCCCTGCAACCAGCACCAATGTCACCGGCAGCTCCCTGGCTCCCTGCAGAGGATTTTCTGGCTCCTGCCTCGCCCTTGCCGGGCCTGGGAAGATGCCGGCAGGCCCCGTTTGCCAGCTGCTCGCATGATGGGGGGGTTGGCTGTGTGCCCGGGCCTGGGGAGGGGGAGGATGCTGGATGCTGCAGGGGCAGAGGGATGTCGCTCCCAGCTGGCACAGCCCAGCCCACGGGCTCTGCTGCTCGCTGGGGCAGGATGGAGTGGAGGTGAGATGGGTGCAGCCAGCTGGGCAGGGGCGACAGGCAGGTCCAGGAACAGGAGATACGAGGTTCCAAATTCCTGCTAGGCTGGCCATCGCCCCACAGGCTGGAGGGGCTCTGCTCACGCTCTACCAGCACCCACCTTCAAACATGCTAAACGTCCAGCAGTAGCTCCCAAACCGACGGTGCCAGGATTGAACGATGCTCCTGGCCTGACACCTCCCCATGTAGCCCACCTCCCGCAGCCTCCTGAAGCGCCACGGCCTCCAGCAGAATCCCCCCGGCCCTTTCTCCACACCCCGATATCCCTTCCAGCCCCCCAGGGCCGGGGAGATGGGGCAGAGCCGAGCTGCAGGTGGGAGGGGTTAAAGCACTGCTGAGGATGCGGGACCGTCCTGCCCCGATGCGGGACTAGGGGAGGATGGGGGAGGATGAGCCGGGGCGGCTCCCGGGCAGCCGCTCAACGCTCGGCCCCCCGCGGGTCCCTCAGTGCCCCCGGCTCGGTTCGGTGCGGGTGGGCGGGAGCCGAAGGCCGGCAGGAATGAGGGTCCTGCCCCCCCGGCTCGCAGCCGACAGGTCCTTCCCCCAGCTCCGGGCGGTGCGGGCCTGGGCACGGGGGGGCGAGCAGGGCAGGGAGCGGGACAGGGAGCGGGGCAGGGATTGAGGCAGGGATTGGGGCAGGGAGCGGAGTAGGGAGCCAGGCAGGGAGCGGGACAGGGAGCGGGGCAGGGATTGGGGCAGGGATTGGGGCAGGGAGCGGAGTAGGGAGCCAGGCAGGGAGCGGGACAGGGAGCGGGGCAGGGATTGGGGCAGGGATTGAGGCAGGGATTGGGGCAGGGAGCGGAGTAGGGAGCCAGGCAGGGAGCGGGACAGGGAGCGGGACAGGGATTGGGGCAGGGAGCGGGGCAGGGATTGGGGCAGGGATTGGGGCAGGGATTGGGGCAGGGAGCGGAGTAGGGAGCCAGGCAGGGAGCGGGACAGGGAGCGGGGCAGGGATTGGGGCAGGGATTGGGGCAGGGAGCGGGGCAGGGATCGGGGCAGCGATCGGGGCAGGGATCGGGGCAGGGAGCAGGGCAGGGAGCGGGGCAGGGAGCGGAGTAGGGAGCCAGGCAGGGAGTGGGACAGGGAGCGGGGCAGGGATTGGGGCAAGGAGCCGGGCAGGGAGCGGGGCAGGGATTGGGGCAGGGATTGGGGCAGGGAGCCAGGCAGGGAGCGGAGCAGGGAGCTGGGTGTTCAAATAGCAATAACGGGCTGGTTTGCTCGTACAGGTTTTTAATAGTGTGAAGGCCGCCCTGGTGCCGATGCAGGGCCACAGCAGGGATGGTGGCTCTGGTGGCCCTGGGGTACCCCAGCCCTGGGGCTGAGACCTGGCACAGCTCAGCTCTGTGCCGTGGAGAGCAAGTTCACGGCGATGTGACTGTTCCAATGATGTGCCCTTGGTGTTGCAGATGTGCCTGTTGTGTCCCTGCTACCAAACCCACCTCACTTCCCAGATGCTGTTACCAGAAATATGGAGGATGCCAGTGAGCGGGGCCCAACTGTGCACCCCCCAGCCAGGTCCCTTTGAAGTCCCACCACCCGCTGCCTTGCTTCTTCCCACCCATGACTCCTCAGCTGATGCTCAGATCCATGTGCCACCTTCCCAGGTTGAAGCAAGTGCTGAAGCCGAAGCCATGCCTGCTGCTGTGCAGCTGCAGAAACAGTGCTGGTTCCTCTCTGCCCTCCTGCTCCCCTGTGTCAAGCTCGCTCACCAGGCATGCGTGGTTTAACTGGTGCAGATCGATGGGCTGGGGTGGGTCTGGTACCTGCTGGCCCTGCTGCTGGGTCCCTGCAAGGGCAGTGGGGTCACCTCGCACTGAGGTCGCCTTCCACAAACCATGGCTCTTCTCCACCCCTAGGCTCCTCCACCACCTCCCTCCTTCCTGATGCACCAGGCCCAGCACCCCGCGCTTCGGGGTCCCCAACCAGAGCTCTTGGCTGCAGCCCCTTAGTCCAAGCTGGGGTTTGCAGCCCAGTGCTCCCCACCCTTGTGTTGCTGGTTTCCTTGGCAGAGCGCAGGGCTCCTGCCAGCACCTGCTGCCCCACGCCAGAGCTCCTGCGCCATGCCCTGGGAGGTGTGCCAGTGTGAGAGGTGATGCTCAACTGGGATGCAGGGAACGTGATGGGGGGTGGCCCCAGGGAGCACAGAGGAGGTAAGAGAGGATGCTCACCACCCCACCACCCCACATGCTGGGACTGTCCCTGCCCCTTCTGCCGTGCCTCCTGAGCACCCTGTGCCCTGCACCAACCCTGTGTCAGGCTGGGAGGTGCCACAGAAAATGTTAAGGGCCAAATTCTCAGCTGAGGCAAACTGGTTCAGGGCCTCCAAAGTCAGAGGAGTGGCACCCATCTGCACCAAAGGAGGATCTGACTGTGCATATACTCATATATTTATATATGTGTGTGTGTGTAGATAGAGTACATAAATATATAGGTATGAAATAATTTAAGAAACATCCGAGACAGCATGCTGTGCTCTTGGGCAGGCTGGGGGGCAGCTGCTCACCCCCCCCCTGCTCTACCAGCTTTGATTCACAAATGGAAACAGAGCCTGGAGTTAAATTAAAACCCGCACACACACACACACGCACACACATGGCACAGTGCAGAGGCTGTACAACTCAGAGGCGTGATGCTGGCAAGTCCAGGTGTCCCTGAAGAGATCGGATCAACTGAAGCCAAAGGAAGGGAAAATAAATAACTGAAGGGAAACTGGCAGAAGGGATCTCACTCGTGCCGGTGGCGCGTCCGGCATCGGGTCCCTTGTGTCTGCCCAGGTGCCTGCGGGGACACGGGGACAATGTCACCACCTTGCTCTGTCCCGGCCAGGCTGTGGTGGGGTTGGGAGAGGCTGGTGGGATGTGTGTGTCCTGCTGCATTTGCCTCGGACCCGCTTTCTCCGTCGCTACGTGCTTCGCTTTCGCCCCATCGTGGGGCTGAGCTTCTGGCCATCTCAGTCTTCAGGGATGAAAGGGAAGACCCAGCCCCAATGAACCCCTCTCCCCTCTGCAGAAAGTTCTCCTGGAGCTAGGCTTGGTCCAGCTCAATCCTTCCCACCTACAGAAGAGCTCTGCATGGCCTTCCATAATAATGACATTTATAAACCAACCCCAAAACCTTAGAAAAACCCAGCGCCCCATAAATCACCAGTTTCTTCCAAAAACTCCTCATTCCCCCTCCCGCTCTCCCCAAACATCCCAGAGGTCTGACGGATCCCAGCTCCGACATGCCACGCTCTGAGCGATCACCATGGGCTGCAGCGAGGATGGAGGGCTGAGAAAGCAACCAAACCAAACCAAACCTGTGAAGGGACAACCCGAAGGCTTCGGACCACTGTCCCACTTGCCCTCTCCTCTGCAGGAAATGGAAAGCCCCCGGGGCTGCTGTGACCAGGCTGCAGATCAGCTGGGGAGCAGGATATGCTCCAGAAAGTAGGTGATGGAGTCCCAGTGCTTCCAGAGGAAGAAGAGGAAGAGGACAAGCAGGGCGGTGCTGAGGATGCGCATGCGGGTCTTCATGAGCGGGGTGATGAAGTTGGCGATGGTGGAGACGAAGACGAGCAGCACGGCCATCAGGGCCAGGATGACGTTGATGAACTTGCCCAGCAGTGCCCGGGCGTTGGCATTCTCCACCCCTTCCAGCTGCACCACTTGCTGCTGCTGCTGCTGCAGCTCCAGCTTGGTCACCCGTGTCAGGCAGGACTCCACCGCCTCCTGCAAGGGACAAGCACATCAGGGCTGGCCAGTGGCTCCAAGGGATGTCCTACAAGACCTTTTAGTGCTTGGAGACCTCACTGCTCCAAAGTCTTGCTTGCCCAGCCCCAACAGGCTTGGAAGGGGTTTCCCTCTACAAACTCTTGGCCCATGCCACGTGCACGGCATGTCCCATCCTGCTTGTGCTGGGGTGCTGGGAGTGCCTGCTGACCCAAACTGGGACAGTGGGGACTATGTGTCAGCCCACCTGTGGCTCGTAACAGCCCACTGCCATAGCTGTCTACCCAGAGCTTTCCCTGCCCCGAGCACCTGGGGATGTGCTGGGGCACTGGTAGGGTTTTTGGGACATGGATCAGTTACCTGCTTCTTGCTGTGACAGTATCACAGAGAGGACTTCATCTGCAGGGTGCCTGAGAAAGGCACCCACCTCACCCACCCACTCTCCCAGCCTAGGGGCCCTCCCTCGCCCCACAGATGGAGGGTGCAGTGAGGCAGGCGGGCCTTGTGCCCCGTACCTGGATGTCCCGTGCCCTCTCGTAGGACTGGTAGGCCACCTTCTCCTCCATGCTGGCCAGCTCCTGCTTCAGGTTGGTCATTTCATTCTGGTGAAGCTCAGTGAGGTCATTCAGCTGCTCCTCCAGGCGTTCGTACCTGTGCATGTGGGGTGGAGGGGTGCTGGGGTGGGCAGGTCCCCCCTGTGTACCCCCCTGCCCTCCTCCTGACACTGGAGAAACCACCCAGCCCCCCCAACCCCTCCCCAGCGCTGAGCTGAGGTTCATTATGGCTGACTCTCCAGGGGTCTGTCAGCAGGGGTAACAGCTCCCCATGTCCCTGGCAAGCAAAGCTTAGCTGAACAAGCCCAAGATGGTGGCCTCATGGTCCCCAAAAAGCCACCCTGGGTTGGCATGTGCTGCCACCCCACCTGTCCCTACCTGTACCGCTCCTCTTGCAAGCACTGTGTCATGTAGGTGTAGTCCCGTTGAAGCTGGGCCTTGAGGTCCTCCATGGAGTCCTCCAGGTGTGACTGGCTGTCCTTGATCTCCCGGAGCTCCTCCAGGATGGTGTCGAAGTTATTGTGGTGGCTGTCCAGAGTGTTGGACTTGGGGCTCCCCAAGCCACCGGGTCCTGCCCCTGAGTTGCTGCCACCAGCCGAGCCGGAGGTGGCACTGGAGCACTCGTCATCGCTGCCATACTTGGGGCTGGAGACCAGGGTGGCACTGCCACTGAGAGCCCGCGAAGCCTCCTCAGGGTGCCCATCATCCAACGTGTCCTTCAGGTGGGCAATGTTGTCAGCACTGCCAAACTTGTTCCGAATAAGGCTAGCAAACTCCCTGGGCTTGGAGACCACGGCAGTGTGGGTGGCCTGGGACAGACCCGAGAGCCCTCCCTTGACGCCCTCCACCACGCCGCCGCCGAAGCCGCTGATGCTGGAGCGAACGTTGGCACCCACATCCTTAAGCCCCTGGTGCATGTCCCGAAAGACATCCTTGGGCTGGCGGGAAGGGCCGTTCTGCTCGATCTCCTTCAGCTTCTTGTGGTAGTGCTCCAGCTTCTTGTGCAGCTGGGCGATGGTCTGCGCCGACTTTTGGTTCTTCTTCTCGAAAACCTGCTTGATCCGGGAGGCCTGCTGCTTGTCCGCGTTGTTGGCCAGCTTCAGGTACTCGGCCACGTTGTCATCTCGAGCCTCCTGCTCAATCTTGATCTGCTCAGTGATCTTGAGGATCTTCTGGTGCAGGTGCTCGATGGCGGCTTTCGTCCTGTGAGGGTCAGGGGTGCCGTCGGGGACGTCCAGGCAGACGGTGCCGTCGGCATCGCCGTGCCCGGCGGTGGAGGGCAGGCTCAGCGCTGTCACGTCCCCCTTGTCCAGCTGCGAGCAAAGAGAGAGGATGGTGATGCTCAAAGGAGGGATGCTCAACTCCCAGGCAGCCCCTGGGGAGGGGGCAGGAGTGGAACAGGGTGGGGGTGGCCACACGCAGAGGGGACACCGGGAGGCAAGAGCTGGGCAGGGCCATAGTTACCCAGAGCAGTAGCAAGGAGAGGTTTTCTTTCCTGGCTGGTTAAGCATTACTGCTGGCATCCCTGGAGGAAACCACGTGGAGGGTTTATCATCAGGGTTTAGGGGCTGGTTTTGGCCACTTTCTTTCAGCAGAAGCAGCCACACCAGGAGCCAGACCTGGACTTTCCTCCTGCTCTCCAACCCAGGACCTGCATCATCCTCTCCAACCCAGGTCCTGCCTCCTGCTCTCCAACCCAGGTCCTGCTCTGTGCTCTCCATCCCAGGTCCTGCCTCCTGCTCTCCATCCCAGGTCCTGCCTCCTGCTCTCCATCCCAGGTCCTGCCTCCTGCTCTCCATCCCAGGTCCTGCTCTGTGCTCTCCATCCCAGGCCCTGCTCTGTGCTCTCCATCCCAGGTCCTGCCTCCTGCTCTCCATCCCAGGTCCTGCTCTGTGCTCTCCATCCCAGGCCCTGCTCTGTGCTCTCCATCCCAGGTCCTGCCTCCTGCTCTCCATCCCAGGTCCTGCCTCCTGCTCTCCATCCCAGGTCCTGCTCTGTGCTCTCCATCCCAGGTCCTGCCTCCTGCTCTCCATCCCAGGTCCTGCTCTGTGCTCTCCATCCCAGGTCCTGCCCTGTGCTCTCCATCCCACGTCCTGCCTCCTGCTCTCCATCCCAGGTCCTGCTCTGTGCTCTCCATCCCAGGTCCTGCTCTGTGCTCTCCATCCCAGGTCCTGCCCTGTGCTCTCCATCCCAGGCATGCTGTTTTGCCACTTGAAAAAAAAAACAATGTAAAAAAATCACACAATCGATGCAGTTGCTGGGTTTTATATGCAGATTCTTATGCAAATCTCAGTGGTTGTATAAATGGCTCCTGGCTTCTAATTAAGAGCTGCTTGAAAGTTAAATACTGTTGGCAGACCTGAATAATTTCTCATTTCTATCCCACTTTCCCCGAATGACCCTTTAATAGGGCTAATGCTGCGAGATCATTACTTCAGAGCATGTTATCACCAGGAAATGCCTTGTGTGAGGGAGGGAGGAATGTTCTCAAGATGCTGCTTATAAACACTCCCATCTGCAGCAGGTCCCGTGGGGGGCTTGGAGAGGCAGGGGCAGATGCTGCCCTCCTGTTATTTACTTGGATCTCCTTTTCCCCTGGTGCTGCCGTCCTGCCAGGAGCCTGGGGGTGTTGGTGCTTCACATAGGGGGCTGCTTGGGGCATGGGGGGTCTCAGCCACCTTGAGAGGCAAAAGCAGAGGACCACGAGCTCAGTGGGAGCAGCCTCCATCCCTCTCCCCAGGCTTTCCTTCTCTCTCTGTTGCAGCAACACTACTGCGCTGTGGGGCAGGGGCTGGAGGATGGGAGCAAAGGGGAAACCCAGCAGCCCCCCCAGCCCCACAGGTGGATGTGGGGCAGAGCTGGGAGATGGATCAGCACTTAAAAAAATAGACAAAAAAGTAACTCCACAGCTTCTTTGGGCATTTTTAGGCATTTTAAAGCATTTTTAGGCCCCGTTGCCAGGCCAGTGGTGGCTGTGCAGCCCCTCTGGGCTCTGAGCCGCCCTGTGAAGGGCTTTACTGGGGTTTCTTATCACATTAGAAGTGGCAGGAAACAGACTTTTTGCCCTGATGAACCACTCTCCGTACCCTAAGGGACAAGCTGGCTGTGGCAAAGGAAAAGGCAGCCCTGGGGACGCCAAACTGGGAAACCCCAACTGGGCCAGCGAAGGGGAGAAGCTGCTCAAACTTTCTGCCCAAAAAGGGTTTGTGAATCAGCCAAACTTTTGGATTTATTGGTATGTTGGGAGAGCAGGATGGGTGCTGAGTGGCACGATCCCATGCTGCCCATCCCTGCTGATGGGGTTGGAGAGAAATCCTTTCCCCAGCACCTCTGCAAGCTCTGCTCTCTCAGACACAGGGCACACTGGAGGAAAGCTACATCAGGTTTATTGCTTCCAAAACAACAACAACGAAAAGAAAAGACAATACCCATCTGCACAGCATTAACAGACACTGCTAAACCCCAGCAAGCCTCAGCCACTGTGCAGCGGATTTAACTGGGGGATTAGTACAAGCCACACTTTCCCTACATGCTGAAACCACGAGCCATCAAAATGAGAGCACTGTTTCCCAGCACTTGTTTTCCAGGCAGGCTTGGAGGGCTGATGTGGGATGCAGGAGGAATGCAGGACGCAGGGAGAAAAATTATTCTTATCGAGTTCAGCCCAGGAGAGCTGAGATACGCAAAAGGCTCAGGCTAATAAGCTGAGCAAACAGTACTTAGAGGGCCATGGCTGGGCACAATTATGCAATGCTGGTTTATTTCCCGCTGCAGGTTTGGTGGAAGAAAAACCTGGGTGGCAGGTGAGGAGCTCGGGGCCCAGCACCTCACTCGTGTGCCCGGTGCAGGGCTGCAACTCCCGGCACCCCCAGGACTGGAAGGGATATAAACCCCTTAGTAGGAATTATAGCAAAGTTGAGAATAAAACTCTTGAGACACTTCCTCATGCCCTGAACTATTCTGCTCCCCGCGCCCTGTAGCCTGTGGGGATGGACAGTGGATGAGCTAATGCCACAGACACCCCGAGCCAGGACTTTCGCTATGAAGGGTGACTGTGGTTCCCAGCTGAAACACATCACGGGGACGGAGCAGCCGTGGGATGGGCTGTACACACCTTCTAGCATGGAAAAAATAAGTCCCACTGAGCTGTTGAGGGATGCTGGTGGGTAGGACGGATGCTGGCAGGTCGGATGGATGCAAGGAGCCGCTCCACCGATCCGGCAGCATGGCGAGTGATGTGCTCCAGGGCCTCAGTGGCTCTGGAAAGCCACAGCCCGCAGAGGAATGGAGGTGGGCAGTGGGTGTGGGGTGGTTGCTTTTGGGGCAGTCATTTGGTGTGGGTGCTTCTGTGGCCCCTCTTTCCCAGAGCATCAGCTCCCTCTTTCCCATCAGCGTACAGCATCGGTCCTGTGAGCTGGGGACTGCATTTAGCCCAGCATCACGGGGGACGCTCTGGGTGTCCCCGGTCCCATCCCCATCCCCACGTGCGTTTGCAGCCCCGTGCCTCGGGAGCAGAGCTGCTATTCCCACCAGACCTCGTTACCCGCCCCAGGCGTTGAAAATAGATGCAGGAGCCCTGACTCACAATTCCCACCCTCCTTTCAAGCCTGTAGCAGAGATGTGAGGCGGGCAGCCCCCCTGTGCCCCCCCATGCCCTTCCTGCTGCCCCTGGATGGACAGACTGGGCTGGCAGCAGCCACCTCAGCTCATTTACCTGCCAGAGAACAGTTCTTCTTACATAAGGCAGGGAAACACGCTCAGGGTTTCAGCTCGCAGCGGAGCTCCCCACCCTGCTCTGCTGTGCGGGCACGGAGGGGTTTCATTCACCGAGCAGCAGGAACAGAGGTATTGAAAGCCCCCCCCATCATCATCATCCTCCCCACGGTCTTATTCCAACCCCAACGACTGCTGGGACCTACCTCCATCGCAGGCAGGGCTCTGGTCCCTCAGGGCTACTCGGTGCGGGCTGCTCGGCCGTGTCCCCGCCGCGGCACGGAGCCCGGCAGCGCTGTGCGGGCAGCGCCGGCTGCCATGGCAGGGTGCCTGGCTGGGGGAAAGCGGCAGCTGCCAGCAGCGAAGTTTCGAGGGAGCCGCGGGGAGGGAGGCAGGAGGAGGAGGAGGAGGAGATCCTTCTGGCCCCGGGTACCTCCCAGGCTCCGAGCGCAGCGTTGGGACTGATGGGTGCAGCGGGATTGCCGACTCAGGAAATCTGCTGGAGCTGTTTACAGCTCTCAGCGACTGGAGCTTTCAGGGCTGTAATGCAACTCTCCCACCCCCCCTCCCCGCCCCCCCATCCCCGTGGCGGGATATTCGCATGCCTCCAGCCCCATACGCTGCCTGTGCCCTGACGCAGGGGGTCGGGACGGGTCTTTGTCATCTGCTGTGTCACGTACCAAGACTTAAAGCCCAGGAGAGGCTGGGGAGGCACATGTAAAGCAAAACCCTGTCTGGGACTGACACACGGCAAAAATACAGCTGCCAAACAAGGAGTGGGGCAGCCCAAGGGGGCTAAAAGCCAGGACCTTGTGTTGGGACCGGATAGCGTCTTGGCTGCACCCTGGGACAGACCTGGGTCTGGCCAGTGGAGCTCACTTCATGGGGAGCAATGAGGAAGGTCGCACCAACCTGATCCTGCCACGCATGGCAATCGCATCCAGCTCACTGCCCAGAAAAGAGTGTTTGATACTTCACGGGCAATTAAAAAGATATTAAATGGGAGAGCAAAAAGCAAGCGGGGGTGACAAATGGCTCTGGTTCCACAGAAGCCAGTGGCAGTCTGGAGTCACCCCCGGGTGCTGCATTTTATGCCAGAGCCAGAGGAGCTGGTGAGGGGCCAAAGTCCTGGGCAAGGAAGGAGACCTGGAGCTTGTGGTTGCCTTCAGCCCAAACCTGAGGGGCTGCACAGAGCAGGGTCGATGTGGCCAGTGCTGCAGGACCAGGTAAGAGCGATGGAGGGAAGCAAAACTGAAGCCTGCAGCCTCATGCTGTGCCAGTCCAAAGCCCCCAATGTGCCCGGCTAATGCCAGGGCTGTCTGACACCTCAGACCAACTGTGGCCGCGGACCAGAGCACCTGTGAGCTGCAAACGATGGGCTTAACGAGAAAGGTTGGTTTGCAGCTCCATGGTTTAATTCTTTTTTTGAAAAAGGCAGCAAGACATCAATGGCTTATGAAGTATTTTCAGCCACCCATTGAAATGTACAAGCTGGACCGATGAGCTGATCGTGACCTAGATGCATGTTTAATGGGGAGGACCAGGCTGCTCCCACAGCTGGGACATGCCAAGTGCTGCTCAGCCTCACGCTTCCCATCATCTCTCAGGCTGTCCCTATGTCCCTCTGTACCCTGGGGGTGTAACCTGGGTGCAATGCTGCACCTCTGAGCTGCCCCAGGGTGCGCAGCCAGCACCACCCCGGGTTCAGCAGCACAAAACCAACCTGACGTGGCACGGAACAGTTTGGTTTGAGAGCTCCATGAGAGCACCAGCCCCAGGCCTTGGACCCCTCTGTATTCTGCAACCATGAGCTCCCCTAAGCCTCACCCTGCACACTGCCTTTGTGACAGCAGTGAAGCATTCCTGCAGGGAACTCCCTTCCAGGAGCTGTCAGCTCTGACAGGTCTGGGGCAGGGGCTGCCCACACTGCTGGGCTCTGGGAGCACACACGGGTGCTGATAAGCTGACCAGTGCGACAAGAGGAAATGAGCAGAGAAGCATCAGGCTCCTCTGGAGTCATCCTGTCCTTTAGCTCAGCACCCAGATCCCCCAAACCAGTGCCAGTGCTCAGAGCCCTCTGTGCAGCTCTGGGTGCTGGGAATGAGGAGGCAGCAGCAGAGGAGGCAGAGCAGGAGCATCCCACCTGTTCCTCGGTCTGTCTTCTTGGACAGACAGGATCTTGTGGGCAAAGGTCTCCCCCCCCCCACCTGGCTGGGAGTTTGCGTGAGCAACCTCTGTGCGTGCCAGTGCCGAGCCCCTTCCCTGTGCACTCGCCCATGGTCTATGGGCCCTGGCAGGGGGTGGGGTACCATCCCTACAGAAAAGCTTGGAGAAGAGCAGATTCCCACATAAGTCAAACCCACCAGGAGCAGAAACCAGCTGTGCCTACCGTACAGTTCCCAACTGTGCCGCGGAAGGGACTCGGATGCCACTGAGCTGCCCCAACAAGGGTGGATTTTGCATCCTGGCCAAGAAAAGGGCTGTGGATGCCTCCAGGCATGACACAGGGCAGATCAGCATGGGAGGTTCCTCTTTGGTTTCACATCTCCCATAGCATCACTTCTCCTTTTGGCAGGGGAGCCTGAGGTCACTTCCCATCGCTCTTCCGCCACTGCCACAGGGCAGGAAAATTCCCCAGCCACATGGAAAACACCCTCACTGCCCCGAGCTCTGCTTCCCATTTCCCTCACTTAAAGCCCCGAAACCTATCTGCTCCTCACCCCGTTTCAGTGCTCCGACTTGGTCCAGCCAGCCTGTGCTTAGTTAACTGCAAAGGTCTCCCCTGAGCCCCCCGCAGCTCCCACCAGCTCACAGCCCCCCACAAACCCTGCCTGACCTCCCGGACTGTCCCTGGCCTTGGGGAAGGATGGAGGAGCATGGATTTCCACAGAGGAGGCTGAAGAAGTGAAGACCTGACCAACATCAGGACGCTCAGGGTGAGGCCCTGCAGGCACCCTGCTGCAATGGGACCTGGAGAGGGACTTTTTTTTATTTTTCAGGGTCCTCTGACAGCTCAGTTTGCAGGAAACCACCAGCTCTCAGCTTCCCCGTGCGAGGGGAAGGTTGGGGTTAGCAAATAATTGCAGAAGCAAAAATGTCCCCTATCAACACCCTGGCAAAACGAGGTGGAGCAGCAGTGCAGCATCTCCCCTCCTGAGGGCATGGCCTCCCTTCCACACGATGCAAAAAGCCTTCCTGGAGCAGGAGAAGGGGGTTTTTACATGGAAATCACCCCAGAGGTTGGTGGTGGACCCCCCTTCATCCTTAGCTCTTCTCTAGGAGATGCAGTCAGGTGCTTAGAACACAGCAGCTATGTTTTTCAGGCCTGGCAGAGGCCAAGTTAAAAATAAATAAACCCCAGTGCCTGTGCAAAGGGAATCCCTGGATGGACATAAACCCACAGCAAGTTCAGTGTGTGCCAGTGCTGGGTGCTGCAGAACCTGGCCCTGAGCACCAGCGACATCTCAGCCCGAGCACCTCACCCATCACACAGCGGCACAGCACGAGCACACAGCCAGTGCTGGATCTGGGCTTTGCCTTCTCTGGCCATCACAGGCAGCAGCTGGGGCTGGGTGTAGCAGGAACCCACAGGGCCTGAGCTTAGCAAGGAGAACCTGACAGTGAAACATGAAAAAGAGGAAGGCCAGCCAAGCTGCACTAGTGTCCTCAACCAGCTGGGAAAGCTGCGTATGGCCTCGTGAGCTGGAGTCCTGTGTCCAGAGCTGGGGCCCCAACACAAGGAAGATGTGGGACTGTTGGAGAGGGGTCAGAGGAGCCACGAAGATGATCAGAGGGCTGGAGCAGCTCCCCTACAGAGAGAGGCTGAGGGAGCTGGGCTGGTTCAGCCTGGAGAAGAGAAGGCTGTGGGGGGACCTCATTGCAGCCTTCCAGTCCCTGAAGGGAGCAGAGAAACAGGAGGGGATTCAACTTTTTAAAAGGATAGACAATGACAGGACAAGGGGGAATGGATTAAAACTAAAGGAAGGACGGTTTAGATTAGATATTAGGGGGAAGTTTTTTACAGAAAGAGTGGTGAGGGGCTGGAACAGGCTGCCCAGAGAGGGGGTGGGTGCCCCATCCCTGGGGGTGTTCAAGGCCAGGTTGGATGGGGCCCTGGGCAACCTTGTGTAGCTCCAGGCCTGAGGTTGGTGGCCCTGCCTGTGGCAGGGGGGTTGGAGCTCTGTGATCCTTGGGGTCCCTTCCAACTCATACCATTCTATGATTCTATGATTCTATGATTACTGGGAGCCAGGACACCAGTACAGGTGAGGAGGCACAAAGTCCAACGCTCCTCAACCTCCCGTTCCTGAGAGTGTTTGGTGTCCAAAGCAAGTGGCTCCTTGGCTAAGGAAGCAATTATTTGCTAACCCCAACCTTCCCCTCGCACGGGGAAGCTGAGAGGTGGTGGTTTCCTACAAATTGAGCTGTCAGAGGACCCTGAAAAATAAAAAAAAGTCCCTCTCCAGGTCCCATTGCAGCAGGGTGCCTGCAGGGCCTCACCCTGAGCGTCCTGATGTTGGTCAGGTCTTCACTTCTTCAGCCTCCTCTATGGAAATCCATGCTCCTCCATCCTTCCCCAAGGCTGAGGACAGTCCAGGAGGTCAGGCAGGGTTTGTGGGGGGCTGTGAGCTGGTGGGAGCTGCGGGGGGCTCAGGGGAGACCTTTGCAGTTAACTAACCACAGGCTGGCAGGACCAAGATGGAGCACCCCTGCAAGTGGTGGCCACACAGAGCCCAGCAGCAGCCTGTGGTTCCCGCAGGTGCCACCTTGCTCCTCACCCCCCATTCCCAGACATCCCGAGTCCCTGCCTTGCCAGTGCCTAGGAGCCAGAAGGAGAGCGGGCAGAGGTACTTACAAAGACACCCAGCAGAGAATTTAAGAGCAATATCCTTTTCCCAGGACAGGGGTCGGGAGGATGCGGTTCTGGCATGAGGATGCCCTGGTCACTCCTGCAGAGCGCCTGGCCCGTGCTCCACGAGGCAGCCGGGTCCTCTCCCTCTGTCATGGTGGTTAAGGAGAGGGACAGAGGACGCTAGGACGTGTGTTTGCAGCTGAGGCACTACGAGACTCTGAGGCAGCCAAGAACAAGCAGCACAGGCTGGTGAGCGGGGAGGGAGCCCGGGGGAGCGGGAACAGGCTGGGTGCCACAGGGGCCAGTCCTGCTCCTCCAACTGTGCTGGGAGAACAAACAGCCCTGCCAAGCACTGCCTGGCCAGGCTGCCTTCCCAGCGATGCAGAGGAGGAACCAGCAGCTGCCACAACACCATGGTTCCATGTCCCCAGACTGAGCTGGGTGATGCCACCACCCCACAGGGCTCTCAATGGCAGCAGGCAAGGAGCGTGTTCCTGTGTGGGTATGGACGGACAGATCCCTGAGGTGTCAGGGATCCGTCCCCACTGTCTGCCCTGGGCTCAGGGGGGGTCCTTGTGCCACTGTACCCATCCCCACGCTGCAGATCCCGGTGTTTCCTAATTCAACACCACATCCTCTGGGTTGGGGACCGTTCCCTGGGCTTGCAGGTCACCGGGAGGGTCCCCTCTCTGGAGATGGTTCAGTGACCATCCCTCACAGGTGAAGCTATTCGGGGCCCTTCCTACACTTGGGAGAATCTTTGGAAAAATTCCCCCTGTTGTATTTGCCAGAGGAAGCAACCCCAGGAACTCCAGCAGTGGTCCTGGAGTTCGCTTGCTCAGTAACACAGAATTACAACCCCCAGCAGCACCCCAGCCCACACTGCAGCCGTGTTCCAACACCTCGAGCAGGATGCTTGTGCAGCCACGGTGGGGCAGGGGCAGATTTTTGGCAGCTCCTGTTAGAAGGGTTTGGGGGGGAAGACAGGGAGGGGCAGAGCTGCAGCCACAGCAGGTGAGGAGTCACACGGCCAGACCCTGCTTTGCTCACCCTGACTCAGGAGCCAAATCCTGCTCTCTGCTCCCCCCCATCTGCCTGCCCATGGGAGAGATGGCAGGGTGGACACAGACCCTCGCTCCCCAAGTCCTGCCCCATCCTCCCTGGGCATCCACCCCATGCACCAGCCACCTGCTCGACCCAAATGGCCCAGGGGCGGGTGGCAAGGCGGCGTTCACGGTGTCGGGGAGCGGGAGCTGCTGGTGGGCTGGGAACAACAGCCATATGTCAAGGAAGGCTGAGGAACACGATGTCTTTTGCTAGAGGGTGAATCAGTACCAGAGTCTGATATTCTTCTCCTGAATTAATTAAGAAGCAATCTTGAGTAGCTTTGTCTCCACAGCTATTATCTGCTTCTTCCAAAGCGCTCCGTGAAGCACCGTCCCGATGGGAGTGAGGGAGCGAGCTCCCACCACCACCCTGTGCTCACAGACTCTCACTGCCCTGCGACACGCCGGAGATGGAGGCAGAGAGGTGGGAGCCGACCTGGACACAAGGATTCTCCCACCTCCAGTTTTGTGATGCCCGGTGGGGGCTCCGTTTGCAGCTGAGGTCAGAAGTACCCCTCCAAGCCCATTGGCACTTGTAGGGTCTCAACACGCTGGTGCTCCCTGGCTCACCCCCTCGGGAACCTGCCTGGATGCCCAGAAGATGCCGAGCCACGGGGCTGCATGGAGGGCAGCTTTACACCACCGTTCCCTCCTTTGCCGTCACTGCCGGCCTATTTTAGTTCCTTCTACTGGGATTTTAACACCAGCACTCACCCAGAGTCTGGGTGGGAGGGGAGCATGTGCTTTGCCTCCGACAGCAATCCCTCCTGAAGAGGTGCGAGAGACTTCACAAAAGTGTGGCAGTGTTTGCTCTGGTTTCCAGCTGGGGAAACTGAGGCAGAGAGTGTGGGGAAACCCCTTGCCCAGACTAGATGTGGGGACAGCAACCAAGAGCATCAAGACTGGAAGGTCCTGTGTCCCCTTAGCTTGTACCAGTTCCTTGGGGGCTCCCAGGTGCTCAGCACCTCCAAAGCACACTGCCTGCTCAGCTCAGGCTTTTGGGTTCAGGATTTCTGGTCCCAGCTCCACAACCCTCCCATCAAAAGTGAGCTTCAAAGGCAGCAAAGCAACACCAGCATCCTCCATCCAAGCCACCGCAGCATGCCCAGCCAACCTCCCTTGCCCCCCACCATGTCCTCACCCACCACAGGGAGAAAGGATACTCCAGAAGCTCAGTGGAGCAAACCTGCCTTCCTACCGGCAAGCCCCCAGCCCCGGGGCATCTCCCCTCTGTGGCGGAGCTGGGCTGGGGCTGCTCAGCAGCCTCCCGGGCCACACCGGCCCTGGAGCCTCATGGCCAGCTTGCGCAGGTCCTCATCCCTGTCCCCGTCCCAGTTGCCGATGAGTTCTGGGTAACTGGAGCCGTAGGAGGCAAGTTTGGGGGGGTGGGGATGTTCACATCCCCGCCCTGAAACCGAAGGCTGTCAGATGCCGCGGGGGCCAGAGGGAGCCAGGGCCAGGCTGGACACGCCGCGGCCAGGCAGCAGATGCCGGAGTGGGGGAGACAAACTCTTCCTGACAGCCCCGAGCCGGCGCGGTGAGCGCCGAGCCGCCCGGCAGCCTCCTGGCCCCAGCTCGCCCAAACCCCTCCGTGCCCACGGGCCGCAGCTGCCCCCGGGGTGGATGCTCCGGCGCAGCCGCTGGTTTCTGCCCGCTGCCGGTAATCCCTCTCGCCCCGATATAGTCACTGACCCAGCAGGCAGCTAAATTTAGCGAGATGAATCCTGGGCTGTGTGCGGTGGGTTGGTGCCCTTAAGGCAGCAGGACTGTAAGGGGGGGTGTAAGCACAGGGTGTCGTGTCCCCCTCCGCAAGGCAGAGCCCCAGGACCACAGACCACCTCCCGCAGAGTCTGGGCTGGGGAGCAGAGGGAGGAGATGGGCACAGGGAAATGGCGTGCTCGGGCTCTGAGCCTGTGAATAAGCCAGCCTGGCCTTCAAACCCAAAGCCAAGACACGGCATGAAGCCCCCCCAGCCCCTCCCCTGTGTCTCACGGGAGAAGCATCTGGCTTGGGCGGGGGGAAGGCGGCTGCAGAAGGGGCACGGAGCGGGGTGCGGCGGCAGCTGGTGCCGTCACTTGCCGAGGGATGCCGAGGGCAGGCGGGCAGCCAGTCCAGGCAGGGGCCGCCCCCTCGCCCCCCTCGGCTGGGTGCCGCCCCCGGGGCTGAGCACTTGCACTCGTGACACTTGTGAGCGGATCCCTCTGCGATGCCGGGGCGAAGCTGGCGGGCGGCGCGCACGGCCGGCGGTGCGGTAACGCTGCCCTCTAACGGCCGTGGGCCCCGCGTCCAGCCCGCTCGCACCGGCTCCCGCCCGCCCGCCCCCGCCGCGGCTCACTCGGTGAGGGTCGCGGGGCTCACCTGGACGTGGACCATCCCGCAGCCCCCGCAGGCGTCCGCGCAGCCACCCGGCAGCACCAGGCACAGAACCCCGCGGCCGCCCCGGTCCAGCTCCGGCCGCCCCGGGGGGGACGAGGGTCCCCCCGGGTTGCTCTGCTCGGCTGACCCCGCCGTCGCGGAGGATCGGGGTCCACGGGGAGACCCCCACAGCCTCTGCTGTCGGGGCCTGGGTGGCTGTGCCAGCCGGTAAAGCCCGTCTGCCCGCCTCTCGCTCGGGGTGCTGGCGGGTCACCAGGAGGAGATTAGGGAGATAAGGAGAAGGATCTCCGGCAGCTCCATCACCATGCGTGGTCCAGGCCCCATCCACACCACTGCCACCACCACCATCACACATGCCACCGTGTCCGGGAGCTGGCACAGCGTGTGAAACACCGACACTGGCCGAGTGCTCCCTCGGACACACCGACACCAAGGTGCCCCCCAAACACAGCACATCGCTTCGGCTACGCACACAAGCCATGTGCGAGCCTTCCAGTGCCTGAAGGGAGCAGAGGAACAGGAGGGGATTCAACTTTTTAAAAGGATAGACAATGACAGGACAAGGGGGATGGGTTAAAACTAAAGGAAGGAAGGTTTAGATGAGATATTAGGGGGAAGTTTTTTACAGAAAGAGTGGTGAGGGGCTGGAACAGGCTGCCCAGAGAGGGGGTGGGTGCCCCATCCCTGGGGGTGTTCAAGGCCAGGTTGGATGGGGTCCTGGGCAAACTTGTGTAGCTCCAGGCCTGGAGGTTGGTGGCCCTGCCTGTGGCAGGGGGTTGGAGCTCTGTGATCCTTGGGGTCCCTTCCAACTCATACCATTCTATGATTCTATGATGGGATGCACAGGAGAGCAGCTGCTTGAAATCCAGCAGCGTTCCTGGCCATTGGTAGTCGCAGCCCTGGAGAAGCTGCTCCCCAGACCACCCGATGGACTCACCAGCGAGCAGAGATCCGTGTTAGGGCAGGGCAGAGAGCACGGTCCCTCCCCAGGCAGTGCCAAGGCACCGGGCAGCACCGGGACACACATCTCTCCTATTGCACCATGAGCCTCAGCCAGAACCGGTGCCAAACCCCCCCGACTGCGCCAGAGCCCCACTCGCCTCCTCTACCCACCCTGTCTGCTCCTGCAGCACCCTGGTTCATGGGGGGACTTACGGGGTGGAGGGAGGGGGGCAAACCGTGTGTCCCTGACCTCAGTGGGGCCGAGGGTGCCCCAGTGCTGGTGGGGATTGCTGGGCGAGGAACTGGTGCAGGTGACAGTGGGGAAGGGAAAACTGCAGGAACCTGAGTAAGAAAAAAAGAAAGGGGGAAAAAAATAATCAATAGTGTGATATTTTTTGGGGAAGAATGACTCTTTGGCAGGGGTCCTGTGTGTCCCCGGTGTGGTGCCTTCTGAACTGAGGGTGAAATGCGGAGGGGGCAAAGGCACTTCACCCTGGCGTGACAGGATGGAGATGATGGGGCCCTGGGAAACCTTGTGTAGCTCCAGGCCTGGAGGTTGGTGGCCCTGCCTGTGGCAGGGGGTTGGAGCTCTGTGATCCTTGGGGTCCCTTCCAACCCAGACCAGTCTATGATGCACAGCGATTGCTGGCACAAAGCCGCAATGCAAACCTGCCTGCCGTGGCCTGGCAGAGCCGTGTCGGCTACGCTCGAGGCCAGGGCATGGCAGGCCCGGCTGTCCCTGAGGAAGAGGAGCTGAGGAGCTGGTGTGCTGTGGGCAGGAGGCCGGGTTTCCTGAGGGCTATGGAAAAATAATACGGCATGAGAATATCACATAGCTCCTGTTTCTCTAAATAGGTTATTTTTCCACTGCCTGACAAAGGCCCCGGTGTCGCTTCTCTCCTTATTACTCTTTGTGTCATATGCAGTTAATTATTCATCCCCCTTCTGAGCTCTTTGTGCCACTCTGTGAGCAGACCTGGCCCCGGCGGCTCTCACCTCACTCCGGGTGCTTCTGTCCTGCTGCGAGCTGCTTTGGCTCAAAGCTTTGGCTGTAACTGCAGAGGGCTCAGTGGGACTGGGCTCCTCACAGGGCTGAAGCCACGGCCCAGGTGGAAGAAATTTTGGCCACGGATACTTGATTTAACAACCCACATGGCCACGGGTCCTGCTCGGGCACTCAGTCCGGGTGCAGCACACCGGTGAGGGGAGCAGGGACTGCCAGGGAAGGGTCAGAGTGCCCCAATTTGCAGGACGGGAGGACCTGGGCATCCATTTCTGCTGATACAGTGACGTGTATTTATCCTCTGGGACCAGATTCCCACGTCCCAGCAGCCGTGTCCCTGCAGGGCTGTGGCAGGGGAGCAGCACCAGCCCCTGCTGTGAGCTGTGAGCGTCAGCGTCAGCTCGGTGCTGAACCCGCCGAGCGAAAGCAGAAAGAAAAAGTATCTGGTTGATCCTCTTTCCATTAGCTCAGAGGGCAACAGAAGTCTCCAGGTCAGATTTCCCTCTTGGAGACTCGGTGCCAAGGAGAGAGGAGCGGCTAGGGGCGGGGGTGGCACGTGGGAAGCATCACCCCCAGCCCCTGCGCCTGCTGGGTCCCACCGCTTGAGGGGAAGCGTTGAACCTGGCACCCTCACTGCTATCCCACTCTGCCCAGCCACTGCCACCCTAATAAACAGCTATTCCCATAAAAGCCACCCAGACACCCACCCAAGAGCCCCCACGGGGTGTCGGAGCCTGCTCCATACCCCAGCCGTACTGCTTTGCTAACTCACTGCTGGAATTTTCAGAGGGAAGGGAAGGGAAGGGAAGGGAAGGGAAGGGAAGGGAAGGGAAGGGAAAGGGAAGATGCATGTAGCCCTCGGGGCTGCAGAGCGTGGGTTTCGAGTGTGACACCCCTGAGCTCTGAAAGCCAAGGAGAGAAGCTGACACAGAGTCCCACCAGCACCCAAAGTCCCACCAGCACCAGGAGCACCTCTCCCTACTCACACCGTGCCCCCAGCATGCTGTGCTGCTGCGCTAATCTCGGCTGCTTCATAATTAACGTGGCTAAATGCTAGATGGAAATGCTGTCCTCGCTCTTTGCCCTGCACAGAGCAGTTTGCAAATCTCCTTGGATGGGACCGATTTGCAGCTGCCCAGCCAAGCCCTTGCAGACACCCAGCACTGAGCTGCCTGGGACCCTCCGACCCCACACTGGGGGTTCCACCCCACTGGCACTGAGCTCTTGCCAGGACTCTTCCCTTCTCCCTCAAATCCTGATAGGATTCTGGGAATTGGAGCAGCACACGGTCCCCTTGAGAGAAACATCAGCCCCAGCAGCCCCTGGACCCAACTCATTCCTGGACAGGGGCTGCCATCCGCTGTCCTGTGTGCCCAGTGCCATCAGCACCTCCCCAAGGGACAGTCTTCTGACAGCAGTTTGGGATGCTCTGCACCCAGTCCTGCCCAGGCCCCCCAGCGTGGGCTGGTGTCCCCCCCAGCTGCCCTGGGAAGCCCCCACGGCGCAGCCCCACCTTATCAGCCAGGCACTCGGTGTCCTCGGTGAGCAGGTAGACGGCCCCGCTCTCGGCCAGGAGGATGGCAGTGTCAGTGGTGGAGGAGGACCTGGGGCGGCCCTGGTGCTGATGCAGGATGGCGGTGAGGCTGCTGTCCTGGGGGGCTTTGCGGACGAGGTGAGGGCTGCCTTTCTGGGGGTCCAACGAGCCGCTCTTGGCCCGTCGGCTGCCGCTGTGCAGGCTGGTGCCGCGCTTGATGGAGGGGCGGGAGCGGATCTGCTGCAGCACCCGGTTGAAGGCGGTGGGACGCGCTGGGAGGTCGTGCAGGGACATGGCGTAGGAGACGCGGTGCATCTCTGGGGAGCGCTCCTTCTCATCGGGGGAGTCGTGGTCGGACGTGCCGTAGTGCGGCGGCAGCGAGTCCTGCGAGTTCTGGTGCTCCCGCTCCCGCGACCGCCGGCGGCTGTGGAAAAGGTGCTTCAGGCCGTGGCCAAACATGGACCCTTCAGACAGCTGCTGGATTTTCTGCAGGAGAGGAGAGAAAACAGCCTTGTTACTGTCAGGAAGGGATGGCGTCGCCCCGCTTTGGCACAAACAGCACTGATGGGACGGTGCCCATGCTAGCAGTGAACCGTGACGTGAAGCTCAAGGGCTCAGAGAGCTTCTGGAGGGTGCTGGGGACCCCACGCCATTCCCAATGGATCTGCCAAGGTGAAGGAGCCCTGCTGTGCTCACTGCACTTTTAAACATTAGTGGCCATTTGATGGTGTGGCGGCTCAGGTATGCAGCTCCAGCAGCAGTCCCCACGCCAAGGGAGGTGTCTGCTGAGTGACAGATAATCCCTGGAAGTAGCAAGAGCAGCAGAAAGACCCTTTGCAGAGACCCTGACCCTGCAGGCAATGGGTACAGAGCAGCCTTTTCCTTAGCTAGAAGAACCAGGGTTACTCCCACCCGTGGAGCCTCAACTACGGATGTGCCGCCAAGAGCCACCCTCTCTCCAAGACGTGCTCCGGGAAGGGTCAGGGAGGGCTTTTCCCCAGGGGATCTCGCTTGACCTCTGAGCACAGCACAGACTGGCCTGGCCTTGCTTACAGGGGGTGAAACCACAGCTTGTGCTTCAGTGCCACCAAATTCGATCCCTGCTGAGCAGTGACTGGTTCCCAGCAGGAGATGGGGTCACACTGCTCCCCCCAGGTCCCCCCGGCTCTTCCTCTCCCATGGAGCTACGAGACTCGTGTCCTCACAAAGCACACAGCTTTTCTCGTGCCAGCTCCTGGGAGCTGGGGTGCACGCCTGCTACGATCACAGTGCAGTCATGCAATATGGATGGTGGAACAGATCGTGCTCTTGATTACAGCTGGGTCAGCCCAGAGCAGTTTCCCTGCAGTCACTGGAACGCCCAGATTTGCATCCACGAGAGATTTTGGCTGGGTGCCCTCCGCAATCCCCTGCGTGTGGTTGACCAGGGAGCAGCGGCATGGGCAGCAACTTCCAGAGTCTGCAAAGGGCTCAGCAGATCCCAGATCCTTGATCCAGGCAGCAAGTAAATGATCCTGGGACATGGGAAGCTCCTCTCACTGCCTGAAGCAGCCTCAGCTGCTGGGAGCCCAGCAGGGGACAAGTCTCTAGTTTGGAGTTGAGCTGAGGATGCTGGTCCTGACCCTGCTAACGTTCGGGGGGGTTTCACCATGGATTTAGGAGCTGGGGCTCTCCCCAGGGATGCTGGTACCTGTAACCATGGCGTGTGAGGCTGCTTGAACACCAGCACGAAGCAGGTTCGGAACTGCAAGCTATGGACAGCCCCAGCAGATGCTCAGCAAAAGCCCTGGCTCTTAGCAAAGCAGTGACATCTGAGACACGGCTCCAAGGAGCATTTCATAGGAAGGACTCCATCTCCCAAACCTGCCCCAGGCATTGAAGCCACAAGGTCCAAATCCATCAGGGCCCAATCCTCATCGGGTCTGCAGGACTGATAAGGAAGCAGCGATGGGATCCTGTGTCTCTGAAGACCACAGGCAAACCCTTTAATCCTCCTGCTACCTGCTCACCATGAAAATTCCCATCCTTTTGGTTTTTTTTTTTTCTTTAGAAATATATAATAAATCTACGGTGCCAAATTGCTACTTCAGGAAATTGTGATTTAAATTTTATTCTATTTATAAAGTCTCTATGGAAACAGAGAGAGCGTTAGAGAGGTAATAACTATAAACTCACAGATTTCTACTGCCGAGGGCACGGCGTACCCTCAGATGTGTGGTTAGCCCTTGAGAAGGTCCAAGTGAGAAGAAATGACCGATTCCTGCCTTCAGGATAAAGAAAAAGAAATAAAGGCAAAGCCAGCAACAAAGGAGAGGATGTTTGCCAGCACCAGCATGGAGGTGGAAGCCAGCCCCCATAGGGGATTCTCAGCCCAACAGCTCAATCTGATAGAACTTAATCTTTTAAACAAAACCCAGACCTGCTCCTTGGGTTCTTTCCAAGTTCTTCCTTCCCTGGGCTCAGTGGGTAGGGCTCCTGGCGAGATGGCAAGGGATCCGCGTGGGAAAAAGTGGCAGAAAGAGGAATCCCATCCCCACCGTCCCGGGTTTGAACCCGAATGGATGGATGGATGGATGGATGGATGGATGGATGGTGTGTCGAGCTAAAGGCTGGTCTGCAAAGAGCTGCTGGGAGCAGTGCTGGCCAGCAAGCCATCCCACGATGCCTATTGCAGTGCAGAGAGTTTGCTCACGTAAAAACTCTGTTTTCTTATGTTATGCCGGGATATTTCTGTGCCTCCAAAGCAGAGGAATTGTTTTTGGCATGAAAAACTACTCGTGGCTCAGAACAGAGCGTCTGCACGGGCTATTTTGGAACAGCCGTTGCTTAATAACTGATGCAATGGATATGGGGATTAATTTCTCAGTGTAGACAGCATAAAGCAGTGAGATTAACAATAAAAAATATAAAATCTTTATTTCTTTTGTATTTCTTGAAGAGGACTTGTTTGTATGGGCTTCGGAGGAGCAGCTCCTAACGTCCCCTGTGAGTGGATTTGCTCTTGCTGGCTGCAGCAGCACCAAGCCCAAGGCACACAGTTTGGCTCAGCACTGCTCTGGGCTGATCATGGTCACACTCCCTGCCTCCTTTTTGTGTCTTTATCCACCGATGGAAAGTAATTGCTGAAGTGTGAGAAGCCAGGAGGCTGGATGAACCCCTCCATACCCACCCCACAGAGCCCAGCCCTGTGGGGACACCATGGGGACAAGCTGCACCCAAGCAAGAGCTAAAAACCCCCATTTTAACCCAAACCAACAGATCCTGCAGGAACCAAGTGACTGGGGGTCACTGTTCTGTCCGGGCTGCTGCTCTTTGGGAACAGCCCATGGGGAAGGATGTGGCAGGGGCTGTGCCTCCTGCTCGGCCGTGCTGGGCTCTCCAGGGCCGCTGTTCCTGCTGCTGCCTGATGGCCCCATGGCCTGAAACCTCCCCGTTTCTCACTGATGGGTGATCCAGTTCTGCCCTGACATCCAAACCTCTTACTCGGCTTTCGGACTCACAAGGAGGGGATCTTGTTGCCATGACCTTATAGCACAAACACATGCTGTGAAGTCCTGCTCTATTATCATTATTATTATTATTATTATTATTATTATTATTATTGCTACTACTATTATTATTACTACTATATTAATTCTTTATATCCCTGGACCACCCAGAGGCTCCAGACAAGACTCTGAAGCCCTTTGGAGGCCTTGCAGAAACACAGTGAAAGACTGTCCTGTCCCATCCCACCCTGTCCCACCCCATCCTGTCCTGTCCCATCCCACCCTGTCCCATCCCCACCCCATCCCCATCCCTACCCCACCCCATCACACAGCTCTCCATATTTAAGGTGTGGAAGGAAACATTCTGTGACCAGAAAGGGAATGAGCCCCTCAGCAGCTCACAGCCCCACAAACAGCAGCTGGACCCCAAGAGGTCCCGCTCACCCCTGCACAGGGTTTCTATCCCTCCTGCTGCTTTTTATGGCTGATCCTCCTATGGGTCGTCAGCAAGGGGGTCCTGCCACTATCCTGAGCCCCATTGCTGGCACCTGGGCTGGGCAACAGGGATACAGCTGTCCCCTGAGGGTGCCAGCCAGCCCAGTCGCCACAGCAGCTCAATCTCACACCAGCATCCTAAGCCCCTGCCAAGGAAAACGTATAGATGCTCTAAAATGGAAAAGAAAGCACTCCCCCCCACGCACTTCTCCTCCTAGGGACAGGATGAGAGAACAAACATGTGACAAACGTTAGTCATGTTGTTAAATGCACGACCAAAACGCTGTAGTGCCACGCAGCTCCTCAAACAATCTCTGGAATAACATCCCCCACGTGTGTGGGGGGGCCTGCAGACCCCAACCAGCTCCTCACCTTGGGTGGTATTTGCAGAGCGAGATCTCTGCTGCTGGTGCCCAGAGGAGCCCGACGTGCTCCTGGGGGAATAACACAGCGAGTGGCAGCCCATGACTGCTTCTCCCACGGCTGTCACCTCTGCAGCTCCTGAGCTGGCTGCGGGGATGCTGAGAGCTGAAATTTGGTGGGAAGTGAGGACAGGGATCCCAAGGGGTCAGATCTAGGGGGGCAGGGACTGTAGGCAGCTGGGCATGGCATGCTTGGCCTTGCCCCAACAGGACAGTGTGTCTGCTTGTCGTGGTTTTGCCCCAGCCGGGGGCCGCACCCCACACAGTCGCTTGTACTTTTAAAAGGAAGGGGGAGGGAAAGTTGGGGGAAGGGGAAAAAGGGAAGGGGAAAAGGAGGAAAATAAACCACAACCTAGAAACCAGAACCACGCAGGTTGGGATAAGGATAGTTTACTAAACAATAACAGAAAACTAGATATAACAATAACAGGAGTTTATAGCACAAAATAGATGAAACTGGTGATACACAATGCAGTTTCTCACCAAACCACAGAACCCAGGCCGCACAGCTTAGAGCCCGTCCCGGACAACCCGACCGCCCCAGAAACTGCACGTCCTGGCGTTGTCTCCCCCTCTTCCCCCCAGTCCCCCTTTATACTGAGCATGACGTAACTGGCATGGAATATGCTCTTTGGCCAATTCGGGTCACCTGTCCTGGCTGCGTCCCCTCCTTTCTCACTAGTAAGGAAGTATGCAGAGCTGAGAAAGGTCCTTGATTGCCCGGCAACAAATCGGAGACATCAGGGTGCTATCAGCACTATTCTCATGCTAACACCCAAACATGGCATTCCATTCACTGCTAAAAAAAAGTTTAACTCCATCATAGCTGAAACCAGGACACTGCTTCCCAACGGGAAGCATCGTGCAGCTCCCAGGAGGGCAGCGTCCCAGCCTCAGCTCTTGCCCCTCCATTGCTCCTGGCACAAAACCCGGGGAAACACGCTGTCCTTCTGGCTGCACTCTGCCTGGGGGGATGCTCTCCTCTCCCTGGGGGGACTGGGGGGTCCCAGCGTGCAGCTCCACAGCGGTGACAGTGGGGACCCACCCGGGTCCCTGCCAGCAGCTTTTGATGAGTGATGCCCCGGGGAGATGATGGATGCAGCGGCTCCAGGGACTGTGCTGCTCCTGCTTGAGCTGCTTGACAACAGCTCCATCCCACTATCCACAGGGGAGCCAGCTCACCTTGGCCGTGTCCTTTCAAGACCAAAATATGCCTGGAAAATTGTTCGTGCGAGGGATTAAATATAAATGTACCTGAGGGTTTAGAATAGGGGCTAGTGACCTTTATGGAGAGGAAGAGTCCTCTGCATCCTCCCTGCAGCCTGCAGCCTGCACAGGCACCACCATGGCAGGTGGGGGGGACTCTGAGCCTCATAAAGCATCTCCAGCCCCAGCCCCTCGTAGTGAGGGGCCTTCAAAAATACAAACTAGCTGAGTGGGTTTTGCCTGATGGGTTAATGGGAGGTTAATGCTTCCCCCTGGTGTGGTGCTGACCCCGTGGCTCAGGGCAGGATCTGCACATCCCATGGTGGGACCTCCCCTTGCCTCTCAACCCCCTCCTCTTCAGCTCCAAAAGCCTGGGGGAAGGTTTCCATCTGTGAAAGTGGGGCTTGGATTAGGCCCTGGGGAGAGGGAAGGGTCCGTGCCTCTGGACTCCAGCTGATCTTGGCTTTTGAGTTCAAGGATGGAAAGGCAGGAGCCATGAAGACCAAGATCATGAAACTGGAGATGAAAATTATGTCAGGTTTCAACCTTCAGCCCTGTTTGGGTAAACAGGGAGACCCAGAAAAAACAGCTCTGAGATGCGCGGGGCAAGCAGGAGTGGGATGGAGCAGTGCACACCTTGATGGCAGGATGCCACAGGCACCGGATGGATGGATGGATGGATGGATGGATGGATGGATGTGTCCATCTGCAGTGTTCTGTATGGATCCAGTCACTCTGCTGCAGAGCACAGAAATCCCTGCTACCCAACACATTCCTGAGCAGAACTCCATGTCATGCATCTGCTTTGCTCCTTGCCAGAACTTCTTTCTTTTTTTTCTCTTCTTGTTCATTTTTCCCCCCTGATGGATCCCTCACTCTCACAGGAGCTGGGCTGGGGAACAGAGAGCTGCTCCAGCAAAGGAGCTGGACTGGGGGAATGGAGACCTGCCATGGATCTGTCGGGGGTTAGGGGATGGAGATGACACTAGGCAGCCTGCTGTTTCTAGGTTGCCAGCTCCAATCCCTCTTCAGCTGGCAGCGAATTAAAAGTTTACATCTGATGCTCGTTCACTGTCCATGGGGAGATGAATCTGTGGGTCTTGGGGTGTGACAACACACCAGTCTGGGGATGGTGGAGGGGTGAAGGACCAGCCTGTTTGAACTCTTCCCCACCGTGATGAATGCAGAGCAGGGACAGCGGCCCCAGAAGGAGTTCTGGGCAGGAAAACTTTAAGATTTTATTAATGATGCCACTAATTGTAGTGACAAGAGGAGAAGTGGCTGAGTCGGTGGTGTCTGTGGCGGGGCCAGGCAGAGCGCCCAGCTCTGTGGTGGAAACTGTGGGCAGCGCTGGTTCCCCTGCGTTCTGCCTGGCGAAGCAGGTTTGAGGAGTCACTCCCTGTGGGCAATTAATTGCTGAGCTACAAATGCGTTAAAAGGTGAGCATGGGGAAGCCAACCTGCATTAGGGCATCATCCTCACATCGATAAAATCAATGGGTCTTTGGCCACTGCTGCTGCTGTGAGCTGGGCCGGGCTGCGGGCAGACTGAGCTTCAGCCTGGAGCTGGACGCACCGACCGAGGAACCGTCCCCATGGTGAGCTGGGGCTCCTTTCACCCCATGTCCCCTCTACTTTCTGATGGAGATGGGATGCAGAGTGGCTGTGGGATGATGTGGGGGAGAAGCACCGCCTTGGCCAAGCCAAGTCAAGCCCACTTGAGGTCAGGGTGTCCCACCCCAGCAAGCCTGAGCACCACATCCCCAGGGACATGCCTTCCCGTGGCATGGGGCTCTCCCCTCCAGATGCTTTTAGGGTGGCAGCACCAGCCATACGTCACGGCAGCAAAGCCAAAACGGCCTCAGGAGCAGGAGCTGCTGCTCGGCTGTCAAGGAGAAGGTGCCATGTGTTGCAGCAAGTGGCATCCTGCAGCCATGGGGCTTCTTGTGCTTCGAGCAGCCAAGTTCTACAGGAACAAGGGTTGTACCTCCTGGCTGCTTTTCTGGAAGGGATGCGCACAGGCATGGCAGCAGCCTGGCAGTCCCAATTTCTGCGTGACCTTGACTGTGCCAGTAAGACCTTCGAGGTCAAGCAGCACGCTGGGGTGTTCCACAACGAGGGTCTCTGACCTGGGTGCTAGGCTGCCCTTGGGTGAGCAGGGGCATTTTCTGCTTTTGCCCAGGTCTTTGAAACCAAAGGACAGAAGTGGCATCTCCATCCCACAGAGGCGCAACATTGCCTTTGACAGCGCTGCCACAAGCACGCTCTGCCCGTGGCTGTAACATGCTGCAGCACCTGAAAACGCCAAAGTTACCAGCTGGGAATTCACCTTTGCAAAATAAAACCCCACCACATCCATGCCAGCAGGACCCTGTTGAACCGACGGGGGGTTAGAGCTGCTCTACTTTCAAACTCAGGGGAAATTTCTGCCCAATTTCAACCGGGGCCGCCCTGTCCTGCCTGCCTGCATCCCTGCCCACGAGGACCGACCGGCTCCCTTCCCTCCCGCAGCGCTGCAGTGCCGCCTAACTTGTTTTCCTCATTAACCGGACACAGCCCGAAGGCACCGGAGGAGCCTCAGGGCCATTTATACACCAGCACTTCCCGCTGCCGCAGCGCTAATCCTGTCGGCGTGGCTGGCTGTCCCCCCAGCATCTCCCCGACACTCAATGCTGGGGTCGTTATTTACCGAGGTCTGCTCAGCCCCTCTGCAGGGGAACAGCCCTGTTACCCCTAAAAAGCCTGCTCTGGTGACAGCAGCCCGCACCGGGCCTGCCCCAGGGTGGGACCCTCACGCCTGCGGCCCCCTGGCATGGGTGGGCGGTGCCACCAGGGTCCTCCCTCCTCTCCCACCGCCGTCCTGTTATTACTGTTGCTTTTGGTGGCTGTGCTGCAGCAGGGCCACGGCCTCGGCAGTGCCCAGCCCTGTGCTGCATGCTTGTGTGAGCCTACCAGGAGGCATCTCGACCCTGGGGGCACCCACATCCCAGGGGCATCCCCTCCCCTGGGAGCATCCCCAGTGTGGGATCATCCCCAATCTGGGAGCATTCCAACCTGGGACCTCTTCATCCCAGGAACATCCCCATCCCAGGAGCATCCTCGTTGCAAGAGCATCCTCATCCAGGCGCACCCTCATCCCAGGCACGTCCCCATCCTGCGATCATCCCCATCCCAGGACCATCTTCATCCAGGAGCATCCCCATCCCGGGGCCGTCCCCAAATCCTCCAAGGTCACACCTGTAGCAGCGCAGGGACCAACGTGCGGGGATGGTGGTACCCCACCGAGGCGCACATCCCACCGGTAACCTCGCCGGGTGCTCGGCATCCCGGTAACCCCTGCGGCCACGCCATCGGCTGCTTGCCCTATTGGTAACCCCGCTGTAGACCCCAAGGGGTCCTCACCCTCCCGGTGACCCCGCGCCCCATTTCCAACCCATCGGCACCCACCGCCCGGTGCCGCCGCGCCTCACCTTCAGGTCGGGGGGCTTGGTGCGCGGCGGTGGGACAGCGCCCGCCTCGGGGGCCGCCGCTTCCCCGGGCTTGGCCTCCATGGCGGCGGGGCCGGGCGGCTCCCCCGCGACGCCGGGGTCCTCCTCGTCTTGCCGCAGCTCGTCCGACCGGCACCGCTTCATACCGGCGCGCCGGTGCCCCCGGGGAGGCGGGGGCGCCTACGGCCGCCGCACCGGCGGCGGGCGGCGCCCGGGGGGCCGCTGCGGGGCCCGCGGGCTGCGCGCCCCCGCCCCGCCCGCTCCGCCGTGCCCGGGCCGGGCGGCGACTCCGCGCCGCGGCGGCTCCGCGCCCGCCGGCATCGGCATCGGCATCCCCGCCGCCGCCGCCGGGGCTTGAGCGGCGGCAGCCCCGACCAATGGCGACGCGCGGAGGGCGGGGCCGGCAGCGGCGATTGGCGGCGGCGCGGAGCCGTGGCGGTGCGCGGGGCTGCCGGGCCGGTCTGTGCGCTCCGCTCCGCCCGCCGCGCCGCCCCCGCCCCTTTCCCAGCGCGATCGCTGATCAACGGTCATTTATTTCTTTAATCTGTTTTTCGCCTCACGCCGGAACCCGCCGCCTGCCCGGGCCGAGGCGCCGCCGCTTCGCCTCGGTGCGGGCGTGGCCGCCGGGGAAGGCTCCGCCGCCCCACACGCCCCTCCTTGCCCGGGGAGCCCCGGGAGCGGTTAGTAACCGCGGGCGGGCGGCCCTGCGCGCCGGGAGCCCCCCCGGGAGCCACGCAGGACTACGGTTCCCGGGAGGCGCCGCGGCACTACCGCTCCCGGCGCGCCTCGCTCCCGGGTCCGCTCGGCCGCCTCCCCCTGTCCCCGCGGCGCCCCGATAAAGGTTCCGCGCTGCGCACAGCGCCGCTGGGCTGAGGCGCTGTCCCAGGAGGAGGGCGGTGGCGGGGGAAGGGGAGGCGGGAGGGGCGGGGGGGGAGAGGCGGGGACAGCCCGTCCGCCGGGGGCGCGCTCCGCTCCCTCCGGGAGGGCGGAGAGGCCGGGAGCGGCAGCCTGGCCGCGGCCAGGGGAGGGGATAGCGGGACTGACGCGGGGGACATGGAGGGCGAAGCGGCCCCTGCGTGGCGGGGTCCCGGCGGGGGCGGCGCGGTGATCCGCGAGCTGTGCCGCTCCTTCGGCCACTGCAACCGGCACCTGGCGCGGCTGCGGCAGAACCTCCGCGAGACCGAGAAGTTCTTCCGCGACGTCAAGTACTCCCAGGGGAACCCCTTCTCCTCGGCGGCCGCCCGGGAGGGCCTGTCCCCCGGGGACGCGGCCTGCCGGGACGCGCCCGGCGGTGAGACAGGGACCGGGGAAATGGGGCAGGGCCTGCGGGGAGGCCCGTGGAGCGGCGGGGGGGGGGGCGGAGCGGGGGTTTGGGGGTGAGGGGGCCTGGCGGGCGGGCTGCGGGCAGCGCGGTGGGGAGGTGGGAGCGCTGCGGTGGGCGCCCCGGGGGCGATGTGGGGCCTGTGATGGAGGGAGGGGGTGCGTGCTCGCGGAGAGCTGGGCAGCCCTGGGGGCGCGGGAGGCGTTGTGGGGTGAAGGGCCGAGGCGTGAGGGGTGGCGGGGGCCCGTCTCGCCGCCCCCCGCGGCGTTGTGAAGCGTTGGGGCGGGGGTTAGGGAGATGCGGCGCCCGGGAGCGGGTGGGTTGCGGGGCTGGTGCGTCTCGCAGTGCGTTTGTGGCAGAGCTCGGGCTGCGTTCGTCAGCTTTATCCCCGTCTGCCGCTGTTGACAAACACTGCTGCTGGTGGGAGCCCTCCTGCTGCGTGCCGGGTCCACTTTTCCTTAAGACTGTCTTGTGAGAGGAGTCCAGCGTGACGTTAAATATATATAAAGATCTTCTTTATTCCTTTCCAAACGGCTCATGAGTCATCTCTGTTGCCTACTTGTCCAGGATACTTGTCCATGCTTGTCTTGTGCTCACAGTTCTCATTTGAAAGTTGAGGTGCTGTTGAGCTCTCCTGCGGGGCTGTGCGAAGCCGGCAGTGCTCCAGCCAGGCTGTCAGGATGGAGGTGAACAGCTCCATGAAAACACCATGTGTCTCTTGCCGTCTTTCTGTGACCTCTGAGGAGCCGGATCTGGCTGGTTGCATGTGTTCTTCTCCGGGTCTCCGTGCTGTTTGAATGGTAGCACTCCACCAGAGCCGCTTTTATCTTTGGCTCCTTCTTGTAAAACCTCACTAGTCAAGTTGTATCTTCAGAAATCTGCTTACAGGTCTTTGTAGACATGGATGCATCATTGAGGAAACACTCCTCGGACACAGATTTCCCCAAACATCCTGCATGTTTCTAATACAGAGTGCTTAACACCTTCTAGTTTTCAATTACCCCCACTGACCCAGTTTGACTTTACAACTGCATGTCTTGTGGGCTTCACGGAATGGCTGACTGCTTCAGAGCTTGTTCACACACACTAATAACAGCACAGACTCTTGGCCCGGGATTTCAGGCTGCAGAGGTTGTCTGACATTTACTGGTCTTAAAAAAAAATTACACCTTCAGTTGGTAGTTCTCAAACTGGTGAAGTGGTGGCGTGTCCCAGGTGGGGCCCAGAGCAAGTGAGTAAATCTCTGTGCTGGAAGGTGGGAAGTGATGGTGGCGGCAGCCTGGAGTGTGGAAAGAGGAAGGGAGAGGATGAAGAGCGGGGCTTGCTAAAGTAAAGGAGGCTGGCAGTCTTAAATGAGTCAGCTGCAAAATAACTGTGAACCAATGATTAGTATTTCTTTTAGGGTGCAAGAAGACACAAACCTTTGCCCAAAACCCAGAGCTGTGGTATTTTTATCTTTGAATAACTGCCTCTGGATAGAGCTTCTTGTTTCCCTAAAATTTCAGTGGGTTTCTCCATTTCTAGTCCTGTCTGAAACGTAGCAGCTGGTGGTAAAGCTTTGTTCCCCTGTCTTAACATGGGGAGATGGTTGGAAGTGGTGGAGGGTTTAAGGAGCACATCCCTCCCTGCCTTCCAACAGATTCTAGGAATAAGCTGTCTTACAGCTGGTGGGTGGAAAGGGGGAGGGATTTTGACTGGAGATTTTGGCAGGTTTGGCTGTGCTGTGCAGTGTGCTTGGGCACCAGTGGGAATGTTGTGTGAAGTACAAAGGAACTGGGACGTGAAATGGACGGGGGCACTTACTGCCTACAGCTCAAGTGGAAAAATAAACCCTGAAAGTAAATTTAGATGTCTTGGAAACAAAACAAACGTGAAGGGCTTTGCTTTTGAGACACCTGTGAAGCTAGTGTAATGCCATGGAAGGGTAACTTGCCCTTTGAATCAACACAACTCAAGCAACTGAAAGTACAGCCTGGGTTACTCTGTCCAAAAGCAGCCCTGAGGATCTGCAGAGTAGTAGCTGCTGACCTCTCAGGCAGGCGGGGTCAGTCACGGTTGGGTACTCGGAGGAGCAAACACGTATGTGCTTTAACATCCCACCTTCCTCCTCTGCTTAGGAGGGTGTCAGGAAGTGTTTGCCAACAAAGGATTATCATTGACCAAATGTTCCCTCTGTGGCCTTAGTACCGGGCTTACTCCTCATAGTAAGAGAAACAAAACAACTTCAAGGGGAAAAAAACCACTTTCCTTCCAACTACTATTTATGGGGGGAGGGAGAAAGTCTTGTTTGTATTGTCTGTGTCTCTGAAGTGGTCAACAAAATATTGTCTGTTCTCTAGGTCGACTTTGCTGTGAATAGGCTTTTAGGAAGGAGTTAAAATACTGTGAGAATCCTGTAGCTTTAGTGTGCAGGGGTCTGTGAGCGTTGTGTTTGTGGTGGTGTTGGTCACTGTGCTTTCCACTGATTTTCTGTGGACAGCAAACCTTAATCAGGGACTTGGTGTCATAGAATCATTGGATGGTTTGGGCTGGAAGGGACCTTAAAGATGACTAGGTTCCAACCGCCCTGCCATGAGCAGGGACACACCTTCAGTAGCCCAGGCTGTTCAGGTAGCAGATTGTACTAAAATACATGAAGAAACAAAGAAAATAAAACAGCCCCAGCACTCCTGCGTTCTGCTGATTGTAGCTGTTTTCAGATCATTTCATGCACAGAATGAAGAGCTCTGTGACCCAGGGACCTGGGGTTTTTTGATGGTTCTTTTGCTTTATTTTTGAAATGTTGGTAAACTGAGCTGTGCCTCTTGTCTGCATCTCTGGTTTGGAGTCAGTGGCCGTGGTGTTGCCCTGGGTGCGTGCTGTGGGGTTTGGTATCTTGGTGACTCCATGCCTAAATGTATTTCCCAGGGGCTGGATGTAGTAACCAGAGGGTTTGGAGGAGTTTTCCTTTTGGTGCTGTGTTTACTGAGAGTGTAGATCCTGGTTAAAATGTGACACTGCTGCTGTGATCCTCAAAAGGTTGGGACTCCTATTGTGCTGTTAAGTGTGTCAACAAAAGAAGATGGGTTATGAGTCTGGGTAAGGTGTGGAGAGGTGGTCAGGAGGGTACTTGTGAAATAACTCCTCAAATAGATGGGGAAGGGGGGCACTTGCTAACAAACTTAAGGCTAAGCAGAGGGCAAAGCTTGGTTGAGCAGACCATGGGGGCTGCTAATGTAGTAACAGCTGCTCCTGCAGGAACTTAGAATGGTTTGGGCTGGAAGGGACCTTAAAGATCATCCAGTCCCACCCCCCTGCCATGGTCAGGGACACCTCGCACCAGCCCAGGCTGCTCAGGGCCCATCCAACCCGACCTTGGACACCTCCAGGGATGGGGCAGCCACCACCTCCCTGGGCAGCCTGTGCCAGGGCATCACCACCCTTGTAATGAAGAAACTTCTTATGTTGGTATATCATGTGTTACCCTGGAATTAACACTGCCATGCTGAGGGATGTGTGGTGGAAGGAAAACTTGGCTGGTGTATCTGTGTGTTACACATGAGTCTCACAGTGGTCATAGCACGCTGCAAGCCATCGCCAGCACCATGGAACTGCAGGGGTCTCTATGAAAGGTCTCAGTATTTGCAATAAGTAGTAGGAGGGTCTGGCCTCAGGCACCGTTGTCTGCGTGGATTATTGAGAATAGAAAGGCAAGTGTAGCTGGCCTCCCTTGAAAAGGGGCTGAGTAAACGCTTAGGGCTGCTATAGATTCTATAAGTTCAACCTAAGGTTCTTCTGCCGAGTGTTCAGACTGGATTTTGAGATGTCTTGGTGAGAGACATCCTTGTTCTTTCACAGGCCTCTTTTCATCAAAGGGACCTTAATAGGATGCACGCGCTTCAGGATTCCCCAGCAGCCATTTTTTTCAAGTGTTTATCACATGTCTCCAGAGGATTCGGTCCCTGGACACAGTGAGCAGGGTCGGGCTGGCTGCAGATCTTCATGAGAGGTCCTGTCACAGAGACAGGCATGGAGAATCACTGTCTCTTCATGGGGCATAACAACCCCCTGCAGCGCTACAGGCTGGGGGAGACTGGCTGGAGAGCTGTCAGGCAGAGAAGAACCTGGGGGTGTTGGGTGGCTGCAGGCTGAATATGAGTCAGCAGGGTGCTCGGGTGGCCAAAAAGGCCAACAGCATTCTGGCTTGTGTCAGAGACAGTGTGGCCAGTAGGTCTGGGGAGGGGATTGTGCCCCTGTACTGGGCACTGGGGAGGCTGCACCTCAAGTGCTGGGTCCAGTTCTGGGCTCCTCACCATCAGAAGGACATTGAGGTCCTGGAGCGAGTCCAGAGAAGGGCAACCAGGCTGGGGAAGGGGCTGGAGGGCAAATCCTCTGAGGAGCAGCTGAGGGAGCTGGGGATGTTCAGCCTGGAGAAGAGGAGGCTGAGGGGAGGCCTTCTCACCCCTCCACTGCCCTGCCAGGAGGGTGCATAGACGTGGGTGATGGTCTCTTCAGCCAGGGGACAGGAGATGGGACAAGGGGCAATGGGCTCAAGCTGCCCCAGGGCAGGGTCAGAGCAGATAGGAGGGAAAAGTTCTTCCCTGAAAGAGTTGTCAGGGCCTGGCCCAGGCTGCCCAGGGAGGGGCTGAGTCCCCACCCCTGGATGTGTTTAACAGATGGGGAGATGAGGTACTGAGGGATCTGGTTTAGCAGAGGATGGGGACAGTTGGACTTGATGATCTTAAAGGTCTTTTCCAACCTTGTGATTCTGTGATTCAGTAAGCAAGTTCTAAATCTTCTTTCTGTTAAGTACCACAGGAGGTCTTATTCCTCCCAGCTTGAGTTCTTCATGTTCAGAGTGGTGGCATCCCCTATTAAGTACCATATGAGTGGTTTTTACCCTGCATCTTACTCTTAAGTGTAGAAATAGTAATATAGAGTCACGGAATGGTTTGGGCTGGAAGGGACCTTAAAGACCATCCAGTCCCACCCCCTGCCATGGGCAGGGACACTTCTCACCAGCCCAGGCTGATCAAGGCCCCATCCAACCCATCCCTGGACACCTCCAGGAATGGGGCACCCACCACTTCCCTGGGCAGCCTGTGCCAGGGCCTCACCACCCTCAGAGTGAAGAATTTCTTCCTAATATCCAACCTAAATCTCCCCCCTTCCAATTTAAACCCCTTCCCCCTCGTCCCGTTGCTCTGTGCCCATCTAAAAAGTCCCTCCCCAGCTTCCTTGTAGCCCCTTCAGGTACTGGAAGGTGCTGTAAGATCTCCCTGGAGCCTTCTCTGCTCCAGGCTGAACAAGCCCAGCTCTCTCAGCCTGGCTTCGTAGGACAGGTGCTCCAGCCCTTGGATCATCTTCATGGCCTCCTCTGGACCTGCTCCAACAGTTCCATGTCCCTCTGATGTACTTTCTGCAGTGTAGAATGAGTAACAGCTCATGAGTTTGAGACCTCAAGGCCACTTTAAGATACCCAGAGGTAGATATGTGTAAGGGGTGGGACCGCTGCTGTGATTTGGGTGCTGTGGTGGTACGCCAGGTTACTTGTGATAGGGCTTTTGGTGCTGGCTCTGGGTTTGTACATCACATACTTGGGATGTTGCAGTGTGATGGCATGACACTGATTGTAATGGATCTGTTAGTGATATGGGTTGTAACCTTGCTGAACACATGCTGGTCATGGGGAGGCTGTGCATGACGAGAAAATGTGTTGTAAAGCTGTAGTATTTATGTCTCCCTTCCACACTTCAATAATTTCAGCCAAGCTGCTGTATTCCAATCCTTCTGTGCTGATGTTGAGTACCTGCAAATACAGAGGCCACCCAGCCTGAGGAGAGGGTGCAATCTGCCCCATCTTTTTCTCCTCAAAAGCCTGCATGGAGAAGGCTTCCTGGCCTGCTCAGTGCCTTCTGAATCGCTTTTTTCATGCTTGGTAGCTGAAGACCCAGCCTGAATTCCCGTGGAAGTTTTCAATAGATGTAAGCAGATCAAAGAAATTCTTTATCCTGTAGATGAAGGCTTAAATGTGCTATTTGTGGGGGCTTTGCTGGGTTTTTGTAATCTTTTGTGAGCTGCTAGCCAGATTCTGCCCTCCAGTCACTTGATGTGACCGCTCTGCTATGGTTGTGGATCTTGAAAGGCTTGTTTAAGAAACAGTTAGGACAAGTCACGCTTCAAGCACTGATGTTTCCCTTAAACCAGCCGTTTGGCAAAGGTTATGGGAGGGATCAGTGTCCTGGACTGTGTGGGGCTGAGGGGTTCCCCTTAATGGGCTGAAAGGACTCCTGATGGAGAGATCTCCTCTAGAAGTCCTATTGCCAGACTCCAGATTTGAAGGAAAGGTAAATCAATGGCAAGATGTTAAAGAAGCCCTAAACTGGATCTAAGACACAACCAACTACATGTGGCCTGGCTCCCAATTTGAATTGTTTTAATTAAAACAGAGGAATGAATGCTATCAGAATGAGGACTAGACTAGCCTTTGTATGTTATCTTTAATGTGGGTAGTAGTGGTGAGGAGTATCTTGGTATATGAGAGTATCTTGTTTTCTTGGGGCTTGAGATGCTGAAACAATTTTGGATGCCAGGATGTGACTCATTAAAAGAATGTTAATAGTCCTGGTGAAACAGGACCTTCCCCCTGCAGCTCCACCACGTTGGGTTTGAGTCTATCTTTAAACTGTCATTCTCTGTTTGCCTGGTATCAGGGCAATCCTACTTGTTTATAGCTCTCAGATTTGGCAGTTCCTTTGGGGACTGGTGTCTCCATTTGCCGTTTCGTTCCTGGGTGCCATCTGCCTTGAGATGTAGGAACAGGAGCCAGCTCTGGCTGCAGTGGGACACGAGCTGTTTTGTGCTGGTGGGGATGGTGCTGGAGAGCAGCAGATGGGGATTTGTTTGTATCCATATTTTTTTTTGTCCTACCAGAACTATTCTGTTGCTGTGCATAAGGTACCACAAAGCTTCTCAGGCTTCAGCTTCGATGACTGAGCATGGGAAAAGCTGGTATTTACGACTTGTAAAAGAATACAGAAGCTAAATTCAGTACTGAGAAAATGAATGTAGTAAGGCAGACTCTGGTTGTTGTGGCAACATGGACCAAGAAGTCAAAGGGGACGTTAGTGGGATGATACAACTGATGCTTTGGGTGGGAGGTGGGTAAGGACAGTGATTATGGGGGCGTCCTGCTACTCTGGAGAAGATACAGATGCTGAGGAATTTCCTTTTGCAGCTTAAATCTTGCTCTTAGAATCAGTAAATACATCTGGTAAACTCTTCGGTTCAGCTCTGTAGGTTAGGGAAGATGTCAGTGTGGTCAGAGGAGCAAAGCCTTTTCTTGCTGTGTGCTAGGAGCCGTCTGGCTGCCACCGGAGTGTCTTCCCTTGGGCTCACCTCTCCCCAGGCTGTGAAAGCACAACAGCTTCCTTAGGTGCTGTGGTTGTATTTCTGTCATAGGACGCTGCTGGCAAAGGCTGTTAGTCCTGCTGCCATGTCTTAGCAAACGTGGTCTTGTCATCTGCTTCATGCAGAGAAGGAATTTTCCAGGAATACCATTCCTTGAGGCTGGAAAGGAGGTTTTGCTGCTTTAACGTCAACATGCCCAGAGTCTGGCCACCAAGCTTGTGCAGAAATGCTCTTGGGATTTGGTAGCTACAGAGTATTTGACACTTCAAATGTGTGCAGGGGGAGCTGTCACTGATTCATAGTTGAATTAATTCCTGATATGTGACAGGAAAGATCTGTACAGCCAAGCCATCCACGTTTGGGGAGAGTTAGCCTTAGTGACCCACTGGGCATCCTTGACCTCAGGAGCATGGTGAAACACAATCCCATCCCAAGGCAAAACTAGTCCTTGGTTTTTGACCTTGACCGATGCTTCCTATTGGCCTTGAGGGCCACCCATGACTCTTCCACTAACCTGCTCTCTGTGAACACTTCCCAGTGAAATCGGTGGGGGGAACAGTAACAAATGGTCCTAATGGCTGTTTGGGAATCAGTCCAGTGTGGACCTCTCTGTGGGTGCAGAAGTGCTGAATTGCTGACCCTAGTTTGAGGATTAGTGGGAAATTCTTAGTGCTCTGTGGGTTTCTTGGTGGGGGGCAGCAATGTCTGAACTTTGGGGTTGAGCTGGACTGGGGTTATGAGACTTACTGCTCAGCCAACCTGTTCTAACACGGTCTGTCCTCAATTTTAGGGCAGAATCTCATTTCCTTCCCTCACCATGAGGAAGAGCATCTCCAGCGGACTGTGAGCTGGCACCCTTGCCTTCTGATTCTTGGCCAGAACTGTAATGCCAAATGCCAGCTACTCAACATCCTGCTGGGTGATAAGCTGCTCCCCACCACCAAAATCAGCAACGAGGAGAATTGTAAGAGGCGCCGGATCCGCTTCACGCACGGGACGCAAACACGGATTAGCCTGGCGCTGCCTGAGCAGTATGAACTGGTTCATATGATGGCAGCCCACCGAGGGCACTGGGACACCATACCAGAGGAGGACTTAGAAATTCATGGGGACAGTGAGGATCCTGCTCACCGGATAGCAGAGCTGGAGGTCATGCTGCCCTACACACTACTAAAGGTAACTAGGTGTCCGTGTACCTTCCTCCTAGTGAACTTAAGATGTAACTTTTATGGTCCATAATAAAGCTAATGGTGTAAACTCTCAAGCATAAGATTTCTTTTTAATTAAAGAGAAGCTGGAAGTCTGGGGTTAGGATTTTAGTTGGATATTGCTGTCTATGCTGGCATGCTTTTGTTTCAGTGTTGGCTCTTTGCATTATCGTTTCTCTGCAATGGTGCCATCCATCTCAGAAGACAAGCTTACTCAGATGTACCTCCAAGTGTCTTCTAAACTTTTACTCCAGTTTCAAGGTCATTCAGAGTTAGCTTTGCTGTCTGACAGTATTTGCCATGCAAGGATAGGTACTTTTTTACCTCTGTCCTCAAGAACTTGTTGTCAGGAAAAAAAAGCATCTTAATTCCAACATCTGATAAAATGACCTGACCTCAGGTGAGGGAGCAGCCTTTTAATTTCTGTGGTGTCAGTGGAAAATGAAGGTGTTAAGGAGAAGGTGGGAGCCTGTTCTCAGAGCAGTTCCTACTGTTGTTAGTATCATGCTTTCTGGCTTTCCTTTCCCTCATTCCCGTGTTCCTGTTGTGCAAGTGTTGGTGGCAGTTTGGTTTTCAGCAGATCTCTTGAGAGGTGGGGGCTGTGTTGCATAGCTGCTTAGAGCCTTTATTACTGAGTGTGATACCTCTGGAGCATCGTGTTTGACACTTGAATATCTGGAATGGATAATTCTTAAATGTGGCTTGCTTAAGTGTGAAGAACACTATCTGTTGTCATGTGAGTTAAGGGTTTGACCTTCCAAGTCATTCTTCTCTGGGCATGTGAGTCGGGACATGATGGTAAATAGGCAGAAAATGAAGCCCTGGTCTGTCTTCATCAGTTTGAAAACCCAGCCTAGCTAAACTGAAGCCTCCCCTGACACGCTGAGCTGTGGTGATGCTGCGCTGGGCTGTGTCTGTGGCTCCCACACCAGCTGAAAGGGAACGACCAGCAGCGCCGTGTTTGCATAAACTGTGTGTGAGGCATCCCAGAGAGACCAGACCAGCTGCTGGTCCTGCAAAGTAAGTGCCTGTTCTGGATCTTCTGCTTGTAAAATCCTGCCTTGCTAGCCATAAAAGAGTATTTTAGCTTTACATTTCTTATCCTTGGTTCCATTTTTACACGGGCCAGTTCAGACACACTGCAGTTTACAACTGTCTTTCAGATTTCTCATGTGAGTGACAAAGATCTCTCTGTCTGGCATCAGTTATATTTAGGACACTTAGATGAAAACAGCTACTCAGATTAATTTGAAAAGGGTTGCTGAAATAAAAAGCTCTTCCAGAGAGAAGAGGGAGGGTGAATCACAGCGAGCTTCAGACTGAGTCAAAGGATTCCTTGCATGAATTCAAGGAGCTGAAGGAAGAGCAATGTTTTCTAACGGCTGATGGGAAAGCATTCTGTGTTTCAACAGGGAGCTCGGCTGGGAAAGGATCACTTCCTATTGATTTACAGGAGTCTGCTTTGCTGAGAGACCTGTGCTGGATTTATCTCCACCCTTCCAGCTAATGCATGGTCTCCAGCTCTGCTCAGCAGATGCCAAGACAGCGAAGCTGTTGAAGGAAATACCTTCCAGTCATGGACACAACTTCTGCAGCCAGTGGGATATATGTCTAGAGCTGGAATGGATGGGGGTTTTTGGACACTACCCAAAGTTGCATGTCTGTAGAACTGCTCTGAAGGAACTTCTGCTTCTTCTGAACTCGTGAAACAAAACTATTAGTCTAATAATTGCATGCTTGGTGACAACATGATGTTCAGTACCGATCCTAAGGATTTAAATTTGCCCAGGAACCAAATAACTTGGTGGAGCTCATCACCTTTTGCACAGAGGGGGAAGGAAATTTTACCCGTCCTGTTACCTAAGTATCTCATTTGGGAGGGGTTCCCCCCTCCCCCACAGCAGAGCACTCACAGTAGTACTGTGTTCCACAATAACCTTACATTCTAGGGAGTCAAACACCTTACTAGGTGTTGCTTCTAGAAGGTAAGAATGTTGCTTGTGTACTTCTGTGACTGAAATCCCACTCATTCCCCATAGTGAGGATACTTACCTAGCAGGTTGGTATCCATCAGAGGAACTGCTGAGAACTTCAGGACCTGGGAAATGCTCTGCAGCACAGCTAGGCTGGAGCACCTAGATTGCAGGCTGCTGTTATGCAGTGCTGAATCATGCTACTTGCCTGCTAACTCTGAACTCATCGAATCATAGACTGTGTTAGGTTGGAAGGGACCTTCAGAGCCCATCCACTCCCACCGTGCAGTGAGCAGGGACATCTTCACTGGATCAGGTCGCTCAGAGCCCCATCCAGCCTGACCTGAATGTCTCCAGGGATGGGGCCTCCAGCACCTCTCTGGGCACCCCGGGCCAGTGACCCACCACCCTCAGAGGGAAGAACTTTTTCCTAATGCCCAACCTAAATCTCCCCTTTTCTAGTTTAAACCATCCCCCTCGTCCTGTCGCTCCGTGCCCTCAGGAACAGCTCTTCCCCAGCTTGCTTACACTATCTTCAGGGACTGGAAGGTGCTGTAAGGTCTCCCTGGAGCTTCTCTTCTCCAGGCTGAACCAGCCCAGCTCTCTCAGCCTGGCTTCACAGCAGAGGGGCTCCAACCCTTGGATCATTTCTGTGGCCTCCTCTGGACACACTCCAACAGGTCCATGTCCTTCTTGTGCTGGGGACTCCAGAGCTGGACCCAGCGCTCCAGGTGAGGTCTCCCCAGAGCAGAGCAGAGGGGACAATCCCCTCTCTCCATCTGCTGCTCACACTCCTTGGGATGCAGCCCAGGATGGGGTTGGCCTTCTGGGCTGCAGATGCACACTGGTGGCTCATGTCCAGCTTCTGACCCACGAGTCCTCCAAGTCCTTTTCCTCAGGGCTGCTCTCCAGCCCATCATCTCCTGACCTGTACAGATAACGGGGGCTGTCCCATCCCAGGGGCAGGACCCTGCTCTTGGCCTTGCTGAACCTCCTGAGGTTCCCCTGGGCCCACTTCTCCAGCCTGTTCAGGTCCCTCTGGATGGCATCCTGTCCCTCTGGCACATTAACCTCACCACACAGCTTGGTGTCATCAACTCATTGGCCATTACTCTGGTTAAGAAAGGCTCAGTTCTTTGTGAGTTAACAGTATCCAAAGAATAACTAAACAGGGGTTTGAGCTTGGAGATAAATTCAGTACAAGTGTAGAATGTGCCACTCTTTAATACTGAACTGTCTGTGGAGCACCTGAAGTTTGTTGTTTGTCTTTCCCCTGCAGCCAGATGTTCAGGATGCTTTTCTGTGTTACTGAGGGATGTCTTCATCAAAATGTGTTCCTCAGAAAAGGGGGTGAGGAAGAGGGAGCCAAAGATGTCATTTGCAGGGGTCAGCTGTGATGAGAGCACTACCTTGTGCTCGTAGGTATGTGAATCAGTTATTTTTAAATGTAAAAGAGTAGGAAGGAAAAACTTGGGCAAAGCTGCTCTATCCCTTGGGGATCACAGTGCACAGGAATGCATGTAGGTCATGGGGAATAATCCAGCTAGCCAGACAGATTGTTAGATTTAGAGTGGGAGGAAATAGTTGGCTCTTTCCCTAAACCTTATCACTTGTGCTTGGAAGCTGAAATGGACTTCTCTGAAATACGGGCTTTCATCTGGATGGTGCTGCTGACCAGGAGGAGGGTAACAGGGCTGAAAGTTTCCTTTTGCCTGCCTTTGTCTTGCTTTGTGCTTCGTGAGACTTTGAGTTGCAGCCTGAATAGTTCTCACCAGGGCTTCAGAGGATCACAGAATGATGAGGTTGGAAAAGACCTTTAAGATCACCAAGTCCAACTGTTCCCATCCTCTGCTAAACCAGATCCCGCAGTACCTCATCTCCCCGCCTGTTAAACACATCCAGGGGTGGGGACTCAGCCCCCTCCCTGGGCAGCCTGGGCCAGGCCCTGACAACTCTTGCAGGGAAGAACTTTTCCCTCCCATCTGCTCTGACCCTGCCCTGGGGCAGCTTGAGCCCATTGCCCCTTGTCCCATCTCCTGTCCCCTGGCTGCAGAGACCCACCTCTCTGCACCCTCCTGTCAGGGCAGTGGAGGGGTGAGAAGGTCTCCCCTCAGCCTCCTCTTCTCCAGGCTGAACACCCCCAGCTCCCTCAGCTGCTCCTCAGAGGATTTGCCCTCCAGCCCCTTCCCCAGCCTGGTTGCCCTTCTCTGGACTCGCTCCAGGACCTCAGTGTCCTTCTGATGGTGAGGAGCCCAGAACTGGACCCAGCACTCGAGGTGCAGCCTAACCAGTGCCCAGTACAAGTAAGATCATGGAGTCCAACCATTCCTTTCTTTCCCTCTTGTAGGGAAAGGGGAACTGTCAGCTGCTCTGATGAAGCTGGAAGGTGAACGAAGCGACACAAGGTGGCTCTAGGAGCTCTAACAGAAGAACCCAAGTCGTTTGGGTTTATTGTTGCATTTTTTCCAAGTACTAGAGCAGTGATTCAAGTCCTGAATTAGTAGTTGTTCCAAGTAGTGAAGAATGTGGTTAAGCACCTCCTGGGTGGTTACTTTAATGCACATCCTGCTTTAAACGTGGAAGAACATGCCCCAGTCTCCTTCCTGAGAGTATTTTTTAATGTGTTTGGCTGTGGTGTTAATACAGGAAGCTGAAAAGCTTTCATGTTGGCTGAGGCATTTGTCCTTCCACGTACCATGGCTTTACTTTAGGGTATACTGAGGTTTTCCTGCTGCATACCAGCATCCCATACCTGGACCAGTCTTCCCCTGTCCCTTTACGCTGCCATAACAGGCTGGAAGATGGTGAAAATGCCAGTGCCATGCAATTATTCTTCCAGCCATGTGAAACCTGTTCTCCATCTGTAGCTTTGCTGGCTTAGCAATATATATATTTTACAGGGGGAGAGTCCATGGTCAGAAAAAGAGCATCACTTGGTGAGTGAGCACACCTCACGTGCTTTCTCGGGCTGGCCCTTCCAGCAGAGGGAAAGGGAAGGTCCCTGGAGAAGTGGGGTGCAGAGTCATTGCACAAAATCCAAGTGATGCTGTTCTGTGAAGGACAGAGGGGTTTGCTGGAGGCCAGAGGAGTAGTTCAGTTCTCTTACGTGGGATTCTCTCTAGATTACAGCTACTGAACTTCTGACTCGGGTCCTCATGGGAACTGAAGAAACCAGCAAGAATTCAGAGAAATTATGGGAGGGGGGGGTGTGTGTGGGAAAAACAGTTCTAAGTAGTATCTAGGGGTATATATCTTGAATTAACAAGGAGGTAATGGAATTAGCTCCCATATGTAATAAATGCAGTAACTGTCAGACTTCAGTGATTCACAGGCTATTCCTGGAAGGCAGAGTGTTTAAACTGGCTTAGGAAAAAAAGTCTGAGCTGGGCCTTCAATCATAATCTGCTTGGTAGGAGTTTGGGTAAAAATCTGACTAAATTGGGTTAGGTTCTCAGCACCTCAGTTAACGAAACAGAGTGATTAAACAGCCCCAAGCCTAGCAAACTAGGATGAGCTCCTCTTGGGATGCAGCAAATTAATTCTCTGTACCTGCCTTGGAAACGAGGAATTATCTGTTGACTTAGTGACAGGGCACGTTTCAGTGGTCCCCAGAGGCATGTAGTGCCTCCACTTGTCTTATGGTAGGTCAAGACCTACTCAATCCTTGATTTTCCCCTTTGTTCAGGGGTGAGGGATGCAGTGCTGGGCCTGGCACTGCCAGGCTGGACGCACAGCGTGGCGTGGCTGCGTGGTGTTCTCCTTAAGCTGTTGACAGCACCTGTGTGTTGTATTTGAAGTGGAGGAGTTGTAACTGCATGCCTGGTGTTGGATTGCAATTTGGGAAGCTTTGATATTTAAAAAAAAAGGGCTGTTTAGTTAAAGAAAACATGAATGGAGTTACTTGACAGCTGTTTTGTGCTTACAGCTCTGTCGGAAGCGTCCGAGTGTGTGTGTGTGTAGCTGGGTGACCTTGTGAGACCCAGCTGAAAAATTTCAGGAACCCAATGTGAGTCATAGGTATTCCCCATAGAGGAAGACTTGATCCCTGATAGTATGAGGCTGCATAGACAGTGTTTAAACTTCTGTAGGATTAAAAAAAAAGGCAAGGAATGTTGCAATGCTCTTTGGAAAAGCCTTCGAGGCCTCTATGGAAACAGAAGGACCAGTTGCTCACGCTGTATTTGGTTGTCTGTGTTGGTTTCTCTCTGTCTCCTAGAGACAGCACTGGCTTCCTCCTTTGTTTACAGTCACTGGCGTTGAGTCATCTGTCCTGGTGAATGTGGCAGCACTGCACATCCCCTTCTGCTCAGTCTCATGTGTGCCACACAGGTTTGGGTTCGGCGCCCGGTGGCCCAGGGCAGTAATGACTGCCTGGAGGCTCTAAGGGCAGGTGGGCAAGTTGTTCATTTTTCTGGTGATTGGAGTTCTAAATCATAGAATCACAGACTGGTCTGGGTTGGGAGGGACCCCAAGGATCACAGAGCTCCAACCCCCTGCCACAGGCAGGGCCACCAACCTCCAGGCCTGGAGCTACACAAGGTTGCCCAGGGCCCCATCCAACCTGGCCTTGAACACCCCCAGGGATGGGGCACCCACCCCCTCTCTGGGCAGCCTGTTCCAGCCCCTCACCATTCTCTCTGTAAAAAACTTCCCCCCTAATATCTAATTTAAACCTTCCCTCCTTTAGCTTTAATCCATCCCCCTTGTCCTGCCATCATCTATCCCTTTAAAAAGCAGATTCCCCTCCTGTTTCTCTGCTCCCTTCAGGCACTGGAAGGCTGCAATGAGGTCCCCCCACAGCCTTCTCTTCTCCAGGCCGAACCAGCCCAGCTCCCTCAGCCTCTCTCCATAGGGGAGCTGCTCCAGCCCTCTGATCATCTCCCTGGCTCCTCTGAACCCTCTCCAACAGTCCCACACCTTTCTTGTACTGGGGCCCCAGCTCTGGACACAGGACTCCAAATGGGGCCTCAATCATTGTCCCATGTTATGAGTTGGGAAGGTGGCACTCAAATCCCCTTCAAAGCCTTGGACATTTCCTTTCCTTGTTCTTGCCTGTCCAAAGGTGAATCCCTCGGGAGGGAAGGGAGCAAGATTCACTAACCCTTTTCTGCAGGGTTAATGAGAAGTGATGTCAGCAGCAGCATATGACCAAAGCTGTTGCAAGTGCAAACTCTGTAGTAAGGAAATAAGTAAATAAGACATCTCTCAGGTTTTGGTTGGATTTGAAGGAAGTCATATCTAAGCTTGTTGCAACCATCTGTTCCTCCTCCTCTGTCCTTTGGCAGTGAACACTCTGGAATCAGTTATCATGCTGCCTTTGTTTTGGCAGTAGTGGCTAGAGTAGGACTTCCTCCTCTTGGAATCTATGTGGAAAACTGACAGCATGGACATCTCCTCATAGAGCTGTGGATCTGCTAAACATCAGTAGGAGAGGTGTTTACAAAACAGGGCAGCTGTAGGGTGCTGAATAACAGCTATTCAGTGTTGTGTAGCACTTGCCTGGGAAATTTGTTCTGGACTAGGCTGAAACTCAAAGGCATTTGGTATGAAGGAAGAGTTTTGGTGTCAGTGGGCACTAATCTCTGTGGCTGCATCCCTGGGAGAGGGCTTGTCCTCAGCCTTGCAGGTGGGCTGTGTACCAAAGTGCCATGCTGTAGGTGAGGCTCCATAACTGTTCTGAAGGGTTGAATGTTCCAGGGTTTGCCCTCTGTGAATTAATTGCAGTTTTTGTGTGTATTTGTTGTTAAAAGGAGCTGAACAAATCGATTTTCTGTCTTTATTTTTTTATTTCCTGACTTGCTAGGAGGTGGATGTGGTGGTGGCACCATGTCGTGGATTCCAGTCAGCTGAAGCCACCTTGGGAGAGTATGTGAACCAAGTCTTGCCTGTTGTCATCTTTGCCATCAGCGAGGCTGAACTGTCTTCCTCAGATGAGAAGGAGCTGCGTGACATCAAAGCCAAATTCTCTCTGCCCATTTTCTTCTTCAAAGTGCCAGAATCAGGAGTTGAGCTGATCTCACCCAAAAAACCTGAGAATGAGAAGTCCTCCCTTTACAGCCAGCTGATGGACTTGGAGTACCTGAGTACCAACCACTGCAGCTGCGGGGCACCCGCTGCGGATGCCGATGCCCAGAGCATGCTGGTGGAGCAGTTTGAGAAGCTCCGTCTCCTCAGCACTTTCTCCAGGCAGGTGCTTCAGAAGCATCTGGTGGAGGCAGCGACCAGTTTAAACGAGGTGCACTGCCGCTGCCTCAACATCTTCATCAATCAGGCTTTCGACATGCAGCGGGACCTGCAAATCACCCCCAAGAGACTGGAGTATACCCGCAAGAAGGAGAACGAGCTCTATGAGTCTCTGATGAACATTGCCAACCGCAAGCAAGAGGAGATGAAGGACATGATCGTAGAGACTCTCAGCAATATGAAAGAGGAGCTCTTGGAGGATGCTGCTAATATGGAATTCAAAGGTAACTCCTGGCAGGAGAGTAATGGGAAGGAACAGGCTGCCCAGAGAGGGGGCGGGTGCCCCATCCCTGGGGGTGTTCAAGGCCAGGTTGGATGGGGCCCTGGGCAACCTTGTGTAGCTCCAGGCCTGAGGTTGGTGGCCCTGCCTGTGGCAGGGGGTTGGAGCTCTGTGATCCTTGGGTTCCCTTCCAACTCATACCATTCTATGATTCTATGAGGTTAGGGGCATTGAAGGAGAGTGGTGGGCTAATACTTGCCATCTGCTAAGGGGAAGTTGAATGGCAGTCTAGGCTGCCATAGTCTAGACTTCACAAGAAAAATCTGAACGGATACACATAGGACTTGTCTGTAGTGTCTCCTGTCCTTACATAGAAGCCTGAACACGTTAGGTCTAGATTTCTGAATGTAGACTTTTAGCCCCAGAGCTTTTTTTGGACAGGTCTGGCTTAGAGAAGTAGAATAACCTGCTTAAATGCCTTATTCTGCTGAAGAAAATAACTCTCTCAACTTTGCCTCAGAGGTTGTGAAGAGAGACACTTGGGAATAAATCTGCCCTAAGGGGAAAAAAAGGTGTTTAAGTTCTAGGCTTGATTTGTACTTTCTGCTTGATTTCTCTGCCTGAGAGAGGTTTGCACAAGACTTGGGTATAGAACCTCCTAAAATGTAATCCTTTTGGATAGGTAAACTTTTCCTCCTTAAAAAACCCCCCAACACAACATCTTGTGCTTCTGAGGCCCACGCTTGGCATCTAGTGTGTGTTTTTTGGCAAAGGGGAGAATTCTCACCACATCTTCTTGTACCAGAGCTTCCAGGAGCTGACAGGCTGGAAGCAGACAGAACGATGTGTAAACTGTGGAGGGTGAGAGGCTGTCCACGTTTTGGCTGCAGGAATATGTGGTCTGACACAAACATGGAAGTGAAGCTTTGCAGAGTGTTACTTCACAGCTCTCTTCTCTGCTTGCTTACCATCAGAGTCGCTTCTGTTCAAAGGAAATGCAGTTCATTGGGTTGATGGGGAAAGAATCATAGAATCACAGAATCACAGAGGTTGGAAGGGACCTCGAGAGCTCATGGGGTCCAACCCCCCTGCCAAAGCAGCTCCCCAGCTCATATTGCACAGGTCGGTGTCCAGACGGGGCTGGAATCTCTCCAGAGATGGAGACTCCACACCCCCCTGGGCAGCCTGTCCCAGGGCTCCCTCACCCTCACTGGGGAAAAGTTCTTCCCCATGTTGGTGTGGAACTTCCTATGCTCTGACTTGCAGCCATTGCCCCTTGCCCTGTCCCCACAGACACTGAAAAGGGGCTGGCCATTTCCCCCTGCATCCCATACTTAAGATATTTATAAACATTAAGAAAGGTTTTTTTTCTATTTAAAATGAAATCAGAAAGAACTCTAGTCTATGGTTTTAGAAGAAATATATATTTTTTTGGGAATTGAGTGCTCTTCTGAGGCAGAGAGGTGAAAACTCTAGATAATTCTGTTTGTCTTGACTTCCTCACGGTTTCAAATTGGAGTGCTATCACTGGGGGCAAAGAGAAGAAATGATTTAATCCTACAGGTTAGGATCTGGATCTTTTTGCTTCTGCAGGTGGGAAGTAGATAAGGTCTTTCTTGTTACTTGAAATGTTTGCTTTGTAGTGCCTATGCAAACTGTCCTTCCTCATAAAGAGCTTGTTTTAATTGCACTGTTAACCTGTTTTCATGCTGCAAAACATGCCAATGAGCCAGCATTGGTAAGGGTATGGTGGGGTGTAATTCTGCCTGTTACCAGGATGGATCCCTGTGTTCTGTCTGTCCAGTCTCTACAGAGTTGGAGCACTGGAGTGTCTGAGTTCGGGATTCTGTATGTGTGAAGGTGTGTTTAGGGGCAGCACAAGATGAAACACCTGCAGTAAATGTCTATATATGCTTTTATATCTACACACACGTGTGTATATATATATATACACACTTGTATACATACACACAACCAATATCACTTAGTGTAGCATCTTGTTGACTACAAGATATACAAAGATATCTTGTTTGATATCCTTCAAATAGGATATCACTTCAAATAGTGATAGTGAAAGGAAGATGTTGTTGTTTTGAGGAATTAATGCCACCTGCTGATCCCTGGATTTGTTTTAAGAAGGCTAGACTCTTGTTGGCCAAAATCCAGAGGCAAGGTCTTCAGCTCCAGCTAGTAATGCAGTGTTGCTCCACGTGGTTCCAGTGTGTGAGCAGGGATTGCTCAGGGTTTAAGAATACCCAGTGATGATCAGTCAAACTTTTCAAGGTACCAAGAAAGAAGGAAATCATGTTACTGGTGTGACTTTTGCATCACTTTCTTTGTAACCTCATCAACATTGCGGATAACACGGAGCTGGGAGGAAGTGTGGACCTGCCTGAGGGTAGGGAGGCTTTTCCAGGAGACCTGACCAGGCTGGAGTGATGGGCTGAGACCAACAGGATGAGGCTCAACAAGGCCAAGGGCAGAGTCCTGTGCTTGGGACGGAACAACCCCAGGCAGCGCTACAGGCTGGGGCAGAGCTGCTGGAGAGCTGCTGGGGAGAAGGACCTGGGGGTGCTGGGTGACTGTGACTGACCATGAGCCAGCAGTGTGCCCGGGGGGCCAGTGGCATCCTGGCTTGTGCCAGACCCAGCGTGGCCATAGGTCTGGGGGGGGGATTGTGCCCCTGGACTGGGGACTGGTGAGGCTGCACCTCAAGTGCTGGGTCCAGTTCTGGGCTCCTCACCATCAGAAGGACATTGAGGTCCTGGAGCAAGTCCAGAGAAGGGCAACCAGGCTGGGGAAGGGGCTGGAGGGCAAATCCTCTGAGGAGCAGCTGAGGGAGCTGGGGGTGTTGAGCCTGGAGAAGAGGAGGCTGAGGGGAGACCTTCTCACCCCTCCATTGCCCTGCCAGGAGGGTGCAGAGAGGTGGGCGATGGTCTCTTCAGCCAGGGGACAGGAGATGGGACAAGGGGCAATGGGCTCAAGCTGCCCCAGGGCAGGGTCAGAGCAGATGGGAGGGCAAAGTTCTTCCCTGCAAGAGTTGTCAGGGCCTGGCCCAGGCTGCCCAGGGAGGGGGCTGAGTCCCCAACCTGGGATGGATTTAAGAGCTGGGCAGATGAGGTGCTCAGGGATGTGGTTAGTGGAGAACAGGAACAGTTGGACCTGATGTCAAAGGTCTTTTCCAACCCAGTGGTTCTGAGACTCTGAACATGCAGCAGTGTGTATGGATTGCAGCATGGCCTGGAATAACTTCCTGATCTGTATTTCTTTTGGTAGAAAGACAGCTCTGTGCTCTTGCCTTTTCATTTTTGAGATGATTGTTGACTTGTCATCATTGTACAACTGTAAACCTGTAGTAGCTACTAAATGCTTGTACAGGGTCTGTTGGGTGTGAGAGTTGAGTGTCCTGTGAATTCGAATGCCAGGGAATGGAAACAAACATCAGAGTATTTCCTACCTTGGCCAGACATGACTTTTAGCTTGCCAGAAACTGAAGTACCAGACATGCACTGCTGGATCTACTCTAGCACTGATGGACTTTCTATCACAGAACCACTCAAGATCTGTAGGGTTGGCTTTGGGACCTCTGTAAATGTAAAATGCAGAACTGGCATTGTAGCACTAGCCATGCAGACTGTCCTTTGCAGTAGTCAGTACATGTGTTCTGTGGCTTGTGGGTTTCTTTGTATGGCTTAGAACCCAAAACCCAGAGTGTTGCTGTCAGTGGGGTCTAAAGGCATGAACCTCTGAAGGAGCAAAACAGCGTTTGGGGCAGAAGCTGCCTGGGGGCTGTAGCTCCTTTGTGAAATCCTCAGAGCAGCTCTTGGTGGCCCTTGTTGCAAGTGGTACATGGAATATAAGACACCTGTTTTCTTTTGTGCAGATATCATCATTCCTGAGAATGGGGAACCTGTTAGTTCCAAGGACATCAAGTGTTGTATTAAGCAAATTCAGGAACTGATTATTTCTCGATTAAACCAAGCAGTTGCCAACAAGTTAATTAGTTCTGTGGACTATCTGAGGGAGAGCTTTGTAGGGACTCTGGAGAGATGCCTGAAGAGCCTGGAAGAGTCTTGGGAGGTTTCAGTACATCCCGCAAGGAGCGTGGAGAAGTCAAAGGATGCTTCTGTACACATCACCAGCAATTATCTCAAACAGGTACAGTGGCTTAAATGGCTGCCTAGAATATTCTTAATAATTGTCTTTATCCTGGTCCAGCAAGGGTGGGAGGAGACTGAGATGCTCAGTAAAATTAGAGGAGCACAGCCCTGGCTTATGTGTGGGTCTGGTGTCATGAAGGGAGGTGCTAAAACCAGGCAACAGTTGCTTCCAGGCCTAGGATTTACCTTTCCTAAGTCTGAGTAATCAGATTACAGCCTAGAAACACTTAGGAGCTTTATGCAATAAATTGAACCAAATGAATCACAGAATATGCTTTACTGGGTCCATTTTTTTAATGTTCAGAGGGTCTAGCAAAGTTTATAGTGACTGTAGCTTGCAAAATTCCCATACTTCCATCTTTCCCTTGCTCTCCAGATACTGAACGCAGCCTATCATGTTGAAGTCACTTTCCACTCTGGCTCAACAGTAACCAGGATGCTGTGGGAACAGATCAAACAGGTATGAGCATCTTTATCGTAGCTTTAGCTCTAGTAAATGGCTTTTTTGGAGCAGAGTAATGTGAATGCTCACAGCTGCTCTCTACATTTGCACTCTGGGCACACACAATGGGAAGCTGCTGCCTCCCCCCTCAGCACTAAGGCTGTGTATAGTTTATTCCTGGTGATGATAATATTTAATTTAGAGCAAATACCTCTTTAGTGCTTTCCTTCTGTTCTGAAATGGCAAGGGAATGATGGGCAGTGTTCTGAAATTCTTGTTTGTGTTTGGGTAACTGATTATTTGTTTGGGTTTGGGGGTTTCTTGTGGAATTTTCTTGTTGGTTTGTTTTTGCAGTGTGTCTTGATTCAGGTCAATTCACTCTTCTCCCTCCAAAGCAGAGCAGATTTCCTCAGGTCTTTGTTTTAAATTTCTGTCTGTTAAAGCACTCATCTCTGAAGTTCCTGCTCTGAGCTGTTATGACCTTCACTGCCTTCTCCCTCTTGAGATTCCCTCTATGCATGTGGTGAGAGGAGTGAGATTTTTTTTTTCCCCAAATAGGTACAGGTGCAGACTGAGTGGTAACAAACCCTTTCAGGTTCTTCCTTCAGTCTGGGAGAAGGATCTGGACTGGGGGTGCAGCAGCTGGATTTCTGTGGCTTCTAATAAAGGGTGGGGCAGGGCACCTTAATCACCCAGCCATTTGAGGCCAGTGGTGTGTACTGACACCTCAGATTTCTGCAGCACATCTGTCTGCAAAAATCTGCTTTGCTGTAGGTGTCACCAGTTGAGGAACACCTCTCTTCCCAGTCTCTGGGTTGCCACTGCCTGTGCCTTCAGCCTGCTCTGGTTTGCCAAGCTCTGGCTGCCCAGTTAGGCATGCTCTCATCTGGCACGTGAGGCTGGTTGGCTTGTAGGAGTCAACTGAGCAGATATTCCAAAAAATCAAATCTCCTCTTTAGTGTGTGTAGGACAACATTGGCTTCCATACCTGCAAATCTGTCAGTAGCTAATTAGTAATAAGGTAATTAGTTAGCCCAGGTCTGTGTGCAGATGATTCTGCACCATAACTAAGCAGGCTGAGTAAATTGACTGACCCTTTGTTTTTCTTGTGCTAGTGCCTTAAATCTTGTTTCTTGGGGATTTTTTTCCTAGATAATCCAGCGGATTACATGGGTCAGCCCCCCTGCCATCACCAGTGACTGGAAGAGGAAGGTTGCTCAGGATGCTATCGAGAGCCTCAGCGCCTCCAAGTTAGCCAAGAGCATTTGCAGCCAGTTCCGGACCAGGCTGAACAGTTCCCATGAGGCTTTTGCAGCTTCTCTGCGCCAGGTGTGTGGAGCCCTTAAGAAGGATGTCTTGTTTTGTACGTTGCCACTTGTGGAAAGAGGATTTTTAATTGCAGAAATAGCTAGAAGAGCAGCTCGTGCAGTCGGTGCTGCTGCTCCGTAGGTGGAGGTGGCAGAGCTGATGTGAGTGCCCTTACCCAACAGCCCATTTTTAAACTAGGTGTGTTTTTAAGCAGGACTCTACTCACTTGTGCAAGGACCCTCGACCACATTACACTGGGGGCTTCAAACTAGGCAGGATTATAGTGTGTGTGTGTGTGACAAGGGTAGGACAAGGAGGAATAGATTAAAGCTAAAGGAGGGGAGGTTGAAATTAGGTATAAGTTCTTGACAGAGAGAGTGGTGAGGGGCTGGAACAGGCTGCCCAGAGAGGGGGTGGGTGCCCCATCCCTGGGGGTGTTCAAGGCCAGGTTGGATGGGGCCCTGGGCAACCTTGTGTAGCTCCAGGCCTGGAGGTTGGTGGCCCTGCCTGTGGCTGGGGGGTTGGAGCTCTGTGATCCTTGGGGTCCCTTCCAACCCATGCCATTCTATGATTCTATGATTCTGTGATCTCTTTTAGTTAGAAGATGGCCATTCTGGCAGGCTGGAGAAAACAGAAGACCTGTGGCTGAAGGTGCGGAAGGATCACGCTCCTCGGCTAGCACGACTCTCGCTGGAGAGCAGGTCCCTCCAGGATGTGCTGTTACATGGTGAGCACTCCAGTTGATGCTCTCTGTATTATGCTCTGCTCCCTCCTCCTGAAGCAGGCAGTGGGTGTAAAGGAGTAGGAGGGGTGTTTTGCTTTTCCCCTCATGTGCTTCAGCCAGCTTCCATGTGACACGTACTGAGTACCTTGAGTTTGCAGCTGCTGGCCCAGGAAAAGCTCTGTGCTGCCAGCTGGGTAGAGGCTGGGAAGCAATAAACATCTCTTTGTGTCTGACTAACTCGATGTTGTACCTTACAGGCAAGCCAAAGCTGGGCCGTGAGCTGGGCCGAGGACAGTACGGCGTGGTCTATCTGTGTGACAGCTGGGGAGGGCACTTCCCATGTGCACTGAAATCGGTTGTTCCTCCAGATGAGAAGCACTGGAATGACCTTGCACTTGAGTTTCACTATATGAGGTGTGTATCCTAAAGCACTTCTCTCGTTCCTCATGCATCTCCTGGCTTCACCACTGCAAACAGATGGTGTTTGCATAGGCAGAACCTCACTTGCTGTAGTCCTGCTGTGCCAGCAGGACTCGACTGCATGAAATGCTGAAGTGTGTTTCAACCAAAGGCAGGACAGCTTGCTGGTGCCACTGCCAAAGCGTGGTGGGCACAGCATGGTAAGCAGACATCCTCCTTAATCTGATTCTCCAGTGCCTACGCTAATCAAATGCCTGCTATTTTGCAGAGTAAATTAGAATTAATAGAACAGGATAGAAAACAATTCTTCTCCCCTGACTTTTGGTGTTGAATCAACCCTCCTTTCCCAATCTGTCCTCTCTGAATTCACAATAGAAAAGGCCGGGTCTGTACTGCAGAAAACAGAGCTTGCTTTCAATAAGCTTCTGCAGGCAGGTGCTGGGGTGCAGACAGCTGAAATAAAGGTGAGAGTACCAAAGAGATACTGTTAAAATAGGCTTGCTTGAGTTTAATTGGGTCAGCTGGCTGTATATCGTTATGGTCCTTAGAACTGTGGCATGCTGTGAATCCATCCTGATGGGCACAAGGTGTAGGCCTATCATACTGTACTAAAGCTTTTCCTCTACAGGGTGAGGCTTGGCTTCTGGGATGGAGGGCAGGATGTAAAAATGACCCCCTCTCTGTCCTGAACACTCTCTAGGTCTCTGCAGACGCACGAGCGGCTCGTCCATCTCCATGGTTCTGTGATAGATTATGGCTATGGAGGAGGCTCCAGCATTGCTGTCCTACTGATAATGGAGCGGTTGCACAGAGACCTCTATACAGGACTAAAGGTACCAACAGCATCTCTGTATGTATAGATCAGTGTGGTTATATATAAACGTTAAAATATCCACACCTAAATATCTATTAACCTGTCAAAGCCAGAGGTGCTCTAGTCTTCAATGTTTTTGGCAAATAGGAGTAACCAAAAGTAACTTCCACTTGGAGGAATTGAATCTCTGTGTGTTTATTCCTCAGGCTGGGCTAGAATTAGAAACACGACTACAGATTGCCCTGGATGTAGTTGAAGGGATCCGTTACCTTCACAGTCAGGGACTTGTGCACCGGGATATCAAACTTAAAAACGTCTTGGTAAGGAACACTTTTGTATCCAGCTGATCCTGAAGTCTTGGGAATCCCTTTTAGCAGGAGGGAGGAGCAGAATGTGAGGGAAGTAATAGCCTTCTTCAGACAGAATCTTCTAATTTGTGGTATTGTTAGCTGAACGAGCCTTGCAGTGGGGTTTCCCTAGCTTGTTTTCAGGCAGAAAGCCGAGGGGAGAGGGAGCTGTAGAGTCCCTTCTCTTGAAGGTGGAGAGCTTGAGCTAGAAATGGGAACAGGAGGTCCTACTTGTATTAAACCCCAACCACACCCTCTATGCAGAAGACAAGCGAAGGCATGCCTTGTTACTGAGCTTAAGGAGGTAAATGTCCAAGAGCAGCCAAGTAATGGGAGCAGCTTACCTAAGGACAAGTGCCAGACCCTTCAAACAAACAGGGTTTAAACCTTGCTGTTAAAACGGGGGTACTAAAACCAAGAAGTATGGTTACCAGTGGCCTGTCTATGGATTCTTCTACAGCTTGACAAAAAGAATCGAGCCAAAATCACTGACTTGGGGTTCTGCAAACCAGAGGCCATGATGTCTGGCAGCATTGTAGGCACACCCATTCATATGGCTCCTGAGCTCTTTACAGGTATGCTTGCTGACTGACTCTGCTGCTGTCTCCCTCTGCCTTGAATCTTGAAGGCCGTTACTTTGAATGAATATCTCAACCTGCTTATGGGAAAGAAGAATTAATTTCAATAAATCAGAAGACTGCCTGCTTAGAACACACAATATGTATTTTTTTTCTGTCTGTTGTCTCAGGCTTTGGTTACTTAAAAGAGAACTGTGGGATTCAGAAGCTTTGCTGAAGTGATTAATATTCATGCAAGTTAAATCATTAGTTACTAGGAAGCTGGGAATTCTTGGCATTCATAAGCAAATGCTTCAGAAAGTAGCCCAATTTTTTGTCTAGATACCAAGTAAGGAATTTCCAAGCTGTTACTAACATGTGTTCACTGTGCATTGCGCTTCTGGCAGGCACACTAGCTAAGTTTTTATTCCTGAGCATCTTACAGTCATGCTTAGTGGTTCTTACTGTGCTTCTCAGTGCCCTGTTGGTCTGAGATGCCATCCCTGTTTTGACAAGGTCAGATTGAAGCAACCTTATTTGTGTTTAATGTAGAAAATACTGTTCAGGTGGTTCTCACTACTGTCAGGGAAAGAAATACTCAAGACTAGCAGGCTAGAGCTGGACCTTAGAGGTGAGTGTTGACTCAGCCCTGACTGTGCTCCATCTTTTCTTAGGTAGTGGGTTATGGATGAGTAAATGCTGAACTGCTGGACTGAGGCTGATGTTAGCTCTGTCAGGCCCCTGGGCTAGCAGCAGAGCCGAACTGAACTGATAATCTTCAAATTTTGGTGGTTAAGGCACTGAAACACATCCTAGCACCTCTGTAGTGGTCCATGGACCTTGGCTTGGGACCTGCCAGTACAGGTTAGGGCTATAAATCCTCCTCAAATGGAAGGCTTTAACTTTTACCCCTCTGCCTTTGGCAGTGACTCCCAATGTATAACCAGGCTTCATCTAGCAATGGAGTCATTGTCCTTGCCATCATCTTCTGAGAATGAAGCTTTGGGTTTAGTTTGAGAAAGTGGAACAGTGACCTTAGCTCTGGGACTGCTCAGTTTCCAGTGATGCAAATGTTTTCCCTGCTGATCAGATGTGTTTTTGTCACAGGAAAGTACGATAACTCAGTGGATGTTTATGCATTTGGCATTCTGTTTTGGTACATTTGTTCGGGACATGTGAAGTTACCAGAGGCTTTTGAGAGATGTGCAAGCAAAGATCACCTTTGGAACAATGTCAGAAGAGGTACAAATGGCCTATTTTGAACTCTGTCTGCTGATACCTTCTGCGTGAGTAAAACTTGAGGAAATCAGTTTTTATCCTCTCCTCACTGAGAGGTAAAAGTACAAGTTGTATTGCTTCATTGACAGGCTAATGAGGAACATTCACCCAGGTAAACTTGAATGTGCTCTACTGAAAATGTGACTGGAATCAGCAGGGATGAGGAAGGGCTCTTGGCTCACCACCTCCTTGCCAGAGCATCATAGGAGCCCTGCTAGCACGCTGCCTAAACCGTGTGAAGCAGTACAGCGCTTCCCCTGTAAACCAGAGCCCTGAGCCAGGCAGGCAGGCCTGATTCCCTGAGGAACGCTTAATCCCTTGCAGCTTCTGGAAGCTGTTTTTCTGTACACTCGAGTACTTAACATGCAGCGTGCTGAGGAAGCTGGATGAGTAAACCACACTGATGGCTTTCCCCCAAAATACCCCCTTACTCTTATGCCTGTGTGGTGTTGCTCTGTGTTTAGAGGTACCTTAATCCTTCATGCTGCGTCAGAGTACCAGAATGCTTTACTACTTTGTGTCTGCATAATCTCTTCCCTTCTCATGTGAAAACGATTAACTCAGCCAAGCTGGTCTCATACTGGGTCAGAAGGCTGTCCTCACGGCCTGTTCTCATGTTCAGCTTGCTCCCAAAGGCACTGGTGGGAGTGGGTGTGGGGGGGAATTGTTTTCTTATAGGGGAGGCTACGCCTTTTGTTCCCAAATTCTTGCAAAGAGGAGACTCCAGCCATAGATACAGACTGGGAGAAGAGCTTCTTGAGAGCAGCCCTGCTGAGAAGGACTTGGGGATTCCGGTGGATGAGAAACTTAACATGAGCCAGCAGTGGCTCTTGCAGCTCGCAAGGCCAATGGGATCCTGGGCTCCATCAGCAGAGGGGTGGCAGCAGGGACAGGGAGGTGATTGTCCCTCTCTACTCTGCCCTCATGAGGCCCCAGCTGGAGTCCTGTGTCCAGAGCTGGGCCCCCAATACAAGAAGGATGTGGAACTGTTGGAGAGGGTTCAGAGGAGAGTCATGAAGACGATTAGAGGGCTGGAGCACCTGCCCTACAAAGAGAGGTTGAGGGAGCTGGGCTTGTTCAGTCTGGAGAAGAGAAGGCTGTGGGGGGACCTCATTGCAGCCTTCCAGTCCCTGAAGGGAGCAGAGAAACAGGAGGGGAATCAACTTTTTAAAAGGGTAGACAATAACAGGACAAGGGGTAATGGATTAAAACTAAAGGAAGGAAGGTTTAGATTAGATATTAGGGGGAAGTTTTTTACAGAAAGAGTGGTGAGGGGCTGGAAGGGGCTGCCCAGAGAGGAGGTGGGTGCCCCGTGTCTGGGGGTGTTCAAGGCCAGGTTGGATGGGGCCCTGGGCAACCTAGTGTAGCTCCAGGCCTGGAGGTTGGTGGCCCTTGCCTGTGGTGGGGAGGTTGGAGCTCTGTGATCCTTGGGGTCCCTTCCAACTCATACCATTCTATGATTCTATGATTCCAGTGAAACTGAACATGTCAGGCATCCTCTGGGAGCATGCGTGATCTCCTGGGTGACATCAGCAATGCTCCCAGTGTCCCAGGGGCATCACTGGAGTGTAAGCCTTTCTTTGACCTTAGACAGTCCACTCAGTCATGTCAGCCTGCAACGAGCATCCGACAAAGCTCCCCTCAGCTCTGACAGGTGCTGATGGTAACCAGGTCCCTCTCCATTTTCCAGGAGTTCGCCCGGAGCGTCTGCCGGTGTTTGATGAGGAATGCTGGCAGCTGATGGAAGCCTGCTGGGATGGAGACTCCTCCCAGCGCCCTCTCTTAGGGATTGTTCAGCCTATGCTGCAGGGGATCATGGACAGGCTCTGCAAGTCGAGCTCTGAGCACCCAAATAAAGGGTTGGACGACTCTACTTGAAAGGAAACACAGAAGAATTTTTAATTGTGGGAGAGTTCTGAACCCCCAACTCTGCAGGTGGCTTCTCCAGATGTAGCTCTTTGTGGCTAACATGAGTGGGACAGGTAATAGTGACCAGAAGATTGATCACAGAGGTGAGACCTTGGGGACATTCCATCCTGAATAGCAGCCAGAGAAATCTTCCCCCGGTGCACCCCGCTGATGCTAGTTACCCTGCTGCAGCTTTTGTTCTGGAGTTGTGCAATTGAGATAAGACACTCCGTGCCCTTGAACTGAAAGGGATTTTTGCCAATCCCACACAAATACCAATCAAAAGAAAAGCACCTTGTGTGTTCCAGGCAGCATCTGTGTCGCTAGGAGTTGATCACAACAGTCTTTACCTAGTAAAGTTAAAACCCTTCCCATTAATTGATGGTCCTGGGTGGCCTTTGGTCCACACACAACTACCCTGATCACTTATCGATTGGCACCAGTTTCAGTGCAGTCGAAAGAGAAAGCAGAGGCTGTAGGCTGGGAGGTGTTCAGAAGCCAAGAGCATCTACCTGGAGTAGCTTCTCACAGCACTCAAGATGTTTACATTGACAGGAGCAAAGCTTCCTTGTTTTACCTAAGGGGGGGTTATCTGCTGCTCCACTGCAGTGCAGATCCCCACGTTATAAGCTATTTATCTCCTCTGTATCCTTCACCTCTTATTTCTGTAAACAAACAAACACTCATTTTTCCTGCTCATTCTGCTTCCTAATACTGATTTGAATGTCTGAAGAAACCTGACCTTTCCCAGTCTTCTGGTAAAATGGAAGACTGCTCAGAGATCACCTATTGGAATGCCAACACAAAAGTCATTACAACTAATGACTGTCCATGGGGAAAATGCCAATCCATTTTTAATTAAATTTGGGGTTTGAATTAGTTGTGAGGGCAGTGACAGTTTTAAAGTGTGCTAACTATGACAGACATATTCTTTCTTTTTTTAAAAAAAAAAGGTTTCTTCAGCTGCTTTTTTAAGTCACATGCTTGGTGAGAGCGTCCTCGAGGGAAAACAGGTCATTCATTCTTCAGTAGCTGTGGGCTGGGACTGTGTCTGTTCATCTGATCGTTTCACTCTGGGATCTCTGATTTGGCTGTATTGAGAAGAATAAAGATGGGAGGGAGGGGAGGAAGGGAAGGAGGGGGGGAATCCTTCCAAGGAAGGGGTGGCCAGTGGTGCTGCTGCCCTTTCTGGGGAGTGGGGGCTGCTTGGGAGAACCCTGACCTTGCCTTTTGCATTTCTGGGGCCAGGTTGGTTGATCTTAACGTAACAAACCTACGGGGTGGAGGCTGAGAGAGAAAATGCACCTTCTTTACTACATGAGGAATTCCTGAGTTACTCCATAAGAGGAAACACTGAGTTGGCAAGTTCTCCCTGGGTTTCCTGTTGCTCCCAGCTGCAGGGGACGGGCATGCAGTGGCTTTGTTTACCAGGAAAGCTGGCACACTGCATCCAAAGCAGCGTGGGGGTGTGGAGTTTACTGCACCTTGCTGCTGGAATGCATTGGCTCAGTTACAACCAGTAGTCTGCCTGTTAAACAGCTTGAACAAAGGAAAGGGATACATAACCCTGCAGTATTAGTTTAGTTTCAATCTTCCTTTCTTTGTGCAATAAACAGAATTAATGCTTTTTTTTATATATATATATAAAAAAAGACTGTTTTTTACTTACCTGCACGTGTGGGCATCGTTGTGGGCTGTGGTGGAATTAACAGATGGTCCTACACAGCCACGGCCTCACCAGCTGCTCAGCTGGAGGTGTGCAGCACCTGAGGAGACCCACACGTGCAGAAGAACGAATACTTGCCCAAAGTAGACTCATTAGGCGTTCCACTGCCTCGGCTGCACGCTCACGCCACCGATGACACTAACAGTATTAACTCTGTTCTGCTGTGCGTGGTGGTTATAACCTTATTTAAAGCTAGGGGAGTCAAGGTCAGTCTCTTTGCAATTAATAGAAGTAGCTTCTGTAAATAATAAAGGTATTAATAAAATTTCAACCTCTGTATATGCAATCCCTGAGGTGTCTTGTATAGCTCTTCCCAGCTCCAGACACTTTGCTTGATGCTTTTTTAGGGTTGGTTGTAGTCACTTGATGTCTTGTGTCCTGGGGAACCTGCTGTGGCAGGGGTGTTGGACTCAATCTCTGGATCTCCAGTTCTGTTAATGGTTTCCCTTTGGTTGGTCTCTTTGCCTGTAGATCTGCAGGCTTCCCCACACTCAGTACAGCTCCTGCTCTGCATTTATTTCGCCCCTTGGAGCTGAAGTCTGCCTGGCTGAACTTGTTCAAGGGAGGAGGCCGGTGACAAGCAGTGTCCCCTGCGGACTGGTGCTTTTTAACACCCCTGTCAGTGACATTGATGATGGGATTGAGTGCAGCCTCAGCAAGGGGCTGATGACAGCGAGCTGAGCAGGGCGGTTGACACAGGAGAAGGACAGGAAGGGGACCCCGAGGGAGCTTGGCAGGCTGGAAAGCTGGGCCCAGCTGAACCCAAGGAGGTTCAACGCTGCCAAGTGTCAGGTTTGGTGCCTGGGCCCTACACACAGCCTGGGAGAGGAGCTCTGGAGAGCAGCCCTGCTGGGAAGGGCCTGGGGGCTCTGGGGGGCGAGAAGCTTCCCATGAGCTGGCAGCTGGGAAGGGCGATGGGATCCTGGGCTCCATCAGCAGAGGGGTGGCAGCAGGGACAGGGAGGGGATTGTCCCTCTCTGCTCTGCCCTCGGGAGGCCCCAGCTGGAGTCCTGTGTCCAGAGCTGGGGCCCCAGTACAAGAAAGATGTGGGACTGGTGGAGAGGGGTCAGAGGAGCCATGAGGATGATCAGAGGGCTGGAGCAGCTCCCCTACGGAGAGAGGCTGAGGGAGCTGGGCTGGGTCAGCCTGGAGAAGAGAAGGCTGTGGGGGGACCTCATTGCAGCCTTCCAGTCCCTGAAGGGAGCAGAGAAACAGGAGGGGAATCAGCTTGTTAAAGGGCAGAGACAGGCAGGACAAGGGGGATGGGGTGAAGCTGGAGGAGGGAAGGGGGAGAGGAGAGATTAGGGGGAAGTTCTTTGCAGAGAGAGTGGTGAGGGGCTGGAACAGGCTGCCCAGAGAGGGGGTGGGTGCCCCATCCCTGGGGATGTTCAAGGCCAGGTTGGATGGGGCCCTGGGCAGGCCTGGAGGTTGGTGTCCCTGCCTGTGGCAGGGGGTTGGAGCTCTGTGATCCTTGGGGTCCCTCCCAACCCGTGCCATTCTATGATTTCACCCACCCTGCTTCTCTTTAAAATGAGTTCCCCACGTTGTTTTCCATGCTCTAAAGAGAATAATTACTTTATTGAGAGATTCCAGGGACTGGTACCAACCTCCCTTGCCTTTCAGCAGGGCCAAGCTGTGCAGGGAGCTCTCCCCCCAGGTAACCCTCCTCATGCTGCAGGTGTTTGTTACGGGATGTTTTACTGTGATGCAGTAAATGGTGCTGTACTCGTGCGTTGTACCCAGGTAGCGGCCTGGCTTCTGGTGTTTGTGGGCACAAAGCAGCGTGTGCTGATCATAGTGGCTCAAACCGAGGTAAGGGGTGAGGAATAAACCTCCCTGCCTCTCAGCTAGACCAGGCCCACGGTGGTTCTGGGGGCAGAGAGCTTTGCTTACACCCCATGAGGCTGACGTCTTGCTGAGGGCAGTGTGAGGCTTAAGGGCAGCCTTGGGGCTGATAGGGCCTTGCTCTGCATTTCAGACCCTCTCAACCTGCTGCTTTCAGCCTTTCCTATACACTGGCCTTACTGGGCTGAGCTGGGAGAAAGGGGCAGAGAGGTGGAAAGGGCCAGGGGCTGCTTTCACAGAATCACAAGGTTGGAAAAAACCTTGAAGATCATCAAGTCCAACCAATCCCATCCTAAGCTAAACCAGATCCCTCAGTACCTCATCTCCCCACCTGTTAAACACACCCAGGGGTGGGGACTCAGCCCCTCCCTGGGCAGCCTGGGCCAGGCCCTGACAACTCTTTCAGGGAAGAACTTTGCCCTCCCATCTGCTCTGACCCTGCCCTGGGGCAGCTTGAGCCCATTGCCCTTTGTCCCATCTCCTGTCCCCTGGCTGAAGAGACCATCGCCCACCTCTCTGCACCCTCCTGTCAGGGCAGGGGAGGGGTGAAAAGGTCTCCCCTCAGCCTCCTCTTCTCCAGGCTCAACACCCCCAGCTCCCTCAGCTGCTCCTCAGAGGATTTGCCCTCCAGCCCCTTCCCCAGCCTGGTTGCCTTTCTCTGGACTCTCTCCAGGACCTCAATGTCTTTCTGATGGTGAGGAGCCCAGAACTGGACCCAGGACTTGAGGTGCATTCTCACCAGTGCCCAGTACAGGGGCACAATCCCCTCCCCAGACCTATGGCCACGCTGGGTCTGGCACAAGCCAGGATGCCCTTGGCTTTCCTGCCCCACCCTGGGCACACTGCTGGCTCATGCCAACTCTGAGGTCACCCAACACCCCCAGGTCCTTCTCCCCAGCAGCTCTCCAGCAGCTCTGCCCCAGCCTGTAGCGCTGCCTGGGGTTGTTCCGTCCCAAGCACAGGACTCTGCCCTTGGCCTTGTTGAGCCTCATCCTGTTGGTCTCAGCCCATCACTCCAGCCTGGTCAGCTCCGTGGAAAAGCCTCCCTACCCTCAGGCAGATCCACACTTCTTCCCAGCTCCGTGCTGTCTATGAACGCACTGAGGGAACGTTGGATCCCTTCATCCAGGTCAGTGATAAAGCCACTGAACAGCACCGGCCCCAGCACTGAGCCCCGGGCTTCCCTCCGGGACATTAACTGATGTACGGGCTTCTCGCTTAACGGACACCAGTTACCACCCCCAGCTCCCCCAGCCGCTCCTCGGAGGACTTGCGCTCCAGCCCCTTCCCCAGCTCCGCCGCGCTCGGACACCTCAGCGCCCTTCCCGCAGCGAGGGCCCGAAGCCGGGCACAGCACTCGCGGCGCGGCCTCGCCGGAGCCGGGTGTAACGGGGCAGAGGCTGCCCGGCAGCGCTGCGTCCGGCACAGGCCAGGGCGCCGCTGGCTCGTGTCCAGCCACTGCCCAGCCGGAGGCCCTTCGCCCGGCAGCGCCCTGCCCCGGCCCCGGGCGGGCACTGGGCCTTGCTGAGCCCCGCTGCTGCGGGCCAGGCGCCCCCGCGGAGCCCTCCCGCCCGCCGTCCATCCTTCCTGCCCACCGACCGACGCTCCGGCACCGCCCGCTGCCCGCGAACTCGCCGCAGGCCCTCGAGCCCCCTCTCCCGGCCCGCCGATGGGGATGCCGAACCGGGCCGGCCCCGGCCCCAGGAACGCCCCGGCCAGACCGCGAGGGGCGGTACCGGGCCGCGCCCCCGCATCACTGCCGGCCGCTCCGCGCCGGAACCCGCAGGCGCCGGGCCGTTCCCAGCGCTGCCTGAGCTCCGCTGCGACGCCAATCCTCCACCCCCCGCCGGGAGGGAGAAGCGCCGGGCCCGGCAGCCGCGGGCCGGGTCGGGCAGGGCCGAGACGAGCCACGAGGTGCCGCTGGGCCGCGGGACCGGAGGAGGAGGGGAGCTTGGATTCGTCAGGCGAACGCTGGGCCGCCGCAGTATAGGCCCTCGGCGGGGTCCTTCGGCGGCGGGGACGGAGGGAGCGGGACGGCGGCCGCGATGAACCTGGAGCTGCTCGGTGGGTGCGGGGCGAGGGGCCGGGGCGCGACAGGGGGCGGCGGGGGTGCCGGGCCGGGACGAGGCGAGGCGAGGGGCCAGCCGGGGCGGGTGGCTGAGGCGCGGGGCTGGCGGGAGGCTGAGGCAGCTCGGACCGGGGCGAAGGGCTAAGCGGATGGCTGAGACGCGGGGCCGGGCCGGGGCCGTCTGCAGTCGGGCAGGGTCCCGCCTCCCCCCCTTCTCCCCCAGCACCGGAGGGAAGCGGGGCCGGGCCGCGGGGGCGCCGGGCTCGCCCACCTCTCAGCGCCGTCTTTGCGTTCCGTTGCAGAGTCCTTCGGCCAGAACTACCCTGAGGTAAACGCCCTTCCCGCCCCGCGGGGCCGCCCCCGTCCCACCGGCCGCTGCGAGCGGTTCGGCTGCCTGGCGGGGCGGCGGCGGCCTGACCACCTCCTCCGGCGCCCTCTCCCCGCAGGAGGCGGATGGCACGCTGGACTGCATCAGCATGGCCCTGACCTGCACCTTCAACCGCTGGGGCACGTTGCTGGCCGTGGGCTGCAACGACGGGCGTATCGTCATCTGGGACTTCCTGACCAGGGGCATCGCCAAAATCATCAGCGCCCACATTCACCCCGTCTGCTCCTTATGGTGAGGAAGGGCTGGTGCGGTCATCGCTGGCTGACTCGGGAGGGAACCCAGCTGGGGGCCGGGGTGTTAGCTGTGACCGCCGTTCTCGGCTTTGCTTCGTGTTTGTCCCCACCCGGGTTTGTTCAGTGCCAGGTGCTCCAGTAGCTCTGGGACATCTTCACATCAACATTCGGGGGGTGGCAGCAAGGACAGGGAGGGGATTGTCCCTCTCTGCTCTGCCCTCGGGAGGCCCCAGCTGGAGTCCTGTGTCCAGAGCTGGGGCCCCAGTACAAGAAAGATGTGGGACTGTTGGAGAGGGGTCAGAGGAGCCACGAGGATGTTCAGAGGGCTGGGGCAGCTCCCCTACGGAGAGAGGCTGAGGGAGCTGGGCTGGTTCAGCCTGGAGAAGAGAAGGCTGTGGGGGGACCTCATTGCAGCCTTCCAGTCCCTGAAGGGAGCACAGGAACAGGAGGGGAATCAGCCTTTTGAAAGGGTAGATAATGGCAGGACAAGGGGGATGGATTAAAACTAAAGGAAGGAAGGTTTAGATTAGATACTAGGGGGAAGATTTTACAGAAGAAGTGGTGAGGGGCTGGAACAGGCTGCCCAGAGAGGGGGTGGGTGCCCCATCCCTGGAGACATTCAGGTCAGGCTGGATGGGGCCCTGGGCAACCTTGTGTAGCTCCAGGCCTGGAGGTTGGTGGCCCTGCCTGTGGCAGGGGGTTGGAGCTCTGTGATCCTTGGGGTCCCTTCCAACCCATGCCATTCTATGATTCTGTGATCCAAAGTGCCAGCCCGGTGTGGGACACTCACTCAGTCTTTAGGATAGCTTCCTGGAAGAGGGTTTTAGAATCACAGGCTGATCAGGTTTGACAGGCCCCTCTGGAGATCATCCGGTCTGACCCCCTGCAAGAGCAGGATCCCCTCGAGCTTGACTCCTTCTTTGCAATGTCTCAAGCAGTCTTCACAGCTCCAAAAGTTTTCATTCTTTGGTAAGCAGAAGCCAACAGCTACTGAGGTGTTTACAATCTTGTGGCTTCTATTTTCAGACTGTGCATGCATTCTAAAGGTCTCTGGTATTACCCCGAACAGCAGACACCTGGCACCAATATGCAGTTTGTGCAGCAGATTCGCACAGGCTGATAAGAAGCCCAGCAGCCCCCAGTTCTGTGGCCTTGTGAGGCAAGTGTTAGGTTTATTAGTAGCAAGGGCAATATCATTTTTATTGGGGTGCCCAGATGACAGTCACAGGCAGTATAGCACCTCGTGCTGACAGCAGGAATTTTTCTGTAGATTTTCTCTATTTTCTGAGCCAGCAGTGTGCCCTGGGGCTGAGAGAGACAACGGGATCCTGGGGGACATCAAGAGGAGCGTGGCCAGCAGGTCACAGGAGGGGATCCTCCCCCTCTGCTCTGCCCTGGTCAGGCCCCACCTGGAGTGTTGTGTCCAGTGCTGGGCTCCCTGGGATAAAACAGCCAGGGATCTCCTGGAGAGAGTCCAGAGGAGGCTACAGAGATGATGAAGGGCCTGGAGCATCTCCCCTGTGAGGAAAGGCTGAGTGAGCTGGGGCTGTTCAGCCTGGAGAGAAGAAGACTAAGGGGGGACCTAATTAATGTTTATCAGTATCTGAAGGATGGGCTGCAGGGGGAAATGGCCAGCCCCTTTTCAGTGTCTGTGGGGACAGGACAAGGGGCAGTGGCTGCAAGTCAGAGCATAGGAAGTTCCACCCCAGCATGGGGAAGAACTTTTCCCCAGTGAGGGTGAGGGAGCCCTGGGACAGGCTTGCCCAGGGGGGTGTGGAGTCTCCATCTCTGGAGAGATTCCAGCCCCGTCTGGAATATGAGCTGGGGAGCTGCTTTGGCAGGGGGGTTGGACCCAATGAGCTCTGGGGTCCCTTCCAATCCCTGTGATTCAGTGAAATGTACTGTGCCTGTTGAGTTGTTAGGTGATTTTTCATGCTAACAGATTTATAGCTGTGTCTAGTGATTTGATCTGATCATTTGAAAGCGGGGGAGGGGGGGTGTTTATACATTTAAGGAGTAACTTTGACTTGAACTGCCTCTTGTTACTGTAGCTGGAGCCGAGATGGCCACAAGCTGGTGAGTGCTTCGACCGATAACATTGTGTCGCAGTGGGATGTGCTCTCTGGAGACTGTGACCAGAGATTCCGATTCCCTTCGCCTATCTTGAAAGTTCAGTACCACCCTCGAGACCAGTAAGTCCTGTGAAAAAAGGGTTGAATGCTCTCGTTTTGGTCAAACTAATGACACACTAGAAGGACAGGAAGCCATTCAGAGGGATCTTGACAGGCTGGAAGTCTGGGCCTGGATGACCCCAATGAGGTTAAACACTGCCAAGTGTGAGGTGTGGCACTGGGGTCAGGAGAATCCCAGCCATAGATACAGACTGGGAGAAGAGCTCCTGGAGAGCAGCCCTGCTGAGAGGGATTGGGTGTCATGGTGGGTGAGAAACTTCCCCTGAGCCAGCAGTGAGCTCTGGCAGCTGGGAAGGGCGATGGGATCCTGGGCTCCATCAGCAGAGGGGTGGCAGCAGGGACAGGGAGGGGATTGTCCCTCTCTGCTCTGCCCTCAGGAGGCCCCAGCTGGAGTCCTGTGTCCAGAGCTGGGGCCCAGTACAAGAAAGATGTGGGACTGTTGGAGAGGGGTCAGAGGAGCCACGAAGATGCTCAGAGGGCTGGAGCAGCTCCCCATGGAGAGAGGCTGAGGGAGCTGGGCTGGGTCAGCCTGGAGAAGAGAAGGCTGTGGGGGGACCTCATTGCAGCCTTCCAGTCCCTGAAGGGAGCAGAGAAACAGTGGAATCAACTTTTTAAAAGGGTAGATAATGGCAGGACAAGGGGGATGGATTAAAGCTAAAGGAAGGAAGGTTTAGATTAGATATTAGGGGGAAGTTCTTTGCAGAGAGAGTGGTGAGGGGCTGGAACAGGCTGCCCAGAGAGGGGGTGGGTGCCCCATCCCTGGGGGTGTTCAAGGCCAGGTTGGATGGGGCCCTGGGCAACCTTGTGTAGCTCCAGGCGTGGAGGTTGGTGGCCCTGCCTGTGTCAGGGGGTTGGAGCTCTGTGATCCTTGGGGTCCCTTCCAGCCCATGCCATTCTATGATTCTAATGATTATTACAGTGTTTTTGTTGCAGTTTGCAAAGTGATTTTTTCCTAAAGCTCATAGATGCTGGCAGTGTATCTTGTACTCATGACCAGAACCCCAGCTGGATTTGTCATCACTCTTTATTATGAAAATATCAGGAAGGGAGGAAAGCAGAGAGAAGAGTAATTCTTAGAAATGCATGTAGTAATGTTTTGTTGAGTTTACAAGTTACTGCATAAACTTGGAGGAGCTTCCAGAAGAAGGAAAGTAAACATCAGCTGGACCTCGTGTTGTGGTTAAAGTAACAGAGACAAAACCAGATAATAAGAAGGCAGAGGGATTTGGTATTTCTTGATCTAGGTTAAGATGTTTTTCTTAGTTCTAAATGCAGAAACCTCTTTTCCAGAGCAGAAACTCCTAACTCTTCTCTTTCTGCTTTGCAGAAACAGAGTGCTGGTTTGCCCCATGAAGTCGGCGCCGGTGATGCTGACGCTGTCAGACTCCAAGCACGTTGTGCTACCTGTGGACGATGACTCTGATCTCAATGTTGTGGCCTCTTTTGACAGGCGAGGGGAATACATCTATACAGGCAATGCCAAGGGGAAGGTGAGACTTCAGCAGGCAGCACTGGACACAGTAGTTCCTGTCTTTATCAAGATGCTTAACGTTTCTGGGTCATGTTCCTTGGTCTGATACACAAATAAGGCTTCCTGAATGGCTCTTGGGTAATTGGTATTGTGCTGATAGGACCTTCTGAATGAAACATCACCCTTTCATCTTTGAAGATCTCTTCTCATTTTGTCTGAGTTAGGTCTTTGCTTTGCTGTTGTCTTTGAGTGTATCTGTTGGATCCTTTTCCAGTGTAAATAAACCAGTGTTTATGTCATAGAGCTGTCTGAGAAACTAGTAGAAACTGGTTGCAGAATCCCAGCTGTGTCTTTGTAGATGGCTGAGGCTTCTCAGGGTTAGCAGCTGATGTGAAAGGTGGTGAAAAGGGAACAAGTTGGAAGGAAAACACTAATTGCCTCCTGTCTCCTTAATCCTCAGATCTTGGTCCTAAAAACAGACAATCAGGATCTTGTTGCTTCCTTCAGAGTGACAACAGGAACCAGCAACACCACGGCTATTAAATCGATTGAATTTGCTCGGAAAGGAAGGTGAGTCGCTTCGTTTATCAGGTGGTGTCTTTAAAGGTGGATTGAAAAATATAGGCTAGATTTGAAGACCTTGCACACTCTGTCAGTGTCTGTGGGGACAGGACAAGGGGCAATGGCTGCAAGTCAGAGCATAGGAAGTTCCACACCAACATGGGGAGGAACTTTTCCCCAGTGAGGGTGAGGGAGCCCTGGGACAGGCTGCCCAGGGGGTGTGGAGTCTCCATCTCTGGAGAGATTCCAGCCCCGTCTGGACGCTGACCTGTGTGACCTGTCCTGGGGACCCTGCTTTGGCAGGGGGATGGACCTGATGAGCTCTTGAGGTCTGTCGTGGTTTTGCCCCAGCCGAGGGCCGCACCCCACACAGTCGCTTGTACTTTTAAAAGGAAGGGGGAAGGAAAGTTGGGGGAAGGGGAAAAAGGGAAGGAAGAAAGGAGGAAAAGAAACCACAACCTAGAAACCAGAACCACGCAGGTTGGGATAAGGATAGTTTACTAAACAATAACAGAAAACTAGATATAACAATAACAGGAGTTTATAGCACAAAATAGATGAAACTGGTGATACACAATGCAGTTTCTCACCAAACCACAGAACCCAGGCCGCACAGCTTAGAGCCCGTCCCGGACAACCCAACCGTCCCCAGAAACTGCACGTCCTGGCGTTGTCTCCTCCTCTTCCCCCCAGTCCCCCTTTATACTGAGCATGACGTAACTGGTATGGAATATCCTCTTTGGCCAATTCGGGTCACCTGTCCTGGCTGTGTCCCCTCCTTTCTCATTAGTAAGGAAGTATGAAGAACTGAGAAAGGTCCTTGATTGCCCGGCAACAACCAGAAACATCAGGGTGCTATCAGCACTGTTCTCATCCTAACTCCCAAACATGGCATTCCATCCACTGCTAAAAAAAAATTAACTCCATCATAGCTGAAACCAGGACAAGGTCCCTTCCAACCCCTGTGATTCTATGATTCCCCAGTTCCTTTGTGGAACATACTCTGATTCTTTTTATTTTTTAGCCTTTTAATGCAATGTGTGTTCTGTGCCCTCCTCCCTGCAGCTGCTTTTTAATAAACACAGCTGACCGGATAATCAGGGTGTATGATGGCCGTGAAATTTTAACGTGTGGACGAGATGGGGAGCCTGAACCCATGCAGAAGCTGCAGGATTTAGTGAACAGGTAAGAGGGGGCAGAACAGCTGGTTGGCCTCCCTGGAAAAGGTGAGGTTTGTGTGCTCAGTGGAGTCCTGGGATGAAGGGGAGCTGGGTATCTTGTTCAGTGTAACCATTTGAAAGCTGCCATGGTACGATTTGAAATCATATTTAAAGCTAAAGGAGGGAAGGTTTAAATTAGATATTAGGGGGAAGTTCTTTGCAGAGAGAGTGGTGAGGGGCTGGAACAGGCTGCCCAGAGAGGGGGTGGGTGCCCCATCCCTGGGGGTGTTCAAGGCCTGGTTGGATGGAGCCCTGGGCAATCTTGTGTAGCTCCAGGCCTGGAGGTTGGTGGCCCTGCCTGTGGCAGGGGGGTTGGAGTTCTGTGATCCTTGGGGTCCCTCCCAACCCAGACCAGTCTGTGATTCTATGATTCTATGAAATGTAAAGATTATTTGTGGATGGAATCTCAGTCTGAAGAACAGCTCCACTCCTCAGTCCTCCACCCTCTCTGTTACTTAACTTCTGATGTTGACTTTCCACACAGGACACCGTGGAAGAAATGCTGTTTCTCCGGTGATGGTGAATATATAGTGGCAGGTTCAGCACGACAACATGCCCTGTACATTTGGGAGAAGAGTATTGGAAACCTGGTGAAAATCCTCCACGGGACCAGAGGAGAACTGCTCTTGGATGTAGCAGTAAGAAAACTGCCTGCTGTTTCTTGTTTTGAAAACCAAGCTGTCTTAATTCCATTTACCAATTAAGCTCTTCCTCTTTTCTCTTTCAAATAAATCTAGTGGCATCCTGTCCGACCGATCATCGCTTCTATTTCAAGTGGTGTTGTGTCAATATGGGCTCAGAATCAAGTGGTAAGCGTTTTGGATCGTTTCCTGGAGAGGATTCCCCAGCCGTGCTCCACACTAGTAGACTGAAACATTGCATGTTGAAATCCTTTATTAAATCCCAACTCAGCAAGGTCTTTAGTTTCACCTGCCTAACTTGAAATAGGTTTGCCATCTTGTTGACTGTGAGGAGGGTACTTGTGCTTGGGTTGCCAAGCTAGTTAAGCTTTGCTTAAGTCTTAATTATCATCCTGGATGTGGGAATGGTACAGGAACCTGTTGTGAGTGAGCCAAAACTGAAGTAGCTAAATGTTATCATACAGCTTAGGATTTAGGGGTAATTATGACTCTCATTGCAATATTTAAGTACTACTATGTCATACTTTCAGTAGAAACCAACTCGTGCAGTTCCTAATTTGCTGAGTGATTGTGGACCTGGATGAGACTTGATTGGATTGGATTGATTTGATCTTGCATGTGGCCTGGGGGATTTTAACACAGAACAAGATTGTAATTGGATGAGTCCTTGCTACAGCTGCTGTTAGGTTGTGTAAGGTAATAATCACTTAAAATTTGTGGTTCAGGAAAACTGGAGTGCCTTTGCACCTGACTTCAAAGAGCTGGATGAAAATGTAGAGTATGAAGAGAGAGAGTCGGAGTTTGACATTGAAGATGAAGATAAGAGTGAACCGGAACAGACAGGTACCGCATAGGCTGTGTCTGATTTGTGACCACAGTGAACATTAAAACTGGCTCTCCATAGAATCACAGAAGACAATCACAGACTGGTCTGGGTTGGGAGGGACCCCAAGGATCACATAGCTCCAACACCCTGCCACAGGCAGGGCCACCAACCTCCAGGCCTGGAGCTACACAAGGTTGCCCAGGGCCCCATCCAACCTGGCCTTGAACACCCCCAGGGATGGGGCACCCACCCCCTCTCTGGGCAGTCTGTTCCAGCCCCTCACCACTCTCTCTGGAAAGAACTTCCCCCCAATATCTCATCTAACCCTTCCCTCCTCCAGCTTCACTCCATCCCCCTTGTCCTGCCAGTCTCTGCCCTTTAACAAGCTGATTCCCCTCCTGTTCCTCTGCTCCCTTCAGGGACTGGAAGGCTGCAATGAGGTCCCCCCACAGCCTTCTCTTCTCCAGGCTGACCCAGCCCAGCTCCCTCAGCCTCTCTCTGCAGGGGAGCTGCTCCAGCCCTCTGAGCATCTTCATGGCTCCTCTGACCCCTCTCCAACAGTCCCACACTTTTCTTGTACTGGGGCCCCAGCTCTGGACACAGGACTCCAGCTGGGACCTCCTGAGGGCAGAGCAGAGAGGGACAATCCCCTCCCTGTCCCTGCTGCCACCCCTCTGCTGATGGAGCCCAGGATCCCATCACCCTTCCCAGCTGCCAGAGCTCACTGCTGGCTCATGTTAAGTTTCTCACCCACCGTGACACCCAGGTCCCTCTCAGCAGGGCTGCTCTCCAGGAGCTCTTCTCCCAGTCTGTATCTATGTCTGGGATTCTCCTGACCCCAGTGCCACACCTGACACTTGGCAGTGTTGCACCTCATTAGGTTCACCCAGGCCCACTACCTGTTCTGGTGGTGTAGGTGGGTGGTCAGTGACACAGCAGGGGTGGATCAATACAGTTCCTCCCAATGAACACACCAGGTTTTTTAGAAACACCTCCTCTCTCCAGGAAATGTTTGGGCAGAGGAAGGGTGTGGGTGGCCAGGCGTGCTGGGAGGAACTAGTGGTGCCACTTGGTGGTGCTAGGAAATCACATCCAGTGAAACCCTGGGAAGAAGGGAGGATTATTCCCAGCCCACCACAGAGCTCTCCTCCTTTCCAGGCTTTGCAGCACCTCCCATATTTAGGTTAATTGTTGTGTAACAGGTTTTGAGATCCAAGTGTAGCCTCATGGGAATAAAGTGCTACAATAAATTTCCTCTGATTTAGAACTAGTTTGGTGAAAACAAAATACCTAGAAGATTTAAAATCTTTGATTTAGCTTTATTGTGGTGATTTATTACAATGGGCCTGTCTTAGAACATAGAAAAAGAAAATGAACTGATGGATTTAAGAGGAAACACTTCAAGTTTGTTTCCTGCTTTAATTCTCACTGCTGCATGCTTAGGCATTTCAGCACAGTCCCATTCTTTTTAAGTAATTTAGTCTTTTCCTCACTGTCTTTAATATGTCTGTTTTCCCTGGTTCTCAGGTGCTGATGCTGCAGAAGATGAAGAAGTGGATGTAACCAGTGTGGATCCCATTGCTGCCTTCTGTAGCAGGTGACAGAAGAATTACTTCAAGTGTGAACACAGGAGTGTGTGGCTGAGATTCCCCCTGTAATATGTTGTAATAACCCCCAGTTTTAAAGGCAAGCAATTTTCTTTTCCTTCCCAGTGATGAAGAACTGGAGGACTCCAAGGCTCTGCTGTACTTACCCATAGCTCCTGAAGTTGAAGATCCAGAAGAAAACCCCTACGGACCTCCACCAGATGCGGTTCAGAGCTCTTTGACTGATGAGGGAATCGGTTCTGAGAAGAAGAGGCAGTCCTCCTCTGATGGACCTCAGGCACCAAAGAAGAAGCCCAAAACCACCAACATTGAACTACAAGGAGTACCTAATGATGGTGTGTAGAAGCTGCTGCTGCTTTAGTGCCTGCTCTGCATCTCAGGCAGTTTTTTGCTTTGCCTTAGTTTGGTCTGGAGGCCAGTAGTTAAGAGGTTGCTCCTTCAGAGGAGGGCCACGAAGATGCTCAGAGGGCTGGAGCAGCTGCCCTATGGAGAGAGGCTGAGGGAGCTGGGCTGGTTCAGTCTGGAGAAGAGAAGGCTGTGGGGGGACCTCATTGCAGCCTTCCAGTCCCTGAAGGGAGCAGAGAAACAGGAGGGGAATCAACTTTTTAAAAGGGTAGACAATAACAGGACAAGGGGGAATGGATTAAAGCTAAAGGAAGGAAGGTTTAGATTAGATATTAGGGGGAAGTTTTTTACAGAGAGTGGTGAGGGGCTGGAACAGGCTGCCCAGAGAGGTAGTGGATGCCCCATCCCTGGGGGTGTTCAAGGCCAGGTTGGCTGGGGCCCTGGGCAACCTTGTGTAGCTCCAGGCCTGGAGGTTGGTGGCCCTGCCTGTGGCAGGGGGGTTGGAGCTCTGTGATCCTTGGGGTCCCTTCCAACTCATACCATTCTATGATTCTATGATTCATTTTCTCCTTCCTTTGAAGTCTGTCCTTACAGCAGCTAGTAACAGCCACCAACTCTGCAAATTCACAAGCTAGGAGTGAGTAAAGACATCCTGAAACTGTAACTCTTAATGCTGTGTGTGCTGGGACAGACTCCCTAAGGGATAAGTCACTTGGGTAACACACCTTCTCTCTCTGCAGAAGTCCATCCGCTGCTGGGTGTGAAGGGAGATGGTAAATCCAAGAAGAAGCAAGCAGGCAGGCCTAAAGGATCAAAAGGTAAAGACAAAGATTCTCCATTTAAACCGAAACTCTACAAAGGGGACAGAGGTGCTTTACCTCTGGAAGGAGCAGCGAAGGGTAAAGTGCAGGCGGAGCTGGGACAGCCTCTGACAGGTAAGGAACCCAGCGTGAGCGGCGTTGGCTTGCTTGGTGGCCTTGCTTTGTACAGACCTTGACTTAATATAGTCCTGAATGGCACTTGCTGGCTGAACATTTAGCTGCTGTCAAGGACAGTCAAAATTGTACTTTTAAAAGTGGGTTCTTTATTTGAAACAAAACCTGAGAGCTGTGCCTGTGTCGCTGCACACAAAGAGCTTGTCGGGCTTTGAACGGAGCTTGGGAGCTGTTTAAGAAGCAAAACACTTTCTCATCACTTTAAATCATTCAGAGAACTTGTATCAGCTCTTACATAACCAGCATTGTTTGGTTTGGGTGAGAAAACGGTGAATAGGGAAGGTTTCTGCAGCTGCCACTGACACTTTGTACTGTCAGCACCAGGCAGAGGGATGAGGAGAAGTTCTGTGAGCTGGACTAGGAAATGCAGCATTGATAAAGGTCTCTTTGATAAACGAACCCTGAGATAAAATTCAGGAGCTGAACCTTCTTTTCCTACCTGTGCAGCAGCCTTAGTTGAATTCTGACTAGGACAGGGTAGGTTTTGCTGGACTGTTCTTTTTTTTGGGGTGTGTGTGATATTTTGTTGGTTGTGTTGCAGCCACCTCTTGTTAGGGCTCAGGCTGGTCTTGGAGAGACTGTTTCCCATCTGCCTTGTTTGCCACTTCAGCTTCTTATTTAGGAAAAGTTGGTTCAGGTGCAGTAAGGAAAGCACACCTTTGGATGCACTCCGTTTATTTATTTTAATTCTTTTTAGGTTGTAATGAAGAGCTCAGGGTTGATACACAAACAGATTCAATGTAATTGATGTATCAAATTTTGCATTTCCTTGAACTCAGCAGCTGCTGCTGTGGATTTTAGACTGGACAGTGATTTAAAAAAAAAAAAAAAAAATTTAAAAATGACCCTTTTTCCCTTTTCCCCTTTTTCCCCCTTTTTCTTTCCCCCTTTTTCTTTCCCCCTTTTTCTTTCCCCCCTTTTTCTTTCCCCCTTTTTCTTTCCCCCTTTTTCTTTCCCCCTTTTTCTTTCCCCCTTTTTCTCTCCCCCTTTTTCTCTCCCCCTTTTTCTCTCCCCCTTTTTCTCTCCCCCTTTTTCTCCCCCCCTTTTTCTCCCCCCCTTTTTCTCCCCCCCTTTTTCTCCCCCCCTTTTTCTCCCCCCCTTTTTCTCCCCCCCTTTTTCTCCCCCCCTTTTTCTCCCCCCCTTTTTCTCCCCCCCTTTTTCTCCCCCCCTTTTTCTCCCCCCCTTTTTCTCCCCCCCTTTTTCTCCCCCCCTTTTTCTCCCCCCCTTTTTCTCCCCCCCTTTTTCTCCCCCCCTTTTTCTCCCCCCCTTTTTCTCCCCCCCTTTTTCTCCCCCCCTTTTTCTCCCACCCTTTTTCTCCCCCCCTTTTTCTCCCACCCTTTTTCTCCCACCCTTTTTCTCCCACCCTTTTTCTCCCACCCTTTTTCTCCCACCCTTTTTCTCCCACCCTTTTTCTCCCACCCTTTTTCTCCCACCCTTTTTCTCCCACCCTTTTTCTCCCACCCTTTTTCTCCCACCCTTTTTCTCCCACCCTTTTTCTCCCACCCTTTTTCTCCCACCCTTTTTCTCCCACCCTTTTTCTCCCACCCTTTTTCTCCCACCCTTTTTCTCCCCACCCTTTTTCTCCCACCCTTTTTCGCCCACCCTTTTTCGCCCACCCTTTTTCGCCCACCCTTTTTCGCCCACCCTTTTTCGCCCACCCTTTTTCGCCCACCCTTTTTCGCCCACCCTTTTTCGCCCACCCTTTTTCGCCCACCCTTTTTCGCCCACCCTTTTTCGCCCACCCTTTTTCGCCCACCCTTTTTCTCCCCACCCTTTTTCGCCCACCCTTTTTCGCCCACCCTTTTTCGCCCACCCTTTTTCGCCCACCCTTTTTCGCCCACCCTTTTTCGCCCACCCTTTTTCGCCCACCCTTTTTCGCCCACCCTTTTTCGCCCACCCTTTTTCGCCCACCCCTTTTTCTCCCACCCTTTTTCTCCCACCCTTTTTCTCCCACCCTTTTTCTCCCACCCTTTTTCTCCCCACCCTTTTTCGCCCACCCTTTTTCGCCCACCCTTTTTCGCCCACCCTTTTTTGCCCACCCCCTTTTTTTTTTTTCCCTTTTCCCCCTCTCCAATCCTGTGCTACCCACTTTCTCATTGTCCTTCCTGCTCAGCTCCTGTCCCGTTGGTTACACTGCCATTGGTAACTGCTGTTTGCAGAAAAGGGGAATGGGGTACAATTAACTTAGTCTGCACATGTTAAAACGTGCTGGATGTTTTCTGGGCTTCCTGGTAAGATCCTTGCACGATCCACAAATTAAAGATAGCCAAGAACATCCTTAGACCTTGTTTGTAGCCTGGGAAATACTGCTGAGCTCCCAGTGTCAGCTTTACTGGACAGGGTGATTCTCTTTTGACTTCTCAAGTCATTAGGGGGAATCCTGTATGTTTTAAAGTGGGGCAGGAAGGATGGTGTGGATCCTCAGGTGTCTCTGCTGGTTCTGAGAGACATCCTGACCCCTCTCCTGGGCCATGCTGGGTGGGCAAGACCGGTTTGAAGCCCGAATGAGTAGAACCATTGAGTTTCATCAGCAGGGCTGTTGATTGCTTGCTTTTATCACGCTGCTGATTAACGTGCCCACATGCAACAGCATATAAATGAGTAAGGATCATGCACTGGAAACTTCATGTGGCTTCCAAAATGAATTTCAGTCATTACTTGCTTTAAACCCCCCAGTGCTAGAAATTCTGACTTCATGTTTGAGTAGCTGTACAAGCAGTCTGTTTTCTGAGAGGTGGCTTAATAAGGAAATATTTTTGTTCAACTTTGTCAGGGTATGTCTATGTAACTTTGTTATCAACTTTGGCTTGATAAACCTTTGTAGAGAGATCTCAGTGTACTTGATTTTTGCAGCTTGTGACACTGTTGTGTCAGTCTGTTCTGAGAGCTGGGAAAACAGTGCTCCTGTTTCCTCCAGCATGTTTCAAATGAAACACTTCCAGATGGACTCCTCTGGGGGAGGACATTTGTGTGGTTTTTCCTGTACTGCTCCTGTGGAGTTGTTAGACTACAGCCTGACTTGCTGTAAACTGGAGTTCTACTGGTCACTGCTGCTGAGCTTGGGGTGTGCACACGCTTTGGGGTTTGGACACTGCAAAATGGGACTTTTCTTTTCTTACAAAGAAATGGGTTTAGACCCAAGTTCCTTTCTTAGTTTACCCATCATGGTGGTTTTTTTTAGCTTGATTGAGCTATAGGCAAATCACATGGCTCTGCTGGGCTCCTGCCTCTCGCTGGGGTCTGTTGCTGTGCTCCCTCCTGCAGCCCCGCTGGCTGAGGAGGGTCCCATGGGTCCGGGCCGTGGGACACAACAGTCACTGGTGGAAGTGTCTGTAGAAGTCTTGTCAGGAGAGCAGGTTCTCTGCTGAAATAAACTGCTACTTGGATCCTTCCAAACTCATAGTAGTCTTCTAGTCCATGCAGTTCACACCTGTCTTCCTTTGTCCCCTCTATCCACAGTGCCTGGTTTGGGCAGGCAGTGTTTTCTTGGTGTTGCACCCCGTGCAGATACACACTTCCAAATCCAAACAGCCTCCTGCCTGGGACCCTGGAGCCCACCTGCCTTTGTGTCTCATGCACAAAGCTGTTAATTCTGCTAGCTCCTCATGCTGTTGCTTTCTGAAGTAACTAATGAGTCGCTAAAGATGCCACACAATGAGCATTTCTCCTGTGGAACGTGTTTGTTCTGTGTCCTTCTGCATGGCCAGGACTTGGAGCCTAGTACCAGTGTGTCTGTGTCGCTGTGCCCTGCAGCCAGGAGCACGTGGCATGTTCTTAGAACTGTCAAAACCAGGTTTCAGTATAAACAAACTGAGAAGCTTGATCCATTTTACAGTTTCAGAATAAAATCTTAGAGCAATCGGGATTAACCCCAACTCAGGTAGAACTTGTGGATTTCAGATGTGCTTTTGCTCTGAGATTTCTGGATTCATAAATCAAAAAATTTTACAGCAGGTAAGTTTGCTCCCAGGTTTGTGCAGTGGAAGCTCAGTGTTCCTCCACCACCTTGTCTGTGCATGTGACCTCAAGTACAAATGCAGAAATGCCAGAGATCTTGATTTGTCATGGGCAGTATCTTGATTGTATCTCAATTAAATACCTGACAAGAATGGCTTTATCTAGAAAACTCATGTCCTCCTTCTTTTTTCCCCCCGTACTTGGTGGTGTCTGGTTTCTTGTAACATCTGTTGGAGTCTGATCACTTACTTGTTGCCTGTCTTTGATCTCTTTAGCAGGTGGTGCAATCTCAGAGTTGTTATGAAGACACTCTTCTTTATCTTCCTGTATTCTTTCCTATATTGGCACCATAACGTGGAAATAGATGAAATGCTCAGTCAGAGGGGACTGGCTAACACAGCAGACTGATTGCTCATGGATTCAGGGAGTGACTTTTCTAAGAAATGAATATGGAAGAGGAAAGAGCCTTCATTCCTCCTTCACTGCCTCTTCATGGAACAGTGTAAGATGCTGACTCTCGGGTCATGCAAAGAGCCTGACTGCACTGCCTGGGTGTTGACCGTGTAACTATTCCTAAAGCCAGCTGGTACCCAACGCTCTGCCACTCCCCAGCTTTTCAGCCATCATCTTTTCAGTGGCTTCTGGTTTGTTCCTGGATTGAAGCAGACCCACAGTGTGTGTTTTTGTTCCTGATGTGGCCGTGTACTCTGCAAACTTCCCTTTGCTGTTAATTTTCAGTTTGGTGAGGTGTAGGTCCTCCTGTGCAGCTGCCTTACCCCCCCCCCCCCAGCTTTTCTGTTAGCTCAGAGTGATGTTTCCTCTGCTGATGTGGGCAATGCAACGCTGCTGCTGATTATGTGCCAGGTTTGATTTCATCTCAAGTGGATGGAGATCTGACGTGAAGAATCAAGACATCCTCTGAAGTCTTCAAAGGATGAAGCTTCGTATTGTGACTGTTTTAGACATGAAGGATGGCTCTGCTTATGGGAAAAGGAACAAATGAAAGTAGCTCTAGATAAAATACTCTGTTTATATATTCTCTCATGTAGCCTGGGATAGGAAAAGCTGCGTTGGCAGTTTCTTTCTGTCCTCACAAGTGCTTTTACTCTGTCTCATTCCTGTGAGGTGCCCTATGAGACATGACTGGTGTAGCTGGTGGGTGCTGGCAGTTACAGAAGAACCAGAACTGATGGTTCCTTGGCACAGAGCAGTAGTTTTTGTGACTTGTGGGTTTTTTCCCCCACTTCTGAATCAAGAATGGAAGAAAGATGAATGCTAGCAGCTTATTCCCAGCCATGGTTTAACCTTTTAGTCCTTAGACAGTTGTAACGTTTTCCTTGTGGGAGTGGGAAGAGGCACCTTGTCTGTCCAGTACCTACAGCCTGACATGTCTGTACTAGATGGACAGCCTGTTAAAAGACAGTTTTCCTTCCTAATGCCCCTTGTTTTCTGGGCTTTTGTAGTTCCTATGCAATTACTTTCAGGTTTTCCCCCAGGTGTAATTACTGAGATTACCTCTGCCTATTTGAATTTGCAAAGTATCCTGCAGACATTGAAAAACCAAGAAGAGGAGTCATAAAGAGGTTTACTAATTTGTCTTGGAAGTATGCAGTAGTTGCTATGAGATATTGTAAGTAAGGGAAGAGAGGAGACATTTTCAATCAGAAGGTTGTTTTAAAACTGGTGTTTTTGTTTCCGGCGTCGGTCCCGCAGCCGCTTCTCTTAATGACATTCACACAGTGTTTGTTCCCTTTGTTCTCCTGCTTGTAGGATGACTTGCATCTTTCCTGGAACACTGTTCTGTCAAATCCACGCCTGTACGTGGGGTGGCTGAGCCCACAAGCTTTCAAAGATGCACAGGCAATGGTTCTCTAGATTATTTTAAAGCATATAATTGGCCACAGGCTCCAGCCTTCCTTTCTGTTCAAACTTCTCTGTACAGTGTATATGTTTTGGGTTTATTTTCTCCCATCTTTTATGTTGTGGTATCTGTAGTTTTGTACAATATTTCTTGGATACTGGCTTGCTGGTAGCATATAGCAGTGGTGTTAGGCTTTGTGTCTGTAAATAAAGAGGTATGTTTTATTTCCTAAAGGCAGTGGGTAAGTCTTGGCTTTTCCATGTGTTGGACAATGTGAGGCATCCTACAGCACAAACACAGTGTGCCTTCACCACCCTGGTGTGTTGTTTGGTTGGTTCTTTAGCATTTGGTTGATGGTCTCTTTTCAGGAGACAGGAGTGAAGCTGTAGTTTAATAAAGCCCCATGTACCCAACACGCTGCGCCAGACCGGCGGGAGGGGAGCTGGATGCAGAGCCTGGGGGGTGTCTAGTGCACATGCAGGGAAACTGAGTTTGAAATACATCCACTAGAGCTTCAGAAGGCTTTGTTTTAATAAATTAAGGAGTGTTAGGAAGAGAAATAGGGATATTCCTTAGCAGAGCTGTTGAACAACACAGTAATCCAAATCCTGTCAACAGTCCCTAACTGGGTTGCTGGTCAGGAGATGCTGATTACTGAGCTGACTTGACCACAGTTCAATTACTGCATCAAAAATAAGTAACTTTGGGGTTTTTTTGTGAAGAACTTCCTAGTGCATTATTCCTTTGGGACGTGTGAGCAGGAAGTGAACTCTTCTGGCTGAGTGGTTTCTGTTTCACAGACCCATCAGTTGAAAGTGGAGATTTTGGGCTTGGTTCACCCTTCGGAGTCGGTGCTGCACGTGCTGCAGAGCACAGGGCTCGGTGTGATGCTGTCAGGTCAGGGGTGTTGAATCCCTTCTGAGTCTGATAATGGATGTCAAGAGCTTTCATGCTGAGTCCTCACCTTGGAGGCTTTGGCTTCAGCCTTAGGGGAAGGTTCAGGGGTGGTTCTGACGTGGGCAGCCAGACTGTGACATCAGTGCTGCTCCCCGGGAACGCAGCTCCCGGGACAGCTGAGCCCTGTGTGGGTGGCTGTGCCAGTGATGGAACGCTGTTCCCATTGCCTCTGATGTCAGAGCCATTGGTCTAAAGGTTGGGATGTTGTTTTCATCACCTTGGTGGTCTGGGGAGTGCTTTAGATTTGGAGATGTGGGTGTGTAAGACACAACTCTGCAGGTGCTGCGTGAGGCATGAGGATTTCTTTATTGACATTGTTTTCTGGTTTGGTGGGAAAGCTGAACTGGAACAGGACTTTACAGTGGAAATTAATCTCCAATAGTAAAATCTTGCAGAGATTCACCCACTCTGCTCCAAACAGCTGGAGTAGAGTGGGTTAAACCATTCTGCTGCCCTGTTAGAAGAGCTGGAATTCACAGGTCAGGTTCTGACCAACACAAGGTTGTATTGTATCTTTTTGAGGAGGGTTGTACTTGGGGCCTGTCTCGGAGGATTTTTCCTCCTGGAAGGTTTGGGTCTTGAAGATGCTGGTGGGATTTCAGAAATAACTTTGTTTGAAGATTTACAAAGAGAACTTGGTGGGTTTTTGGTGACTGGAGTTTGTGGCTTTAGGAGCAGCCTGTCTGATTGCCAACCCTGGTATGAAGACCTCGGGGAGCAGCCACGTCCTTGGGATATTATCTGGTGCTTTCTATCTGCAATTGGTAGTTTCCTTTAGACAAGTGAACATCCCAGCGGAGCGGGAGTCAGTCGGAGCCACAGTCACAGTCAACGCCACGTCCTGCAGCGTCACCTGCGGCCTGGGCTTCAGACTGGAGGAGATGTGTGAGGTCACTCCCGCCGGGGAGAGGAGGAACTGCACCCTGCGCAGGACCGACTGCCTGACCAACTGGGTGTGTGGCTTGTTCCACTTCACCGTCCCTCAGGGCCAAGCCTCCCAGTTCAGCTGCCTGAGCTCTGAGGAGGTGGGCTTAGGGGGCCGAACCTATAGCTACACGTGGGGCTTCGCTCAAGGCCTCATCACCACAAAGGACACGCTGTTCAAACCCTTCAGAAGCCCCCACGCCGTCCTCAGGTTCCCCCAGACCACAGAGTCTGATGCAGGGACTTACCGATGTGATGTGCAGATGGTGGAGACTTCCAAAGTCATCAGGAGGGTTTACTTTGGGGTCAGAGTGATCCCAAATGACTTAGCAGACCTGAACTTTGAAAAGTCCTTGACTTGGGAACAGAAGTTAGCAGCCAATGAGGCAGAAGGAAACAGGGAAAACAGCACCCATGAAGAAGTGCAAGAGCAGCAGGACTTTTGGCAAGGAGAATTGTTTTATAAATGTTTGGTAGGACTTGGAGGTGGGGTGATGGGGGGTGTCGTGGTGAGCGTGGCTCTCTACTGCTTGCAGAAGATGTTGCGAGGGAAAGCTGCAGAGAAACGAGCTGGGATTTGATGCAATCACTTGTCTCTGTCTCTCTGTTGGTGTCGATGCAGGATTGCAGGGTGAGGTTTGTCTTTTTCTTTTCTGGTTTACCCAGTTTATTTTGGAGTCTGATAAGTTGGTACAAAACTCTGGCACCAGAGTTTGAGTCTTGGTGGAGTAGTGCAGACCACAGCTGCCGATGGCACAGGGCAGTTTGCATTGTGTCAAAGGATGGTCTGGACTGGTCCAGACAGGAGTTAGGGAGCACTGAGCCACAGAAACTGCCCACTGCTTGCTGCTGACTTCCTTGCCATGCTCCTCTAGCTGTCCTTTGTTTTGCCTCCAGGTGTTTGGGTTTGTTGGGTTTTTTTATTTAACTGATCACTGATTCCTGTCTTATCTTCCCAAATTTCCTCTGCTTTGCCCAGAACTCTGGCAATGTGACCTTACTCAGGTCACTGTTGGGTGAACAGTGTTTCTCCAGCAAGAGCTGCAAAGATGTGAGGATGCTTTCAGGGTGGGCTCACAAACCCAGCCTTTCCCATCACATCCAAGCAGCCTGATCTCAGCAGCTGTGGGGAGGAGGGGTGGGCCACCCCTGCCTGCTTCCTCCAGAGAGATTTCTCTCTGTGCACAAGAGCCTGGATAAAGGATCTTCAAAGGCCAGCTTGGAGCTTGCTCTCTTCCCTTTGTAGTGTAGAGCAGCAAAGCAGGGAGCATTGGGTAGCACCAGCGAATCTTCACTCTGAGCGCTGCTGCTTAGGAACAAACCAGGGTGTCTCATTGTGAGCCAGAGCTGAGCTCAGGCCTGAAATCTTTAAAGAGGGAGGAAGGGAAGAGTTCAGTGGGCTTGTGGATCTTTCCTTTTTCTTGGTGATTAATAAGTATAAAACATGCAGCAGCTCAGTAGGGAGTACTGTTTTCCCCCTTGGCAGCAGAATCCACAGAGGGACTTAAGTGCCACCTTCTCTTTCTACTCTGTCTCTTATTTTAGAGTAAACAGCTGTATTTACTCAGTCTGATTCCTTTTGCATTTCCTTCTGTGAACTGCAGTGCAGGGATGTGTAGCACACCCAGTTCTGGGGAAAAGTTACACAATTCTACTAAAGATTGAAGTTTACTTTTATTTATTCTTTCTTCGTACCAGAACAACAAAAAAGCTTTAATAGAGAGAGATGCTTATAGAAGTAAATACCTTGTCTGCAGAGAATCCTACATAAGAAAACCCAGCAGGCTGAAAAAGTAGCATGTCAGATCTTCCTGGATAGTGAAGTCAGTGATCAGCACAGCAGGACAAGGATCTGTGGCCCCTGGTTCGAGCTGTGCTGGAGAGGAGAAGCAAGGCTGTCAGCAGGCTTGAATTCCCAGCTGGAAGTTCTCCTGAGTTCCCTCTTTCTGGGGGGGGAGATTTTAAGGGGCACAACAGACAGCAGAAGGGGGGAGTCATGGGGAACTCTTCTGCAGTGAGTGAAGAGGCTGGTGGGAGGATGCCAGGGCATCCCTCTGGGCAGGGACAGGAGGGTTGTTACAGAGCTGTGGTGGACAGCAAGGGACTGTGTCACTGCTCTGCCTGCTGACCCGGCCCCGTGTGTTGGCAGCTCCTGGATGGTGATCCAGTTGTACCAAGATTTTCTTGCTTCTGCTCCTCATCAGTTTCCTCTGACTCAGCTCCACAATTCTGAAGTTTCTCATGTGCTCAGCTGTTCCCTCTGGCTCTGCAATGCTTTTCAGTTTCTCTTCCTTAGCCAGGAGCATGTGCTGCTTTCTCTGAGCCTCATCCCAGTATTTCCCAGTCATTAACTCACTGAGGGCATCCCCATCTGTGGTCAGTCTGCTTTGTTGTGTGATTGCCCAGGCCCTGCCCTGCAGCAGTCAGTTCTTGTGCTGCTCCTCTCACTTGCCAGCCTCTGTTCCTGCTCTGCCCTTCAGGCTTTCACTGCATCATCACCTTGGTTTTGCTGACACTGGCCAGGTCACTTGGATGCTCTGCAGCAGCTTTTTCCTGCAGTGGGCTCAGGCAGCTCCTGGAAGGACACACGTGGTGAGGAGCTGTAAGATCTCCTGAGCTGGCAGTGACGTGGTGGTGGCCACGTGTCTCTGGCCTGTGCCCATGGCTTGTTCTCACTGGCTTTACATCTGTCCCTGCTCGCTGCGCTCGGAGGACTCTGCAGTGCAGAGTTCCCCCTGTGCTGCAGCCCTTTCTGGTCTGGGTGCTGCTTCCCCAGCCCAGAGGCACACAGGGAGCCACTGGCCGAGTTTGCATTGCTTGCAGCCTCCCCCTGAGCCAGGAGGTGCTTCTCACTCCCTGGAAGGGGCCTGTACAGGCTGCATCTGCTCTCCAGGAGTTCTGGAAATCTTGGGGGCTCCTCTGTGCTTACCCACAGACACTGGAATCCCTTAACTCCCCACAGGTGGGGAAGTTGTCCATAAGGAGCCCTCTCTGTGCAGATGTGCTGGCTCAGAGATCAGCCCAGGGACCTTGCTGGCCATGGGCTGGTCCTGCTCCTGGCCCTGAATCCTCCCTGCCCAAGTGCTGCTGTCCCCTCGGGGTGGGGGAGTACCAGCTCTTCCTCCTTCCTTTACTGCTTCCTATTTCTGCCTAAACCCAAACACCCACAGGCTGTTATGTAGCTCTGGGGCCGTCCTCCCTGCCCAAGCATGAGGCACCTTTCACAGCATCCTCCAGCCAATGTGCAATGGCAGGATTTCTCTCTGCTCTCCCTGCTGCTGCTCTGAGCAGCCTGAGAGCTGGCCTTACCGAGCTGGGGAGAGCAGCAGGGATGGAGTGGCAGCTGCTGAAACTCCGCTCATCTTGAGGAATGAGGGGCTAATGCCTGGAAGAGAAATACAACCAGAGCAGGGAACATGAAAGCTGGTTTAGCAGACCTGATGATGTGAGGCTGAGGTCATGTGAAAAGCTTTTCTTTTAAGGTATGGAGGCAAACTGGGGTGGGATCCCTTATAGTTCAACTCTTCCTGTGGCACAGGGAGTGGGTAATTAGATTCGTTGTCACTGTTGCAATCCTGTGGCAGCAAGTCATTGAAGAAAGCCCTGTGGAGAAACCAAATGGAAACGGGTCCCTCTCCAGCCCAGTGAGAGGGGCTGGTCCTGTGCTTTGGCAAGCTGAGGGTCCTGGTTTTGTTACTGCTGGACAATGCAGGGGATCAGCAATCCAGCTTATCCAGCTTCAAGAGCTGCTGCTTGGCCTCATGCTCCCACACTCTGCTCGCTGCTTTCGAGGAGATACACCTTGAGCACTGGGCTGTACACACCTGTCTGGGCAGAGATTTACACCCAGTTTGCTGCAGTTCTTTTCCTTGCAGCCTGCTCTGAAATCCATCTGGGTTGCAGCATCAGGTGCTCAGGGATGCTTGTGGGCAGCCTTCTGCCTGCGCAGTGCCAGTGAGCTCTGTTCCCCTGTGCTCTGGAGCGTCTGTGGGACCTGCAGGAACTGGCTCTGGAGAGCCCTTCCATCAGCCTGGTTAGAAGGGGAGTGATTGCAAAGTAGCCCATTCATGGTAATTAGTCTCATGGTTTTCTTAATGCAGAATTCACAGAATCACAAGGGTGGAAAAGACCTTTAAAATCATCAAGTCCAACTGTCCCCATCCTAAGCTAAACCAGATCCCTCAGTACCTCATCTCCCTGCCTGTTAAACACACCCAGGGGTGGGGACTCAGCCCCTCCCTGGGCAGCCTGGGCCAGGCCCTGACAACTCTTGCAGGGAAGAACTTGTCCCTCCCATCTGCTCTGACCCTGCCCTGGGGCAGCTTGAGCCCATTGCCCCTTGTCCCATCTCCTGTGCCCTGGCTGAAGAGACCATCACCCACCTCTCTGCACCCTCCTGGCAGGGCAGTGGAGGGGTGAGAAGGTCTCCCCTCAGCCTCCTCTTCTCCAGACTGAACACCCCCAGCTCCCTCAGCTGCTCCTCAGAGGATTTGCCCTCCAGCCCCTTCCCCAGCCTGGTTGCCCTTCTCTGGACTCGCTCCAGGACCTCAATGTCCTTCTGATGGTGAGGAGCCCAGAACTGGACCCAGCACTTGAGTTGCAGCCTCCCCAGTGCCCAGTACAGGGGTTTTGGAGGATATTCTTCAACTGGCATTTTCCAGGGCAGCTTTTCACAAAGAAAACAACAGGATAGGAAACTTTCTACTGATCAAAAGTGTTTATTTTCAGATAGCTCTATGACAGTATGACAAGGTAGAGGTCTTGGCATAGTGCTTTTAGGTTGTTAATCACACATCTCAGGACTCCCAATGTGAAATAAGTCCATTGGGCAATGGAAATGATAATGACATTCCATAAATGAAGGGTCTCACCTGATCAACCATGTTCTGTGGTGGGAGGATAAAGGAAAGACCGAAATGGGAGCACTTATATCACCTGTTATCTTACCTTTGAAGGAAGCATTGCATCAGCTACTTAACTAGACATCATTGCCCACTTACCTTTCAGGAACAACTATTTCCAGGTTGAATATTCCTTTCTCATAGGGTGTATCTGCACCTCCAATAATTTCTTTGAAAGCAAGATCAAAACATAAACATTACATTCAAAAATCACTTGAATTTGTCCACCAGTGTCCACAAACCACCCACAGTTCCAGAGCTCTGCTATTTATTTGTAATTCCTGGATCTGAGCAGTAATCTTATCTGAGACCAGTTCCACCCTACAGCAATCAAAACTGTAGCCACCAAGAGTAGACCAAGATGTATTTAAAGGGGAAAAATACCCCCTCAACCCAAGAAAAAGAAACAACTCCTAGGCATTTTCCCAAAATTCCAGACTTCTGTACAACTTCTAAAGCACAAACCACCCAGAGATCACAAATACAGGATTAAATTCTAACTTTTTTTAGAAAGGTCCCACCAGAGAAATACCTACGTGCCCGCAGGTCATCGAGCCGGGTTTCATTCTGCCAGCAGGTGATGCCTGGAGGTGGCTCTGTTGTCAAGAGGGAGAGCTCCCTCTTCAGTCGAGATGCTCTTTGCATTGTGCTGAAAACCTATGAGACAAAATTTAATTGTTGGCATAATTAGCTTTCCAAAAATAGCACTTAATATTTAGAGACAACCCCCTCCCCAAACACACACCTCTAAAGAGAATTAACCTGTTTTTTCAGTTGGTAGCCTGATGTGATAACAAGGGTCTCAGGAGCCTGTTCCCAGAGCTGCTCTCACATCCAGCTGGAGGAGAAGAGCCCAGTTCCCACCCTTTATAAGCAGTTCCACTCCTCAGTCTGCAGCTGAGTCTAATAAACCCTCCCAGCCTACTGCCAAGGCCCCACACCCCCAATGGGACTGTAACACCTGCTCTGGGACACCCCTTGTCCCTTCAGGGTGAAACACTGTCTGTTCATGGGCAGGGACACTGGCTGAGACTGGGAAACCCTCCAGTGCCCCTTCCTCTACCTCCCACCCACCTCCACCCTCTTCACAGAGCCGCAGGGGTTGGAAGGGACCCCCAGAGCCCATCAGGTCCAACCCCCTGCCAAAGCAGGGTCCCCAGGACAGGTCACACAGGTCAGCGTCCAGACGGGGCTGGAATCTCTCCAGAGAAGGAGACTCCACACCCCCCTGGGCAGCCTGTCCCAGGGCTCCCTCACCCTCACTGGGAAGAAGTTCTTCCCCAGATTGGGGGGGAACTCCCTGTGCTCCAACTTGCAGCCATTGCCCCTTGTCCTGTCCCCGCAGACACTGAGAAGTGGCTGCCCATGTCCCCTGTGTCCCACCCTTCAGCTATTGATCCCCATTGATCAGATCCCCTCTCAGGGTTCCCTTCCCCCCTCCCCAAAGCACCCCACCTGCGCAGAGGGAACCCGAAGCCCCTCGGGGACGGGATACCCCCTGACAGCGCCAGGCAGGACCCCTCCCCGCACACACCTCACGCATCTCCGCAGCCAGGGCGCCTCTCCCCGAGCTGGCAGGGACCTACCTGAGAGGAACAGCAGGGGCCGGGTCCCGCAGCCCGGCCCAGGCCCGCTCAGCCCGCGGAGGGAGCCCCCAGCACAACTCCCCGCACAGACCCGGGAGCAGCCCAGGAGCACCTAACCCCCGCCCGGCTGCCCTCCCGCGGGGAGGCGTCCCGGCTTCACTGCCCCCACCCGGCGCGTCACGTACGGGCCCCGACAGGGCTGCCCGGCCCGGCCCGGCCCGGCCCGGCCCGGGATGGCCCCGGCCCCGGCCCCGCACCACGCTAAAGCCCCGCGGGCAGCAGCCCGGCCCCTGTGGAGGCGGCCCGCAGCTCCCCGCCTTCCGCCTCCTGCGTAACCGCGGCGGCCCGGCCCCTCCTCTCCCCCCGCGGCTGCCGTTGCGTAACGGGGAGAGGCGGCCGGGCGCGGGCCTCCGCCAGGGACCGGGCGCTGGGCCGCGGGGAAGGAGGTAAAGGCGGGTGGTGGGTGCCGGGAGCCGCGCCGGAGCCGTGTGGCCGTGCCGTGCCGTGCCGGCGCAGCCTTCTCCGCTCCCGTCCTCGGCCCCTCCCCGTCCGGCTGAGCCCCCGGGCGGGGTTCCCGGGGCCGCCGAGCCGCTGCGGGGGGAGCGCGGCCCAGCCCGCACCCGCGGGCGGTTTCGGGGCTTTTCCCCGGTGCGGGTCCCAGCGCCGTTTCCCGGTACCGGGCGCTGCGCAGGGCGCTGGCTGTGTCGCCTGAGCCGCGAGAGGAGCAGCGCGGAGGTGCGGCAGCTGCCCCAGCCCCGGCTCTGGCCCGGTCTGGAGGCCGGGGCCGTGCACCCGTATTTAGGCAAAACGCTGCTGCTTGGATCCCCGCTGAGGGATTGTTCTCCAGCCGGTCAAATCGGGATGCTGTTAACCAGCCCATCGGTGACGGTTATTCCGCTCCAGAAGCCCAACCCCGGGCTCTGAGGGCATTCCTGAGGCTGCTTTTCCCAGCTGGCAGCCACGTGTAGTTAAAGCTTTGCCATGGCGTTACTATGGCCTCCCGAGCAGAGGCTTACAGCCAAGGAGAACATCTGTGGTTTGACTTCACTGGGTAATCTCTCTAGAGTGCCTGCAGAGGAAATTAAACTATTAAAAAGTTTTCTTTCCCAGCTCCTGGGCCTTAGTTTGTACCTGCCCCATCCTGCTCTGCCGGCTCCGAGGGGCGGTGGATGGGAGGGCGGTGAGCTGGCTGAGAGCCTCCTCCTCCTCCTGTCCAAGGAATTACACAGAAGCCTCACTGCACTCAAACTGTCCTTGATTCATATGTTCAGGGCATTTAGGAGTGCTTAAGCCTGAGCAGGTAACTTCCCAATGGTTGTAGGAACAGGAGCAGCTGGATTTGGATGGTGACGCTCTGATGCTCAGTGCCTCCCTCCTGCAAGAGAGATGCTGCTCAGCGGGAGAGCTGTGATCTGCAGCTGTGTGCCATCCTCCTTCTGGGGTGACCTGTTGTACAGACCCTGGAGCCTCAGCCAGGTAACCCTTGGGGTAAGGTCCAGTTCTCTGATTTTGGGTTTTCCTGGCTTTCCATGGTGGAGTACCTCTCCCACAGTGTGGGGATGTGAGGTTTATTTTCTGCCTGTGCTGGCTGATTTTTTGATGAACAGATGTAACCCAGATGTGGCAGGGAGTCTGCCCAGACTTGTTGGGTGAACAGCCTCAAGCCACCTGTTCATGGAGAGTTAGAGGAGTAGCAGTGCAGAAATCCTACCAGTCAGTTGGCAGCCAGTGCCTGCTGTGCCTTCCTCCCATCACCCCAGAGTATCCTCTTCCTCCTTCCTTCCAGCCAGGCAGGAGCACCCCAGGGTGCAGTCCTTTGGTGCTGAGCCACCACCTCCTTTCTGACACCCTCTGTAGTGCTGCTGAGTCTGCACCAGTGATCCCTCCCTGTTACCTCCTAGCCAGCAGTGGGTCCCAGTTCCCCACCCAGCCCTTCACTCCTCCTGCTCTGGGCTCGCTGCCTCTCCAGTGTCCCCCAGCACCCTTCCCTGCAACCCCTGCTCCCCTCCAGTTCTGGTTCCCCCCACCTGCTGCACTGGGATCCCCAGAGCTGCCCCTTCTAGCTCTGGCCTGGTGTTGCTCTGCCCTGTGCCCAGTCCCAGTCCCTGCCCTGGTGTGGTCCCACTCCCCATGGCCACATCCTGCTGGTCCAGCAGGGAATGTCACTGCTGGAAGGGCTGGAACCTCCCTTGGGGACACCCTGGGCTTGGGGCCATCCCAGGGGAGGTCCCAGGTGTGGGGTCGCCCCAGGGGCTGTGTGGGGCTGCACAGCCCTGGGTCTTTAGGCTGTGTGGGGCCCAGGGGCGCTGGGCTGTGGGTGGCCCTGCAGACCCAAGGGACACGTGGGTCTCAGAGCTCCCGACTTGTGGCAGCTCCTCGGTGAGGCCAGCTGGTCCTGTGCTCCTGGTACAGGATGCAGGAGACTCTTCTAGCCCCCTTTGTTGGTTTGCTACCCAAAAGTGCCAGTTGGGTGCTCCCCTGAGCAGCGGGAGAGGAGAGTCACCTTGTTTGTCGTGTGGGCCTGAGCTGTGGTGCCAGGCAGAGCACCCCACAAAGCCCAGACCCAGCTACACGTGGTGCTGCCCAGCGATCGGCAGGGGCTGCTCACCAGGGGCTGTGACAGGCTGTGGCACAGCCTGGGAACACAGCTGAGCACCACATAGTTTTTTGCTCACCACCTGTGAGCCCAACAGCCCAATGTCCAGTCCCTTTCTGAGCAGCATCCTGGCTGGCTTCTCCCCTTACATCCCAAGCATGATGTGACATGGACTTCAGGGAGTTCCCTTTCGCCAGTCTGGGTCAGCTGTCCTGGCTGCACTCACCCAGCTTCTTGTGTGCCTGGAAGGGTATGAGGAGCTGGAAAGTTCTTGACTTAGTGTAGACACCACAACTACCCAGCAACAGCTAAACCCACTGGGGTGTTACCAGCATTATTCTCATACCAAACCCACCACTACCCCAGCTACCAGAAAATTAACTCTACCTTAGCCCAAACCAGGACAACCCCATTTCTGCTTTTCTCTCTCACCAAAACCTTACCCGAAACAGAAGAGATTTGTGGTAAAAAGGGGCTGAGGGCTGCTTTTTTGGGGGGGGGGGGGGGCTGAGGGCTGCTTTTTTGGTTGGGGGGGGGCTGAGGGCTGCTTTTTTGGTTGGGGGGGGGGCTGAGGGCTGCTTTTTTGGGGGGGCGGCTGAGGGCTGCTTTTTGGCTCCATTTCTAAACATTAATTGACCTTGTGCTTTAATAGGGATTGTGTGTCCTGAAAGCTCATGGTTCCATTTCTCTTCTAGCAGATCTGAGGAGAAGAGCCAGGATGCCCCATCACACCCTTCATCTCTTCCGCAAGGGACTTCGGCTTCATGACAACCCGACGCTGCTGGCTGCCCTGGAGTCCTCAGAGGCCATCTACCCTGTCTACATCTTGGACAGAGAGTTCATGACATCTGTGATGCACATAGGGGCCCTGCGGTGGCATTTCCTGCTGCAGTCCCTGGAGGATCTCCAGCAGAGCTTGTGCCAGCTGGGCTCTTGTTTGCTGGTTATTCAAGGAGAGTATGAGTCTGTTCTGAGGGATCACATCCCCAAGTGGAAGATCACTCAGGTGACCCTGGATGCAGAGATGGAACCGTTTTACAAGGAGATGGAGGCCAACATACGGCGCCTGGGACAAGAGCTGGGCTTTGAGGTGCTCTCCCTGGTGGGACACAGTCTGTACGACACCGAACGGTACGTGATTGCCCCCAAGACTGGTGAGGTGTCTCCAGGAGGGTTTATTTGAGATGTAGCAAGCAGCAGGGAGAAAAGGCCAAGTATCTTGGTGCTTCTGGATGCTAATGTGGTTCTTGTGATAAAACTGGACAGTCTGAGCACTGTTTGCTGGAGATTTTTTTCTATGTTGGCCTGCTGGAGTAACAGAAGAGATTGTTTGGGGGGGTTGCACACATGTTAGGATGTTGAGCTGTGGTTTAAGCTTAAAGAGTTTGTCAATATTTTTCTTTTGGGCAGTTGAATTCACTTGAAATCTCACATTAGTTACTCTTTCAGAGTGGAAGAAATTCTTTAACACATTTTATAGAGCTTTTCTTTTGTGTGGAGATGGTCTGAGGGCTGGAGCCCCTCTCCTCTGAGCCAGGCTGGGAGAGCTGGGCTGGCTCAGTGGGGAAGAGAAGGCTGCTTCTGAGGAGAGCTCCAACAAGCCCTTCCAGTCCCTCAAGGGGCTCCAGGAGAGCTGGAGAGGGGCTGGTGCCCAGGGCAGGGAGGGCCAGGTGCAGGGGAATGGCCTTCAGCTGCAGGAGGGCAGCTGGAGAGGGGCTGGGAGGCAGAAATCCTTCCCAGGGAGGGGGAAGGCCCTGGCACAGGGTGCCCAGAGAAGCTGGGGCTGCCCCTGGATCCCTGGCAGGCCTCAAGGTAAGGCTGGATGGGGTTTAGGGCACCCTGGGCTGGTGGGGGGTGTCCCTGCCCATGGCAGGGGGGGCACTGGGGGCTCTCTATAGGTCCTTCCCATCCAAACCAGTCTGGGGTTCTATGGCTGATTTTTCTAATCAACTTTCACTGGTGTCACTTGGATCCAAGCTGTTCTGCAGAGCTGAATGACACAGGTCCTGAGATGAATAAATCTAGGGAGGGGGTAATCAGTGACAGTGAAACAGCCTGAACACCCCAGTTCTGGAAACCCCTCGTTTACGCAGCCAAATGGATCTATGTGATGTACCCCGAATTCCAGCTGCCTGTTTGCACACACAGAGGAGTTATTCACCACTCTGAACCTGGGTTTTTGTCCAGTCTGCCTGCCTCTGGCAGTCCTGGAGGTGTCTGGCACCTTACCCTCTGCCATCCTGGCGATGCCTGGCTGTGCACAGCTGCCCAGTTGAAGCCACAGCTCGCATCCCAGTCCCAATTTTGTTGTTTCAAGTCCAAGAGGCAGCTCTCAGGAGGGATGTGTATTTGCCTGGGGAAGTTTTACTTGGAAAATCTGTCATTTCTGTATCTGTTTCATGAACCAGGGTTGTTCCAGCCTGTGCTGTCCCCTTCCTATCAGTTGTGAGCTCTAGTGTCCTTCTTGGTTGGTGTCATAGTGAAAAGGGGTCTTGTTTTATTTAGGATTTTGGACCTGAGTGGTGGGACTCCCCCCCTGACATACAAGAGGTTCCTTCACATCCTCTCTCTGCTCGGTGACCCTGAGGTGCCTGTCCGAAACCTGACGGCCCAAGATTTCCAGTAAGTAACACCCAGCCAGCAGAGACCCACCCAAAAGAGGAGCCAGGGCCCAGTGGAAACAAGGTGTTGTAGGTGTTACATAGTTCCTTGTACCTGTGGAGGGTGATCGACAGAGGGAATGGGATTCTGCTGTGGGGAAGGGAAAACAGATGAGAGGGGGCACAGCCAATGGACTGAGGGTTTTGAGGTTTGATAGAAGTTTGATCCTCTGCTCTGCCCTGGTCAGGCCCCACCTGGAGTGATGTGTCCAGTGCTGGGCTCCCTGGGATAAAACAGCCAGGGATCTCCTGGAGAGAGTCCAGAGGAGGCTATGGAGATGATGAAGGGCCTGGAGCATCTCCCCTGTGAGGAAAGGCTGAGTGAGCTGGGGCTGTTCAGCCTGGAGAGAAGAGACTGAGAGGGGATCTGATCAATGGTTATCAATATCTGAAGGGTGGAACACAGGGGGACATGGGCAGTGTCTGTGGGGAGAGGACAAGGGGCGATGGCCTCAAATTGGAGCACAGGGAGTTCCACCCCAATGTGGGGAAGAACTTCTTCCCAGTGAGGGTGAGGGAGCCCTGGGACAGGCTGCCCAGGGGGTGTGGAGTCTCCATCTCTGGAGAGATTCCAGCCCCGTCTGGACACCGACCTGTGTGACCTGTCCTGGGGACCCTGCTTTGGCAGGGGGTTGGACCCCATGGGCTCTGGGGGTCCCTTCCAACCCCTGTGACTCTGTGATGGAATAATCACACTGTCCCCTTCTGGCTTGAAATCTTTTCTCTCCCCCCCCCCCACTGCTGTATGGGAAGGAGGGACAGAGCTCATATGTCCCAGGGCTTGAGAAGAAGCTCAGAGTCAGGGAGCTCTTAGGTTTAGTTCTGTGTGAGGAGAGGAGAGGGGTTGGACCCGATGCTCTCAAGGTCCCTTCCAACCCCTACGATTCTGTGATTCTGTGATGTGAAGGGAGGTAAGACTGGGGTAGAAGAGAGCTGGCTGCTGGGGGTGGCATTGCAGGTACTTGGGACTCTGTCCCTTCTCTGACTCCTCCAGCGTGACTCCAGCTCTGTTGGTGTCCAAGGCTGAGGTCTTCCCATCTTGGGGGAATCCTTTAATTCCCAAATGTTGTCCTCAGCCAGCCCAATGATAAGGCACATATAAGCATTGTGATACATGAGTTCCTACATTTTTTCTGGTACTCTCTTTCTCCTTTTTTTCCCCTAATTTGTTTGTTTCCATGTTCTTAATTAATGATGATGAGAGAAAAGTGGTTTGCCTGCTTCCCAGCAGGCCTGTGTTATGCCAGTGCTCTGAGAGCACCACTGGCCCCTCCTTCTGTAGGTGTCTGCCACAGAGCTGAGCTCAGTTTTACCCAGGTGAGTAGAAAGATCTCCATTGATATCTGAGTGTGTTCATGGGGCTTGAGAAGTCAGCATGCCACTGACACCTCCTTGAATCTCCCCCTCTGTTTCACGGGGGAAACACCTCCTCCTGCCCACCCCATCCTGATGCTCTTCCAGGCTCACAGATCAGAGGCTGTGGGGAAACTTCAGCAGCTGAGGCTGCAGGAGAGATGTGGGGGGGACTGTTCAGAGGTGTGGGGACCACCCCACCTTAGGAAGGAGCAGCCCAGGGAGCTGATCTGCCTCCTTCCCTATGAAACCTCTCCCAGAGGCACAGCAGCTGAAGGAGCCTTTGGAAGCAGCACCAGTGCCCTATAATTACGTTTAGAGACTGAGGAGGCTCTTAGGTCCCTCCCAGGGATGGGTGAGACAGCTGGGGGAAGCTGAGGAGGTGCTTCCCAGCCTTGCATAGCAGATGGGAACCAAGGGATGTCTGAGCTGGGGGGGAACTGCAGCCAATTGTTCCCAGCATGATAATTTAGTGGGTCTGTTCCTGTTCCCTCAGTTCAGGGTAGAATTACCTGGAGTGATTGCTGGACAAGCTCTTCCTTCCTCAAGGAGAATGTAGCCTGGGGTTTGTGGATGTGCTTTTGTTCCCCTGTGCTCTGGCTGTGCTGTGACAGAGGCCATGGACAGGGGTCTTCCTCCCTCCAGGCACCAGTTCCCTCTTTGAAAGAGGTCTCTCTCTCACATTAGGAGGTGTAGGTCGCCTGGCCTGGCCCTGGTTGAGTGTTACAGGGTGCCTCTCCCTGTGGATTTGAAGATCCCCCTGGAGAGCCTCTCTCCATGGAGAGGAGGGGAGACTGAAGGGCTACGGCGCCTGGAGCAACACTTGACTGACCAGGTCAGCCTTGATTTTACATGGGTGAAGATGGTGATTCTAGAGGTTAGTGAGGTTGGTGTCCTCCTCCTATGTGTGATGGTGTCTGGACCTTGAGAAGCTGCTCAGCTCTTCCAGCTCAGCCCTGCTGAGGCTCAGCTCCTGGCAGCCAAGGCACCAAGCTTTACCCACTCCCAATTTCATGAAGTGGAAAAGATCTTCAGTGAGGTGCTGTTGGACTGAGAGCTGCTCCCTGTGCTACGGAATCACCCAGGCTGGGGAGAGCTTTGCAGCACCCATGGGCGAGATGTGGCCTTGACATTGGGCTTGGAGGGGGGTCTATGTATCTGGAGATCTTGGAGCAGGACAGCAACCTGGTCTCAAGATTTAGTTGCCACCTTGATGGTGGCATTTGTGGGACGATGGGTGGTGGGAACATGTTCTGTGTGTGACACTGAACATCCTGCGATGCAGGAGCCAGTTGCCAAGAGGTTTTCTTTTCCCCTTGCTTCATGAGCAGGATGTGTGTCACCTTCTACTGCCTGAACCTGATTTCTACCTTCATTTTAGGGCTGGGTGGCAAGTTTTACTAAACCAAGGACGATCCCAAATTCGCTGCTTCCGAGCACCACAGGCCTGAGCCCGTATTTCAGCCTGGGCTGCCTGTCAGTTCGCACCTTTTTCTATAGGTTGTCCAACATTTATGCTCAGGTAAGAACAGGATTGGTCAGAGTTAAGCAAATCCAGCAGTCTCATGTGTCTGACACAGGAGAGATCAACTCAGAAGAGACTTGGTGCATCAAAAAATGCTGCTCTGCTGAAGTCTGGTTACAGCATCCTGTGAAATCTGTGAAGTGACGTTGTCAGTGAACAGGGAGCAGTGAGAGTTGGTAGCATCTGGAAAGCTCAGGAGAACCTTCCTAAAATTCAAGGAGTTCAAGATGTCTGCCTGATGTTTAAGTGAAGTTTTGGATCAGTTTAGTCTGTTCAAGCAGTTTTGTTTTTAGAAAGCATCTGTCTGCATCTCAGACAAGCTTTAACTACAGCATCAGCCAAACCCAACTTGTGGAAACTTTTTGATTCTTAAGAAGTGTGGTTGAAAACAACCCAAGAAAACCAAGGCCTCCCTGAACCTCCTTCATAAGAGTATCTCTTGGGATGTGGCTGAGCTGCTTGAATTCAGCTAGCTGGGCAGTTAAGGTGTTGTTAAATGAATGTTTAGTTTAAGGAATCCCAGTGTGACACCGTTTTGGAAGGTAGGTGGAGAAAGTTTGAGATAACACAGAGCTCAGCTTTGCCTTTGGGGATATAGCATGGCTTTGGATCTTTGACTTCTTTAGCTTTCATGGTAAAATGCCACGAAGCCAATAGTGTCATTAGATTAATTAATCCTTTTATGGTGCTGACAGTCACAAAATGAGCGAGACTGCAGGGGTGGATATGAACTGAAGCTTTCACCTCATGTGTCTTTTGCAGGCCAAGCATCACTCTCTGCCCCCAGTGTCACTCCAGGGGCAGCTTCTTTGGAGGGAATTCTTCTATACGGTGGCATCAGCAACACCAAACTTCACCCAGATGGCTGGGAACCCCATCTGCCTTCAGATCAGTTGGGATGAGGATGCAGAGAGGCTCCACAAATGGAAAACGGTAAGAGGATGCGCTGCCACAACGGCTGCCTTTCAGTTTGGAGTTTCCCCATTGCCCTGGGACTGTTCCCTGGAGATTTGGGGTGGGGCTTACAGGGGTGTGTGGGGAAAGAAGCCTCATGAGGCTTGGTGTGGCAGGGCTGCTTGGTTTCTGCTGCAGGCACAGACAGGCTTCCCGTGGATCGATGCCATCATGACCCAGCTGCGCCAGGAGGGCTGGATCCATCACCTTGCCCGGCACGCTGTCGCCTGCTTCCTGACACGGGGAGACCTTTGGATCAGCTGGGAAGAGGGGATGAAGGTTCACTTATGGGTTTTGGGTTTGTCTGTTGTGGCTGAGCTTGAGAAACACCCACAGAACGTGATCCTGGCAGTGGTATGAGCAGCACATCTCCTGCTCTGTGACCTCTCGTGGTGTCCCAGCCCTGCTGCGCTGGATGCAGCAGCGAGAGGCCATTCCCATCCCCAAGGCCTGGTCGTTCTAGGTCATGAGGATACTGGGGACATGCTCAGTCTGCAGCAGGTCTCTCAGCCAGACCTTTGTGCTGCTCTATCCCTGGGTCCTGCTCTAGCTTCCTTCTGGCAAACAGCCAGAGAACCTTCCCCATGGGCCTGTGAGATGAGTACCTCAGACTCACACAGCACCAAGCTTCACCCTTCATCTCCCAGCCTGCTTGGGATTATTTTTGCCACCAAGGCCAGCCCTTTTAGGGGTGTTTCTCTCTCTTTTTCTTTCCATCCCTAAAGTATAGGTGTTTGAAGAGCTGCTTTTAGATGCTGACTACAGCATCAATGCAGGGAACTGGATGTGGCTGTCGGCCAGTGCCTTCTTCCACCAGTACAGGAGGATCTTCTGCCCCGTCCGTTTTGGGAAGCGCACGGACCCCGAGGGGCACTACATCCGGTAGGGCTGACCAGCTCAGGCTGTTAGAACTCTAAACTCCTGGGAAACAGAAGTTGTAGCAGAGATTTTGATTTCACACCTAAGGAAACTGAGGCAGAGCAAAGCAGACACTTCCCCCCCCGCCCCCCCCGCTTGCATGGGAGAGGATTGAGCAGGGTGTTGTATTGATTTTTCAGCACTTCTCACCCCCAGCACCCTGTTTGATCTGACTTCTCTTTCTAAAGAACCTGAGTAAGACTCCCCACAGCTCCCCTCACTCCAGCCTGAGCTGTGGTTCTCGGTTTTGTAGGGGATCTGAGTCATTCCAGACCCTTCAGTTGTATTTCCCTCTCTGTGTGAGTCTGCTTTGCTTCCAAGGCTCAATTTCCTTATCACTCCATAAGGTCCTGATGGGCTTTCTCGTAATTGGGGGCGAGTTGGTGGCAGGCTGTGATCAGAGCAGGCTGTGCTGATGTCGGAGCACCCAGCTCTCTTTCCCCCCATCTAGGGACCCCAGTATAAGAAAGATGTGGGACTGTTGGAGAGGGTTCAGAGGAGGTCACAAAGATGCTCAGAGGGCTGGAGCAGCTCCCCTACGGAGAGAGGCTGAGGGAGCTGGGCTGGTTCAGCCTGGAGAAGAGAAGGCTGTGGGGGGACCTCATTGCAGCCTTCCAGTCCCTGAAGGGAGCAGAGGAACAGGAGGGGAATCAGCTTGTTAAAGGGCAGAGACTGGCAGGACAAGGTGGATGGAGTGAAGCTGGAGGAGGGAAGGTTTAGAGGAGATATTAGGGGGAAGTTCTTTGCAGAGAGAGTGGTGAGGGGCTGGAAGGGGCTGCCCAGAGAGGGGGTGGGTGCCCCATCCCTGGGGGTGTTCAGGGCCAGGTTGGCTGGGGCCCTGGGCAGCCTTGTGTAGCTCCAGGCCTGGAGGTTGGTGGCCCTGCCTGTGGCAGGGGGGTTGGAGCTCTGTGATCCTTGGGGTCCCTTCCAACCCAGACCAGTCTGGGATTCTATGATCTCTTCCTCACATCCTGACAAGCTCTGGGTCTCGTCAAGGGGAAGCCCATGCTGATGTACCTAACAGAGTGGGGCAGAAAATTACTTCTCTGTACTATAAGAATTCTTTAGACTTTAAAAATTTGTTTGGTTTTGAAATTCATTAATGATTAGGACAAAATTACAAGAAAAATGTTAAAACCCAAAATATTTTGGATGAAGTAAACCCAGAAGAAATGTTTAAATCCACCCATTTGTTCTTTGCTTAAAGTTACATTTTGGAAGGTGTCACCCTGAGGAGGGTTTTGGAACAAAACCCAGTTATTTTGTGCAAAGTGACTTCAAACTTTGCCTGGATGGTGGTGCCAGTATGATCACCAAGAATTAATCTGGTGTAGGTTGGTATACACCTCTCTTAATGTATGAGTGCTCATCTGTGGGGTTGGAAACCCCCATGTTATTCCTATTTTGTAGGAAATACCTGCCCATACTAAAGAACTATCCCTCCAAGTACATCTATGAGCCCTGGACAGCATCTGAAGAGGAGCAGAAGCAAGCAGGGTGTATCATAGGTAATCTGGGTACCTTGCTAAGGATTTGGCTGCTGCTCACTGTACAAGCTCTCCATGAGCCAGCGCTGTGCCCTTGTAGCCAAGAAGGCTAATGGCATCCTGGGGGGCATCAAGAAGAGCGTGGCCAGCAGGTCAAGGGAGGTTCTCCTCCAGCTCTGCCCTGATGAGGCCACAGCTGAAGTATTGTGTCCAGTTCTGGGCTCCCCAGTTCAAAAGACAGAGAGCTACTGGAGAGAGTCCAGGGGAGGGCTACCAGGATGGTTAGAAGACCTGAACATCTTCCATGTGAAGAAAGGCTGACAGAGCTGGGTCTGTTTAGCCTGGAGAAGAGAAGACTGGGAGGGGATCTCATCAACACTTATAAATACCTGAAGGGTGGATGTCTAGAGGAAGGGGTCAGACTCTTCTCAGTGGTGCCCAGTGACAGGACAAGGGGCAGCGGGCACAAACTACGACATAGGAAGGTCCATCTCCATATCTGAGGGTGTCAGAGCCCTGGGACAGGCTGCCCAGTGATTCTGTGGAGTCTCCTTCTCTGGAGACATTCCAGACCTGTGTGGATGCAGTCCTGTGCAACGTGCTCCAGGCAATCCTGCTCTAGCAGGGGGATTGGCCCTTCCAACTGCTACAAATCTGTGAATCTGTGAAAGAATTGTATCTGTGAGGTGGAAGCATTGCTCTTCCAACACAAGTCATGGATGTATATTCCAGCCATCTACCTTCTGTCAATTCTCCTGTAAAGATTTTTACTGGAGTCTAATTTCAGAGTACACATTTTGCCTGAACTTTGTGTCCTAAAACTATTGGATCCCTCAAAGTTGTTGCCTTTGCATTTATCTGTCTGGGAGGCTTGGCTGTCTTGAAAATAGTTTCTGGACATCTTGTGCTTTTCTGCCTGCTCCACTGCATCTGGGAGTCACCTACAAGCTTCTGTCTAAATGGGAGCTCTTGCTCTTTGATGGAGGGAAATAGGAACCTCTGAACAGTGGGTCAGGTGGTTTATCTTAATCACAGAATCACAATCCTGGAATCTCCTGAGCTGGAAGGGACCCACAAGGACCATTCCAGTCCAATTCCTGGCTCCACACAGGCCCAGCCAGGTCAGAGATGGCACTGAGGGCATCATCCAGACACTGCTTGCCCTCAGCCCAGCTTGGGGCTCTGACCCCTTCCCTGGGGAGCCTGTGCCAGCACCTGACCCCCCTCTCAGTACAGACCCTCTTCCTGACACCCAGCCTGACCCTCCCCTGGTGCAGCTTCACGCTGTTCCCTTGGGTTCCATCCCTGGTCCCCAAAGAGAGGAGAGGGATCAGTACCTGCCCTTTCTCTCCCCCTCCTCAGGAAGCCCCAGACCATCATTTCTTTTAAGAAAAGCCGTGAGCATTTGCTGTGCTGCAGCTCCAGTGCAACACCCCTGATGAGGCCTGTTAATGCTTCTGTCTCCCTGTTGCACCAGGTCAAGATTACCCCTTCCCAATGGTGAACCACAAGGAAGCCAGTGATCACAACCTGCAGCTCATGAAACAGGTCAGGGAGGAACAGTACAGAACAGCCCAGCTCACCAGAGGTAAGAGGTGTCCCAGCACTGCAGGGTGGCTTTGGGGCTTGGTTCTGTGTTGATTTTTGGGGGCACCTTTCCTCAAAGCAACATAGGCTGCTCTTGTAGTTACATTAAGGTGGTGTCCCAAGAGGGAGAGCCAGAGGCTGAGCAGAGTCCCTTCCCTTTGGGCTGCCCTTGCAGGACAGGAGCTTGCTTCTGCCTGCTGGAGAAATGCCTTCCCAAAAGCAGACCTTTCCCTTCCATATGTCTGCACAGACTCCCCAGCACTGGGTTTGCCAGGTCCCTCTCCAGGGTGCAGAGATCTCTGCATCATCCTTTGTGCTTTTAACCATGACCCACCCTACCCCACAGCAGGGATTACCTGAGATTCCCACTGACCAGGTTGGATGGGGCCCTGGGCAACCTCGTGTAGCTCCAGGCCTGAGGTTGGTGTCCCTGCCTGTGGCAGGGGGTTGGAGCTCTGTGATCCTTGGGGTCCCTTCCAACCCAGACCAGGCTGGGATTCTATGATTCTATGACCACTGATGAGCTAAAAGCTCTTGATAACTGAGTCACTCTAAGAAATTGACCTTCTGACCTTGTTTTAAATGGGTTGAGCCCATGTGTAGCAAACCAGGAGGTATCAGGTAAGGCTGGGACACTCAAACTCTGGGGGAGCCCGAGTTTCTTGGGCCTTTCATTGCTATGCCATCTGTGCCCTAAAACTTGAAGCTGTAGGGCCTGTGATGAGCTTTTAGGCTGAGGAATCCTCTGCAGGAATGGAAGGGAAGAAATGCTTTTGTATTTAACAGTAGGTCATAGCAACCTATTTGCAGAAATCCAACCTATTTGCAGAGAGGAGTCTTAGGTGTTCCCACTGCAATTGCTACAGTCAGAAGGAATTCATTCTTCCCAGTCCTGGGCTGTATCCACCAGGTTGCACATTGATGCCTTCCAGATAGAACCAATGGCAGTTGTCCCACAAGCCCTGTGGTACAGGGGAGTAAATGTTGTGGTTGCTGTTGGGGATCACAGAATCATTAAGGCTGGAAAAGACCTCCAAGGTCATCTAGTCCAACCATCCCTTTACCACCTGTGTTACTCAGTAACCCGTGTCCCTGAGTGCCTCACCCAGCCGTCCCTTGCACACCCGGAGGGATGGTGACTCCACCACCTCCCTGGGCAGCCCGTTCCGATGCCCAACTGCTCTTCCTGAGGAGAAATGTCTCCTCATTTCTAACCTGAACCTCCCCTGGTGCAACTCACAGCCATTCCCTCTGGTCCTGTCTCTGGTTATCTGCAAGAAGAGGCTGAGTCCAGCTCACCACAAGCTCCTTCCAGGGAACTGGAGAGAGCAAGAAGGTCTCCCCTCAGCCTCCTCTTCTCCAGACTGAACAGTCCCAGCTCCCTCAGCTGCTCCTCATCACGCTTGTGTTCCAATCTGAGACCTGCAGTCCCCAGCTCCCAGCATTATTCCTGTGGCCTGTAACTAGAAGCCTTCTGGGATGCTTCCTAACTCCACTCTTCCTGCCTTTGCTGTTGCACTGAAGCTGGAAGGACTCCCAAACATTAATTCTCTTTTCTTTCTTTCCCTAGATGATACAGATGACCCAATGGAAATGAAGGAGAAACGTGACCGCACTGAAGAACACGAATCAAAAGGAAAAGTGGCCAGGATGACAGAGCAAAGTGAGATCCCCTCAGGAATTACCCATCAGGAACCAAGGAATGGCAAAGGGGCAGAGCCAGGGACCAGCTGAACTGGACAAACCAGACTCAGTGCTTTGCCCTGCAGATGGAGCCCCTTGTTTGGCAACTGACCTCCAAGAAAAGCCTCGTTTGTGTCTGTCAGTGCAGTTTGAACAACCTTGTCTGTCTGTCTGTGAGCAGTGTGGGAGCTGCCTGTGGCAGCTCTTAGGTAAAGACAAGTGGTGACTGGTTTAACGGATCACAGGGGTTGGAAGGGACCTCGACAGCTCATGGGGTCCAACCCCCCTGCCAAAGCAGCTCCCCAGCTCATATTGCACAGGTCGGTGTCCAGACGGGGCTGGAATCTCTCCAGAGATGGAGACTCCACACCCCCCTGGGCAGCCTGTCCCAGGGCTCCCTCACCCTCACTGGGGAAAAGTTCTTCCCCATGCTGGGGTGGAACTTCCTGTGCTCCAACTTGCAGCCATTGCCCCTTGTCATGTCCCCACAGACACTGAAAAGGGGCTGGCCATTTCCCCCTGCATCCCATACTTCAGATATTGATAAACATTAATCAGGTCCCCCCTTAGTCTTCTTCTCTCCAGGCTGAACAGCCCCAGCTCACTCAGCCTTTCCTCACAGGGGAGATGCTCCAGGCCCTTCATCATCTCCGTAGCCTCCTCTGGACTCTCTCCAGGAGATCCCTGGCTGTTTTATCCCAGGGAGCCCAGCACTGGACACAACACTCCAGGTGGGGCCTGACCAGGGCAGAGCAGAGGGGGAGGATCCCCTCCTGTGACCTGCTGGCCACGCTCCTCTTGATGTCCCCCAGGATCCCATTGTCTCTCTCAGCCCCCAGGGCACACTGCTGGCTCATGGCCAACCTGTCACCCACCAGGACCCCCAGGTCCTTCTCCACAGAGCTCCTCTCCAGCAGCTCATCCCCCAGCCTGTACTGATTCAAGCAGTTATTCCTCCCCAGGTGCAAGACTCTACACTTGCTTTTGCTGAGCCCCATTAGGTTTCTCCCTGCCCAGCTCTCCAGCCTGTCCAGGTCTCTCTGGATGGCAGCGCAGTGTCCTGTGTGGCAGCCACCCCTCCCAGCTTTGGATCATCAGGTACTTGCTGGGAGGGGTGGCTGACACACAGGATGGTTTCGATAGGACCAGGTTGGATGGGGCCCTGGGCAGCCTTGTGTAGCTCCAGGCCTGGAGGTTGGTGGCCCTGCCTGTGGCAGGGGGTTGGAGCTCTGTGATCCTTGGGGTCCCTTCCAACCCAGACCAGGCTGGGATTCTATGATGATGTTGCTGGGACAACAAATCCTCTTGGCGTTCATGCAGCTGTATAAATCATTTTAGGGGTAATAGTGGCTTTTCCAACACCCCAGAGAAGTGGTAGTTGAATGTGTGCATGTTAAAACCTTGATTTGCTGGTCTTGTAGAGACAGAGCTGGGGGATTTTCAGAGCTGTTTCTCATGTTCAGGGGTTGTGCTGGCAGTCCCTGGTTTGGGGAGGTCCAGCAGAATGCAGCCTGGTGTAAGGCTGGGGGTAGTTTGTATGACTTAAATGGAACTCTTCCTCCCGCATTTCCAGAGTAACATTGCAAAACATCTCACTGGATTAGTGCTGATGTACAACTGCATCGTAACTCTCCTTGGCTGGTTACACAGACTCACAGGCTGGTTGGGCTTGGAAGGGACCTGGAAAGATCATCCAGTCCAACCCCCCTGCCAGAGCAGGGTCACCTCCATTAGGTCACGTGGGTGGGTTTGAATGTCTCCAGAGAAGGAGACTCCACAACCTCTCTGGGCAGCCTGTCCCAGGGCTCTGGTACCCTCACAGTGACAAAGTTCCTCCTGACATTCCCGTGGAGCTTCCTCTGCTCCAGCTGCACCCGCTGCCCCTTGTCCTGTCACTGGGCATTGCTGAGCAGAGCCTGGCTCTGGCCTCCTGGCTCTCACCCTTTACATGTCTATAGACAATGGTGAGGTCACCCCTCAGTCTCCTCCAAGCTAAAGAGCCCCAGCTCCCTCAGCCTCTCCTCATAAGGAAGGTGTTCCACTCCCTTAATCATCTTGGTGGCCCTGTGCTGGACTCAGGCAAGTAGTTCCCTGTCACTCTTGAACTGAGGGGCCCAGAACTGGACACAATATTCACCAGGGCAGAGCAGAGAGGGAGGAGAACCTCTCTCAACCTACTAACCACTTCCCTTCTGATACACCCCAAGATGCCATCAGCCTCCCTGGCCATGAGAGCACAGGGCTGGCTCATGGTCATCCTGGTTTCCAGGTCCCTTTCCCTTGTGCTGCTCTCCAACAGGTCAGTCCTCCCAGTTCTGTGTCATCAGCAAACTTGTCAACAGTGCACTCTGTCCCCTCAGCCAGCTTGCTGATGAATATATTGAATAGTGTTGATCCCAGTACCAACCTCATCTTATTCCTGCCATGTACCACAGGCAAACATTCCCCCTGCCCTGGAAGTGTCTCCTTGTGAAGATTCACAAGGCTGGATGAGTCACTTCTCTTGGTTCTCACGGGGTTTTGGTGGGGTGGGGAGAGGAGCGGGTTTTTACTCACTTTAGGTTCTTGTTGGTTTTAAAAGAAATACAAATTATTTCTGACAAGAAAAATAGAAAATCTCTAGAGCAATGTGTGGTCACAGTCAGCATCCATCTGTCCTCGTTGGAAACCTGGCTGCTGGACAACTCCAGCAGAGTCCAGTGCACCCAAACTCCTTCAGCATGAAAGCATCCAGGGATATAGAGCAGAAGCAGCACAGGAGATGTCTGCACCAGGAAGAGGCCACATGCTGCTCCCAGCAGCATCTTCCAGTGCTGCTGGTGACCTGCAGGACCTGCCAGGGGAGCACACGCTGGCAGCAGGGTGGCACTGACTGTTTCTGCACAAACACTGAAGGACAGAGAGTGGTGAGGGGCTGGAACAGGCTGCCCAGAGAGGGGGCGGGTGCCCCATCCCTGGGGGTGTTCAAGGCCAGGTTGGATGGGGCCCTGGTCCTGTAGCTCCAGGCCTGGAGGTTGGTGGCCCTGCCTGTGGCAGGGGGTTGGAGCTCTGTGATCCTTGGGGTCCCTTCCAACCCAGACCAGTCTGGGATTCTGTGACTGAAGAACATCCCTGCCTTCCTCATCAGGAGCTACCAGCCTTCCCACTGCTCCTGTAGTGAGTAACTCCAGCCTCAACCCAGACATCCTTCCTTCCTGGCATCCAACTCCTCACCCCGAGTGGGCCACCTTCCCCTCTGGTTATTCTCCCTTCGAGGATCCCCCAAAATAAGCCACTCAGAAAGGGGTGCCCCAGCTCTTTGGATGTACATCCCTCCTCAACTGCTTTATCCTCCTCAACTGCTTTCATTGTACTGGCACTGGTGAGGCTGCACCTCGAGTGCTGGGTCCAGTTCTGGGCTCCTCACCATCAGAAGGACATTGAGGTCCTGGAGCGAGTCCAGAGAAGGGCAACCAGGCTGGGGAAGGGGCTGGAGGGCAAATCCTCTGAGGAGCAGCTGAGGGAGCTGGGGGTGTTCAGCCTTGGAGAAGAGGAGGCTGAGGGGAGACCTTCTCACCCCTCCACTGCCCTGCCAGGAGGGTGCAGAGAGTTGGGCGATGGTGTCTTCCGCCAGGGGACAGGAGATGGGACAAGGGGCAATGGGCTCAAGCTGCCCCAGGGCAGGGTCAGAGCAGATGGGAGGGCAAAGTTCTTCCCTGAAAGAGTTGTCAGGGCCTGGCCCAAGCTGCCCAGGGAGGGGCTGAGTCCCCACCCCTGGGTGTGTTTAACAGGCGGGGAGATGAGGTACTGAGGGATATGGTTTAGTTTAGGACGGGATTGGTTGGACTTGATAATCTTCAAGGTTTTTTCCAACCTTGTGATTCTGTGATTCTGTGATCCCAAACAGCCCCCAAATCCCCCATTGCAGCAGCCAGCCAGAAAAGGGAGCAGGAGGCTGAGCTTTCAGAGATTGCTGGAAGTTTGCAATTTTGGGGGATGCAGGGGGGGAACTGCAGGACTGCAGGGTGATGCTGGATCCTACACCCTTCCCCCCAGCTAATGCAGCCCCTTTCTCCCTGACGGTGTGGAGCTGCTGAAGGGGACCTTCAGCAGTGGACCCGGAGGAAGGCTGGTTCCAGCAGCACCGGCAGGAGAAGGAGTCAACCAGAACCACACCATGAGGTTTGGGTAGAAGCTGTTTATTCACTTAACTATGTGTCTGTTTTCATAGCATTAAGTTATTTCTTCTGTCACCTCTGTCCCCTCCCATGCTGTCAGGACCTCTGTGCTCCTGGGTAGCCTGCTTCAATCAAACAGCTCGTGCTGACCTGCAGCTGGGGGGAGAAGATATAAACCCTGCAAGAGAAAATGGGTAACACTGCTGGGCTCAGCATCCCTGCAGGGAGCTAAGGAAGGATGTGAACCCCAAAAGGACAATGGTGACACCACCAGGTGCCCCAAAAAAGGAGACAGCCATGACCAGGGCTGAGGTTAAGAGTCAGCATCTTCCACAGCAGAGCAGCGCTGGTATGTCACACAGGAACCACAGGAACTGCAAAGGAAGAGTCTCCAGGGCCTGGGGAACAACAGGACCCGCTGCTACCAAAGGCTCCCCTGGCCCAGGCTGTGGGGTGCCAGCCCCAATGCTGTGCTGAGCCCGCCTCCCACCTACTCCCTGGCAGCCTGGCAGCTGGTGCTGAGGTGCCAGCATGTGCCCTGTGCCATGCCCGGCTCAGCATCCCACAGCACTGCCAGAAGAGGTCATGGTGGTTCCTGGGTGTTGCAGTTTTGTGGAGCTGGGTGCTGGTAGAGAAGGGAGGGGGGGTGCAGAGGTGGCTCCTGCAAGCAGCAGCCAGCAGCTGTCTGCAGGCCCCGGAGAGTAAACATGGGCCGATTCCAGGCCAGAGTTGCTGCTGACCAAGGCTGAGCCCATCAGCGATGGGTACAGCGCCTCTGGGAGTCACAGTGAGGAGAAAAAAAACCACAAGCAGCTGCATTTTGTCTCCAGAGAAGGGAGTGAGGAGATGTAACAAGCCGTGCAGACACCAAGGCCAGGCCAAAAGGAGAAAGGTGGGGGGAAGAATGAGGCACTCCGGCTGCAGGAGAGAGAGATTGCCCTGCAACCTGTGGACACGACCATGGTGGAGTGGGGGTCCCCTCCCAGCCCATGGACACAGATGGGGAGCAGAGACCATCTGCGGCCTGTGAAGAGATTGATCCATGCCTCAGCATGGTTGCCAAGGGACTTGTGACTCTGGGGGGGACCAGGCCGGAGCAGTCTGGGCCTGAAAGTCAGCACCCCGTGGAAGGAACCATGCTGAGGCCCGTGGAGAGGAGATGACTCCCCGACAGAAAGGATGAAGTTGGTGGCGAAATTATGACTAAAGTAGAGTCTGTGAATATGGGAGGAGTGGGGGGAAGGTGCTTTAAGAACTGGCCTCACTTCTCATTACCTGCCTCTGGTGTCACTGGGAGTGTGTAGTGTCGTGTAATAAATCACTTTTCTTTATTCTGTGTTGAGTCTGTTTTGCCCACGACCTTAATTGCAGAGTTGATCCCTCTCTGTCCTTATCTCAAATCCTAAGCCTCCCAATAGCTATTTTCTCCCCTTTTGGGCTGAAAAGGGGAGTGACAGAGCAGCTTTGGGGGCATTTGACCTCCAGCCAGGGCCAAACCACCTCAAGGAGAAACAGGTTTTTCCAATCCATCTGACGAGGTCTCCCCTCAGCCTCCTCTCCTCCAGGCTGAACAAACCAAGGGCCTTCAGCCTCTCCTCATGAGCCTTCCCCTCCAGACCCTTCCCCATCCTCGCTGCCCTCCTCTGGACGCTCACCAATAGTTTTGTGTCCTTCTTGTCCTGTGGCACCCAAAAGTGCCCCCAGGACTCAAGGTGAGGCTGCACCAGCAGAGTGCAGAGTGGCACCATCCCCTCCCTGGAGCAGCTGGCAGGGCCCTGCTTGATGCACCCCAGGATAGGGCTGGCCCTCCTGGCTGGCCGGGCACGCTGCTGGCTGTTGCGGCCAACCGAGACCCCCAAAGCCCTCTCAGCATGGCTGGCCACCAGCATCTCACCCCCCAAGTCTGGGTGTGTGTTAGCTGGTTGTGTAACCATTGATGGGTAACAGATGATGTCACTGCCAGGTGATTGTGACCCAGCTGTGAGCGTGAGATGCTGGTGGCCAGCCATGCTGAGAGGGCTTTGGACTCAGTGTGCAGCCTTGCACTGTGCGGTGAGGTCCTCATCCTCGTCGCAGCTGTGCACGGCTGTTTTCTCCTGAGGTACCTTGTGTGCCACAGGGAGCTAGTGATGGCTTTCTCCAGGCCCTGGACATACTCAGAGCTGGAGAAAACACGGTTCCTTCCCAGAATCCTTGCTAGCGCTGTCACCGAGTGTGATTATTCCATCAAGAATGTCACTGGAGTGCTGCTCATTGCAGATATTTCAGGTGGGGTGATCAGAGAGGAGCAACCGTGGGTGAACGTAAGCAGTTCTGGGACACAGCAGGCCCTTTGGAGCCCTGCCCTTGCCCCTCAGACATGAGTGGCCATCTCGTCATTGCTGAGGTCTTCTGCTGGGATGCCCAAAGAGAGCGGGATGCGTGATCGTGGGCACTCGACCACTGCTGCCCCCAGCACTGAGCCAGAGGACAGGACAGTGTGGCCCACGGGCTGTTGGGCCGGCCAGCGTGGATGATGAAAGGCCTGGAGCATCTCTCCTGTGAGGAAAGGCTGAAAGAACTGGGGCTGTTCAGCCTTGAGAAAAGAAGGCTAAGAGGAGATCTGATCAATGGTTATCAATATCTGAAGGGTGGGACACAGGGGGAAATGGCCAGCCTCTTCTCAGTGCCTGTGGGGACAGGACGAGGGGCGATGGCCTCAAGCGGGAGCACAGGACATTGTGCGCCAATATGTGGAAGAACTTCTTCCCAGTGAGGGTGAGGGAGCCCTGGGCCAGGCTGCCCAGGGGGGTGTGGAGTCTCCATCTCTGGAGAGATTCCAGCCCCGTCTGGACGCCGACCTGTGTGACCTGTCCTGGGGACCCTGCTTTGGCAGGGGGGTTGGACCCGTTGAGCTCCGGGGTCCCTTCCAACCCCTGTGATTCTGTGAGTCTGTGTGATTCTGTCCTGTGGAGCACCTGGGCATTTCCTGATTTCTGGGTATCCCTGTTACAGGTTTCACAGCTTTGGGAGAGAAATTGCACTGGAGCAGCGACGCAGCCAGAGCCAGCGATGTGCTGGCGCAAATCCTCAATGGCTACCTGCGTGAAGTTTTGGAGGGTAAGGGCCATGTTGCAGGACTGACTGGCATGGGGCCATGAGGCTGCTTATGGAGGGGGGAGGCCGACATGGTGGGCAGCCTGCTCTTGCCTCCTTGGGAGGGCTGGGGCTTTCTGTGGCACAGAGGAACAGGGAGAGCAGCCAGGGTCTCCTGGCAAGTCAGGAGCAGCACAGGTCCCGTCTGCTCCGCGCTGTGGCTGAGGAGACAGACGCTTTCTGGGCCTCTGGCGTGGACACGCGCCTCGGTGGGGTGTTGGGCTCAGAGCAGGCCGGGGGCACGGCGACCTGAGGATGCTCCGTGTGTACATCTGTGTGTGTGTCTGCAAGACCCTCGCAAGCCCCTTTTCACAGGGGACATCTTGACCCTCCTGAGCTGGCACATTGTGGCCACCCCTTTGGCAGCACTTGCAGAGCAAAGCAAGAGAGTCCCCCAAGATGATGAGGGTCTGGAGCATCTCACCTATGAGGAAGGGCTGAGAGGGCTTGGACTCCTTAGCCTAGAGAAGAGAAGAGTAAAGGCTCAGGGGGAGCTTAGTAATGTGTCTAAAACCTGAAGGGACAGTGCGGAGAGAGCCAGGTCCTTGCCAGCGGTGTCCAGGACTAGAGACCACGGCACAGGGGCGCACTGAAACATGGGTTCCCTCTGTATGGGAGGGTGACGGGGCGCTGGCACAGGTTGCTCCCTCCTTAGAGCCACTTAGAAAGGACTTCTCCACCATTGTGGGATGCTGGTTCTGTGCAGCCCCTCTTGAGCAGCAGGCTTGGACAGGATGGAGCCTAGAGGCTCATTCCAGCCTCCCCCTTTCCCAGGTTTGGTGGTATCTCGAGGCCCTGCCTCCCTGCCTGCTGTGCAGGTAACCAGGGCTGTGGCCACCATGAGCCTGGCAGACCAGCCAGAGCAGTGCTTTCCTGAGCTGTGCCCCATGGAGCAGCCTCTCCAGGCAGAGGGGCTGGCTCTGTGCCTCCTGGAAGAAGGAGTCCACATGAGTCCTCCTTTTCTTTCCCTCTCTCTGCAGAGATACTGTGTTTTGGAGGAGACATCTTGAAGTTTGCTGGTATGTACTTAGGACGACGCTGCCCATGGGTACCGATGGGCAGCCTTTAGCTGCTGTGCTGGCCGTTGGCTCAGCTCTCTGTGCAGCACCTTGAGCCAGCTTTCCGGCCACACACACACCCCCTCACAGTGCCTTTTCTGCGGGCTTCTCTTTCGGCCCCGGGCCAGCCCGCGGTTTGGCTTTGGCAGGGGCTGTGGCTGCCCTCACTCTGCCCCAGCTTGGAGGGCCCCGGGCTGGGGGTGGGTGAAAGGAAGCACGGGGAGGAGGAGACGCCCTAGAAAGCGCAGCCCAAGGCGTGTGTCGGGGTGGTGCTGAGGGGCAGAGAGGCCCTGGGGATGGTGGAGCTGGGGCTGCCAGGCTGCGAGGGAAGGAGCAGTCCCCGGTGTGCTGCGGCTGCAGGGGAGAGCTCAGGGCAGAGGGTGCCACCGCTGCCTGCTGGCTGCTGCTGGGGCTGGCCGGGGAGAGGAGAGCTGTCCCGCTGCCCAGGGTGTGGTGCTCCCTCCAGGACCTCCCGAAAGCTCATCTTCCTCAGCAGGGCGGCTGCTGGCCCTGCTGCTGAGCACAGGGCGAGGACAGTCAGGTCTGTGCAGAGCCTTCACCGTCCCTCACTCTCCCCAGGGGATGCCGTGCTGGTGCTGTGGAGAACACGCCGCCAGGAGATGGCTCAGACCCTCAGACTGGTGCTGCAGTGTAGCCAGGAGATCCAGGCCAAGCATGGCAGTTACGACACGCACGTGGGTCAGAAGATGCGACTGAAGATCGGTACGGGCGCTGTGCCAGGCGCACGTCTCCCGCGGCACAGGGAACGAGGGGATCCCTTCCAGAGCTGGTGCCAAGGGAAAGCCTCTCCCCTGGGCGTTCCAGGGGCCAGCTGTAATGGGAGCGGGGCTGGGAGACTGGGACTGCTGGCTTTGCCTGCCTGTGCAGATGCAGAGGAAGCATCAAGGCAGAGCGGGGGTCCCATCAAGGATTCGGGAGGCTCTTTGAAGGGTCTGCTTTAGCACAGATGTCTGCGGGAGGTAGCAGTGCTCTCATTTTGTCAGCTGGGGGCAGCTGGGCATCCTTTCCCCCGCTTTATTCTCCCGTGCATTTCCTCAGGAGCCAAGGGAAGTGCTTTGCTTAAGGCTGGGAAGACGGGCTTTAGCAGGCTCCTGTGTTTCCTCCCGCAGGCAGCTCCAACCTGCCTGCGTGTAACCGGAGCGGGCAGAGAGCCAGCTCCCTGCTTTGCTGGGCTTCTGGAGCAGGCAGCTGGCTAAGATGCCCGGCACTCCCCACCCGTGGTCAGTGTTGTCTTTGCCTATTTGTAGACCCGCTGTGTTTCAGGGAGCTGTGTCAGTATCCCCCCGAGTAGGAGCCGAGGATGCCCCCCTCCCCACTCATAATGCCTGTCTCCCTGCTGGGCTTCAGATGAGCTTCTGAAGAGCTGAGATGCTGGAGGCTGTAGAGCTCTCAATGTTCTGCTTCTCCCTCCCTCCCTTTCTCATCTGTCTCTGTCTCCCCAGGGATCTCTGCAGGGATGATTACCCTCATGCATTTTGGTGTCAGTGGTCAGAGGTACTTCTGTCTCCTTGGCAAGACCCTGGATGAAGCTCGTGAGGCCGAAAGCCTTGCGAATGCAGGTGAAATTGTCCTCTCGGCCACCGCCTGGGAGCTCTGTGAGCAGCACCTTTACAGGACCCAGCGTCTTGCAGGCAAAAGAGCTCTGAAGGTAGGTGTGCGGGGTGGCCTGTAGAGCTATTCTGAAGACACAGACCCAAGGCATGAAGGAGGGAGGTGTCAGAAGGCTGAGGAGTTGAGTGTACAGAGAGCTATGAAAGCGGGCAGGCAGCTGAAGCCCGTGTCCATCCTCCTCGGGGCTAATGGTGGGCTGGGCTGGGCTTGCTTGGTTTGAGGGCCAGGGAGGCCAAGGAAGGGTTTTGTGGCCCACTGGCAATGTCCTCTGTGGGTCAGGGAGCTGTTGTTGACAGCTGGGGCATGCTTGGATGATTCCTGCCCAGCTGCAGTGCTTGGAAGCACTGCTGTCCCATCCAGCTAGGTGGGCTTGTCCTGGCCTTTTCCGGGCAGTGAGGCTGGAGGGCAGGTGCCGTCCCCTGGGACTCTGCGGAGGCCAGCGGCAGCGCTTCCCTTCTGTGTGTCTTCAGGTGACAGGCGTTCATCAGATGACTAAGTCAGAATGCCAAGAAATTTCAGGCAAGCTCGTAACACCCCCAGCGATCAGGAGCTTGGAAGAGGAAGGTGAGTGCCAACTTCCCGCTCTTTATGATTGCCTGGACAGGGGGACCCGGCTGCTTCAGGGCCCAGAGAGGAACCCCCTCTGCCCTCTCCCCCTTTTCAGTCATCCCTCATGCTTTTGGCCCTTCTGTGCATCAGCAGTTGGGGCAGTCGCTGCTGCTCCCCGCTCCTTTTGAGGGGACAGCTCTGCCCTGGGCATCTGGAGGTGGGAACACGAGCTAAGGCAGAGGACTCTTTCGCCTGCGTTTCCAGTGGTAGCCCCTGCTTTCCAGCAGCTCGCAGTCCCACCCTCCCAGCAACCGCCTGCATTTTCCCTCCTCAGGTGGCATGAAGCCTGCTTTCATCATCACTGCTTATGAAGGGGAAGTAGGGATTTTTCAGTACATCCGGACAACTGTTCTCGAGAAGGTACGGCCAGGCGTAGGACGTGCTATTGCGCAGACGCCTGCTGTCCCTTGGGATCTGGGGTGGGCAGTCAGCCCCCAGGAGAGCAGGCTCATGAAGTCGTTGTGCTCTTGTCTTCCAGCTTGCTGAGAGAGTGCCGCCGGACCTCTACTCTGAGCTACGGCCAGTCACCATCCTCTTCATCCATCTGCACACTGCTGAAAATAAGGAGATGCAGAATTACCTGCAGCAGGCCGGCACGCTGTTGCTAGAAATCCTCTCTCCTTTCAAAGGCACAATCAACAAAGTATCCCTGTTTGACAAAGTGAGTGTGGGGCGGGAATTGCCTCCCCCCAGCCTGAGAGTGGGCAGCGAGCAAGAGGTAGAGACTCCCAGCTCTTAGGCAGCGTAGCAAGACCGCATGTGTCCTTGGCAGGGCTGCACGTTCCTCTGCGTGTTTGGATTCAGTGGACAAAAGCTGCCCTGTGAGAGCATTCACGCCTTGGAGAGTGCTCTTAAGTTTCAAAACGTGTGCTCCACCATGCTCAGCAAAGTAAGGTGAGTGTGTGAGAGGCTCCTGGCGTGCTCTCCTTGCCCCCGTCAGGAAGGGAGCAGTGCCCCGAGAGGTGGCAGGCGACCCCTGGGCTCAAGCCACAGCAGCCAGGCAGAGACCCTCCAAGGCCACCCTGCCAGCCAGCGCGCTGGAAGGAGCCCTTGCAAGGGCGAGAGGCTCCTCGGTGCCAGAGGCCGGCCCTTCTGGGCGACTGGCGCACCGCACGGGGATGGGGCGCAGCCACCTGTACTCAAGTTGCTGTCACCGCAGCTGGTGACATCATGGGCTCCCTCTTGGCTCACGAGAGGGCTCTGGCCTTCTGCGGGACTCAGCTCAGGGAAGGTGGCTGCAGGGGAAGTGGCCGGGACTTGCTGCACGCGCTCTGGCCCTGGCCCTTGTCCCGTGCCAGGCGGGTATGTCACACCCCTGAGCTCTCCACGTCCCCGAGACCTGCGCTGGCAGAGCGGGATGGCAGGTGGTGCAGGCCTGGGCCCACGGGTGGTGCAGGAAGGGTTGAAGCCGGCGGGCAGGACAGCACCTGGGGGGCTGCTGTGGCCACACTGTTTCCCGGTGTGTTTGCAGGGCGGTGTCTGCCGCAGTGAGCAGCGGGGTGGCGTTCTGCGGAGTCACGGGCCACCCGGAGAGGCACGAATACACAGGTGCGAGGCGTGTGTCTGAGGAGGGGGAGGCTGGTGCGCGCCTGCTCGGGCTGGCAGAGGCTTGCCCAGCAGCCGGTCGGGAACAGCCCGGGTGGCCTCGGTGGTGGCCCAGGGCGGGAGCGTGGGCTCTGCTGCCTGTTGTTCCCCTGGGTTCTGCTGACCCCAATGAGGGGTTGGCCTGTGCCGTAGGGGAGGTGGCCACTCACCTGGAAGGCCACTGTGGGGCTGGTGGCACAGGCACATCAACACATGCGCTTCCTCTCTCTCTCCCTTTGTGTCTCTGTCTGTTTGGCAGTCATTGGCCAGAAGGTGAATCTGGCAGCCCGGATGATGATGCACTACCCTGGGGTGGTGTCCTGTGATGCAGTGACCTACACTGCCTCTCAGCTGCCCCGCTGCTACTTCAAGATGCTGCCCTTAAAACAGATGAAAGGCATTACCTATCCTGAAACTATCTTTCAATACGTGGGGATCACCGAGACGAGGTGAGTGTCCTCTGAGAGGGCTGGATGAGGTGCAGCCTTGGCCAGCAAAGAGGAGTCCTGCAGGGAGCGAGCAAGCTAGTCTCCCTTCTTTCCCACGTCTCCAGTTTCTCTGGGTTGTTCTCTGGACTCTTGACATGTTCTCCTGTCCCATGGTGGTTGCTGGCCACCTTTATGCTTGAAGCTGTCCTAACGTGTCAGCTTGAACTTGGGCTGGAGGAGCATGCAGGGCATAACAGACTGCTCGAAAGAAAAGCAGGCGCCCGAGGAGCACATCCTGTCCTTCCACGCCAGGCTGCTTGGCTCTGTCCCCAGCCTCTCACCAGCTAATTGACTTGTGTTTTCTTTTCCCCTGCTTCTAGCATATTTGCCTCGGGCCATTTCAAGGAGAGGTCCACTTATGCCTGCTTGCTGGGTAGGTGGAGAATCCCTTGCCCTTCTGAATGCCAGTTTCTTCCCCTCGGTAACTTGTTGTGTCACAGGGAGAAGGGAGAAGCTTTTTCCAGGGGCGGTGGGGCCCGAAGGAAGTGATGCGCCTCTTGGTCCCTACTTGGTTGACCTCTTTGGGGCGGAAAGCGGAGTGAGGCACCTGGTGCTCTCTGTCATGCTCCAGACCTGGAACCAAGGTCCCTTCCAACTCTGGAGCTGCTCCAGCTCTGGAGGCTATTCTGATTCCTGTCTGTGGGATCAGGAAAGAGATGAGCTTCTGCCAGACTGGTTGGTGAGAGCTTTGGTGGGGGGTTCTCCTCCTTGTACCCCTTAGAGTTCCTTTCCTGGCAGCATCTGGGCGTAGACGTGGAAATGTCAGGACACACGGGGTGCCTGCAGTCACTGGGTGTCTCGCCGGATGGTTTGGGCCTTGTTAGGGGTCAAGCCCGGTAGGCAGCTCAGCCCCACAGAGCCGCTTGCTCCCCACAGGGCTTAACGGGCAGAGCAAAAGCTGCGCGCGTGCGCAAGGCCAGCTCAGGCGTTCCGTCCCCGCTTCCCGGCGGCAGGCAGGTGCCTGGCCGCTTCCAGGAAAGCAGGGCTTCGGCACACAGAAGGGTGTCTCGGGAAGAGCGACGCCATACCTGCAAATGTGCCCCCTTCCTCCTTCCAAGCACGGAGCTGAGTGATCCAGAACAGGCCTCTGGGCAGCTGGAGCCGGCTGTGGCGGCTGTGCCCCCTCCCAGCTTCTCTCAGGGAGAAGGACGAAGCGCCCTTGTGTGGAGCTGCGCTGGAGCCTGCCAGCAAAAGGGCAAATGCTCGTTGCTTTTCAGCGTGCCCCAGCAGCTGGTTTTCTTGCTTTGTCTTCACAGGGCGGGAGAAGGAGATTGACCTCTTTGACAGCTGCTTGAAGAAAGCCTCTGAGCACTTAGGACAGAGCCACATCCTGGCATTTGAAGGCTCGATTGGCTCTGGAAAGAGCCACTTACTTACTGAACTGGCCTACTTAGGCCAGGCTGCTGGGCACAGGTACAGGCTTTGGACCTGTAGCTTTGTGATGCTGCCCCTGCCCAGGTGGCTTCTTGAGCCGTGGGCTTTGCTCCTCCACCGCTGGGCCAGGAACGGGCAGACGGCAAGGGCCCCGGCACAGCGCTTTTCATCTGACGTCAGACCCAACAAAGAGCAGAGTGGCCTGCTTTAGAAGCCCTGCTTGCCACCTGCCAGCTTCCCAGAAGCAGCACTGGGACAGAAAAGCCTGCCTGTGGTCTGGGAGGCAGGCTGCTGAGGTCTGGAGCCCAAAGGCGAGCTCACTGCTTGCTCCAGTCTTGTCCCTTAGCCCCGGGAGTTCCTCTGTAGGGGACACGTATCAGGAGCTGGGCTGGTGCTGCAGAGACACAGGGCCTGGACCCGGCTCTCCCAGAGGCTTGGCAGCATCTGCCTCTCTGTGCCCCTTCCCACGGGAGGAGTGAAAAGCTTGGCCTTCTCTGGGAAGCACTTTGAGATGCGTGGCTGAGGAGCACCCCCCACGGGCATCTCCACCCCTTTTGCCTCAGAAGGCTGCTTGGGCTGTTGGCCATCTCAGTCCCTTTTGTTTTCCTGTGGCAGGGTGGTTACCGTGCAACTGCTGGAGGTCAACTTGAGGAAAAACTACTCTGCTCTCCGTGTGATAATGGCCAGGGCTCTGGACCTCCACCCAGATGAATCACACGGTGCCAGGGAGGACAAGCTGAAGGCAGATCTCCAAGGGACAATCAAAGAGAGCAGCTATTGCCTCCTCAATGACATTTTCCTTGTCAAGGTGAGAGCGAGGGGCCTCTCTGGCCCTGGAGAAGGCCACCTTGTGACCTTTGCTAGGTGTGATGTTCCCCCTTCCTGGGCTCCCTGTCTCTGGTGAGTTCACGCCCCACGCCGCATCCAGCAAAGCCTGGTGCCTTGTTCTGCACCCTGCATGTGGCACTGGAGAGAGAGAGGCTGGTGCTCACCTCGCGCTGAGGTCACCACTGTGCCGAGTGGTCTGCTCCAGCCAGCTCAAGGCTCCCGCAGCCAGAGAACCAGCTCTCCAGCCCACCCCCAAGCCCCAGCTCTGCCAGAGACCCTCAGCAGAGAGCCTCCACTTTAGGCTCCGGGTGAAATCCCTGCTGTGGCTCCCTGCCCCTGTGCTGGGGAGAGGAAGGTGCTGAGGCCAGCGGAGGCACTTGTACTTAGTGGGTAGGGGAGCTGTCCCCCCGGAGCGATGTTTCTCCCTGACTCTGCTCTTCTGGACAGTTTCCTGTTTCGGACGAGGTTCATCAGATGTCCACAACTTCAAAAGAAAGGGAATTATGCTGCATTTTGGCAAAACTGCTGCAGAAGGTGAGCCAGCCTTCCGTCCTCCTCTCCATTGTCTGTCTCCCTGACACTGTCTCCCCCCGCCCCGCCTCCTGTCTCCCCCCTGCCCCTCTGTGTCCCTCTCTCTCTGTCCCCCCCTGCGCTCTCTCCCCGGCCTGGGTCAGAGAAGGAAAGCTGCTGTGCTGGCTGAGGGCTCTGCACCACAGCCGTGTGCCTGCAGAGGAGGAGGGTTGTGCGCCTTGGGCATGGCCCTTCAAGGCCTGAGAAACGCCGCCAGTCCTCTGCCTCCTCCCAGCAGCCCCGCAAACACAACCAAGATGGTTCCTCCCATCGAGGCTGCCCTGTAGAAGGAATAATGTCTTCTGTCTTCCCTTGTCCGAGCATCTTCCTCCTGAGGGCCTGTGATGTTGGCTGTGATCCTAAAGACTCAGAGTAACTAAGAGCATGGGGTGGTTCTGAGCAGGGAGGTGTCAGGGACACACTGCAGAGCATCCTCCTGAGAGACAGGGGCTAAACCTCCTCACCTCTGTCCCGGGAAGATGCTTGAGGATGCCCTGCTGCATTCCCCTCAGCACAACCTGCTTTTTTCAGGCCCTGGGAGAATTTGGCATACTTTTCATCGATAATGCTCATTTCATCGACCTTGCCTCCTGGAATATCATTCCCACCATGCTCCAAAAGGCCTCTGTCTTCACGGTCGTGAGCTTAGCTCCGGGCTACATGAGAACAAAGACCTTCCGCAAAGATGCAGAAGCAGCTGACACAACGTCCCAGATCATCACCTATCTTCATCTGGATGATCTGAAACCTTTGGCTGTGGTGCAGAAGGCCTGCCAGTTCCTCACTGTGGACCGCATCTCCAGGGATTTAGCGAGGCAAGTTAGGGGCAGGGGAGCTCTTCTGAGGGAAGGGGGGCCCCCAAAAGCGCAAGCCAGTGGGAGGCCGGTCCTTTTCAAAAGGGAAGTGTCTCTGTGCCCAACACGCTGGCTGCCCTGTCATGCCCGTTTGACTCGCCACCACCTGAACTGCATTTCACCTTCCTTTTCCTGCGCTGGGTCTGCTCCTGTCTAGGTTCCTGATCCAAACTTGCTCGGGGAACCTGTATTACTGCGAGGAGCTGCTCTGTTACCTTCAGTGCCAGGACATGCTCTGGATTTCCCCTGGGAGCTGGGCTGAAAAGGAAGAGGACAACTGGGACAGCCTGGTCGGTAAGCACCTTGGCTGCTGGCTGGCGAGGAGGCTGTGGCGCGTTCCACACAGAACAGTCCTCCCCATCATTCCCCCATGGCTCTGGGCAGCATCTGACCTTGCAGCCATACAGAACTTGGGCTGGCAGAGGTGTGGCCTCCTGCGTGCTTTGCTGTTGGGACAAGCAAAGCAAGGGCCAGAGACTTGCAGTGACTTGGATGGGGCCTAATTTCCCAGGCTGGGGCTTGGGCTGGTGGGAGCTAAAACACAGGGGAAATCTTTGCAGAGCACATGTGTTTCGGCATTCTAACGGGCAAGCCATTTACCCCGGCCGAGCGCCAGCTCACTTGAGAACAAGTCCTGGGTAGAGGTGAGGGACTGGCCCACCACACTCGAATCCAAACCCCAAAATCCCCCCAGGGTGCTGGTAACGGGAAAAGATGGTGGTTAACGCCACAGAGAAGGCGTCCAGCCAGCCTGCCACAGCCCTGGGAACAGCTGGGGCTGATGCTACGTTGTGCATTGTTCTCAGTGGCCGCTTCCTGGGCTGTGGAGGCAGTGCTGTTGAAGCAGCAATGCGGCTGCTTTCTGTCCCGCGGCGTTCAGCCTCCCCCAGGGAAGTCTGGGAGCTTGCACTGAGGGACTGTTGGGGAAGGCTGATCTGAAGGCAGAGCGTCTTTGGGGGGACTCTGCAAAGAAAGGCTTTGCTCCATTTCATGACCACAGAGTCAGCACGGGCAGGTCAGGGCGCCCGCACTGCACCATGTAAGGTGGGACCTGTCCCATCTCAGGTGAAGGCTGAAACTTTGTCAGGGGGTAGGCACTGTGCAAATTGCCTGATGGGTGCTGTCTCGCTCTGCCCAGCTTCTGCAGTGAGGACCTCAGCCCTTGCAGCGACCTCGAGCTGCCGCGCGGAGACTGGTGGCAGGGTCTGCACGGTCAAGCCGCACGTGAACCTGGAGAACCCCATGCTGCCCACCTCCCTGAAAGGTGAGGGGCCGAGCGCCGCTCTGCCGCTTGCGGCTGTGCTGGGGCTCCTCCCGGGCATCGGCTGGAGGGAGGCTGGGCATCTGTGTGCTGCCGCAGCACGCTCTCAGCTGGGGAGCTCAGCTCACAAGGTGGCTCCCAGGCTCCAGCCAGAATGTTGGGGGCCTGGGGTTGCTGACAGCAGGGTTCCCCTCCTGGGTGTGGACCAGCTGGGAGCCTGCCGGCTGCTTCCCAGCAGCAGGTGGGAGAGAGAAGGGTGTTGGCACAACACTATGATAGCTCCCTCTTGCCCTGGGCTGGGATTGCGCCTGGGTGCAGTCCTGAGGAGAGAAAGGCAAAGCCTACCGTGGCGTGTGCTGGAACGTCCCAGCCTCTCCAGCTTCAGCGCGGGAAACAGGCAGGAGGGAGACGGGTCGCTTCTTTTTTGACAGAGATTGCGCTGGCTCAGCTGGACCAGCGGAGGCCGCTGGAGCAGGTGATTTTGAGGTTCGCAGCTGTCATCGGGCAGGTGTTTACCACCCAGCTGCTGTATCACATCCTTCCCCGTGGCATCAGGAAAGAGATGAGCAGCATTTTGGACATGCTGACAAACGACAAGATCCTTATGTGGCTGGAGCGCAGGGAGGCGCCCCACGATGTGCAAGATGCCACCACAGGGCCAGCCAACTTTCTGCAGGCAGAGCGCGGTAGGTGCTACCAGTGAGGTGGACAAGGGAGCTGCCAGCCCTATCCCGGCGGGGCTCCCCAGGGCACGGCACGCTTTCCCCAAGGATTGGTGGTGGGAGCTCAGGCGGGCACGGCTCTTTGGGGTGGGTTGTGCAAAGACCTGAGGAGTCAATCCGAAAGCACGCAGGCTTTGTGCTGGAGGGAAGTTCCTGCCAGGTGTCCCAAGTGCCTCTGCTCCCCTGCCTCCCAGCGCTGCTCATAGCGCAGACGTGGGAGGGCATGTGGAATCCCTGCCAGCAGCATCCAGACCCTTTTGCCCCTGCTGCAAGGCTCGGGGTGCCACAGCGCTGGGTTACCGCCAAGGGTACGCACCAAGGCATGACTCTGCTGCGCAGGCTGGGGCAGCCCTGAGCCTGGGCCCCAGCTCTGGCTGACACAAAGGCCCTTTGCCTTGCAGGCATGGAGAGATCCCCTTGGTCGACCTCGAAGAAGCGGACTGGCGCTCTGGCCTTCTGTGTCCCGCTGCTGCGGGAGACTGCCTACAGCCTGTGGCCTGAGAGACAGCGGGTGGCTTTGCACCGCCAGTGCGCTGCCTTCCTGGAGCAGCACGCGCACCGATGCAAGAGCTGCGGCCAAGGGGACTTTATTGCCTTCCACCGCTTTGCCGTCCGCAGCAGCCAGGATGCAAGGAGCTGTCAGGACCTTGCTGACCAGGGCGACTCGTGCAGCTTGGCAGCCTTGGTGGTGGCAGGAGAACGGCTGAAGAGGGATAGGACCCGCGCCACGAAGGGTATGCTGTGCACCGTGCGCCGCAGCGCGGACCCTCCAGGAGGAAAGGGGGGGTGTGCTGGGCACTGGGTGGGAGTAGATCTCCTAGGATCTAGTGGAGCCGCCCTGTGGAATGCGAGCGCTCAGCGGGCCACTTTTGGGAAGCAAAACTGGTGCTGCTGGGTGAACCAGCTGAGCCCAGGATGTGAAGACCAGCACTGCAGGCTTTGCTGAGTGTGCTGGGACCCCTGCAAGGATGCTTGCAGCTCTCAGGCCGGGCTGTGCAAGGAGGTGTCTAAGCCCTGCTTTCCTTTCCAGATGCTATAGGCGTCCTGCCACAGCAGCAGGCTTTCAAGGAGGAGGTGTCTGGGTGAGCAGACAAGGTTTTGATTATTTTTGAAGGGACGTTCTGTGGGGTGGGAGCTGGGAGAACATGGCCACGGAGGTGAGAGAGTGCTTGAGGAAGCCGGCGGCTCACTGCTCTGGAGCAGCCCTTGCTTTCCAGTTCCTGCAGAGCAGCACTGCCAGATGTGCAGGGGAAAAGCTGCCGCAGGGACTCGGGTGCTTTGCCTGTGAGAGGCGGCAGAAGGCCCGGCTTGTCTTTCTCCCCCTACCTGCAAAGCCCCCGAAGGAGTTGTGGCTGCCTGTGGCCTCGTGCTCTCCTTTGAACAAGGGGCTTTTGAGGCCCTCTCTGTGGGGAGAAAGACCGGTCGAGGTGACGCCCATGTGTTCTTTGCTCTCTTCCTCCCCTGCGAACTGGGCTCTGCGTAGTGCGGCTGGGCAGCTTCCGGCAAAGAGCGAAGAGACGGCTGAGCACAGCAGCACATGCGAATGCGAAGCAATCGTGGAATCGGTGCTTGTGCCTTTGATTCACCACTACCTGGAAACGGGCAATGCTGCCAGGGCCTATTACTACCTTCTGGAGTGTGTGGCTGCCTACCTGGATGTCTCCAACAACTACATGGTGAGTCGCCCTGCTTGCCGGCATCCACTGCGCACGCGGTCCTCTCGGCGTCCTGGCTCTGGGCAGGACCACTTCCCCGTTGCAGGAAGACGTGCCTCGTTGGGGCGCTGGCAGGGAAATGCTGGGCTCAGACCCTGACTCTTCCCTCTGGTTGGCCTCTTCTGCTGTGGCAAGAGGCACAGGGCACCGTGCCCTTAGTGCGAGGGGATTAGCAGCGACTGAAGGGTTGCTGGTGCTTGTCCTGTGAGCCAGTGGGACTGTGGGTGGGCATCGCTCAGGGAGAAACTTAGGCCCTCTTAAGACAGATGCCAGAGGCAACGCGGGGGGAAAAGGCTGGCCATAGGCTCTGCACCCACTCTCACCCGCTCTCTCTCTGCTTGCACAAAGGCTCTCATGAAAGTGAGCGAGGCGGAGCTCCTGAGGAACTCGGTAAAACATCAAGAAGAGGCGATAGCCCGCTTTGAAAAGGCCACCTTCTTCAGCCTCAAAGGGGAGGTAAAGAGACGGGGCAGTCTGGAGGGATCTCCTGGGGGACGGAGCTGGATGCCTTGCCCAGCTGCAGGCGATAGCCCTGGCTTGTCCAGCAGGTGCCTGCAGCCTCTTGGGCAACTAGTCCATGCTGGGACATTTCCCTTTTCCTCTGCAGCTCTGCTGTCGTATGGGACACAGGGAGCAGGCAAAGGAAATGATCAGGAAGAGTTTGAGCCTGCTTGGAAGAAGGTTCCCCAGCACCTCCATTGGAGCCTTGTTCATGTGGCCGGTTGTGGAGTTGCACCGGATCTCCACTGCCAGAGGAGCATCCTCCCTTCCGCAGGAGGTCCGGTAAGAAGCAGACCTGAGAAGCCAGGGGAGGAAGCACCGTTTCCTAACTGGGCCCAGGCGTCTGAGCCCAGAGCTGCCTAGACTTGAGGCCACACCTAACCGGGTGCATAGGCCTCAGCAGGACCGGGGCATTAAGGAGCAATGTGTGGGTATGAGAAGGAACGGCCGAGCCCCACACTCCCTCCTCCCCCACGCAGTCAGGGAACAAAGCACGCCTTTGGGTGAAAGGCAGCTTAGGCTGGCAAGCGTGAGCTGGCCCGTGAGGCTGCGGCAGGGGGTCGGTGGTGGCTGGGAACGGAGAGTTGAACACAGGGAGTAGAGGCTGAGGAGGGGAAGGAGCTCTGGCGGCAGGACCAGGCCGTGGGCAAGGAGCAGGAGGCGAGATGTGGGAATGAGGAAGCTCAGAGGGTGATGCCCCTTCTCCTGCCGCTTCCCGCCTTTGCTTGTCCCCCCACCAAGGCTCTAGTGCCAACACGTTTCTCTTGTGTGGCAGGAGGAAGAAGCTAGCCTGGCGTCTGCGGCAGAGCAGCTGCCTTTCCTTGCTGGACTACCTCTTCAGCCATGAGGGCACTTCAAGAGGACGGAGGCTCTCCCAGCTGGCAGGGCGCATGAAGGCCAACACGGACAGGGCAGCAGAGCGCTATCGGCAGTAGACTCCCGCCACCCACAGACTGCAAACTGAAGGGTGGCGATGAAGTTACCTCATTAAACATCTGCTTTGTTATGACCTTTGTTGTCCAGCCTGCCTTTCTGAGGCACACAGAGAAACTCTGTCTTAGTGTTTGTGTTGAGGCCTGTTCTCAGTCCGTCAGTGACGGCTGCAGCTCTCTCGCAGGGCTTAGTGCAGACTACGATTGAAGGCGCTTCTGATCTGAGGTCCCAGTAACAGCAGACACCCTGTAAAAGTACCTAGGGAATTATCAGGAAAGAGATGGTGGTGTCCTGGACAAGAAAAGCCCTGAGCCCCAAGGTCAGAAGGGCTGCTTTCAGGCTACGTGGGGAGGTTTCAGGCCAGGTATGTCTTTCAGTCCTGGCTCTTTTTGTTTGGGAGCTACTGCTGGAGTTTTGGCATGTTTGAATGCAAAGACAGGTAGAGCCAAGCAATGACATAGGGCACTGTTTGGCATTTTGGAGGATGGGTTGTTTTCCTGTATGAAAATGTGAGGGAAAGTTATTCCTCTGGACCAGGAAAGCCCAGAGCCCCCAGGTTACTGCAGCTGCTGAAGGGCTACCCATGGAGGTTGCAGGCAAGGATAGGTTTTAGTGCTGGCACTTCTTAGAGGGGATCTATAGCTGGATGTCTAACATTTTGAACGGTTCCTGTTTTTACTGGTTCAAAATCTGATGGCAAGTCATTCCTCTTGACCAGGGAATCCCAGACCCCACAGTTACTGCAGCTGCTGGGCCTGTTCACTCAAAGAGCATCTCTGTCACCCATGGCTTTTTAAGGATGAACCAGTGTTTGCTGGGTGTGCAGGTGCTTTGGTGTTTGTTGGGCTTCTGGGGTTTCATGTCTTTGCTGCTGCCTGGTGTTAAGTTTTTGCTCTGCAATGCCCTGGATAATGCCCTGTAATCCAGGCTAATGCTGTGCCCGTTCTCATGCAGACCCTGATTTCTCTTGGAGGATTTTGCTGGTTACAGCACTCCCGTGTCAATTGCTCATATTTCTCTGGGGTCTTCCTTGGCATGGGGCCTGCAGGGGAGCCCTAGGGCTTGTGTGCTTTGCCTGTGAGTTGAAACCTCACAGGAGGAAAGAAGGAGCCTGTCGTAAAACACCTTTTCATGCTAAGAATGTGATCTTTATGTGGTAAGTGACCTTTATTCCCTAAGGTATGGCAAGAGAAAAGATGAACAGCAGAGCCTTTCGGCTTTGAGGCAAAATGCATGGCCTTGGAAAGGTGAGCTCTAGGTTTGCTGCTTTACTGGAAGCATCTGTGCAGGAAACACGTGATGAGGCCACACAATGTACAAAAAGATGGGAATTCAAGCCTCTAAAAGTGAAAGATTCAACGAGAAGTAACTTCTAGAACTTCTAGAACGATGGAAGGATGACTTAGAGCATTGGGAGCAGCCGTACGGTCACAGAGCAGAAAGGCAGATGGGCTGGATGAGCACTGTGCTGGGTGGGACACCCCCTCCTCTCCCTAAACGGGGTCCTGGTTTTCTGGAAAAGTTCTAGAAGAGCAGAGGAAATGGTTCTGGTTGCTAAGGGACAAAAAAGACCATACACACCTCTGCAGACATGCTGGGGCTGAGGTTAGCCAGCCAATACAGGCTGCCAGCAGTTCTGGTGAGAGACTCCTGGGCCTATCCGGGTGATGTTGGTGTGGGAGGCATTCAGTTAGGTTTTTTCTGCTAGGACAGTGCAAAGATGAGCAGATGACCCTGGCATAGCCCAAGTTACACCTTTCATAAACATACAGATGTTCCTCCAGCAGAAATGGCATTTCTTGACCAGAACTCTGGGGCTGTTAATCACTAGGCCCAGCCCCTGCCTCTGGGTGAGAGAGGCTTGGCTGAAGTCTGCTCTTCTCCCCTCTCTGCTCAGACAGACCAACTGAAATTGGTTGTGCCTGTGCTGCTGATTGGGAATAAGGTCTCCTAGCTCTGGGAGAGCCCAGCGTGGCACAGGCTGAGGGGAGCACTGGGTGTTGCCAACAGGGGATGTGAAGTCACGCTCTGAAGAGCTGCAGGGGCCCGGGCAGGCAGGCCCCAGGCAGGGCTGGGGCAGACACAGGAAGGGCTGTGTCACAAGAGAGATTCCCCTCTCACAGGGGGCGTGGATCAGCTCTAACCAAAATGGGGCGACTGTCCTGTCAGGGGGTTGGCTCTGGCGGGACAGTACCCTGGAGGAGGGGAAGGGTGGGAGTGAGGCAGGGCTGGCGGCAGTGCTGGTGTGCAGTGGGGCACTCGCCTCCCAGCTGTGGCTGTGGGGAGCTGAACCCACTCTTGTGTTTCTGTAGTATCCCCAGTTAGTTAATGCTCAGGTTGCACAGGTTACAGACATGATTTATACCTGCATTCACTTGTCTGGCTCTTGACAAGAATGTTTAAAACTCTATTGGTGGGAGAGAATGTGACTGGACACGTCATCCCTGAGGAATGGACTCCAGCTCGGAAGAGGCTGGCGAAGCTGCTCTGGATTATGTGCTCTGTTAAACAGAGCTATAGGGGAGTGGGGAAAGGATGTCTCTAGGAGGGCACAAGGGCCTGTGCACAAGTCACATGGCATGCTTTGTTCTTAAATAACGCTGTGACAAGACTAAAAACCAATACTCTTAGTGCTAGCAAATCTGGGACCGGGCAATCCCTTGATAACCCCCAGGTAGCTTTCAAGCAAGAAGCAAGGTCTCGGTGTGGGCAAGGAAAGCAGTTCTTCATGGTGAGCAGAATGATGAGAAGCTTTTTCTGGAAAGAGAAGATTCCCCAGGCCTGATGGGGGTGGCCATCAAGCTTAAGTAACAACAGGAAGGAGCTGAAAGCACACAATGTGGCCAGAGACAGCCTAGTTACTGTGTCTGCTCTCAAACTCTGGGGGAGCCCGAGTTTCTTGGGCCTTTCATTGCTATGCCATCTGTGCCCTAAAACTTGAAGCTGTAGGGCCTGTGATGAGCTTTTAGGCTAAGGAATCCTCTGCAGGAATGGAAGGGAAGAAATGCTTTTGTATTTAACAGTAGGTCATAGCAACCTATTTGCAGAAATCCAACCTATTTGCAGAGAGGAGTCTTAGGTGTTCCCACTGCAATTGCTACAGTCAGAAGGAATTCATTCTTCCCAGTCCTGGGCTGTATCCACCAGGTTGCACATTGATGCCTTCCAGATAGAACCAATGGCAGTTGTCCCACAAGCCCTGTGGTACAGGGGAGTAAATGTTGTGGTTGCTGTTGGGGATCACAGAATCATTAAGGCTGGAAAAGACCTCCAAGGTCATCTAGTCCAACCATCCCTTTACCACCTGTGTTACTCAGTAACCCGTGTCCCTGAGTGCCTCACCCAGCCGTCCCTTGCACACCCGGAGGGATGGTGACTCCACCACCTCCCTGGGCAGCCCGTTCCGATGCCCAACTGCTCTTCCTGAGGAGAAATGTCTCCTCATTTCTAACCTGAACCTCCCCTGGTGCAACTCACAGCCATTCCCTCTGGTCCTGTCTCTGGTTATCTGCAAGAAGAGGCTGAGTCCAGCTCACCACAAGCTCCTTCCAGGGAACTGGAGAGAGCAAGAAGGTCTCCCCTCAGCCTCCTCTTCTCCAGACTGAACAGTCCCAGCTCCCTCAGCTGCTCCTCATCACGCTTGTGTTCCAATCTGAGACCTGCAGTCCCCAGCTCCCAGCATTATTCCTGTGGCCTGTAACTAGAAGCCTTCTGGGATGCTTCCTAATTCCACTCTTCCTGCCTTTGCTGTTGCACTGAAGCTGGAAGGACTCCCAAACATTAATTCTCTTTTCTTTCTTTCCCTAGATGATACAGATGACCCAATGGAAATGAAGGAGAAACGTGACCGCACTGAAGAACACGAATCAAAAGGAAAAGTGGCCAGGATGACAGAGCAAAGTGAGATCCCCTCAGGATTTACCCATCAGGAACCAAGGAATGGCAAAGGGGCAGAGCCAGGGACCAGCTGAACTGGACAAACCAGACTCAGTGCTTTGTCCTGCAGATGGAGCCCCTTGTTTGGCAACTGACCTCCAAGAAAAGCCTCGTTTGTGTCTGTCAGTGCAGTTTGAACAACCTTGTCTGTCTGTCTGTGAGCAGTGTGGGAGCTGCCTGTGGCAGCTCTTAGGTAAAGACAAGTGGTGACTGGTTTCAACGGATCACAGGGGTTGGAAGGGACCTCGACAGCTCATGGGGTCCAACCCCCCTGCCAAAGCAGCTCCCCAGCTCATATTGCACAGGTTGGTGTCCAGACGGGGCTGGAATCTCTCCAGAGATGGAGACTCCACACCCCCCTGGGCAGCCTGTCCCAGGGCTCCCTCACCCTCACTGGGGAAAAGTTCTTCCCCATGCTGGGGTGGAACTTCCTGTGCTCCAACTTGCAGCCATTGCCCCTTGTCCTGTCCCCACAGACACTGAAAAGGGGCTGGCCATATTCCCCTGCATCCCATCCTTCAGATATTGATAAATATTAATCAGGTCCCCCCTTAGTCTTCTTCTCTCCAGGCTGAACAGCCCCAGCTCACTCAGCCTTTCCTCACAGGGGAGATGCTCCAGGCCCTTCATCATCTCCGTAGCCTCCTCTGGACTCTCTCCAGGAGATCCCTGGCTGTTTTATCCCAGGGAGCCCAGCATTGGACACAACACTTCAGGTGGGGCCTGACCAGGGCAGAGCAGAGGGGGAGGATCCCCTCCTGTGACCTGCTGGCCACGCTCCTCTTGATGTCCCCCAGGATCCCATTGTCTCTCTCAGCCCCCAGGGCACACTGCTGGCTCATGGCCAACCTGTCACCCACCAGCACCCCCAGGTCCTTCTCCACAGAGCTCCTCTCCAGCAGCTCATCCCCCAGCCTGTACTGATTCAAGCAGTTTTTCCTCCCCAGGTGCAAGACTCTACACTTGCTTTTGCTGAACCCCATTAGGTTTCTCCCTGCCCAGCTCTCCAGCCTGTCCAGGTCTCTCTGGATGGCAGTGCAGTGTCCTGTGTGGCAGCCACCCCTCCCAGCTTTAGATCATCAGGTACTTGCTGGGAGGGGTGGCTGACACACAGGATGGTTTCGACAGGACCAGGTTGGATGGGGCCCTGGGCAGCCTTGTGTAGCTCCAGGCCTGGAGGTTGGTGGCCCTGCCTGTGGCAGGGGGTTGGAGCTCTGTGATCCTTGGGGTCCCTCCCAACCCAGACCAGTCTGGGATTCTGTGACTGAAGAACATCCCTGCCTTCCTCATCAGGAGCTACCAGCCTTCCCACTGCTCCTGTAGTGAGTAACTCCAGCCTCAACCCAGACATCCTTCCTTCCTGGCATCCAACTCCTCACCCCGAGTGGGCCACCTTCCCCTCTGGTTATTCTCCCTTCGAGGATCCCCCAAAATAAGCCACTCAGAAAGGGGTGCCCCAGCTCTTTGGATGTACATCCCTCCTCAACTGCTTTATCCTCCTCAACTGCTTTCATTGTACTGGCACTGGTGAGGCTGCACCTCGAGTGCTGGGTCCAGTTCTGGGCTCCTCACCATCAGAAGGACATTGAGGTCCTGGAGCGAGTCCAGAGAAGGGCAACCTGGCTGGGGAAGGGGCTGGAGGGCAAATCCTCTGAGGAGCAGCTGAGGGAGCTGGGGGTGTTCAGCCTGGAGAAGAGGAGGCTGAGGGGAGACCTTCTCACCCCTCCACTGCCCTGCCAGGAGGGTGCAGAGAGTTGGGCGATGGTGTCTTCCGCCAGGGGACAGGAGATGGGACAAGGGGCAATGGGCTCAAGCTGCCCCAGGGCAGGGTCAGAGCAGATGGGAGGGCAAAGTTCTTCCCTGCAAGAGTTGTCAGGGCCTGGCCCAGGCTGCCCAGGGAGGGGCTGAGTCCCCACCCCTGGGTGTGTTTAACAGGCGGGGAGATGAGGTACTGAGGGATATGGTTTAGTTTAGGATGGGATTGGTTGGACTTGATAATCTTCAAGGTTTTTTCCAACCTTGTGATTCTGTGGTTCTGTGATCCCAAACAGCCCCCAAATCCCCCATTGCAGCAGCCAGCCAGAAAAGGGAGCAGGAGGCTGAGCTTTCAGAGATTGCTGGAAGTTTGCAATTTTGGGGGATGCAGGGGGGGAACTGCAGGACTGCAGGGTGATGCTGGATCCTACACCCTTCCCCCCAGCTAATGCAGCCCCTTTCTCCCTGACGGTGTGGAGCTGCTGAAGGGGACCTTCAGCAGTGGACCCGGAGGAAGGCTGGTTCCAGCAGCACCGGCAGGAGAAGGAGTCAACCAGAACCACACCATGAGGTTTGGATAGAAGCTGTTTATTCACTTAACTACGTGTCTGTTTTCATAGCATTAAGTTATTTCTTCTGTCACCTCTGTCCCCTCCCATGCTGTCAGCACCTCTGTGCTCCTGGGTAGCCTGCTTCAATCAAACAGCTCGTGCTGACCTGCAGCTGGGGGGAGAAGATGTAAACCCTGCAAGACAAAATGGGTAACACTGGTGGGCTCAGCATCCCTGCAGGGAGCTAAGGAAGGATGTGAACCCCAAAAGGACAATGGTGACACCACCAGGTGCCCCAAAAAAAGGAGACAGCCATGACCAGGGCTGAGGTTAAGAGTCAGCATCTTCCACAGCAGAGCAGCGCTGGTATGTCACACAGGAACCACGGGAACTGCAAAGGAAGAGTCTCCAGGGCCTGGGGAACAACAGGACCCGCTGCTACCAAAGGCTCCCCTGGCCCAGGCTGTGGGGTGCCAGCCCCAATGCTGTGCTGAGCCCGCCTCCCACCTACTCCCTGGCAGCCTGGCAGCTGGTGCTGAGGTGCCAGCATGTGCCCTGTGCCATGCCCGGCTCAGCATCCCACAGCACTGCCAGAAGAGGTCATGGTGGTTCCTGGGTGTTGCAGTTTTGTGGAGCTGGGTGCTGGTAGAGAAGGGAGGGGGTGCAGAGGTGGCTCCTGCAAGCAGCAGCCAGCAGCTGTCTGCAGGCCCCGGAGAGTAAACATGGGCCGATTCCAGGCCAGAGTTGCTGCTGACCAAGGCTGAGCCCATCAGCGATGGGTACAGCGCCTCTGGGAGTCACAGTGAGGAGAAAAAAAACCACAAGCAGCTGCATTTTGTCTCCAGAGAAGGGAGTGAGGAGATGTAACAAGCCGTGCAGACACCAAGGCCAGGCCAAAAGGAGAAAGGTGGGGGGAAGAATGAGGCACTCCGGCTGCAGGAGAGAGAGATTGCCCTGCAACCTGTGGAGACGACCATGGTGGAGTGGGGGTCCCCTCCCAGCCCATGGACACAGATGGGGAGCAGAGACCATCTGCGGCCTGTGAAGAGATTGATCCATGCCTCAGCATGGTTGCCAAGGGACTTGTGACTCTGGGGGGGACCAGGCCGGAGCAGTCTGGGCCTGAAAGTCAGCACCCCGTGGAAGGAACCATGCTGAGGCCCGTGGAGAGGAGATGACTCCCCGACAGAAAGGATGAAGTTGGTGGCGAAATTATGACTAAAGTAGAGTCTGTGAATATGGGAGGAGTGGGGGGAAGGTGCTTTAAGAACTGGCCTCACTTCTCATTACCTGCCTCTGGTGTCACTGGGAGTGTGTAGTGTCGTGTAATAAATCACTTTTCTTTATTCTGTGTTGAGTCTGTTTTGCCCACGACCTTAATTGCAGAGTTGATCCCTCTCTGTCCTTATCTCAAATCCTAAGCCTCCCAATAGCTATTTTCTCCCCTTTTGGGCTGAAAAGGGGAGTGACAGAGCAGCTTTGGGGGCATTTGACCTCCAGCCAGGGCCAAACCACCTCAAGGAGAAACAGGTTTTTCCAATCCATCTGACGAGGTCTCCCCTCAGCCTCCTCTCCTCCAGGCTGAACAAACCAAGGGCCTTCAGCCTCTCCTCATGAGCCTTCCCCTCCAGACCCTTCCCCATCCTCGCTGCCCTCCTCTGGACGCTCACCAATAGTTTTGTGTCCTTCTTGTCCTGTGGCACCCAAAAGTGCCCCCAGGACTCAAGGTGAGGCTGCACCAGCAGAGTGCAGAGTGGCACCATCCCCTCCCTGGAGCAGCTGGCAGGGCCCTGCTTGATGCACCCCAGGATAGGGCTGGCCCTCCTGGCTGGCCGGGCACGCTGCTGGCTGTTGCGGCCGACCGAGACCCCCAAAGCCCTCTCAGCATGGCTGGCCACCAGCATCTCACCCCCCAAGTCTGGGTGTGTGTTAGCTGGTTGTGTAACCATTGATGGGTAACAGATGATGTCACTGCCAGGTGATTGTGACCCAGCTGTGAGCGTGAGATGCTGGTGGCCAGCCATGCTGAGAGGGCTTTGGACTCAGTGTGCAGCCTTGCACTGTGCGGTGAGGTCCTCATCCTCGTCGCAGCTGTGCACGGCTGTTTTCTCCTGAGGTACCTTGTGTGCCACAGGGAGCTAGTGATGGCTTTCTCCAGGCCCTGGACATACTCAGAGCTGGAGAAAACACGGTTCCTTCCCAGAATCCTTGCTAGCGCTGTCACCGAGTGTGATTATTCCATCAAGAATGTCACTGGAGTGCTGCTCATTGCAGATATTTCAGGTGGGGTGATCAGAGAGGAGCAACCGTGGGTGAACGTAAGCAGTTCTGGGACACAGCAGGCCCTTTGGAGCCCTGCCCTTGCCCCTCAGACATGAGTGGCCATCTCGTCATTGCTGAGGTCTTCTGCTGGGATGCCCAAAGAGAGCGGGATGCGTGATCGTGGGCACTCGACCACTGCTGCCCCCAGCACTGAGCCAGAGGACAGGACAGTGTGGCCCACGGGCTGTTGGGCCGGCCAGCGTGGATGATGAAAGGCCTGGAGCATCTCTCCTGTGAGGAAAGGCTGAAAGAACTGGGGCTGTTCAGCCTTGAGAAAAGAAGGCTAAGAGGAGATCTGATCAATGGTTATCAATATCTGAAGGGTGGGACACAGGGGGAAATGGCCAGCCTCTTCTCAGTGCCTGTGGGGACAGGACGAGGGGCGATGGCCTCAAGCGGGAGCACATGACATTGTGCGCCAATATGTGGAAGAACTTCTTCCCAGTGAGGGTGAGGGAGCCCTGGGCCAGGCTGCCCAGGGGGGTGTGGAGTCTCCATCTCTGGAGAGATTCCAGCCCCGTCTGGACGCCGACCTGTGTGACCTGTCCTGGGGACCCTGCTTTGGCAGGGGGGTTGGACCCGTTGAGCTCTGGGGTCCCTTCCAACCCCTGTGATTCTGTGAGTCTGTGTGATTCTGTCCTGTGGAGCACCTGGGCATTTCCTGATTTCTGGGTATCCCTGTTACAGGTTTCACAGCTTTGGGAGAGAAATTGCACTGGAGCAGCGACGCAGCCAGAGCCAGCGATGTGCTGGCGCAAATCCTCAATGGCTACCTGCGTGAAGTTTTGGAGGGTAAGGGCCATGTTGCAGGACTGACTGGCATGGGGCCATGAGGCTGCTTATGGAGGGGGGAGGCCGACACGGTGGGCAGCCTGCTCTTGCCTCCTTGGGAGGGCTGGGGCTTTCTGTGGCACAGAGGAACAGGGAGAGCAGCCAGGGTCTCCTGGCAAGTCAGGAGCAGCACAGGTCCCATCTGCTCCGCGCTGTGGCTGAGGAGACAGACGCTTTCTGGGCCTCTGGCGTGGACACGCGCCTCGGTGGGGTGTTGGGCTCAGAGCAGGCCGGGGGCACGGCGACCTGAGGATGCTCCGTGTGTACATCTGTGTGCGTGTCTGCAAGACCCTCGCAAGCCCCTTTTCACAGGGGACATCTTGACCCTCCTGAGCTGGCACATTGTGGCCACCCCTTTGGCAGCACTTGCAGAGCAAAGCAAGAGAGTCCCCCAAGATGATGAGGGTCTGGAGCATCTCACCTATGAGGAAGGGCTGAGAGGGCTTGGACTCCTTAGCCTAGAGAAGAGAAGAGTAAAGGCTCAGGGGGAGCTTAGTAATGTGTCTAAAACCTGAAGGGACAGTGCGGAGAGAGCCAGGTCCTTGCCAGCGGTGTCCAGGACTAGAGACCACGGCACAGGGGCGCACTGAAACATGGGTTCCCTCTGTATGGCAGGAAACACTTTGGATGGGAGGGTGATGGGGCGCTGGCACAGGTTGCTCCCTCCTTAGAGCCACTTAGAAAGGACTTCTCCACCATTGTGGGATGCTGGTTCTGTGCAGCCCCTCTTGAGCAGCAGGCTTGGACAGGATGGAGCCTAGAGGCTCATTCCAGCCTCCCCCTTTCCCAGGTTTGGTGGTATCTCGAGGCCCTGCCTCCCTGCCTGCTGTGCAGGTAACCAGGGCTGTGGCCACCATGAGCCTGGCAGACCAGCCAGAGCAGTGCTTTCCTGAGCTGTGCCCCATGGAGCAGCCTCTCCAGGCAGAGGGGCTGGCTCTGTGCCTCCTGGAAGAAGGAGTCCACATGAGTCCTCCTTTTCTTTCCCTCTCTCTGCAGAGATACTGTGTTTTGGAGGAGACATCTTGAAGTTTGCTGGTATGTACTTAGGACGACGCTGCCCATGGGTACCGATGGGCAGCCTTTAGCTGCTGTGCTGGCTGTTGGCTCAGCTCTCTGTGCAGCACCTTGAGCCAGCTTTCTGGCCACGCACACACCCCCTCACAGTGCCTTTTCTGCGGGCTTCTCTTTCGGCCCCGGGCCAGCCCGCGGTTTGGCTTTGGCAGGGGCTGTGGCTGCCCTCACTCTGCCCCAGCTTGGAGGGCCCCGGGCTGGGGGTGGGTGAAAGGAAGCACGGGGAGGAGGAGACGCCCTAGAAAGCGCAGCCCAAGGCGTGTGTCGGGGTGGTGCTGAGGGGCAGAGAGGCCCTGGGGATGGTGGAGCTGGGGCTGCCAGGCTGCGAGGGAAGGAGCAGTCCCCGGTGTGCTGCGGCTGCAGGGGAGAGCTCAGGGCAGAGGGTGCCACCGCTGCCTGCTGGCTGCTGCTGGGGCTGGCCGGGGAGAGGAGAGCTGTCGCGCTGCCCAGGGTGTGGTGCTCCCTCCAGGACCTCCCGAAAGCTCATCTTCCTCAGCAGGGCGGCTGCTGGCCCTGCTGCTGAGCACAGGGCGAGGACAGTCAGGTCTGTGCAGAGCCTTTACCGTCCCTCGCTCTCCCCAGGGGATGCCGTGCTGGTGCTGTGGAGAACACGCCGCCAGGAGATGGCTCAGACCCTCAGACTGGTGCTGCAGTGTAGCCAGGAGATCCAGGCCAAGCATGGCAGTTACGACACGCACGTGGGTCAGAAGATGCGACTGAAGATCGGTACGGGCGCTGTGCCAGGCGCACGTCTCCCGCGGCACAGGGAACGAGGGGATCCCTTCCAGAGCTGGTGCCAAGGGAAAGCCTCTCCCCTGGGCGTTCCAGGGGCCAGCTGTAATGGGAGCGGGGCTGGGAGACTGGGACTGCTGGCTTTGCCTGCCTGTGCAGATGCAGAGGAAGCATCAAGGCAGAGCGGGGGTCCCATCAAGGATTCGGGAGGCTCTTTGAAGGGTCTGCTTTAGCACAGATGTCTGCGGGAGGTAGCAGTGCTCTCATTTTGTCAGCTGGGGGCAGCTGGGCATCCTTTCCCCTGCTTTATTCTCCCGTGCATTTCCTCAGGAGCCAAGGGAAGTGCTTTGCTTAAGGCTGGGAAGACGGGCTTTAGCAGGCTCCTGTGTTTCCTCCCGCAGGCAGCTCCAACCTGCCTGCGTGTAACCGGAGCGGGCAGAGAGCCAGCTCCCTGCTTTGCTGGGCTTCTGGAGCAGGCAGCTGGCTAAGATGCCCGGCACTCCCCACCCGTGGTCAGTGTTGTCTTTGCCTATTTGTAGACCCGCTGTGTTTCAGGGAGCTGTGTCAGTATCCCCCCGAGTAGGAGCCGAGGATACCCCCCTCCCCACTCATAATGCCTGTCTCCCTGCTGGGCTTCAGATGAGCTTCTGAAGAGCTGAGATGCTGGAGGCTGTAGAGCTCTCAATGTTCTGCTTCTCCCTCCCTCCCTTTCTCATCTGTCTCTGTCTCCCCAGGGATCTCTGCAGGGATGATTACCCTCATGCATTTTGGTGTCAGTGGTCAGAGGTACTTCTGTCTCCTTGGCAAGACCCTGGATGAAGTTCGTGAGGCTGAAAGCCTTGCGAATGCAGGTGAAATTGTCCTCTCGGCCACCGCCTGGGAGCTCTGTGAGCAGCACCTTTACAGGACCCAGCGTCTTGCAGGCAAAAGAGCTCTGAAGGTAGGTGTGCGGGATGGCCTGTAGAGCTATTCTGAAGACACAGACCCAAGGCATGAAGGAGGGAGGTGTCAGAAGGCTGAGGAGTTGAGTGTACAGAGAGCTATGAAAGCGGGCAGGCAGCTGAAGCCCGTGTCCATCCTCCTCGGGGCTAATGGTGGGCTGGGCTGGGCTTGCTTGGTTTGAGGGCCAGGGAGGCCAAGGAAGGGTTTTGTGGCCCACTGGCAATGTCCTCTGTGGGTCAGGGAGCTGTTGTTGACAGCTGGGGCATGCTTGGATGATTCCTGCCCAGCTGCAGTGCTTGGAAGCACTGCTGTCCCATCCAGCTAGGTGGGCTTGTCCTGGCCTTTTCCGGGCAGTGAGGCTGGAGGGCAGGTGCCGTCCCCTGGGACTCTGCGGAGGCCAGCGGCAGCGCTTCCCTTCTGTGTGTCTTCAGGTGACAGGCGTTCATCAGATGACTAAGTCAGAATGCCAAGAAATTTCAGGCAAGCTCGTAACACCCCCAGCGATCAGGAGCTTGGAAGAGGAAGGTGAGTGCCAACTTCCCGCTCTTTATGATTGCCTGGACGGGGGGACTCGGCTGCCTCAGGGCCCAGAGAGGAACCCCCTCTGCCCTCTCCCCCTTTTCAGTCATCCCTCATGCTTTTGGCCCATCTGTGCATCAGCAGTTGGGGCAGTCGCTGCTGCTCCCCGCTCCTTTTGAGGGGACAGCTCTGCCCTGGGCATCTGGAGGTGGGAACACGAGCTAAGGCAGAGGACTCTTTCGCCTGCGTTTCCAGTGGTAGCCCCTGCTTTCCAGCAGCTCGCAGTCCCACCCTCCCAGCAACCGCCTGCATTTTCCCTCCTCAGGTGGCATGAAGCCTGCTTTCATCATCACTGCTTATGAAGGGGAAGCAGGGATTTTTCAGTACATCCGGACAACTGTTCTCGAGAAGGTACGGCCAGGCGTAGGACGTGCTATTGCGCAGACGCCTGCTGTCCCTTGGGATCTGGGGTGGGCAGTCAGCCCCCAGGAGAGCAGGCTCGTGAAGTCGTTGTGCTCTTGTCTTCCAGCTTGCTGAGAGAGTGCCGCCGGACCTCTACTCTGAGCTACGGCCAGTCACCATCCTCTTCATCCATCTGCACACTGCTGAAAATAAGGAGATGCAGAATTACCTGCAGCAGGCCGGCACGCTGTTGCTAGAAATCCTCTCTCCTTTCAAGGGCACAATCAACAAAGTATCCCTGTTTGACAAAGTGAGTGTGGGGCGGGAATTGCCTCCCCCCAGCCTGAGAGTGGGCAGCGAGCAAGAGGTAGAGACTCCCAGCTCTTAGGCAGCGTAGCAAGACCGCATGTGTCCTTGGCAGGGCTGCACGTTCCTCTGCGTGTTTGGATTCAGTGGACAAAAGCTGCCCTGTGAGAGCATTCACGCCTTGGAGAGTGCTCTTAAGTTTCAAAACGTGTGCTCCACCATGCTCAGCAAAGTAAGGTGAGTGTGTGAGAGGCTCCTGGCGTGCTCTCCTTGCCCCCGTCAGGAAGGGAGCAGTGCCCCGAGAGGTGGCAGGCGACCCCTGGGCTCAAGCCACAGCAGCCAGGCAGAGACCCTCCAAGGCCACCCTGCCAGCCAGCGCGCTGGAAGGAGCCCTTGCAAGGGCGAGAGGCTCCTCGGTGCCAGAGGCCGGCCCTTCTGGGCGACTGGCGCACCGCACGGGGATGGGGCGCAGCCACCTGTACTCAAGTTGCTGTCACCGCAGCTGGTGACATCATGGGCTCCCTCTTGGCTCACGAGAGGGCTCTGGCCTTCTGCGGGACTCAGCTCAGGGAAGGTGGCTGCAGGGGAAGTGGCCGGGACTTGCTGCACGCGCTCTGGCCCTGGCCCTTGTCCCCTGCCAGGCGGGTATGTCACACCCCTGAGCTCTCCACGTCCCCGAGACCTGCGCTGGCAGAGCGGGATGGCAGGTGGTGCAGGCCTGGGCCCACGGGTGGTGCAGGAAGGGTTGAAGCCGGCGGGCAGGACAGCACCTGGGGGGCTGCTGTGGCCACACTGTTTCCCGGTGTGTTTGCAGGGCGGTGTCTGCCGCAGTGAGCAGCGGGGTGGCGTTCTGCGGAGTCACGGGCCACCCGGAGAGGCACGAATACACAGGTGCGAGGCGTGTGTCTGAGGAGGGGGAGGCTGGTGCGCGCCTGCTCGGGCTGGCAGAGGCTTGCCCAGCAGCCGGTCGGGAACAGCCCGGGTGGCCTCGGTGGTGGCCCAGGGCGGGAGCGTGGGCTCTGCTGCCTGTTGTTCCCCTGGGTTCTGCTGACCCCAATGAGGGGTTGGCCTGTGCCGTAGGGGAGGTGGCCACTCACCTGGAAGGCCACTGTGGGGCTGGTGGCACAGGCACATCAACACATGCGCTTCCTCTCTCTCTCCCTTTGTGTCTCTGTCTGTTTGGCAGTCATTGGCCAGAAGGTGAATCTGGCAGCCCGGATGATGATGCACTACCCTGGGGTGGTGTCCTGTGATGCAGTGACCTACACTGCCTCTCAGCTGCCCCGCTGCTACTTCAAGATGCTGCCCTTAAAACAGATGAAAGGCATTACCTATCCTGAAACTATCTTTCAATACGTGGGGATCACCGAGACGAGGTGAGTGTCCTCTGAGAGGGCTGGATGAGGTGCAGCCTTGGCCAGCAAAGAGGAGTCCTGCAGGGAGCGAGCAAGCTAGTCTCCCTTCTTTCCCACGTCTCCAGTTTCTCTGGGTTGTTCTCTGGACTCTTGACATGTTCTCCTGTCCCATGGTGGTTGCTGGCCACCTTTATGCTTGAAGCTGTCCTAACGTGTCAGCTTGAACTTGGGCTGGAGGAGCATGCAGGGCATAACAGACTGCTCGAAAGAAAAGCAGGCGCCCGAGGAGCACATCCTGTCCTTCCACGCCAGGCTGCTTGGCTCTGTCCCCAGCCTCTCACCAGCTAATTGACTTGTGTTTTCTTTTCCCCTGCTTCTAGCATATTTGCCTCGGGCCATTTCAAGGAGAGGTCCACTTATGCCTGCTTGCTGGGTAGGTGGAGAATCCCTTGCCCTTCTGAATGCCAGTTTCTTCCCCTCGGTAACTTCTTGTGTCACAGGGAGAAGGGAGAAGCTTTTTCCAGGGGCGGTGGGGCCCGAAGGAAGTGATGCGCCTCTTGGTCCCTACTTGGTTGACCTCTTTGGGGCGGAAAGCGGAGTGAGGCACCTGGTGCTCTCTGTCATGCTCCAGACCTGGAACCAAGGTCCCTTCCAACTCTGGAGCTGCTCCAGCTCTGGAGGCTATTCTGATTCCTGTCTGTGGGATCAGGAAAGAGATGAGCTTCTGCCAGACTGGTTGGTGAGAGCTTTGGTGGGGGGTTCTCCTCCTTGTACCCCTTAGAGTTCCTTTCCTGGCAGCATCTGGGCGTAGACGTGGAAATGTCAGGACACACGGGGTGCCTGCAGTCACTGGGTGTCTCGCCGGATGGTTTGGGCCTTGTTAGGGGTCAAGCCCGGTAGGCAGCTCAGCCCCACAGAGCCGCTTGCTCCCCACAGGGCTTAACGGGCAGAGCAAAAGCTGCGTGCGTGCGCAAGGCCAGCTCAGGCGTTCCGTCCCCGCTTCCCGGCGGCAGGCAGGTGCCTGGCCGCTTCCAGGAAAGCAGGGCTTCGGCACACAGAAGGGTGTCTCGGGAAGAGCGACGCCATACCTGCAAATGTGCCCCCTTCCTCCTTCCAAGCACGGAGCTGAGTGATCCAGAACAGGCCTCTGGGCAGCTGGAGCCGGCTGTGGCGGCTGTGCCCCCTCCCAGCTTCTCTCAGGGAGAAGGACGAAGCGCCCTTGTGTGGAGCTGCGCTGGAGCCTGCCAGCAAAAGGGCAAATGCTCGTTGCTTTTCAGCGTGCCCCAGCAGCTGGTTTTCTTGCTTTGTCTTCACAGGGCGGGAGAAGGAGATTGACCTCTTTGACAGCTGCTTGAAGAAAGCCTCTGAGCACTTAGGACAGAGCCACATCCTGGCATTTGAAGGCTCGATTGGCTCTGGAAAGAGCCACTTACTTACTGAACTGGCCTACTTAGGCCAGGCTGCTGGGCACAGGTACAGGCTTTGGACCTGTAGCTTTGTGATGCTGCCCCTGCCCAGGTGGCTTCTTGAGCCGTGGGCTTTGCTCCTCCACCGCTGGGCCAGGAACGGGCAGACGGCAAGGGCCCCGGCACAGCGCTTTTCATCTGACCTCAGACCCAACAAAGAGCAGAGTGGCCTGCTTTAGAAGCCCTGCTTGCCACCTGCCAGCTTCCCAGAAGCAGCACTGGGACAGAAAAGCCTGCCTGTGGTCTGGGAGGCAGGCTGCTGAGGTCTGGAGCCCAAAGGCGAGCTCACTGCTTGCTCCAGTCTTGTCCCTTAGCCCCGGGAGTTCCTCTGTAGGGGACACGTATCAGGAGCTGGGCTGGTGCTGCAGAGACACAGGGCCTGGACCCGGCTCTCCCAGAGGCTTGGCAGCATCTGCCTCTCTGTGCCCCTTCCCACGGGAGGAGTGAAAAGCTTGGCCTTCTCTGGGAAGCACTTTGAGATGCGTGGCTGAGGAGCACCCCCCACGGGCATCTCCACCCCTTTTGCCTCAGAAGGCTGCTTGGGCTGTTGGCCATCTCAGTCCCTTTTGTTTTCCTGTGGCAGGGTGGTTACCGTGCAACTGCTGGAGGTCAACTTGAGGAAAAACTACTCTGCTCTCCGTGTGATAATGGCCAGGGCTCTGGACCTCCACCCAGATGAATCACACGGTGCCAGGGAGGACAAGCTGAAGGCAGATCTCCAAGGGACAATCAAAGAGAGCAGCTATTGCCTCCTCAATGACATTTTCCTTGTCAAGGTGAGAGCGAGGGGCCTCTCTGGCCCTGGAGAAGGCCACCTTGTGACCTTTGCTAGGTGTGATGTTCCCCCTTCCTGGGCTCCCTGTCTCTGGTGAGTTCACGCCCCACGCCGCATCCAGCAAAGCCTGGTGCCTTGTTCTGCACCCTGCATGTGGCACTGGAGAGAGAGAGGCTGGTGCTCACCTCGTGCTGAGGTCACCACTGTGCTGAGTGGTCTGCTCCAGCCAGCTCAAGGCTCCCGCAGCCAGAGAACCAGCTCTCCAGCCCACCCCCAAGCCCCAGCTCTGCCAGAGACCCTCAGCAGAGAGCCTCCACTTTAGGCTCCGGGTGAAATCCCTGCTGTGGCTCCCTGCCCCTGTGCTGGGGAGAGGAAGGTGCTGAGGCCAGCGGAGGCACTTGTACTTAGTGGGTAGGGGAGCTGTCCCCCCGGAGCGATGTTTCTCCCTGACTCTGCTCTTCTGGACAGTTTCCCATTTCGGACGAGGTTCATCAGATGTCCACAACTTCAAAAGAAAGGGAATTATGCTGCATTTTGGCAAAACTGCTGCAGAAGGTGAGCCAGCCTTCCGTCCTCCTCTCCATTGTCTGTCTCCCTGACACTGTCTCCCCCCGCCCCGCCTCCTGTCTCCCCCCTGCCCCTCTGTGTCTCTCTCTCTCTGTCCCCCCCTCCGCTCTCTCCCCGGCCTGGGTCAGAGAAGGAAAGCTGCTGTGCTGGCTGAGGGCTCTGCACCACAGCCGTGTGCCTGCAGAGGAGGAGGGTTGTGCGCCTTGGGCATGGCCCTTCAAGGCCTGAGAAACGCCGCCAGTCCTCTGCCTCCTCCCAGCAGCCCCGCAAACACAACCAAGATGGTTCCTCCCATCGAGGCTGCCCTGTAGAAGGAATAATGTCTTCTGTCTTCCCTTGTCCGAGCATCTTCACCCTGAGGGCCTGTGATGTTGGCTGTGATCCTAAAGACTCAGAGTAACTAAGAGCATGGGGTGGTTCTGAGCAGGGAGGTGTCAGGGACACACTGCAGAGCATCCTCCTGAGAGACAGGGGCTAAACCTCCTCACCTCCGTCCCGGGAAGATGCTTGAGGATGCCCTGCTGCATTCCCCTCAGCACAACCTGCTTTTTTCAGGCCCTGGGAGAATTTGGCATACTTTTCATCGATAATGCTCATTTCATCGACCTTGCCTCCTGGAATATCATTCCCACCATGCTCCAAAAGGCCTCTGTCTTCACGGTCGTGAGCTTAGCTCCGGGCTACATGAGAACAAAGACCTTCCGCAAAGATGCAGAAGCAGCTGACACAACGTCCCAGATCATCACCTATCTTCATCTGGATGATCTGAAACCTTTGGCTGTGGTGCAGAAGGCCTGCCAGTTCCTCACTGTGGACCGCATCTCCAGGGATTTAGCGAGGCAAGTTAGGGGCAGGGGAGCTCTTCTGAGGGAAGGGGGGCCCCCAAAAGCGCAAGCCAGTGGGAGGCCGGTCCCTTTCAAAAGGGAAGTGTCTCTGTGCCCAACACGCTGGCTGCCCTGTCATGCCCGTTTGACTCGCCACCACCTGAACTGCATTTCACCTTCCTTTTCCTGCGCTGGTCACCGCTGGGTCTGCTCCTGTCTAGGTTCCTGATCCAAACTTGCTCGGGGAACCTGTATTACTGCGAGGAGCTGCTCTGTTACCTTCAGTGCCAGGACATGCTCTGGATTTCCCCTGGGAGCTGGGCTGAAAAGGAAGAGGACAACTGGGACAGCCTGGTCGGTAAGCACCTTGGCTGCTGGCTGGCGAGGAGGTTGTGGCGCGTTCCACACAGAACAGTCCTCCCCATCATTCCCCCATGGCTCTGGGCAGCGTCTGACCTTGCAGCCATACAGAACTTGGGCTGGCAGAGGTGTGGCCTCCTGCGTGCTTTGCTGTTGGGACAAGCAAAGCAAGGGCCAGAGACTTGCAGTGACTTGGATGGGGCCTAATTTCCCAGGCTGGGGCTTGGGTTGGTGGGAGCTAAAACACAGGGGAAATCTTTGCAGAGCACATGTGTTTCGGCATTCTAACGGGCAAGCCATTTACCCCGGCCGAGCGCCAGCTCACTTGAGAACAAGTCCTGGGTAGAGGTGAGGGACTGGCCCACCACTCTCGAATCCAAACCCCAAAATCGCCCCAGGGTGCTGGTAACGGGAAAAGATGGTGGTTAACGCCACAGAGAAGGCGTCCAGCCAGCCTGCCACAGCCCTGGGAACAGCTGGGGCTGATGCTACGTTGTGCATCGTTCTCAGTGGCCGCTTCCTGGGCTGTGGAGGCAGTGCTGTTGAAGCAGCAATGCGGCTGCTTTCTGTCCCGGGGCGTTCAGCCTCCCCCAGGGAAGTCTGGGAGCTTGCACTGAGGGACTGTTGGGGAAGGCTGATCTGAAGGCGGAGCGTCTTTGGGGGGACTCTGCAAAGAAAGGCTTTGCTCCATTTCATGACCACAGAGTCAGCACGGGCAGGTCAGGGCGCCCGCACTGCACCATGTAAGGTGGGACCTGTCCCATCTCAGGTGAAGGCTGAAACTTTGTCAGGGGGTAGGCACTGTGCAAATTGCCTGATGGGTGCTGTCTCGCTCTGCCCAGCTTCTGCAGTGAGGACCTCAGCCCTTGCAGCGACCTCGAGCTGCCGCGCGGAGACTGGTGGCAGGGTCTGCACGGTCAAGCCGCACGTGAACCTGGAGAACCCCATGCTGCCCACCTCCCTGAAAGGTGAGGGGCCGAGCGCCGCTCTGCCGCTTGCGGCTGTGCTGGGGCTCCTCCTGGGCATCGGCTGGAGGGAGGCTGGGCATCTGTGTGCTGCCGCGGCACGCTCTCAGCTCGGGAGCTCAGCTCACAAGGTGGCTCCCAGGCTCCAGCCAGAATGTTGGGGGCCTGGGGTTGCCGACAGCAGGGTTCCCCTCCTGGGTGTGGACCAGCTGGGAGCCTGCCGGCTGCTTCCCAGCAGCAGGTGGGAGAGAGAAGGGTGTTGGCACAACACTATGATAGCTCCCTCTTGCCCTGGGCTGGGATTGCGCCTGGGTGCAGTCCTGAGGAGAGAAAGGCAAAGCCTACCGTGGCGTGTGCTGGAACGTCCCAGCCTCTCCAGCTTCAGCGCGGGAAACAGGCAGGAGGGAGACGGGTCGCTTCTTTTTCGACAGAGATTGCGCTGGCTCAGCTGGACCAGCGGAGGCCGCTGGAGCAGGTGATTTTGAGGTTCGCAGCTGTCATCGGGCAGGTGTTTACCACCCAGCTGCTGTATCACATCCTTCCCCGTGGCATCAGGAAAGAGATGAGCAGCATTTTGGACATGCTGACAAACGACAAGATCCTTATGTGGCTGGAGCGCAGGGAGGAGCCCCACGATGTGCAAGATGCCACCACAGGGCCAGCCAACTTTCTGCAGGCAGAGCACGGTAGGTGCTACCAGTGAGGTGGACAAGGGAGCTGCCAGCCCTACCCCGGCGGGGCTCCCCAGGGCACGGCACGCTTTCCCCAAGGATTGGTGGTGGGAGCTCAGGCGGGCACGGCTCTTTGGGGTGGGTTGTGCAAAGACCTGAGGAGTCAATCCGAAAGCACGCAGGCTTTGTGCTGGAGGGAAGTTCCTGCCAGGTGTCCCAAGTGCCTCTGCTCCCCTGCCTCCCAGCGCTGCTCATAGCGCAGACGTGGGAGGGCATGTGGAATCCCTGCCAGCAGCATCCAGACCCTTTTGCCCCTGCTGCAAGGCTCGGGGTGCCACAGCGCTGGGTTACCGCCAAGGGTACGCACCAAGGCATGACTCTGCTGCGCAGGCTGGGGCAGCCCTGAGCCTGGGCCCCAGCTCGGGCTGACACAAAGGCCCTTTGCCTTGCAGGCATGGAGAGATCCCCTTGGTCGACCTCGAAGAAGCGGACTGGCGCTCTGGCCTTCTGTGTCCCGCTGCTGCGGGAGACTGCCTACAGCCTGTGGCCTGAGAGACAGCGGGTGGCTTTGCACCGCCAGTGCGCTGCCTTCCTGGAGCAGCACGCGCACCGATGCAAGAGCTGCGGCCAAGGGGACTTTATTGCCTTCCACCGCTTTGCCGTCCGCAGCAGCCAGGATGCAAGGAGCTGTCAGGACCTTGCTGACCAGGGCGACTCGTGCAGCTTGGCGGCCTTGGTGCTGGCAGGAGAACGGCTGAAGAGGGATAGGACCCGCGCCACGAAGGGTATGCTGTGCACCGTGCGCCGCAGCGCGGACCCTCCAGGAGGAAACGGGGGGTGTGCTGGGCACTGGGTGGGAGTAGATCTCCTAGGATCTAGTGGAGCCGCCCTGTGGAATGCGAGCGCTCAGCGGGCCACTTTTGGGAAGCAAAACTGGTGCTGCTGGGTGAACCAGCTGAGCCCAGGATGCGAGGACCAGCACTGCAGGCTTTGCTGAGTGTGCTGGGACCCCTGCAAGGATGCTTGCAGCTCTCAGGCCGGGCTGTGCAAGGAGGTGTCTAAGCCCTGCTTTCCTTTCCAGATGCTATAGGCGTCCTGCCGCAGCAGCAGGCTTTCAAGGAGGAGGTGTCTGGGTGAGCAGACAAGGTTTTGATTATTTTTGAAGGGACGTTCTGTGGGGTGGGAGCTGGGAGAATACGGCCACGGAGGTGAGAGAGTGCTTGAGGAAGCCGGCGGCTCACTGCTCTGGAGCAGCCCTTGCTTTCCAGTTCCTGCAGAGCAGCACTGCCAGATGTGCAGGGGAAAAGCTGCCGCAGGGACTCGGGTGCTTTGCCTGTGAGAGGCGGCAGAAGGCCCGGCTTGTCTTTCTCCCCCTACCTGCAAAGCCCCCGAAGGAGTTGTGGCTGCCTGTGGCCTCGTGCTCTCCTTTGAACAAGGGGCTTTTGAGGCCCTCTCTGTGGGGAGAAAGACCGGTCGAGGTGACGCCCATGTGTTCTTTGCTCTCTTCCTCCCCTGCGAACTGGGCTCTGCATAGTGCGGCTGGGCAGCTTCCGGCAAAGAGCGAAGAGACGGCTGAGCACAGCAGCACATGCGAATGCGAAGCAATCGTGGAATCGGTGCTTGTGCCTTTGATTCACCACTACCTGGAAACGGGCAATGCTGCCAGGGCCTATTACTACCTTCTGGAGTGTGTGGCTGCCTACCTGGATGTCTCCAACAACTACATGGTGAGTCGCCCTGCTTGCCGGCATCCACTGTGCACGCGGTCCTCTCGGCGTCCTGGCTCTGGGCAGGACCACTTCCCCGTTGCAGGAAGACGTGCCTCGTTGGGGCGCTGGCAGGGAAATGCTGGGCTCAGACCCTGACTCTTCCCTCTGGTTGGCCTCTTCTGCTGTGGCAAGAGGCACAGGGCACCGTGCCCTTAGTGCGAGGGGATTAGCAGCGACTGAAGGGTTGCTGGTGCTTGTCCTGTGAGCCAGTGGGACTGTGGGTGGGCATCGCTCAGGGAGAAACTTAGGCCCTCTTAAGACAGATGCCAGAGGCAACGCGGGGGGAAAAGGCTGGCCATAGGCTCTGCACCCACTCTCACCCGCTCTCTCTCTGCTTGCACAAAGGCTCTCATGAAAGTGAGCGAGGCGGAGCTCCTGAGGAACTCGGTAAAACATCAAGAAGAGGCGATAGCCCGCTTTGAAAAGGCCACCTTCTTCAGCCTCAAAGGGGAGGTAAAGAGATGGGGCAGTCTGGAGGGATCTCCTGGGGGACGGAGCTGGATGCCTTGCCCAGCTGCAGGCGATAGCCCTGGCTTGTCCAGCAGGTGCCTGCAGCCTCTTGGGCAACTAGTCCATGCTGGGACATTTCCCTTTTCCTCTGCAGCTCTGCTGTCATATGGGACACAGGGAGCAGGCAAAGGAAATGATCAGGAAGAGTTTGAGCCTGCTTGGAAGAAGGTTCCCCAGCACCTCCATTGGAGCCTTGTTCATGTGGCCGGTTGTGGAGTTGCACCGGATCTCCACTGCCAGAGGAGCATCCTCCCTTCCGCAGGAGGTCCGGTAAGAAGCAGACCTGAGAAGCCAGGGGAGGAAGCACCGTTTCCTAACTGGGCCCAGGCGTCTGAGCCCAGAGCTGCCTAGACTTGAGGCCACACCTAACCTGGTGCATAGGCCTCAGCAGGACCGGGGCATTAAGGAGCAATGTGTGGGTATGAGAAGGAACGGCCGAGCCCCACACTCCCTCCTCCCCCACGCAGTCAGGGAACAAAGCACGCCTTTGGGTGAAAGGCAGCTTAGGCTGGCAAGCGTGAGCTGGCCCGTGAGGCTGCGGCAGGGGGTCGGTGGTGGCTGGGAACGGAGAGTTGAACACAGGGAGTAGAGGCTGAGGAGGGGAAGGAGCTCTGGCGGCAGGACCAGGCCGTGGGCAAGGAGCAGGAGGCGAGATGTGGGAATGAGGAAGCTCAGAGGGTGATGCCCCTTCTCCTGCCACTTCCCGCCTTTGCTTGTCCCCCCACCAAGGCTCTAGTGCCAACACGTTTCTCTTGTGTGGCAGGAGGAAGAAGCTAGCCTGGCATCTGCAGCAGAGCAGCTGCCTTTCCTTGCTGGACTACCTCTTCAGCCATGAGGGCACTTCAAGAGGACGGAGGCTCTCCCAGCTGGCAGGGCACATGAAGGCCAACACGGACAGGGCAGCAGAGCGCTATCGGCAGTAGACTCCCGCCACCCACAGACTGCAAACTGAAGGGTGGCGATGAAGTTACCTCATTAAACATCTTCTTTGTTATGATCTTTGTTGTCCAGCCTGCCTTTCTGAGGCACACAGAGAAACTCTGTCTAGTGTTTGTGTTGAGGCCTGTTCTCAGTCCGTCAGTGACGGCTGCAGCTCTCTCGCAGGGCTTAGTGCAGACTACGATTGAAGGCGCTTCTGATCTGAGGTCCCAGTAACAGCAGACACCCTGTAAAAGTACCTAGGGAATTATCAGGAAAGAGATGGTGGTGCCCTGGACAAGAAAAGCCCTGAGCCCCAAGGTCAGAAGGGCTGCTTTCGGGCTACGTGGGGAGGTTTCAGGCCAGGTATGTCTTTCAGTCCTGGCTCTTTTTGTTTGGGAGCTACTGCTGGAGTTTTGGCATGTTTGAATGCAAAGACAGGTAGAGCCAAGCAATGACATAGGGCACTGTTTGGCATTTTGGAGGATGGGTTGTTTTCCTGTATGAAAATGTGAGGGAAAGTTATTCCTCTGGACCAGGAAAGCCCAGAGCCCCCAAGTTACTGCAGCTGCTGAAGGGCTACCCATGGAGGTTGCAGGCAAGGATAGGTTTTAGTGCTGGCACTTCTTAGAGGGGATCTATAGCTGGATGTCTAACATTTTGAACGGTTCCTGTTTTTACTGGTTCAAAATCTGATGGCAAGTCATTGCTCTTGACCAGGGAATCCCAGACCCCACAGTTACTGCAGCTGCTGGGCCTGTTCACTCAAAGAGCATCTCTGTCACCCATGGCTTTTTAAGGATGAACCAGTGTTTGCTGGGTGTGCAGGTGCTCTGGTGTTTGTTGGGCTTCTGGGGTTTCATGTCTTTGCTGCTGCCTGGTGTTAAGTTTTTGCTCTGCAATGCCCTGGATAATGCCCTGTAATCCAGGCTAATGCTGTGCCCGTTCTCATGCAGACCCTGATTTCTCTTGGAGGATTTTGCTGGTTACAGCACTCCCGTGTCAATTGCTCATATTTCTCTGGGGTCTTCCTTGGCATGGGGCCTGCAGGGGAGCCCTAGGGCTTGTGTGCTTTGCCTGTGAGTTGAAACCTCACAGGAGGAAAGAAGGAGCCTGTCGTAAAACACCTTTTCATGCTAAGAATGTGATCTTTATGCGGTAAGTGACCTTTATTCCCTAAGGTATGGCAAGAGAAAAGATGAACAGCAGAGCCTTTCGTCTTTGAGGCAAAATGCATAGCCTTGGAAAGGTGAGCTCTAGGTTTGCTGCTTTGCTGGAAGCATCTGTGCAGGAAACACGTGATGAGGCCACACAATGTACAAAAAGATGGGAATTCAAGCCTCTAAAAGTGAAAGATTCAACGAGAAGTAACTTCTAGGACATCCAGAACGATGGAAGGATGACTTAGAGCATTGGGAGCAGCCGTACGGTCACAGAGCAGAAAGGCAGATGGGCTGGATGAGCACTGTGCTGGGTGGGACACCCCCTCCTCTCCCTAAACGGGGTCCTGGTTTTCTGGAAAAGTTCTAGAAGAGCAGAGGAAATGGTTCTGGTTGCTAAGGGACAAAAAAGACCATACACACCTCTGCAGACATGCTGGGGCTGAGGTTAGCCAGCCAATACAGGCTGCCAGCAGTTCTGGTGAGAGACTCCTGGGCCTATCCGGGTGATGTTGGTGTGGGAGGCATTCAGTTAGGTTTTTTCTGCTAGGACAGTGCAAAGATGAGCAGATGACCCTGGCATAGCCCAAGTTACACCTTTCATAAACATACAGATGTTCCTCCAGCAGAAATGGCATTTCTTGACCAGAACTCTGGGGCTGTTAATCACTAGGCCCAGCCCCTGCCTCTGGGTGAGAGAGGCTTGGCTGAAGTCTGCTCTTCTCCCCTCTCTGCTCAGACAGACCAACTGAAATTGGTTGTGCCTGTGCTGCTGATTGGGAATAAGGTCTCCTAGCTCTGGGAGAGCCCAGCGTGGCACAGGCTGAGGGGAGCACTGGGTGTTGCCAACAGGGGATGTGACCTCACGCTCTGAAGAGCTGCAGGGGCCCGGGCAGGCAGGCCCCAGGCAGGGCTGGGGCAGACACAGGAAGGGCTGTGTCACAAGAGAGATTCCCCTCTCACAGGGGGCGTGGATCAGCTCTAACCAAAATGGGGCGACTGTCCTGTCAGGGGGTTGGCTCTGGCGGGACAGTACCCTGGAGGAGGGGAAGGGTGGGAGTGAGGCAGGGCTGGCGGCAGTGCTGGTGTGCAGTGGGGCACTCGCCTCCCAGCTGTGGCTGTGGGGAGCTGAACCCACTCTTGTGTTTCTGTAGTATCCCCAGTTAGTTAATGCTCAGGTTGCAGAGGTTACAGACATGATTTATACCTGCATTCACTTGTCTGGCTCTTGACAAGAATGTTTAAAACTCTATTGGTGGGAGAGAATGTGACTGGACACGTCATCCCTGAGGAATGGACTCCAGCTCGGAAGAGGCTGGCGAAGCTGCTCTGGATTATGTGCTCTGTTAAACAGAGCTATAGGGGAGTGGGGAAAGGATGTCTCTAGGAGGGCACAAGGGCCTGTGCACAAGTCACATGGCATGCTTTGTTCTTAAATAACGCTGTGACAAGACTAAAAACCAATACTCTTAGTGCTAGCAAATCTGGGACCGGGCAATCCCTTGATAACCCCCAGGTAGCTTTCAAGCAAGAAGCAAGGTCTCGGTGTGGGCAAGGAAAGCAGTTCTTCATGGTGAGCAGAATGATGAGAAGCTTTTTCTGGAAAGAGAAGATTCCCCAGGCCTGATGGGGGTGGCCATCAAGCTTAAGTAACAACAGGAAGGAGCTGAAAGCACACAATGTGGCCAGAGACAGCCTAGTTACTGTGTCTGCTCTCAAACTCTGGGGGAGCCCGAGTTTCTTGGGCCTTTCATTGCTATGCCATCTGTGCCCTAAAACTTGAAGCTGTAGGGCCTGTGATGAGCTTTTAGGCTAAGGAACCCTCTGCAGGAATGGAAGGGAAGAAATGCTTTTGTATTTAACAGTAGGTCATAGCAACCTATTTGCAGAAATCCAACCTATTTGCAGAGAGGAGTCTTAGGTGTTCCCACTGCAATTGCTACAGTCAGAAGGAATTCATTCTTCCCAGTCCTGGGCTGTATCCACCAGGTTGCACATTGATGCCTTCCAGATAGAACCAATGGCAGTTGTCCCACAAGCCCTGTGGTACAGGGGAGTAAATGTTGTGGTTGCTGTTGGGGATCACAGAATCATTAAGGCTGGAAAAGACCTCCAAGGTCATCTAGTCCAACCATCCCTTTACCACCTGTGTTACTCAGTAACCCGTGTCCCTGAGTGCCTCACCCAGCCGTCCCTTGCACACCCGGAGGGATGGTGACTCCACCACCTCCCTGGGCAGCCCGTTCCGATGCCCAACTGCTCTTCCTGAGGAGAAATGTCTCCTCATTTCTAACCTGAACCTCCCCTGGTGCAACTCACAGCCATTCCCTCTGGTCCTGTCTCTGGTTATCTGCAAGAAGAGGCTGAGTCCAGCTCACCACAAGCTCCTTCCAGGGAACTGGAGAGAGCAAGAAGGTCTCCCCTCAGCCTCCTCTTCTCCAGACTGAACAGTCCCAGCTCCCTCAGCTGCTCCTCATCACGCTTGTGTTCCAATCTGAGACCTGCAGTCCCCAGCTCCCAGCATTATTCCTGTGGCCTGTAACTAGAAGCCTTCCGGGATGCTTCCTAACTCCACTCTTCCTGCCTTTGCTGTTGCACTGAAGCTGGAAGGACTCCCAAACATTAATTCTCTTTTCTTTCTTTCCCTAGATGATACAGATGACCCAATGGAAATGAAGGAGAAACGTGACCGCACTGAAGAACACGAATCAAAAGGAAAAGTGGCCAGGATGACAGAGCAAAGTGAGATCCCCTCAGGATTTACCCATCAGGAACCAAGGAATGGCAAAGGGGCAGAGCCAGGGACCAGCTGAACTGGACAAACCAGACTCAGTGCTTTGTCCTGCAGATGGAGCCCCTTGTTTGGCAACTGACCTCCAAGAAAAGCCTCGTTTGTGTCTGTCAGTGCAGTTTGAACAACCTTGTCTGTCTGTCTGTGAGCAGTGTGGGAGCTGCCTGTGGCAGCTCTTAGGTAAAGACAAGTGGTGACTGGTTTCAACGGATCACAGGGGTTGGAAGGGACCTCGACAGCTCATGGGGTCCAACCCCCCTGCCAAAGCAGCTCCCCAGCTCATATTGCACAGGTTGGTGTCCAGACGGGGCTGGAATCTCTCCAGAGATGGAGACTCCACACCCCCCTGGGCAGCCTGTCCCAGGGCTCCCTCACCCTCACTGGGGAAAAGTTCTTCCCCATGCTGGGGTGGAACTTCCTATGCTCCAACTTGCAGCCATTGCCCCTTGTCATGTCCCCACAGACACTGAAAAGGGGCTGGCCATATTCCCCTGCATCCCATCCTTCAGATATTGATAAATATTAATCAGGTCCCCCCTTAGTCTTCTTCTCTCCAGGCTGAACAGCCCCAGCTCACTCAGCCTTTCCTCACAGGGGAGATGCTCCAGGCCCTTCATCATCTCCGTAGCCTCCTCTGGACTCTCTCCAGGAGATCCCTGGCTGTTTTATCCCAGGGAGCCCAGCATTGGACACAACACTTCAGGTGGGGCCTGACCAGGGCAGAGCAGAGGGGGAGGATCCCCTCCTGTGACCTGCTGGCCACGCTCCTCTTGATGTCCCCCAGGATCCCATTGTCTCTCTCAGCCCCCAGGGCACACTGCTGGCTCATGGCCAACCTGTCACCCACCAGCACCCCCAGGTCCTTCTCCACAGAGCTCCTCTCCAGCAGCTCATCCCCCAGCCTGTACTGATTCAAGCAGTTTTTCCTCCCCAGGTGCAAGACTCTACACTTGCTTTTGCTGAACCCCATTAGGTTTCTCCCTGCCCAGCTCTCCAGCCTGTCCAGGTCTCTCTGGATGGCAGCGCAGTGTCCTGTGTGGCAGCCACCCCTCCCAGCTTTGGATCATCAGGTACTTGCTGGGAGGGGTGGCTGACACACAGGATGGTTTCGACAGGACCAGGTTGGATGGGGCCCTGGGCAGCCTTGTGTAGCTCCAGGCCTGGAGGTTGGTGGCCCTGCCTGTGGCAGGGGGTTGGAGCTCTGTGATCCTTGGGGTCCCTCCCAACCCAGACCAGTCTGGGATTCTGTGACTGAAGAACATCCCTGCCTTCCTCATCAGGAGCTACCAGCCTTCCCACTGCTCCTGTAGTGAGTAACTCCAGCCTCAACCCAGACATCCTTCCTTCCTGGCATCCAACTCCTCACCCCGAGTGGGCCACCTTCCCCTCTGGTTATTCTCCCTTCGAGGATCCCCCAAAATAAGCCACTCAGAAAGGGGTGCCCCAGCTCTTTGGATGTACATCCCTCCTCAACTGCTTTATCCTCCTCAACTGCTTTCATTGTACTGGCACTGGTGAGGCTGCACCTCGAGTGCTGGGTCCAGTTCTGGGCTCCTCACCATCAGAAGGACATTGAGGTCCTGGAGCGAGTCCAGAGAAGGGCAACCTGGCTGGGGAAGGGGCTGGAGGGCAAATCCTCTGAGGAGCAGCTGAGGGAGCTGGGGGTGTTCAGCCTGGAGAAGAGGAGGCTGAGGGGAGACCTTCTCACCCCTCCACTGCCCTGCCAGGAGGGTGCAGAGAGTTGGGCGATGGTGTCTTCCGCCAGGGGACAGGAGATGGGACAAGGGGCAATGGGCTCAAGCTGCCCCAGGGCAGGGTCAGAGCAGATGGGAGGGCAAAGTTCTTCCCTGCAAGAGTTGTCAGGGCCTGGCCCAGGCTGCCCAGGGAGGGGCTGAGTCCCCACCCCTGGGTGTGTTTAACAGGCGGGGAGATGAGGTACTGAGGGATATGGTTTAGTTTAGGATGGGATTGGTTGGACTTGATAATCTTCAAGGTTTTTTCCAACCTTGTGATTCTGTGGTTCTGTGATCCCAAACAGCCCCCAAATCCCCCATTGCAGCAGCCAGCCAGAAAAGGGAGCAGGAGGCTGAGCTTTCAGAGATTGCTGGAAGTTTGCAATTTTGGGGGATGCAGGGGGGGAACTGCAGGACTGCAGGGTGATGCTGGATCCTACACCCTTCCCCCCAGCTAATGCAGCCCCTTTCTCCCTGACGGTGTGGAGCTGCTGAAGGGGACCTTCAGCAGTGGACCCGGAGGAAGGCTGGTTCCAGCAGCACCGGCAGGAGAAGGAGTCAACCAGAACCACACCATGAGGTTTGGATAGAAGCTGTTTATTCACTTAACTACGTGTCTGTTTTCATAGCATTAAGTTATTTCTTCTGTCACCTCTGTCCCCTCCCATGCTGTCAGCACCTCTGTGCTCCTGGGTAGCCTGCTTCAATCAAACAGCTCGTGCTGACCTGCAGCTGGGGGGAGAGGATGTAAACCCTGCAAGACAAAATGGGTAACACTGGTGGGCTCAGCATCCCTGCAGGGAGCTAAGGAAGGATGTGAACCCCAAAAGGACAATGGTGACACCACCAGGTGCCCCAAAAAAAGGAGACAGCCATGACCAGGGCTGAGGTTAAGAGTCAGCATCTTCCACAGCAGAGCAGCGCTGGTATGTCACACAGGAACCACGGGAACTGCAAAGGAAGAGTCTCCAGGGCCTGGGGAACAACAGGACCCGCTGCTACCAAAGGCTCCCCTGGCCCAGGCTGTGGGGTGCCAGCCCCAATGCTGTGCTGAGCCCGCCTCCCACCTACTCCCCGGCAGCCTGGCAGCTGGTGCTGAGGTGCCAGCATGTGCCCTGTGCCATGCCCGGCTCAGCATCCCACAGCACTGCCAGAAGAGGTCATGGTGGTTCCTGGGTGTTGCAGTTTTGTGGAGCTGGGTGCTGGTAGAGAAGGGAGGGGGTGCAGAGGTGGCTCCTGCAAGCAGCAGCCAGCAGCTGTCTGCAGGCCCCGGAGAGTAAACATGGGCCGATTCCAGGCCAGAGTTGCTGCTGACCAAGGCTGAGCCCATCAGCGATGGGTACAGCGCCTCTGGGAGTCACAGTGAGGAGAAAAAAAACCACAAGCAGCTGCATTTTGTCTCCAGAGAAGGGAGTGAGGAGATGTAACAAGCCGTGCAGACACCAAGGCCAGGCCAAAAGGAGAAAGGTGGGGGGAAGAATGAGGCACTCCGGCTGCAGGAGAGAGAGATTGCCCTGCAACCTGTGGAGACGACCATGGTGGAGTGGGGGTCCCCTCCCAGCCCATGGACACAGATGGGGAGCAGAGACCATCTGCGGCCTGTGAAGAGATTGATCCATGCCTCAGCATGGTTGCCAAGGGACTTGTGACTCTGGGGGGGACCAGGCCGGAGCAGTCTGGGCCTGAAAGTCAGCACCCCGTGGAAGGAACCATGCTGAGGCCCATGGAGAGGAGATGACTCCCCGACAGAAAGGATGAAGTTGGTGGCGAAATTATGACTAAAGTAGAGTCTGTGAATATGGGAGGAGTGGGGGGAAGGTGCTTTAAGAACTGGCCTCACTTCTCATTACCTGCCTCTGGTGTCACTGGGAGTGTGTAGTGTCGTGTAATAAATCACTTTTCTTTATTCTGTGTTGAGTCTGTTTTGCCCACGACCTTAATTGCACAGTTGATCCCTCTCTGTCCTTATCTCAAATCCTAAGCCTCCCAATAGCTATTTTCTCCCCTTTTGGGCTGAAAAGGGGAGTGACAGAGCAGCTTTGGGGGCATTTGACCTCCAGCCAGGGCCAAACCACCTCAAGGAGAAACAGGTTTTTCCAATCCATCTGACGAGGTCTCCCCTCAGCCTCCTCTCCTCCAGGCTGAACAAACCAAGGGCCTTCAGCCTCTCCTCATGAGCCTTCCCCTCCAGACCCTTCCCCATCCTCGCTGCCCTCCTCTGGACGCTCACCAATAGTTTTGTGTCCTTCTTGTCCTGTGGCACCCAAAAGTGCCCCCAGGACTCAAGGTGAGGCTGCACCAGCAGAGTGCAGAGTGGCACCATCCCCTCCCTGGAGCAGCTGGCAGGGCCCTGCTTGATGCACCCCAGGATAGGGCTGGCCCTCCTGGCTGGCCGGGCACGCTGCTGGCTGTTGCGGCCGACCGAGACCCCCAAAGCCCTCTCAGCATGGCTGGCCACCAGCATCTCACCCCCCAAGTCTGGGTGTGTGTTAGCTGGTTGTGTAACCATTGATGGGTAACAGATGATGTCACTGCCAGGTGATTGTGACCCAGCTGTGAGCGTGAGATGCTGGTGGCCAGCCATGCTGAGAGGGCTTTGGACTCAGTGTGCAGCCTTGCACTGTGCGGTGAGGTCCTCATCCTCGTCGCAGCTGTGCACGGCTGTTTTCTCCTGAGGTACCTTGTGTGCCACAGGGAGCTAGTGATGGCTTTCTCCAGGCCCTGGACATACTCAGAGCTGGAGAAAACACGGTTCCTTCCCAGAATCCTTGCTAGCGCTGTCACCGAGTGTGATTATTCCATCAAGAATGTCACTGGAGTGCTGCTCATTGCAGATATTTCAGGTGGGGTGATCAGAGAGGAGCAACCGTGGGTGAACGTAAGCAGTTCTGGGACACAGCAGGCCCTTTGGAGCCCTGCCCTTGCCCCTCAGACATGAGTGGCCATCTCGTCATTGCTGAGGTCTTCTGCTGGGATGCCCAAAGAGAGCGGGATGCGTGATCGTGGGCACTCGACCACTGCTGCCCCCAGCACTGAGCCAGAGGACAGGACAGTGTGGCCCACGGGCTGTTGGGCCGGCCAGCGTGGATGATGAAAGGCCTGGAGCATCTCTCCTGTGAGGAAAGGCTGAAAGAACTGGGGCTGTTCAGCCTTGAGAAAAGAAGGCTAAGAGGAGATCTGATCAATGGTTATCAATATCTGAAGGGTGGGACACAGGGGGAAATGGCCAGCCTCTTCTCAGTGCCTGTGGGGACAGGATGAGGGGCGATGGCCTCAAGCGGGAGCACAGGACATTGTGCGCCAATATGTGGAAGAACTTCTTCCCAGTGAGGGTGAGGGAGCCCTGGGCCAGGCTGCCCAGGGGGGTGTGGAGTCTCCATCTCTGGAGAGATTCCAGCCCCGTCTGGACGCCGACCTGTGTGACCTGTCCTGGGGACCCTGCTTTGGCAGGGGGGTTGGACCCGTTGAGCTCCGGGGTCCCTTCCAACCCCTGTGATTCTGTGAGTCTGTGTGATTCTGTCCTGTGGAGCACCTGGGCATTTCCTGATTTCTGGGTATCCCTGTTACAGGTTTCACAGCTTTGGGAGAGAAATTGCACTGGAGCAGCGACGCAGCCAGAGCCAGCGATGTGCTGGCGCAAATCCTCAATGGCTACCTGCGTGAAGTTTTGGAGGGTAAGGGCCATGTTGCAGGACTGACTGGCATGGGGCCATGAGGCTGCTTATGGAGGGGGGAGGCCGACACGGTGGGCAGCCTGCTCTTGCCTCCTTGGGAGGGCTGGGGCTTTCTGTGGCACAGAGGAACAGGGAGAGCAGCCAGGGTCTCCTGGCAAGTCAGGAGCAGCACAGGTCCCATCTGCTCCGCGCTGTGGCTGAGGAGACAGACGCTTTCTGGGCCTCTGGCGTGGACACGCGCCTCGGTGGGGTGTTGGGCTCAGAGCAGGCCGGGGGCACGGCGACCTGAGGATGCTCCGTGTGTACATCTGTGTGCGTGTCTGCAAGACCCTCGCAAGCCCCTTTTCACAGGGGACATCTTGACCCTCCTGAGCTGGCACATTGTGGCCACCCCTTTGGCAGCACTTGCAGAGCAAAGCAAGAGAGTCCCCCAAGATGATGAGGGTCTGGAGCATCTCACCTATGAGGAAGGGCTGAGAGGGCTTGGACTCCTTAGCCTAGAGAAGAGAAGAGTAAAGGCTCAGGGGGAGCTTAGTAATGTGTCTAAAACCTGAAGGGACAGTGCGGAGAGAGCCAGGTCCTTGCCAGCGGTGTCCAGGACTAGAGACCACGGCACAGGGGCGCACTGAAACATGGGTTCCCTCTGTATGGCAGGAAACACTTTGGATGGGAGGGTGATGGGGCGCTGGCACAGGCTGCTCCCTCCTTAGAGCCACTTAGAAAGGACTTCTCCACCATTGTGGGATGCTGGTTCTGTGCAGCCCCTCTTGAGCAGCAGGCTTGGACAGGATGGAGCCTAGAGGCTCATTCCAGCCTCCCCCTTTCCCAGGTTTGGTGGTATCTCGAGGCCCTGCCTCCCTGCCTGCTGTGCAGGTAACCAGGGCTGTGGCCACCATGAGCCTGGCAGACCAGCCAGAGCAGTGCTTTCCTGAGCTGTGCCCCATGGAGCAGCCTCTCCAGGCAGAGGGGCTGGCTCTGTGCCTCCTGGAAGAAGGAGTCCACATGAGTCCTCCTTTTCTTTCCCTCTCTCTGCAGAGATACTGTGTTTTGGAGGAGACATCTTGAAGTTTGCTGGTATGTACTTAGGACGACGCTGCCCATGGGTACCGATGGGCAGCCTTTAGCTGCTGTGCTGGCCGTTGGCTCAGCTCTCTGTGCAGCACCTTGAGCCAGCTTTCTGGCCACGCACACACCCCCTCACAGTGCCTTTTCTGCGGGCTTCTCTTTTGGCCCCGGGCCAGCCCGCGGTTTGGCTTTGGCAGGGGCTGTGGCTGCCCTCACTCTGCCCCAGCTTGGAGGGCCCTGGGCTGGGGGTGGGTGAAAGGAAGCACGGGGAGGAGGAGACGCCCTAGAAAGCGCAGCCCAAGGCGTGTGTCGGGGTGGTGCTGAGGGGCAGAGAGGCCCTGGGGATGGTGGAGCTGGGGCTGCCAGGCTGCGAGGGAAGGAGCAGTCCCCGGTGTGCTGCGGCTGCAGGGGAGAGCTCAGGGCAGAGGGTGCCACCGCTGCCTGCTGGCTGCTGCTGGGGCTGGCCGGGGAGAGGAGAGCTGTCGCGCTGCCCAGGGTGTGGTGCTCCCTCCAGGACCTCCCGAAAGCTCATCTTCCTCAGCAGGGCGGCTGCTGGCCCTGCTGCTGAGCACAGGGCGAGGACAGTCAGGTCTGTGCAGAGCCTTTACCGTCCCTCGCTCTCCCCAGGGGATGCCGTGCTGGTGCTGTGGAGAACACGCCGCCAGGAGATGGCTCAGACCCTCAGACTGGTGCTGCAGTGTAGCCAGGAGATCCAGGCCAAGCATGGCAGTTACGACACGCACGTGGGTCAGAAGATGCGACTGAAGATCGGTACGGGCGCTGTGCCAGGCGCACGTCTCCCGCGGCACAGGGAACGAGGGGATCCCTTCCAGAGCTGGTGCCAAGGGAAAGCCTCTCCCCTGGGCGTTCCAGGGGCCAGCTGTAATGGGAGCGGGGCTGGGAGACTGGGACTGCTGGCTTTGCCTGCCTGTGCAGATGCAGAGGAAGCATCAAGGCAGAGCGGGGGTCCCATCAAGGATTCAGGAGGCTCTTTGAAGGGTCTGCTTTAGCACAGATGTCTGCGGGAGGTAGCAGTGCTCTCATTTTGTCAGCTGGGGGCAGCTGGGCATCCTTTCCCCTGCTTTATTCTCCCGTGCATTTCCTCAGGAGCCAAGGGAAGTGCTTTGCTTAAGGCTGGGAAGACGGGCTTTAGCAGGCTCCTGTGTTTCCTCCCGCAGGCAGCTCCAACCTGCCTGCGTGTAACCGGAGCGGGCAGAGAGCCAGCTCCCTGCTTTGCTGGGCTTCTGGAGCAGGCACCTGGCTAAGATGCCCGGCACTCCCCACCCGTGGTCAGTGTTGTCTTTGCCTATTTGTAGACCCGCTGTGTTTCAGGGAGCTGTGTCAGTATCCCCCCGAGTAGGAGCCGAGGATACCCCCCTCCCCACTCATAATGCCTGTCTCCCTGCTGGGCTTCAGATGAGCTTCTGAAGAGCTGAGATGCTGGAGGCTGTAGAGCTCTCAATGTTCTGCTTCTCCCTCCCTCCCTTTCTCATCTGTCTCTGTCTCCCCAGGGATCTCTGCAGGGATGATTACCCTCATGCATTTTGGTGTCAGTGGTCAGAGGTACTTCTGTCTCCTTGGCAAGACCCTGGATGAAGTTCGTGAGGCTGAAAGCCTTGCGAATGCAGGTGAAATTGTCCTCTCGGCCACCGCCTGGGAGCTCTGTGAGCAGCACCTTTACAGGACCCAGCGTCTTGCAGGCAAAAGAGCTCTGAAGGTAGGTGTGCGGGATGGCCTGTAGAGCTATTCTGAAGACACAGACCCAAGGCATGAAGGAGGGAGGTGTCAGAAGGCTGAGGAGTTGAGTGTACAGAGAGCTATGAAAGCGGGCAGGCAGCTGAAGCCCGTGTCCATCCTCCTCGGGGCTAATGGTGGGCTGGGCTGGGCTTGCTTGGTTTGAGGGCCAGGGAGGCCAAGGAAGGGTTTTGTGGCCCACTGGCAATGTCCTCTGTGGGTCAGGGAGCTGTTGTTGACAGCTGGGGCATGCTTGGATGATTCCTGCCCAGCTGCAGTGCTTGGAAGCACTGCTGTCCCATCCAGCTAGGTGGGCTTGTCCTGGCCTTTTCCGGGCAGTGAGGCTGGAGGGCAGGTGCCGTCCCCTGGGACTCTGCGGAGGCCAGCGGCAGCGCTTCCCTTCTGTGTGTCTTCAGGTGACAGGCGTTCATCAGATGACTAAGTCAGAATGCCAAGAAATTTCAGGCAAGCTCGTAACACCCCCAGCGATCAGGAGCTTGGAAGAGGAAGGTGAGTGCCAACTTCCCGCTCTTTATGATTGCCTGGACGGGGGGACCCGGCTGCCTCAGGGCCCAGAGAGGAACCCCCTCTGCCCTCTCCCCCTTTTCAGTCATCCCTCATGCTTTTGGCCCTTCTGTGCATCAGCAGTTGGGGCAGTCGCTGCTGCTCCCCGCTCCTTTTGAGGGGACAGCTCTGCCCTGGGCATCTGGAGGTGGGAACACGAGCTAAGGCAGAGGACTCTTTCGCCTGCGTTTCCAGTGGTAGCCCCTGCTTTCCAGCAGCTCGCAGTCCCACCCTCCCAGCAACCGCCTGCATTTTCCCTCCTCAGGTGGCATGAAGCCTGCTTTCATCATCACTGCTTATGAAGGGGAAGCAGGGATTTTTCAGTACATCCGGACAACTGTTCTCGAGAAGGTACGGCCAGGCGTAGGACGTGCTATTGCGCAGACGCCTGCTGTCCCTTGGGATCTGGGGTGGGCAGTCAGCCCCCAGGAGAGCAGGCTCATGAAGTCGTTGTGCTCTTGTCTTCCAGCTTGCTGAGAGAGTGCCGCCGGACCTCTACTCTGAGCTACGGCCAGTCACCATCCTCTTCATCCATCTGCACACTGCTGAAAATAAGGAGATGCAGAATTACCTGCAGCAGGCCGGCACGCTGTTGCTAGAAATCCTCTCTCCTTTCAAGGGCACAATCAACAAAGTATCCCTGTTTGACAAAGTGAGTGTGGGGCGGGAATTGCCTCCCCCCAGCCTGAGAGTGGGCAGCGAGCAAGAGGTAGAGACTCCCAGCTCTTAGGCAGCGTAGCAAGACCGCATGTGTCCTTGGCAGGGCTGCACGTTCCTCTGCGTGTTTGGATTCAGTGGACAAAAGCTGCCCTGTGAGAGCATTCACGCCTTGGAGAGTGCTCTTAAGTTTCAAAACGTGTGCTCCACCATGCTCAGCAAAGTAAGGTGAGTGTGTGAGAGGCTCCTGGCGTGCTCTCCTTGCCCCCGTCAGGAAGGGAGCAGTGCCCCGAGAGGTGGCAGGCGACCCCTGGGCTCAAGCCACAGCAGCCAGGCAGAGACCCTCCAAGGCCACCCTGCCAGCCAGCGCGCTGGAAGGAGCCCTTGCAAGGGCGAGAGGCTCCTCGGTGCCAGAGGCCGGCCCTTCTGGGCGACTGGCGCACCGCACGGGGATGGGGCGCAGCCACCTGTACTCAAGTTGCTGTCACCGCAGCTGGTGACATCATGGGCTCCCTCTTGGCTCACGAGAGGGCTCTGGCCTTCTGCGGGACTCAGCTCAGGGAAGGTGGCTGCAGGGGAAGTGGCCGGGACTTGCTGCACGCGCTCTGGCCCTGGCCCTTGTCCCCTGCCAGGCGGGTATGTCACACCCCTGAGCTCTCCACGTCCCCGAGACCTGCGCTGGCAGAGCGGGATGGCAGGTGGTGCAGGCCTGGGCCCACGGGTGGTGCAGGAAGGGTTGAAGCCGGCGGGCAGGACGGCACCTGGGGGGCTGCTGTGGCCACACTGTTTCCCGCTGTGTTTGCAGGGCGGTGTCTGCCGCAGTGAGCAGCGGGGTGGCGTTCTGCGGAGTCACGGGCCACCCGGAGAGGCACGAATACACAGGTGCGAGGCGTGTGTCTGAGGAGGGGGAGGCTGGTGCGCGCCTGCTCGGGCTGGCAGAGGCTTGCCCAGCAGCCGGTCGGGAACAGCCCGGGTGGCCTCGGTGGTGGCCCAGGGCGGGAGCGTGGGCTCTGCTGCCTGTTGTTCCCCTGGGTTCTGCTGACCCCAATGAGGGGTTGGCCTGTGCCGTAGGGGAGGTGGCCACTCACCTGGCAGGCCACTTTGGGGCTGGTGGCACAGGCACATCAACACATGCGCTTCCTCTCTCTCTCCCTTTGTGTCTCTGTCTGTCTGGCAGTCATTGGCCAGAAGGTGAATCTGGCAGCCCGGATGATGATGCACTACCCTGGGGTGGTGTCCTGTGATGCAGTGACCTACACTGCCTCTCAGCTGCCCCGCTGCTACTTCAAGATGCTGCCCTTAAAACAGATGAAAGGCATTACCTATCCTGAAACTATCTTTCAATACGTGGGGATCACCGAGACGAGGTGAGTGTCCTCTGAGAGGGCTGGATGAGGTGCAGCCTTGGCCAGCAAAGAGGAGTCCTGCAGGGAGCGAGCAAGCTAGTCTCCCTTCTTTCCCACGTCTCCAGTTTCTCTGGGTTGTTCTCTGGACTCTTGACATGTTCTCCTGTCCCATGGTGGTTGCTGGCCACCTTTATGCTTGAAGCTGTCCTAACGTGTCAGCTTGAACTTGGGCTGGAGGAGCATGCAGGGCATAACAGACTGCTCGAAAGAAAAGCAGGCGCCCGAGGAGCACATCCTGTCCTTCCACGCCAGGCTGCTTGGCTCTGTCCCCAGCCTCTCACCAGCTAATTGACTTGTGTTTTCTTTTCCCCTGCTTCTAGCATATTTGCCTCGGGCCATTTCAAGGAGAGGTCCACTTATGCCTGCTTGCTGGGTAGGTGGAGAATCCCTTGCCCTTCTGAATGCCAGTTTCTTCCCCTCGGTAACTTGTTGTGTCACAGGGAGAAGGGAGAAGCTTTTTCCAGGGGCGGTGGGGCCCGAAGGAAGTGATGCGCCTCTTGGTCCCTACTTGGTTGACCTCTTTGGGGCGGAAAGCGGAGTGAGGCACCTGGTGCTCTCTGTCATGCTCCAGACCTGGAACCAAGGTCCCTTCCAACTCTGGAGCTGCTCCAGCTCTGGAGGCTATTCTGATTCCTGTCTGTGGGATCAGGAAAGAGATGAGCTTCTGCCAGACTGGTTGGTGAGAGCTTTGGTGGGGGGTTCTCCTCCTTGTACCCCTTAGAGTTCCTTTCCTGGCAGCATCTGGGCGTAGACGTGGAAATGTCAGGACACACGGGGTGCCTGCAGTCACTGGGTGTCTCGCCGGATGGTTTGGGCCTTGTTAGGGGTCAAGCCCGGTAGGCAGCTCAGCCCCACAGAGCCGCTTGCTCCCCACAGGGCTTAACGGGCAGAGCAAAAGCTGCGCGCGTGCGCAAGGCCAGCTCAGGCGTTCCGTCCCCGCTTCCCGGCGGCAGGCAGGTGCCTGGCCGCTTCCAGGAAAGCAGGGCTTCGGCACACAGAAGGGTGTCTCGGGAAGAGCGACGCCATACCTGCAAATGTGCCCCCTTCCTCCTTCCAAGCACGGAGCTGAGTGATCCAGAACAGGCCTCTGGGCAGCTGGAGCCGGCTGTGGCGGCTGTGCCCCCTCCCAGCTTCTCTCAGGGAGAAGGACGAAGCGCCCTTGTGTGGAGCTGCGCTGGAGCCTGCCAGCAAAAGGGCAAATGCTCGTTGCTTTTCAGCGTGCCCCAGCAGCTGGTTTTCTTGCTTTGTCTTCACAGGGCGGGAGAAGGAGATTGACCTCTTTGACAGCTGCTTGAAGAAAGCCTCTGAGCACTTAGGACAGAGCCACATCCTGGCATTTGAAGGCTCGATTGGCTCTGGAAAGAGCCACTTACTTACTGAACTGGCCTACTTAGGCCAGGCTGCTGGGCACAGGTACAGGCTTTGGACCTGTAGCTTTGTGATGCTGCCCCTGCCCAGGTGGCTTCTTGAGCCGTGGGCTTTGCTCCTCCACCGCTGGGCCAGGAACGGGCAGACGGCAAGGGCCCCGGCACAGCGCTTTTCATCTGACGTCAGACCCAACAAAGAGCAGAGTGGCCTGCTTTAGAAGCCCTGCTTGCCACCTGCCAGCTTCCCAGAAGCAGCACTGGGACAGAAAAGCCTGCCTGTGGTCTGGGAGGCAGGCTGCTGAGGTCTGGAGCCCAAAGGCGAGCTCACTGCTTGCTCCAGTCTTGTCCCTTAGCCCCGGGAGTTCCTCTGTAGGGGACACGTATCAGGAGCTGGGCTGGTGCTGCAGAGACACAGGGCCTGGACCCGGCTCTCCCAGAGGCTTGGCAGCATCTGCCTCTCTGTGCCCCTTCCCACGGGAGGAGTGAAAAGCTTGGCCTTCTCTGGGAAGCACTTTGAGATGCGTGGCTGAGGAGCACCCCCCACGGGCATCTCCACCCCTTTTGCCTCAGAAGGCTGCTTGGGCTGTTGGCCATCTCAGTCCCTTTTGTTTTCCTGTGGCAGGGTGGTTACCGTGCAACTGCTGGAGGTCAACTTGAGGAAAAACTACTCTGCTCTCCGTGTGATAATGGCCAGGGCTCTGGACCTCCACCCAGATGAATCACACGGTGCCAGGGAGGACAAGCTGAAGGCAGATCTCCAAGGGACAATCAAAGAGAGCAGCTATTGCCTCCTCAATGACATTTTCCTTGTCAAGGTGAGAGCGAGGGGCCTCTCTGGCCCTGGAGAAGGCCACCTTGTGACCTTTGCTAGGTGTGATGTTCCCCCTTCCTGGGCTCCCTGTCTCTGGTGAGTTCACGCCCCACGCCGCATCCAGCAAAGCCTGGTGCCTTGTTCTGCACCCTGCATGTGGCACTGGAGAGAGAGAGGCTGGTGCTCACCTCGCGCTGAGGTCACCACTGTGCCGAGTGGTCTGCTCCAGCCAGCTCAAGGCTCCCGCAGCCAGAGAACCAGCTCTCCAGCCCACCCCCAAGCCCCAGCTCTGCCAGAGACCCTCAGCAGAGAGCCTCCACTTTAGGCTCCGGGTGAAATCCCTGCTGTGGCTCCCTGCCCCTGTGCTGGGGAGAGGAAGGTGCTGAGGCCAGCGGAGGCACTTGTACTTAGTGGGTAGGGGAGCTGTCCCCCCGGAGCGATGTTTCTCCCTGACTCTGCTCTTCTGGACAGTTTCCTGTTTCGGACGAGGTTCATCAGATGTCCACAACTTCAAAAGAAAGGGAATTATGCTGCATTTTGGCAAAACTGCTGCAGAAGGTGAGCCAGCCTTCCGTCCTCCTCTCCATTGTCTGTCTCCCTGACACTGTCTCCCCCCGCCCCGCCTCCTGTCTCCCCCCTGCCCCTCTGTGTCCCTCTCTCTCTGTCCCCCCCTGCGCTCTCTCCCCGGCCTGGGTCAGAGAAGGAAAGCTGCTGTGCTGGCTGAGGGCTCTGCACCACAGCCGTGTGCCTGCAGAGGAGGAGGGTTGTGCGCCTTGGGCATGGCCCTTCAAGGCCTGAGAAACGCCGCCAGTCCTCTGCCTCCTCCCAGCAGCCCCGCAAACACAACCAAGATGGTTCCTCCCATCGAGGCTGCCCTGTAGAAGGAATAATGTCTTCTGTCTTCCCTTGTCCGAGCATCTTCCTCCTGAGGGCCTGTGATGTTGGCTGTGATCCTAAAGACTCAGAGTAACTAAGAGCATGGGGTGGTTCTGAGCAGGGAGGTGTCAGGGACACACTGCAGAGCATCCTCCTGAGAGACAGGGGCTAAACCTCCTCACCTCTGTCCCGGGAAGATGCTTGAGGATGCCCTGCTGCATTCCCCTCAGCACAACCTGCTTTTTTCAGGCCCTGGGAGAATTTGGCATACTTTTCATCGATAATGCTCATTTCATCGACCTTGCCTCCTGGAATATCATTCCCACCATGCTCCAAAAGGCCTCTGTCTTCACGGTCGTGAGCTTAGCTCCGGGCTACATGAGAACAAAGACCTTCCGCAAAGATGCAGAAGCAGCTGACACAACGTCCCAGATCATCACCTATCTTCATCTGGATGATCTGAAACCTTTGGCTGTGGTGCAGAAGGCCTGCCAGTTCCTCACTGTGGACCGCATCTCCAGGGATTTAGCGAGGCAAGTTAGGGGCAGGGGAGCTCTTCTGAGGGAAGGGGGGCCCCCAAAAGCGCAAGCCAGTGGGAGGCCGGTCCTTTTCAAAAGGGAAGTGTCTCTGTGCCCAACACGCTGGCTGCCCTGTCATGCCCGTTTGACTCGCCACCACCTGAACTGCATTTCACCTTCCTTTTCCTGCGCTGGGTCTGCTCCTGTCTAGGTTCCTGATCCAAACTTGCTCGGGGAACCTGTATTACTGCGAGGAGCTGCTCTGTTACCTTCAGTGCCAGGACATGCTCTGGATTTCCCCTGGGAGCTGGGCTGAAAAGGAAGAGGACAACTGGGACAGCCTGGTCGGTAAGCACCTTGGCTGCTGGCTGGCGAGGAGGTTGTGGCGCGTTCCACACAGAACAGTCCTCCCCATCATTCCCCCATGGCTCTGGGCAGCGTCTGACCTTGCAGCCATACAGAACTTGGGCTGGCAGAGGTGTGGCCTCCTGCGTGCTTTGCTGTTGGGACAAGCAAAGCAAGGGCCAGAGACTTGCAGTGACTTGGATGGGGCCTAATTTCCCAGGCTGGGGCTTGGGCTGGTGGGAGCTAAAACACAGGGGAAATCTTTGCAGAGCACATGTGTTTCGGCATTCTAACGGGCAAGCCATTTACCCCGGCCGAGCGCCAGCTCACTTGAGAACAAGTCCTGGGTAGAGGTGAGGGACTGGCCCACCACACTCGAATCCAAACCCCAAAATCCCCCCAGGGTGCTGGTAACGGGAAAAGATGGTGGTTAACGCCACAGAGAAGGCGTCCAGCCAGCCTGCCACAGCCCTGGGAACAGCTGGGGCTGATGCTACGTTGTGCATTGTTCTCAGTGGCCGCTTCCTGGGCTGTGGAGGCAGTGCTGTTGAAGCAGCAATGCGGCTGCTTTCTGTCCCGCGGCGTTCAGCCTCCCCCAGGGAAGTCTGGGAGCTTGCACTGAGGGACTGTTGGGGAAGGCTGATCTGAAGGCAGAGCGTCTTTGGGGGGACTCTGCAAAGAAAGGCTTTGCTCCATTTCATGACCACAGAGTCAGCACGGGCAGGTCAGGGCGCCCGCACTGCACCATGTAAGGTGGGACCTGTCCCATCTCAGGTGAAGGCTGAAACTTTGTCAGGGGGTAGGCACTGTGCAAATTGCCTGATGGGTGCTGTCTCGCTCTGCCCAGCTTCTGCAGTGAGGACCTCAGCCCTTGCAGCGACCTCGAGCTGCCGCGCGGAGACTGGTGGCAGGGTCTGCACGGTCAAGCCGCACGTGAACCTGGAGAACCCCATGCTGCCCACCTCCCTGAAAGGTGAGGGGCCGAGCGCCGCTCTGCCGCTTGCGGCTGTGCTGGGGCTCCTCCCGGGCATCGGCTGGAGGGAGGCTGGGCATCTGTGTGCTGCCGCAGCACGCTCTCAGCTGGGGAGCTCAGCTCACAAGGTGGCTCCCAGGCTCCAGCCAGAATGTTGGGGGCCTGGGGTTGCTGACAGCAGGGTTCCCCTCCTGGGTGTGTACCAGCTGGGAGCCTGCCGGCTGCTTCCCAGCAGCAGGTGGGAGAGAGAAGGGTGTTGGCACAACACTATGATAGCTCCCTCTTGCCCTGGGCTGGGATTGCGCCTGGGTGCAGTCCTGAGGAGAGAAAGGCAAAGCCTACCGTGGCGTGTGCTGGAACGTCCCAGCCTCTCCAGCTTCAGCGCGGGAAACAGGCAGGAGGGAGACGGGTCGCTTCTTTTTTGACAGAGATTGCGCTGGCTCAGCTGGACCAGCGGAGGCCGCTGGAGCAGGTGATTTTGAGGTTCGCAGCTGTCATCGGGCAGGTGTTTACCACCCAGCTGCTGTATCACATCCTTCCCCGTGGCATCAGGAAAGAGATGAGCAGCATTTTGGACATGCTGACAAACGACAAGATCCTTATGTGGCTGGAGCGCAGGGAGGCGCCCCACGATGTGCAAGATGCCACCACAGGGCCAGCCAACTTTCTGCAGGCAGAGCGCGGTAGGTGCTACCAGTGAGGTGGACAAGGGAGCTGCCAGCCCTATCCCGGCGGGGCTCCCCAGGGCACGGCACGCTTTCCCCAAGGATTGGTGGTGGGAGCTCAGGCGGGCACGGCTCTTTGGGGTGGGTTGTGCAAAGACCTGAGGAGTCAATCCGAAAGCACGCAGGCTTTGTGCTGGAGGGAAGTTCCTGCCAGGTGTCCCAAGTGCCTCTGCTCCCCTGCCTCCCAGCGCTGCTCATAGCGCAGACGTGGGAGGGCATGTGGAATCCCTGCCAGCAGCATCCAGACCCTTTTGCCCCTGCTGCAAGGCTCGGGGTGCCACAGCGCTGGGTTACCGCCAAGGGTACGCACCAAGGCATGACTCTGCTGCGCAGGCTGGGGCAGCCCTGAGCCTGGGCCCCAGCTCTGGCTGACACAAAGGCCCTTTGCCTTGCAGGCATGGAGAGATCCCCTTGGTCGACCTCGAAGAAGCGGACTGGCGCTCTGGCCTTCTGTGTCCCGCTGCTGCGGGAGACTGCCTACAGCCTGTGGCCTGAGAGACAGCGGGTGGCTTTGCACCGCCAGTGCGCTGCCTTCCTGGAGCAGCACGCGCACCGATGCAAGAGCTGCGGCCAAGGGGACTTTATTGCCTTCCACCGCTTTGCCGTCCGCAGCAGCCAGGATGCAAGGAGCTGTCAGGACCTTGCTGACCAGGGCGACTCGTGCAGCTTGGCAGCCTTGGTGGTGGCAGGAGAACGGCTGAAGAGGGATAGGACCCGTGCCACGAAGGGTATGCTGTGCACCGTGCGCCGCAGCGCGGACCCTCCAGGAGGAAAGGGGGGGTGTGCTGGGCACTGGGTGGGAGTAGATCTCCTAGGATCTAGTGGAGCCGCCCTGTGGAATGCGAGCGCTCAGCGGGCCACTTTTGGGAAGCAAAACTGGTGCTGCTGGGTGAACCAGCTGAGCCCAGGATGTGAAGACCAGCACTGCAGGCTTTGCTGAGTGTGCTGGGACCCCTGCAAGGATGCTTGCAGCTCTCAGGCCGGGCTGTGCAAGGAGGTGTCTAAGCCCTGCTTTCCTTTCCAGATGCTATAGGCGTCCTGCCACAGCAGCAGGCTTTCAAGGAGGAGGTGTCTGGGTGAGCAGACAAGGTTTTGATTATTTTTGAAGGGACGTTCTGTGGGGTGGGAGCTGGGAGAACATGGCCACGGAGGTGAGAGAGTGCTTGAGGAAGCCGGCGGCTCACTGCTCTGGAGCAGCCCTTGCTTTCCAGTTCCTGCAGAGCAGCACTGCCAGATGTGCAGGGGAAAAGCTGCCGCAGGGACTCGGGTGCTTTGCCTGTGAGAGGCGGCAGAAGGCCCGGCTTGTCTTTCTCCCCCTACCTGCAAAGCCCCCGAAGGAGTTGTGGCTGCCTGTGGCCTCGTGCTCTCCTTTGAACAAGGGGCTTTTGAGGCCCTCTCTGTGGGGAGAAAGACTGGTCGAGGTGACGCCCATGTGTTCTTTGCTCTCTTCCTCCCCTGCGAACTGGGCTCTGCGTAGTGCGGCTGGGCAGCTTCCGGCAAAGAGCGAAGAGACGGCTGAGCACAGCAGCACATGCGAATGCGAAGCAATTGTGGAATCGGTGCTTGTGCCTTTGATTCACCACTACCTGGAAACGGGCAATGCTGCCAGGGCCTATTACTACCTTCTGGAGTGTGTGGCTGCCTACCTGGATGTCTCCAACAACTACATGGTGAGTCGCCCTGCTTGCCGGCATCCACTGCGCACACGGTCCTCTCGGCGTCCTGGCTCTGGGCAGGACCACTTCCCCGTTGCAGGAAGACGTGCCTCGTTGGGGCGCTGGCAGGGAAATGCTGGGCTCAGACCCTGACTCTTCCCTCTGGTTGGCCTCTTCTGCTGTGGCAAGAGGCACAGGGCACCGTGCCCTTAGTGCGAGGGGATTAGCAGCGACTGAAGGGTTGCTGGTGCTTGTCCTGTGAGCCAGTGGGACTGTGGGTGGGCATCGCTCAGGGAGAAACTTAGGCCCTCTTAAGACAGATGCCAGAGGCAACGCGGGGGGAAAAGGCTGGCCATAGGCTCTGCACCCACTCTCACCCGCTCTCTCTCTGCTTGCACAAAGGCTCTCATGAAAGTGAGCGAGGCGGAGCTCCTGAGGAACTCGGTAAAACATCAAGAAGAGGCGATAGCCCGCTTTGAAAAGGCCACCTTCTTCAGCCTCAAAGGGGAGGTAAAGAGACGGGGCAGTCTGGAGGGATCTCCTGGGGGACGGAGCTGGATGCCTTGCCCAGCTGCAGGCGATAGCCCTGGCTTGTCCAGCAGGTGCCTGCAGCCTCTTGGGCAACTAGTCCATGCTGGGACATTTCCCTTTTCCTCTGCAGCTCTGCTGTCGTATGGGACACAGGGAGCAGGCAAAGGAAATGATCAGGAAGAGTTTGAGCCTGCTTGGAAGAAGGTTCCCCAGCACCTCCATTGGAGCCTTGTTCATGTGGCAGGTTGTGGAGTTGCACCGGATCTCCACTGCCAGAGGAGCATCCTCCCTTCCGCAGGAGGTCCGGTAAGAAGCAGACCTGAGAAGCCAGGGGAGGAAGCACCGTTTCCTAACTGGGCCCAGGCGTCTGAGCCCAGAGCTGCCTAGACTTGAGGCCACACCTAACCGGGTGCATAGGCCTCAGCAGGACCGGGGCATTAAGGAGCAATGTGTGGGTATGAGAAGGAACGGCCGAGCCCCACACTCCCTCCACCCCCACGCAGTCAGGGAACAAAGCACGCCTTTGGGTGAAAGGCAGCTTAGGCTGGCAAGCGTGAGCTGGCCCGTGAGGCTGCGGCAGGGGGTCGGTGGTGGCTGGGAACGGAGAGTTGAACACAGGGAGTAGAGGCTGAGGAGGGGAAGGAGCTCTGGCGGCAGGACCAGGCCGTGGGCAAGGAGCAGGAGGCGAGATGTGGGAAAGAGGAAGCTCAGAGGGTGATGCCCCTTCTCCTGCCGCTTCCCGCCTTTGCTTGTCCCCCCACCAAGGCTCTAGTGCCAACACGTTTCTCTTGTGTGGCAGGAGGAAGAAGCTAGCCTGGCGTCTGCGGCAGAGCAGCTGCCTTTCCTTGCTGGACTACCTCTTCAGCCATGAGGGCACTTCAAGAGGACGGAGGCTCTCCCAGCTGGCAGGGCGCATGAAGGCCAACACGGACAGGGCAGCAGAGCGCTATCGGCAGTAGACTCCCGCCACCCACAGACTGCAAACTGAAGGGTGGCGATGAAGTTACCTCATTAAACATCTGCTTTGTTATGACCTTTGTTGTCCAGCCTGCCTTTCTGAGGCACACAGAGAAACTCTGTCTTAGTGTTTGTGTTGAGGCCTGTTCTCAGTCCGTCAGTGACGGCTGCAGCTCTCTCGCAGGGCTTAGTGCAGACTACGATTGAAGGCGCTTCTGATCTGAGGTCCCAGTAACAGCAGACACCCTGTAAAAGTACCTAGGGAATTATCAGGAAAGAGATGGTGGTGTCCTGGACAAGAAAAGCCCTGAGCCCCAAGGTCAGAAGGGCTGCTTTCAGGCTACGTGGGGAGGTTTCAGGCCAGGTATGTCTTTCAGTCCTGGCTCTTTTTGTTTGGGAGCTACTGCTGGAGTTTTGGCATGTTTGAATGCAAAGACAGGTAGAGCCAAGCAATGACATAGGGCACTGTTTGGCATTTTGGAGGATGGGTTGTTTTCCTGTATGAAAATGTGAGGGAAAGTTATTCCTCTGGACCAGGAAAGCCCAGAGCCCCCAGGTTACTGCAGCTGCTGAAGGGCTACCCATGGAGGTTGCAGGCAAGGATAGGTTTTAGTGCTGGCACTTCTTAGAGGGGATCTATAGCTGGATGTCTAACATTTTGAACGGTTCCTGTTTTTACTGGTTCAAAATCTGATGGCAAGTCATTCCTCTTGACCAGGGAATCCCAGACCCCACAGTTACTGCAGCTGCTGGGCCTGTTCACTCAAAGAGCATCTCTGTCACCCATGGCTTTTTAAGGATGAACCAGTGTTTGCTGGGTGTGCAGGTGCTTTGGTGTTTGTTGGGCTTCTGGGGTTTCATGTCTTTGCTGCTGCCTGGTGTTAAGTTTTTGCTCTGCAATGCCCTGGATAATGCCCTGTAATCCAGGCTAATGCTGTGCCCGTTCTCATGCAGACCCTGATTTCTCTTGGAGGATTTTGCTGGTTACAGCACTCCCGTGTCAATTGCTCATATTTCTCTGGGGTCTTCCTTGGCATGGGGCCTGCAGGGGAGCCCTAGGGCTTGTGTGCTTTGCCTGTGAGTTGAAACCTCACAGGAGGAAAGAAGGAGCCTGTCGTAAAACACCTTTTCATGCTAAGAATGTGATCTTTATGTGGTAAGTGACCTTTATTCCCTAAGGTATGGCAAGAGAAAAGATGAACAGCAGAGCCTTTCGGCTTTGAGGCAAAATGCATGGCCTTGGAAAGGTGAGCTCTAGGTTTGCTGCTTTACTGGAAGCATCTGTGCAGGAAACACGTGATGAGGCCACACAATGTACAAAAAGATGGGAATTCAAGCCTCTAAAAGTGAAAGATTCAACGAGAAGTAACTTCTAGAACTTCTAGAACGATGGAAGGATGACTTAGAGCATTGGGAGCAGCCGTACGGTCACAGAGCAGAAAGGCAGATGGGCTGGATGAGCACTGTGCTGGGTGGGACACCCCCTCCTCTCCCTAAACGGGGTCCTGGTTTTCTGGAAAAGTTCTAGAAGAGCAGAGGAAATGGTTCTGGTTGCTAAGGGACAAAAAAGACCATACACACCTCTGCAGACATGCTGGGGCTGAGGTTAGCCAGCCAATACAGGCTGCCAGCAGTTCTGGTGAGAGACTCCTGGGCCTATCCGGGTGATGTTGGTGTGGGAGGCATTCAGTTAGGTTTTTTCTGCTAGGACAGTGCAAAGATGAGCAGATGACCCTGGCATAGCCCAAGTTACACCTTTCATAAACATACAGATGTTCCTCCAGCAGAAATGGCATTTCTTGACCAGAACTCTGGGGCTGTTAATCACTAGGCCCAGCCCCTGCCTCTGGGTGAGAGAGGCTTGGCTGAAGTCTGCTCTTCTCCCCTCTCTGCTCAGACAGACCAACTGAAATTGGTTGTGCCTGTGCTGCTGATTGGGAATAAGGTCTCCTAGCTCTGGGAGAGCCCAGCGTGGCACAGGCTGAGGGGAGCACTGGGTGTTGCCAACAGGGGATGTGAAGTCACGCTCTGAAGAGCTGCAGGGGCCCGGGCAGGCAGGCCCCAGGCAGGGCTGGGGCAGACACAGGAAGGGCTGTGTCACAAGAGAGATTCCCCTCTCACAGGGGGCGTGGATCAGCTCTAACCAAAATGGGGCGACTGTCCTGTCAGGGGGTTGGCTCTGGCGGGACAGTACCCTGGAGGAGGGGAAGGGTGGGAGTGAGGCAGGGCCGGCGGCAGTGCTGGTGTGCAGTGGGGCACTCGCCTCCCAGCTGTGGCTGTGGGGAGCTGAACCCACTCTTGTGTTTCTGTAGTATCCCCAGTTAGTTAATGCTCAGGTTGCACAGGTTACAGACATGATTTATACCTGCATTCACTTGTCTGGCTCTTGACAAGAATGTTTAAAACTCTATTGGTGGGAGAGAATGTGACTGGACACGTCATCCCTGAGGAATGGACTCCAGCTCGGAAGAGGCTGGCGAAGCTGCTCTGGATTATGTGCTCTGTTAAACAGAGCTATAGGGGAGTGGGGAAAGGATGTCTCTAGGAGGCCACAAGGGCCTGTGCACAAGTCACATGGCATGCTTTGTTCTTAAATAACGCTGTGACAAGACTAAAAACCAATACTCTTAGTGCTAGCAAATCTGGGACCGGGCAATCCCTTGATAACCCCCAGGTAGCTTTCAAGCAAGAAGCAAGGTCTCGGTGTGGGCAAGGAAAGCAGTTCTTCATGGTGAGCAGAATGATGAGAAGCTTTTTCTGGAAAGAGAAGATTCCCCAGGCCTGATGGGGGTGGCCATCAAGCTTAAGTAACAACAGGAAGGAGCTGAAAGCACACAATGTGGCCAGAGACAGCCTAGTTACTGTGTCTGCTCTCAAACTCTGGGGGAGCCCGAGTTTCTTGGGCCTTTCATTGCTATGCCATCTGTGCCCTAAAACTTGAAGCTGTAGGGCCTGTGATGAGCTTTTAGGCTAAGGAATCCTCTGCAGGAATGGAAGGGAAGAAATGCTTTTGTATTTAACAGTAGGTCATAGCAACCTATTTGCAGAAATCCAACCTATTTGCAGAGAGGAGTCTTAGGTGTTCCCACTGCAATTGCTACAGTCAGAAGGAATTCATTCTTCCCAGTCCTGGGCTGTATCCACCAGGTTGCACATTGATGCCTTCCAGATAGAACCAATGGCAGTTGTCCCACAAGCCCTGTGGTACAGGGGAGTAAATGTTGTGGTTGCTGTTGGGGATCACAGAATCATTAAGGCTGGAAAAGACCTCCAAGGTCATCTAGTCCAACCATCCCTTTACCACCTGTGTTACTCAGTAACCCGTGTCCCTGAGTGCCTCACCCAGCCGTCCCTTGCACACCCGGAGGGATGGTGACTCCACCACCTCCCTGGGCAGCCCGTTCCGATGCCCAACTGCTCTTCCTGAGGAGAAATGTCTCCTCATTTCTAACCTGAACCTCCCCTGGTGCAACTCACAGCCATTCCCTCTGGTCCTGTCTCTGGTTATCTGCAAGAAGAGGCTGAGTCCAGCTCACCACAAGCTCCTTCCAGGGAACTGGAGAGAGCAAGAAGGTCTCCCCTCAGCCTCCTCTTCTCCAGACTGAACAGTCCCAGCTCCCTCAGCTGCTCCTCATCACGCTTGTGTTCCAATCTGAGACCTGCAGTCCCCAGCTCCCAGCATTATTCCTGTGGCCTGTAACTAGAAGCCTTCCGGGATGCTTCCTAACTCCACTCTTCCTGCCTTTGCTGTTGCACTGAAGCTGGAAGGACTCCCAAACATTAATTCTCTTTTCTTTCTTTCCCTAGATGATACAGATGACCCAATGGAAATGAAGGAGAAACGTGACCGCACTGAAGAACACGAATCAAAAGGAAAAGTGGCCAGGATGACAGAGCAAAGTGAGATCCCCTCAGGATTTACCCATCAGGAACCAAGGAATGGCAAAGGGGCAGAGCCAGGGACCAGCTGAACTGGACAAACCAGACTCAGTGCTTTGTCCTGCAGATGGAGCCCCTTGTTTGGCAACTGACCTCCAAGAAAAGCCTCGTTTGTGTCTGTCAGTGCAGTTTGAACAACCTTGTCTGTCTGTCTGTGAGCAGTGTGGGAGCTGCCTGTGGCAGCTCTTAGGTAAAGACAAGTGGTGACTGGTTTCAACGGATCACAGGGGTTGGAAGGGACCTCGACAGCTCATGGGGTCCAACCCCCCTGCCAAAGCAGCTCCCCAGCTCATATTGCACAGGTTGGTGTCCAGACGGGGCTGGAATCTCTCCAGAGATGGAGACTCCACACCCCCCTGGGCAGCCTGTCCCAGGGCTCCCTCACCCTCACTGGGGAAAAGTTCTTCCCCATGCTGGGGTGGAACTTCCTGTGCTCCAACTTGCAGCCATTGCCCCTTGTCATGTCCCCACAGACACTGAAAAGGGGCTGGCCATATTCCCCTGCATCCCATCCTTCAGATATTGATAAATATTAATCAGGTCCCCCCTTAGTCTTCTTCTCTCCAGGCTGAACAGCCCCAGCTCACTCAGCCTTTCCTCACAGGGGAGATGCTCCAGGCCCTTCATCATCTCCGTAGCCTCCTCTGGACTCTCTCCAGGAGATCCCTGGCTGTTTTATCCCAGGGAGCCCAGCATTGGACACAACACTTCAGGTGGGGCCTGACCAGGGCAGAGCAGAGGGGGAGGATCCCCTCCTGTGACCTGCTGGCCACGCTCCTCTTGATGTCCCCCAGGATCCCATTGTCTCTCTCAGCCCCCAGGGCACACTGCTGGCTCATGGCCAACCTGTCACCCACCAGCACCCCCAGGTCCTTCTCCACAGAGCTCCTCTCCAGCAGCTCATCCCCCAGCCTGTACTGATTCAAGCAGTTTTTCCTCCCCAGGTGCAAGACTCTACACTTGCTTTTGCTGAACCCCATTAGGTTTCTCCCTGCCCAGCTCTCCAGCCTGTCCAGGTCTCTCTGGATGGCAGCGCAGTGTCCTGTGTGGCAGCCACCCCTCCCAGCTTTAGATCATCAGGTACTTGCTGGGAGGGGTGGCTGACACACAGGATGGTTTCGACAGGACCAGGTTGGATGGGGCCCTGGGCAGCCTTGTGTAGCTCCAGGCCTGGAGGTTGGTGGCCCTGCCTGTGGCAGGGGGTTGGAGCTCTGTGATCCTTGGGGTCCCTCCCAACCCAGACCAGTCTGGGATTCTGTGACTGAAGAACATCCCTGCCTTCCTCATCAGGAGCTACCAGCCTTCCCACTGCTCCTGTAGTGAGTAACTCCAGCCTCAACCCAGACATCCTTCCTTCCTGGCATCCAACTCCTCACCCCGAGTGGGCCACCTTCCCCTCTGGTTATTCTCCCTTCGAGGATCCCCCAAAATAAGCCACTCAGAAAGGGGTGCCCCAGCTCTTTGGATGTACATCCCTCCTCAACTGCTTTATCCTCCTCAACTGCTTTCATTGTACTGGCACTGGTGAGGCTGCACCTCGAGTGCTGGGTCCAGTTCTGGGCTCCTCACCATCAGAAGGACATTGAGGTCCTGGAGCGAGTCCAGAGAAGGGCAACCTGGCTGGGGAAGGGGCTGGAGGGCAAATCCTCTGAGGAGCAGCTGAGGGAGCTGGGGGTGTTCAGCCTGGAGAAGAGGAGGCTGAGGGGAGACCTTCTCACCCCTCCACTGCCCTGCCAGGAGGGTGCAGAGAGTTGGGCGATGGTGTCTTCCGCCAGGGGACAGGAGATGGGACAAGGGGCAATGGGCTCAAGCTGCCCCAGGGCAGGGTCAGAGCAGATGGGAGGGCAAAGTTCTTCCCTGCAAGAGTTGTCAGGGCCTGGCCCAGGCTGCCCAGGGAGGGGCTGAGTCCCCACCCCTGGGTGTGTTTAACAGGCGGGGAGATGAGGTACTGAGGGATATGGTTTAGTTTAGGATGGGATTGGTTGGACTTGATAATCTTCAAGGTTTTTTCCAACCTTGTGATTCTGTGGTTCTGTGATCCCAAACAGCCCCCAAATCCCCCATTGCAGCAGCCAGCCAGAAAAGGGAGCAGGAGGCTGAGCTTTCAGAGATTGCTGGAAGTTTGCAATTTTGGGGGATGCAGGGGGGGAACTGCAGGACTGCAGGGTGATGCTGGATCCTACACCCTTCCCCCCAGCTAATGCAGCCCCTTTCTCCCTGACGGTGTGGAGCTGCTGAAGGGGACCTTCAGCAGTGGACCCGGAGGAAGGCTGGTTCCAGCAGCACCGGCAGGAGAAGGAGTCAACCAGAACCACACCATGAGGTTTGGATAGAAGCTGTTTATTCACTTAACTACGTGTCTGTTTTCATAGCATTAAGTTATTTCTTCTGTCACCTCTGTCCCCTCCCATGCTGTCAGCACCTCTGTGCTCCTGGGTAGCCTGCTTCAATCAAACAGCTCGTGCTGACCTGCAGCTGGGGGGAGAGGATGTAAACCCTGCAAGACAAAATGGGTAACACTGGTGGGCTCAGCATCCCTGCAGGGAGCTAAGGAAGGATGTGAACCCCAAAAGGACAATGGTGACACCACCAGGTGCCCCAAAAAAAGGAGACAGCCATGACCAGGGCTGAGGTTAAGAGTCAGCATCTTCCACAGCAGAGCAGCGCTGGTATGTCACACAGGAACCACGGGAACTGCAAAGGAAGAGTCTCCAGGGCCTGGGGAACAACAGGACCCGCTGCTACCAAAGGCTCCCCTGGCCCAGGCTGTGGGGTGCCAGCCCCAATGCTGTGCTGAGCCCGCCTCCCACCTACTCCCCGGCAGCCTGGCAGCTGGTGCTGAGGTGCCAGCATGTGCCCTGTGCCATGCCCGGCTCAGCATCCCACAGCACTGCCAGAAGAGGTCATGGTGGTTCCTGGGTGTTGCAGTTTTGTGGAGCTGGGTGCTGGTAGAGAAGGGAGGGGGTGCAGAGGTGGCTCCTGCAAGCAGCAGCCAGCAGCTGTCTGCAGGCCCCGGAGAGTAAACATGGGCCGATTCCAGGCCAGAGTTGCTGCTGACCAAGGCTGAGCCCATCAGCGATGGGTACAGCGCCTCTGGGAGTCACAGTGAGGAGAAAAAAAACCACAAGCAGCTGCATTTTGTCTCCAGAGAAGGGAGTGAGGAGATGTAACAAGCCGTGCAGACACCAAGGCCAGGCCAAAAGGAGAAAGGTGGGGGGAAGAATGAGGCACTCCGGCTGCAGGAGAGAGAGATTGCCCTGCAACCTGTGGAGACGACCATGGTGGAGTGGGGGTCCCCTCCCAGCCCATGGACACAGATGGGGAGCAGAGACCATCTGCGGCCTGTGAAGAGATTGATCCATGCCTCAGCATGGTTGCCAAGGGACTTGTGACTCTGGGGGGGACCAGGCCGGAGCAGTCTGGGCCTGAAAGTCAGCACCCCGTGGAAGGAACCATGCTGAGGCCCATGGAGAGGAGATGACTCCCCGACAGAAAGGATGAAGTTGGTGGCGAAATTATGACTAAAGTAGAGTCTGTGAATATGGGAGGAGTGGGGGGAAGGTGCTTTAAGAACTGGCCTCACTTCTCATTACCTGCCTCTGGTGTCACTGGGAGTGTGTAGTGTCGTGTAATAAATCACTTTTCTTTATTCTGTGTTGAGTCTGTTTTGCCCACGACCTTAATTGCAGAGTTGATCCCTCTCTGTCCTTATCTCAAATCCTAAGCCTCCCAATAGCTATTTTCTCCCCTTTTGGGCTGAAAAGGGGAGTGACAGAGCAGCTTTGGGGGCATTTGACCTCCAGCCAGGGCCAAACCACCTCAAGGAGAAACAGGTTTTTCCAATCCATCTGACGAGGTCTCCCCTCAGCCTCCTCTCCTCCAGGCTGAACAAACCAAGGGCCTTCAGCCTCTCCTCATGAGCCTTCCCCTCCAGACCCTTCCCCATCCTCGCTGCCCTCCTCTGGACGCTCACCAATAGTTTTGTGTCCTTCTTGTCCTGTGGCACCCAAAAGTGCCCCCAGGACTCAAGGTGAGGCTGCACCAGCAGAGTGCAGAGTGGCACCATCCCCTCCCTGGAGCAGCTGGCAGGGCCCTGCTTGATGCACCCCAGGATAGGGCTGGCCCTCCTGGCTGGCCGGGCACGCTGCTGGCTGTTGCGGCCGACCGAGACCCCCAAAGCCCTCTCAGCATGGCTGGCCACCAGCATCTCACCCCCCAAGTCTGGGTGTGTGTTAGCTGGTTGTGTAACCATTGATGGGTAACAGATGATGTCACTGCCAGGTGATTGTGACCCAGCTGTGAGCGTGAGATGCTGGTGGCCAGCCATGCTGAGAGGGCTTTGGACTCAGTGTGCAGCCTTGCACTGTGCGGTGAGGTCCTCATCCTCGTCGCAGCTGTGCACGGCTGTTTTCTCCTGAGGTACCTTGTGTGCCACAGGGAGCTAGTGATGGCTTTCTCCAGGCCCTGGACATACTCAGAGCTGGAGAAAACACGGTTCCTTCCCAGAATCCTTGCTAGCGCTGTCACCGAGTGTGATTATTCCATCAAGAATGTCACTGGAGTGCTGCTCATTGCAGATATTTCAGGTGGGGTGATCAGAGAGGAGCAACCGTGGGTGAACGTAAGCAGTTCTGGGACACAGCAGGCCCTTTGGAGCCCTGCCCTTGCCCCTCAGACATGAGTGGCCATCTCGTCATTGCTGAGGTCTTCTGCTGGGATGCCCAAAGAGAGCGGGATGCGTGATCGTGGGCACTCGACCACTGCTGCCCCCAGCACTGAGCCAGAGGACAGGACAGTGTGGCCCACGGGCTGTTGGGCCGGCCAGCGTGGATGATGAAAGGCCTGGAGCATCTCTCCTGTGAGGAAAGGCTGAAAGAACTGGGGCTGTTCAGCCTTGAGAAAAGAAGGCTAAGAGGAGATCTGATCAATGGTTATCAATATCTGAAGGGTGGGACACAGGGGGAAATGGCCAGCCTCTTCTCAGTGCCTGTGGGGACAGGACGAGGGGCGATGGCCTCAAGCGGGAGCACAGGACATTGTGCGCCAATATGTGGAAGAACTTCTTCCCAGTGAGGGTGAGGGAGCCCTGGGACAGGCTGCCCAGGGGGGTGTGGAGTCTCCGTCTCTGGAGAGATTCCAGCCCCGTCTGGACGCCGACCTGTGTGACCTGTCCTGGGGACCCTGCTTTGGCAGGGGGGTTGGACCCGTTGAGCTCCGGGGTCCCTTCCAACCCCTGTGATTCTGTGAGTCTGTGTGATTCTGTCCTGTGGAGCACCTGGGCATTTCCTGATTTCTGGGTATCCCTGTTACAGGTTTCACAGCTTTGGGAGAGAAATTGCACTGGAGCAGCGATGCAGCCAGAGCCAGCGATGTGCTGGCGCAAATCCTCAATGGCTACCTGCGTGAAGTTTTGGAGGGTAAGGGCCATGTTGCAGGACTGACTGGCATGGGGCCATGAGGCTGCTTATGGAGGGGGGAGGCCGACACGGTGGGCAGCCTGCTCTTGCCTCCTTGGGAGGGCTGGGGCTTTCTGTGGCACAGAGGAACAGGGAGAGCAGCCAGGGTCTCCTGGCAAGTCAGGAGCAGCACAGGTCCCGTCTGCTCCGCGCTGTGGCTGAGGAGACAGACGCTTTCTGGGCCTCTGGCGTGGACACGCGCCTCGGTGGGGTGTTGGGCTCAGAGCAAGCCGGGGGCACGGCGACCTGAGGATGCTCCGTGTGTACATCTGTGTGCGTGTCTGCAAGACCCTCGCAAGCCCCTTTTCACAGGGGACATCTTGACCCTCCTGAGCTGGCACATTGTGGCCACCCCTTTGGCAGCACTTGCAGAGCAAAGCAAGAGAGTCCCCCAAGATGATGAGGGTCTGGAGCATCTCACCTATGAGGAAGGGCTGAGAGGGCTTGGACTCCTTAGCCTAGAGAAGAGAAGAGTAAAGGCTCAGGGGGAGCTTAGTAATGTGTCTAAAACCTGAAGGGACAGTGCGGAGAGAGCCAGGTCCTTGCCAGCGGTGTCCAGGACTAGAGACCACGGCACAGGGGCGCACTGAAACATGGGTTCCCTCTGTATGGGAGGGTGACGGGGCGCTGGCACAGGTTGCTCCCTCCTTAGAGCCACTTAGAAAGGACTTCTCCACCATTGTGGGATGCTGGTTCTGTGCAGCCCCTCTTGAGCAGCAGGCTTGGACAGGATGGAGCCTAGAGGCTCATTCCAGCCTCCCCCTTTCCCAGGTTTGGTGGTATCTCGAGGCCCTGCCTCCCTGCCTGCTGTGCAGGTAACCAGGGCTGTGGCCACCATGAGCCTGGCAGACCAGCCAGAGCAGTGCTTTCCTGAGCTGTGCCCCATGGAGCAGCCTCTCCAGGCAGAGGGGCTGGCTCTGTGCCTCCTGGAAGAAGGAGTCCACATGAGTCCTCCTTTTCTTTCCCTCTCTCTGCAGAGATACTGTGTTTTGGAGGAGACATCTTGAAGTTTGCTGGTATGTACTTAGGACGACGCTGCCCATGGGTACCGATGGGCAGCCTTTAGCTGCTGTGCTGGCCGTTGGCTCAGCTCTCTGTGCAGCACCTTGAGCCAGCTTTCCGGCCACACACACACCCCCTCACAGTGCCTTTTCTGCGGGCTTCTCTTTCGGCCCCGGGCCAGCCCGCGGTTTGGCTTTGGCAGGGGCTGTGGCTGCCCTCACTCTGCCCCAGCTTGGAGGGCCCCGGGCTGGGGGTGGGTGAAAGGAAGCACGGGGAGGAGGAGACGCCCTAGAAAGCGCAGCCCAAGGCGTGTGTCGGGGTGGTGCTGAGGGGCAGAGAGGCCCTGGGGATGGTGGAGCTGGGGCTGCCAGGCTGCGAGGGAAGGAGCAGTCCCCGGTGTGCTGCGGCTGCAGGGGAGAGCTCAGGGCAGAGGGTGCCACCGCTGCCTGCTGGCTGCTGCTGGGGCTGGCCGGGGAGAGGAGAGCTGTCCCGCTGCCCAGGGTGTGGTGCTCCCTCCAGGACCTCCCGAAAGCTCATCTTCCTCAGCAGGGCGGCTGCTGGCCCTGCTGCTGAGCACAGGGCGAGGACAGTCAGGTCTGTGCAGAGCCTTCACCGTCCCTCACTCTCCCCAGGGGATGCCGTGCTGGTGCTGTGGAGAACACGCCGCCAGGAGATGGCTCAGACCCTCAGACTGGTGCTGCAGTGTAGCCAGGAGATCCAGGCCAAGCATGGCAGTTACGACACGCACGTGGGTCAGAAGATGCGACTGAAGATCGGTACGGGCGCTGTGCCAGGCGCACGTCTCCCGCGGCACAGGGAACGAGGGGATCCCTTCCAGAGCTGGTGCCAAGGGAAAGCCTCTCCCCTGGGCGTTCCAGGGGCCAGCTGTAATGGGAGCGGGGCTGGGAGACTGGGACTGCTGGCTTTGCCTGCCTGTGCAGATGCAGAGGAAGCATCAAGGCAGAGCGGGGGTCCCATCAAGGATTCGGGAGGCTCTTTGAAGGGTCTGCTTTAGCACAGATGTCTGCGGGAGGTAGCAGTGCTCTCATTTTGTCAGCTGGGGGCAGCTGGGCATCCTTTCCCCCGCTTTATTCTCCCGTGCATTTCCTCAGGAGCCAAGGGAAGTGCTTTGCTTAAGGCTGGGAAGACGGGCTTTAGCAGGCTCCTGTGTTTCCTCCCGCAGGCAGCTCCAACCTGCCTGCGTGTAACCGGAGCGGGCAGAGAGCAAGCTCCCTGCTTTGCTGGGCTTCTGGAGCAGGCACCTGGCTAAGATGCCCGGCACTCCCCACCCGTGGTCAGTGTTGTCTTTGCCTATTTGTAGACCCGCTGTGTTTCAGGGAGCTGTGTCAGTATCCCCCCGAGTAGGAGCCGAGGATGCCCCCCTCCCCACTCATAATGCCTGTCTCCCTGCTGGGCTTCAGATGAGCTTCTGAAGAGCTGAGATGCTGGAGGCTGTAGAGCTCTCAATGTTCTGCTTCTCCCTCCCTCCCTTTCTCATCTGTCTCTGTCTCCCCAGGGATCTCTGCAGGGATGATTACCCTCATGCATTTTGGTGTCAGTGGTCAGAGGTACTTCTGTCTCCTTGGCAAGACCCTGGATGAAGCTCGTGAGGCCGAAAGCCTTGCGAATGCAGGTGAAATTGTCCTCTCGGCCACCGCCTGGGAGCTCTGTGAGCAGCACCTTTACAGGACCCAGCGTCTTGCAGGCAAAAGAGCTCTGAAGGTAGGTGTGCGGGGTGGCCTGTAGAGCTATTCTGAAGACACAGACCCAAGGCATGAAGGAGGGAGGTGTCAGAAGGCTGAGGAGTTGAGTGTACAGAGAGCTATGAAAGCGGGCAGGCAGCTGAAGCCCGTGTCCATCCTCCTCGGGGCTAATGGTGGGCTGGGCTGGGCTTGCTTGGTTTGAGGGCCAGGGAGGCCAAGGAAGGGTTTTGTGGCCCACTGGCAATGTCCTCTGTGGGTCAGGGAGCTGTTGTTGACAGCTGGGGCATGCTTGGATGATTCCTGCCCAGCTGCAGTGCTTGGAAGCACTGCTGTCCCATCCAGCTAGGTGGGCTTGTCCTGGCCTTTTCCGGGCAGTGAGGCTGGAGGGCAGGTGCCGTCCCCTGGGACTCTGCGGAGGCCAGCGGCAGCGCTTCCCTTCTGTGTGTCTTCAGGTGACAGGCGTTCATCAGATGACTAAGTCAGAATGCCAAGAAATTTCAGGCAAGCTCGTAACACCCCCAGCGATCAGGAGCTTGGAAGAGGAAGGTGAGTGCCAACTTCCCGCTCTTTATGATTGCCTGGACAGGGGGACCCGGCTGCTTCAGGGCCCAGAGAGGAACCCCCTCTGCCCTCTCCCCCTTTTCAGTCATCCCTCATGCTTTTGGCCCTTCTGTGCATCAGCAGTTGGGGCAGTCGCTGCTGCTCCCCGCTCCTTTTGAGGGGACAGCTCTGCCCTGGGCATCTGGAGGTGGGAACACGAGCTAAGGCAGAGGACTCTTTCGCCTGCGTTTCCAGTGGTAGCCCCTGCTTTCCAGCAGCTCGCAGTCCCACCCTCCCAGCAACCGCCTGCATTTTCCCTCCTCAGGTGGCATGAAGCCTGCTTTCATCATCACTGCTTATGAAGGGGAAGCAGGGATTTTTCAGTACATCCGGACAACTGTTCTCGAGAAGGTACGGCCAGGCGTAGGACGTGCTATTGCGCAGACGCCTGCTGTCCCTTGGGATCTGGGGTGGGCAGTCAGCCCCCAGGAGAGCAGGCTCATGAAGTCGTTGTGCTCTTGTCTTCCAGCTTGCTGAGAGAGTGCCGCCGGACCTCTACTCTGAGCTACGGCCAGTCACCATCCTCTTCATCCATCTGCACACTGCTGAAAATAAGGAGATGCAGAATTACCTGCAGCAGGCCGGCACGCTGTTGCTAGAAATCCTCTCTCCTTTCAAAGGCACAATCAACAAAGTATCCCTGTTTGACAAAGTGAGTGTGGGGCGGGAATTGCCTCCCCCCAGCCTGAGAGTGGGCAGCGAGCAAGAGGTAGAGACTCCCAGCTCTTAGGCAGCGTAGCAAGACCGCATCTGTCCTTGGCAGGGCTGCACGTTCCTCTGCGTGTTTGGATTCAGTGGACAAAAGCTGCCCTGTGAGAGCATTCACGCCTTGGAGAGTGCTCTTAAGTTTCAAAACGTGTGCTCCACCATGCTCAGCAAAGTAAGGTGAGTGTGTGAGAGGTTCCTGGCGTGCTCTCCTTGCCCCCGTCAGGAAGGGAGCAGTGCCCCGAGAGGTGGCAGGCGACCCCTGGGCTCAAGCCACAGCAGCCAGGCAGAGACCCTCCAAGGCCACCCTGCCAGCCAGCGCGCTGGAAGGAGCCCTTGCAAGGGCGAGAGGCTCCTCGGTGCCAGAGGCCGGCCCTTCTGGGCGACTGGCGCACCGCACAGGGATGGGGCGCAGCCACCTGTACTCAAGTTGCTGTCACCGCAGCTGGTGACATCATGGGCTCCCTCTTGGCTCACGAGAGGGCTCTGGCCTTCTGCGGGACTCAGCTCAGGGAAGGTGGCTGCAGGGGAAGTGGCCGGGACTTGCTGCACGCGCTCTGGCCCTGGCCCTTGTCCCCTGCCAGGCGGGTATGTCACACCCCTGAGCTCTCCACGTCCCCGAGACCTGCGCTGGCAGAGCGGGATGGCAGGTGGTGCAGGCCTGGGCCCACGGGTGGTGCAGGAAGGATTGAAGCCGGCGGGCAGGACGGCACCTGGGGGGCTGCTGTGGCCACACTGTTTCCCGCTGTGTTTGCAGGGCGGTGTCTGCCGCAGTGAGCAGCGGGGTGGCGTTCTGCGGAGTCACGGGCCACCCGGAGAGGCACGAATACACAGGTGCGAGGCGTGTGTCTGAGGAGGGGGAGGCTGGTGCGCGCCTGCTCGGGCTGGCAGAGGCTTGCCCAGCAGCCGGTCGGGAACAGCCCGGGTGGCCTCGGTGGTGGCCCAGGGCGGGAGCGTGGGCTCTGCTGCCTGTTGTTCCCCTGGGTTCTGCTGACCCCAATGAGGGGTTGGCCTGTGCCGTAGGGGAGGTGACCACTCACCTGGAAGGCCACTGTGGGGCTGGTGGCACAGGCACATCAACACATGCGCTTCCTCTCTCTCTCCCTTTGTGTCTCTGTCTGTTTGGCAGTCATTGGCCAGAAGGTAAATCTGGCAGCCCGGATGATGATGCACTACCCTGGGGTGGTGTCCTGTGATGCAGTGACCTACACTGCCTCTCAGCTGCCCCGCTGCTACTTCAAGATGCTGCCCTTAAAACAGATGAAAGGCATTACCTATCCTGAAACTATCTTTCAATACGTGGGGATCACCGAGACGAGGTGAGTGTCCTCTGAGAGGGCTGGATGAGGTGCAGCCTTGGCCAGCAAAGAGGAGTCCTGCAGGGAGCGAGCAAGCTAGTCTCCCTTCTTTCCCACGTCTCCAGTTTCTCTGGGTTGTTCTCTGGACTCTTGACATGTTCTCCTGTCCCATGGTGGTTGCTGGCCACCTTTATGCTTGAAGCTGTCCTAACGTGTCAGCTTGAACTTGGGCTGGAGGAGCATGCAGGGCATAACAGACTGCTCGAAAGAAAAGCAGGCGCCCGAGGAGCACATCCTGTCCTTCCACGCCAGGCTGCTTGGCTCTGTCCCCAGCCTCTCACCAGCTAATTGACTTGTGTTTTCTTTTCCCCTGCTTCTAGCATATTTGCCTCGGGCCATTTCAAGGAGAGGTCCACTTATGCCTGCTTGCTGGGTAGGTGGAGAATCCCTTGCCCTTCTGAATGCCAGTTTCTTCCCCTCGGTAACTTGTTGTGTCACAGGGAGAAGGGAGAAGCTTTTTCCAGGGGCGGTGGGGCCCGAAGGAAGTGATGCGCCTCTTGGTCCCTACTTGGTTGACCTCTTTGGGGCGGAAAGCGGAGTGAGACACCTGGTGCTCTCTGTCATGCTCCAGACCTGGAACCAAGGTCCCTTCCAACTCTGGAGCTGCTCCAGCTCTGGAGGCTATTCTGATTCCTGTCTGTGGGATCAGGAAAGAGATGAGCTTCTGCCAGACCGGTTGGTGAGAGCTTTGGTGGGGGGTTCTCCTCCTTGTACCCCTTAGAGTTCCTTTCCTGGCAGCATCTGGGCGTAGACGTGGAAATGTCAGGACACACGGGGTGCCTGCAGTCACTGGGTGTCTCGCCGGATGGTTTGGGCCTTGTTAGGGGTCAAGCCCGGTAGGCAGCTCAGCCCCACAGAGCCGCTTGCTCCCCACAGGGCTTAACGGGCAGAGCAAAAGCTGCGCGCGTGCGCAAGGCCAGCTCAGGCGTTCCGTCCCCGCTTCCCGGCGGCAGGCAGGTGCCTGGCCGCTTCCAGGAAAGCAGGGCTTCGGCACACAGAAGGGTGTCTCGGGAAGAGCGACGCCATACCTGCAAATGTGCCCCCTTCCTCCTTCCAAGCACGGAGCTGAGTGATCCAGAACAGGCCTCTGGGCAGCTGGAGCCGGCTGTGGCGGCTGTGCCCCCTCCCAGCTTCTCTCAGGGAGAAGGACGAAGCGCCCTTGTGTGGAGCTGCGCTGGAGCCTGCCAGCAAAAGGGCAAATGCTCGTTGCTTTTCAGCGTGCCCCAGCAGCTGGTTTTCTTGCTTTGTCTTCACAGGGCGGGAGAAGGAGATTGACCTCTTTGACAGCTGCTTGAAGAAAGCCTCTGAGCACTTAGGACAGAGCCACATCCTGGCATTTGAAGGCTCGATTGGCTCTGGAAAGAGCCACTTACTTACTGAACTGGCCTACTTAGGCCAGGCTGCTGGGCACAGGTACAGGCTTTGGACCTGTAGCTTTGTGATGCTGCCCCTGCCCAGGTGGCTTCTTGAGCCGTGGGCTTTGCTCCTCCACCGCTGGGCCAGGAACGGGCAGACGGCAAGGGCCCCGGCACAGCGCTTTTCATCTGACCTCAGACCCAACAAAGAGCAGAGTGGCCTGCTTTAGAAGCCCTGCTTGCCACCTGCCAGCTTCCCAGAAGCAGCACTGGGACAGAAAAGCCTGCCTGTGGTCTGGGAGGCAGGCTGCTGAGGTCTGGAGCCCAAAGGCGAGCTCACTGCTTGCTCCAGTCTTGTCCCTTAGCCCCGGGAGTTCCTCTGTAGGGGACACGTATCAGGAGCTGGGCTGGTGCTGCAGAGACACAGGGCCTGGACCCGGCTCTCCCAGAGGCTTGGCAGCATCTGCCTCTCTGTGCCCCTTCCCACGGGAGGAGTGAAAAGCTTGGCCTTCTCTGGGAAGCACTTTGAGATGGGTGGCTGAGGAGCACCCCCCACAGGCATCTCCACCCCTTTTGCCTCAGAAGGCTGCTTGGGCTGTTGGCCATCTCAGTCCCTTTTGTTTTCCTGTGGCAGGGTGGTTACCGTGCAACTGCTGGAGGTCAACTTGAGGAAAAACTACTCTGCTCTCCGTGTGATAATGGCCAGGGCTCTGGACCTCCACCCAGATGAATCACACGGTGCCAGGGAGGACAAGCTGAAGGCAGATCTTCAAGGGACAATCAAAGAGAGCAGCTATTGCCTCCTCAATGACATTTTCCTTGTCAAGGTGAGAGCGAGGGGCCTCTCTGGCCCTGGAGAAGGCCACCTTGTGACCTTTGCTAGGTGTGATGTTCCCCCTTCCTGGGCTCCCTGTCTCTGGTGAGTTCACGCCCCACGCCGCATCCAGCAAAGCCTGGTGCCTTGTTCTGCACCCTGCATGTGGCACTGGAGAGAGAGAGGCTGGTGCTCACCTCGCGCTGAGGTCACCACTGTGCCGAGTGGTCTGCTCCAGCCAGCTCAAGGCTCCCGCAGCCAGAGAACCAGCTCTCCAGCCCACCCCCAAGCCCCAGCTCTGCCAGAGACCCTCAGCAGAGAGCCTCCACTTTAGGCTCCGGGTGAAATCCCTGCTGTGGCTCCCTGCCCCTGTGCTGGGGAGAGGAAGGTGCTGAGGCCAGCGGAGGCACTTGTACTTAGTGGGTAGGGGAGCTGTCCCCCCGGAGCGATGTTTCTCCCTGACTCTGCTCTTCTGGACAGTTTCCCGTTTCGGACGAGGTTCATCAGATGTCCACAACTTCAAAAGAAAGGGAATTATGCTGCATTTTGGCAAAACTGCTGCAGAAGGTGAGCCAGCCTTCCGTCCTCCTCTCCATTGTCTGTCTCCCTGACACTGTCTCCCCCCTCCCTGCCTCCTGTCTCCCCCCTGCCCCTCTGTGTCCCTCTCTCTCTGTCCCCCCCGCGCTCTCTCCCCGGCCTGGGTCAGAGAAGGAAAGCTGCTGTGCTGGCTGAGGGCTCTGCACCACAGCTGTGTGCCTGCAGAGGAGGAGGGTTGTGCGCCTTGGGCATGGCCCTTCAAGGCCTGAGAAACACCGCCAGTCCTCTGCCTCCTCCCAGCAGCCCCGCAAACACAACCAAGATGGTTCCTCCCATCGAGGCTGCCCTGTAGAAGGAATAATGTCTTCTGTCTTCCCTTGTCTGAGCATCTTCCTCCTGAGGGCCTGTGATGTTGGCTGTGATCCTAAAGACTCAGAGTAACTAAGAGCATGGGGTGGTTCTGAGCAGGGAGGTGTCAGGGACACACTGCAGAGCATCCTCCTGAGAGACAGGGGCTAAACCTCCTCACCTCCGTCCCGGGAAGATGCTTGAGGATGCCCTGCTGCATTCCCCTCAGCACAACCTGCTTTTTTCAGGCCCTGGGAGAATTTGGCATACTTTTCATCGATAATGCTCATTTCATCGACCTTGCCTCCTGGAATATCATTCCCACCATGCTCCAAAAGGCCTCTGTCTTCACGGTCGTGAGCTTAGCTCCGGGCTACATGAGAACAAAGACCTTCCGCAAAGATGCAGAAGCAGCTGACACAACGTCCCAGATCATCACCTATCTTCATCTGGATGATCTGAAACCTTTGGCTGTGGTGCAGAAGGCCTGCCAGTTCCTCACTGTGGACCGCATCTCCAGGGATTTAGCGAGGCAAGTTAGGGGCAGGGGAGCTCTTCTGAGGGAAGGGGGGCCCCCAAAAGCGCAAGCCAGTGGGAGGCCGGTCCTTTTCAAAAGGGAAGTGTCTCTGTGCCCAACACGCTGGCTGCCCTGTCATGCCCGTTTGACTCGCCACCGCCTGAACTGCATTTCACCTTCCTTTTCCTGCGCTGGTCACCGCTGGGTCTGCTCCTGTCTAGGTTCCTGATCCAAACTTGCTCGGGGAACCTGTATTACTGCGAGGAGCTGCTCTGTTACCTTCAGTGCCAGGACATGCTCTGGATTTCCCCTGGGAGCTGGGCTGAAAAGGAAGAGGACAACTGGGACAGCCTGGTCGGTAAGCACCTTGGCTGCTGGCTGGCGAGGAGGTTGTGGCGCGTTCCACACAGAACAGTCCTCCCCATCATTCCCCCATGGCTCTGGGCAGCATCTGACCTTGCAGCCATACAGAACTTGGGCTGGCAGAGGTGTGGCCTCCTGCGTGCTTTGCTGTTGGGACAAGCAAAGCAAGGGCCAGAGACTTGCAGTGACTTGGATGGGGCCTAATTTCCCCGGCTGGGGCTTGGGCTGGTGGGAGCTAAAACACAGGGGAAATCTTTGCAGAGCACATGTGTTTCGGCATTCTAACGGGCAAGCCATTTACCCCGGCCGAGCGCCAGCTCACTTGAGAACAAGTCCTGGGTAGAGGTGAGGGACTGGCCCACCACACTCAAATCCAAACCCCAAAATCCCCCCAGGGTGCTGGTAACGGGAAAAGATGGTGGTTAACGCCACAGAGAAGGCGTCCAGCCAGCCTGCCACAGCCCTGGGAACAGCTGGGGCTGATGCTACGTTGTGCATCGTTCTCAGTGGCTGCTTCCTGGGCTGTGGAGGCAGTGCTGTTGAAGCAGCAATGCGGCTGCTTTCTGTCCCGCGGCGTTCAGCCTCCCCCAGGGAAGTCTGGGAGCTTGCACTGAGGGACTGTTGGGGAAGGCTGATCTGAAGGCGGAGCGTCTTTGGGGGGACTCTGCAAAGAAAGGCTTTGCTCCATTTCGTGACCACAGAGTCAGCACGGGCAGGTCAGGGCGCCCGCACTGCACCATGTAAGGTGGGACCTGTCCCATCTCAGGTGAAGGCTGAAACTTTGTCAGGGGGTAGGCACTGTGCAAATTGCCTGATGGGTGCTGTCTCGCTCTGCCCAGCTTCTGCAGTGAGGACCTCAGCCCTTGCAGCGACCTCGAGCTGCCGCGCGGAGACTGGTGGCAGGGTCTGCACGGTCAAGCCGCACGTGAACCTGGAGAACCCCATGCTGCCCACCTCCCTGAAAGGTGAGGGGCCGAGCGCCGCTCTGCCGCTTGCGGCTGTGCTGGGGCTCCTCCCGGGCATCGGCTGGAGGGAGGCTGGGCATCTGTGTGCTGCCGCGGCACGCTCTCAGCTGGGGAGCTCAGCTCACAAGGTGGCTCCCAGGCTCCAGCCAGAATGTTGGGGGCCTGGGGTTGCCGACAGCAGGGTTCCACTCCTGGGTGTGGACCAGCTGGGAGCCTGCCGGCTGCTTCCCAGCAGCAGGTGGGAGAGAGAAGGGTGTTGGCACAACACTATGATAGCTCCCTCTTGCCCTGGGCTGGGATTGCGCCTGGGTGCAGTCCTGAGGAGAGAAAGGCAAAGCCTACCGTGGCGTGTGCTGGAACGTCCCAGCCTCTCCAGCTTCAGCGTGGGAAACAGGCAGGAGGGAGACGGGTCGCTTCTTTTTTGACAGAGATTGCGCTGGCTCAGCTGGACCAGCGGAGGCCGCTGGAGCAGGTGATTTTGAGGTTCGCAGCTGTCATCGGGCAGGTGTTTACCACCCAGCTGCTGTATCACATCCTTCCCCGTGGCATCAGGAAAGAGATGAGCAGCATTTTGGACATGCTGACAAACGACAAGATCCTTATGTGGCTGGAGCGCAGGGAGGCGCCCCACGATGTGCAAGATGCCACCACAGGGCCAGCCAACTTTCTGCAGGCAGAGCGCGGTAGGTGCTACCAGTGAGGTGGACAAGGGAGCTGCCAGCCCTACCCCGGCGGGGCTCCCCAGGGCACGGCACGCTTTCCCCAAGGATTGGTGGTGGGAGCTCAGGCGGGCACGGCTCTTTGGGGTGGGTTGTGCAAAGACCTGAGGAGTCAATCCGAAAGCACGCAGGCTTTGTGCTGGAGGGAAGTTCCTGCCAGGTGTCCCAAGTGCCTCTGCTCCCCTGCCTCCCAGCGCTGCTCATAGCGCAGACGTGGGAGGGCATGTGGAATCCCTGCCAGCAGCATCCAGACCCTTTTGCCCCTGCTGCAAGGCTCGGGGTGCCACAGCGCTGGGTTACCGCCAAGGGTACGCACCAAGGCATGACTCTGCTGCGCAGGCTGGGGCAGCCCTGAGCCTGGGCCCCAGCTCTGGCTGACACAAAGGCCCTTTGCCTTGCAGGCATGGAGAGATCCCCTTGGTCGAACTCGAAGCAGCGGACTGGCGCTCTGGCCTTCTGTGTCCCGCTGCTGCGGGAGACTGCCTACAGCCTGTGGCCTGAGAGACAGCGGGTGGCTTTGCACCGCCAGTGCGCTGCCTTCCTGGAGCAGCACGCGCACCGATGCAAGAGCTGCGGCCAAGGGGACTTTATTGCCTTCCACCGCTTTGCCGTCCGCAGCAGCCAGGATGCAAGGAGCTGTCAGGACCTTGCTGACCAGGGCGACTCGTGCAGCTTGGCAGCCTTGGTGGTGGCAGGAGAACGGCTGAAGAGGGATAGGACCCGCGCCACGAAGGGTATGCTGTGCACCGTGCGCCGCAGCGCGGACCCTCCAGGAGGAAAGGGGGGGTGTGCTGGGCACTGGGTGGGAGTAGATCTCCTAGGATCTAGTGGAGCCGCCCTGTGGAATGCGAGCGCTCAGCGGGCCACTTTTGGGAAGCAAAACTGGTGCTGCTGGGTGAACCAGCTGAGCCCAGGATGTGAAGACCAGCACTGCAGGCTTTGCTGAGTGTGCTGGGACCCCTGCAAGGATGATTGCAGCTCTCAGGCCGGGCTGTGCAAGGAGGTGTCTAAGCCCTGCTTTCCTTTCCAGATGCTATAGGCGTCCTGCCACAGCAGCAGGCTTTCAAGGAGGAGGTGTCTGGGTGAGCAGACAAGGTTTTGATTACTTTTGAAGGGACGTTCTGTGGGGTGGGAGCTGGGAGAACATGGCCACGGAGGTGAGAGAGTGCTTGAGGAAGCCGGCGGCTCACTGCTCTGGAGCAGCCCTTGCTTTCCAGTTCCTGCAGAGCAGCACTGCCAGATGTGCAGGGGAAAAGCTGCCGCAGGGACTCGGGTGCTTTGCCTGTGAGAGGCGGCAGAAGGCCCGGCTTGTCTTTCTCCCCCTACCTGCAAAGCCCCCGAAGGAGTTGTGGCTGCCTGTGGCCTCGTGCTCTCCTTTGAACAAGGGGCTTTTGAGGCCCTCTCTGTGGGGAGAAAGACCGGTCGAGGTGACGCCCATGTGTTCTTTGCTCTCTTCCTCCCCTGCGAACTGGGCTCTGCGTAGTGCGGCTGGGCAGCTTCCGGCAAAGAGCGAAGAGACGGCTGAGCACAGCAGCACATGCGAATGCGAAGCAATCGTGGAATCGGTGCTTGTGCCTTTGATTCACCACTACCTGGAAACGGGCAATGCTGCCAGGGCCTATTACTACCTTCTGGAGTGTGTGGCTGCCTACCTGGATGTCTCCAACAACTACATGGTGAGTCGCCCTGCTTGCCGGCATCCACTGCGCACGCGGTCCTCTCGGCGTCCTGGCTCTGGGCAGGACCACTTCCCCGTTGCAGGAAGACGTGCCTCGTTGGGGCGCTGGCAGGGAAATGCTGGGCTCAGACCCTGACTCTTCCCTCTGGTTGGCCTCTTCTGCTGTGGCAAGAGGCACAGGGCACCGTGCCCTTAGTGCGAGGGGATTAGCAGCGACTGAAGGGTTGCTGGTGCTTGTCCTGTGAGCCAGTGGGACTGTGGGTGGGCATCGCTCAGGGAGAAACTTAGGCCCTCTTAAGACAGATGCCAGAGGCAACGCGGGGGGAAAAGGCTGGCCATAGGCTCTGCACCCACTCTCACCCGCTCTCTCTCTGCTTGCACAAAGGCTCTCATGAAAGTGAGCGAGGCGGAGCTCCTGAGGAACTCGGTAAAACATCAAGAAGAGGTGATAGCCCGCTTTGAAAAGGCCACCTTCTTCAGCCTCAAAGGGGAGGTAAAGAGACGGGGCAGTCTGGAGGGATCTCCTGGGGGACGGAGCTGGATGCCTTGCCCAGCTGCAGGCGATAGCCCTGGCTTGTCCAGCAGGTGCCTGCAGCCTCTTGGGCAACTAGTCCATGCTGGGACATTTCCCTTTTCCTCTGCAGCTCTGCTGTCGTATGGGACACAGGGAGCAGGCAAAGGAAATGATCAGGAAGAGTTTGAGCCTGCTTGGAAGAAGGTTCCCCAGCACCTCCATTGGAGCCTTGTTCATGTGGCCGGTTGTGGAGTTGCACCGGATCTCCACTGCCAGAGGAGCATCCTCCCTTCCGCAGGAGGTCCGGTAAGAAGCAGACCTGAGAAGCCAGGGGAGGAAGCACCGTTTCCTAACTGGGCCCAGGCGTCTGAGCCCAGAGCTGCCTAGACTTGAGGCCACACCTAACCGGGTGCATAGGCCTCAGCAGGACCGGGGCATTAAGGAGCAATGTGTGGGTATGAGAAGGAACGGCCGAGCCCCACACTCCCTCCTCCCCCACGCAGTCAGGGAACAAAGCACGCCTTTGGGTGAAAGGCAGCTTAGGCTGGCAAGCGTGAGCTGGCCCGTGAGGCTGCGGCAGGGGGTCGGTGGTGGCTGGGAACGGAGAGTTGAACACAGGGAGTAGAGGCTGAGGAGGGGAAGGAGCTCTGGCGGCAGGACCAGGCCGTGGGCAAGGAGCAGGAGGCGAGATGTGGGAATGAGGAAGCTCAGAGGGTGATGCCCCTTCTCCTGCCGCTTCCCGCCTTTACTTGTCCCCCCACCAAGGCTCTAGTGCCAACACGTTTCTCTTGTGTGGCAGGAGGAAGAAGCTAGCCTGGCGTCTGCGGCAGAGCAGCTGCCTTTCCTTGCTGGACTACCTCTTCAGCCATGAGGGCACTTCAAGAGGACGGAGGCTCTCCCAGCTGGCAGGGCGCATGAAGGTCAACACGGACAGGGCAGCAGAGCGCTATCGGCAGTAGACTCCCGCCACCCACAGACTGCAAACTGAAGGGTGGCGATGAAGTTACCTCATTAAACATCTGCTTTGTTATGACCTTTGTTGTCCAGCCTGCCTTTCTGAGGCACACAGAGAAACTCTGTCTTAGTGTTTGTGTTGAGGCCTGTTCTCAGTCCGTCAGTGACGGCTGCAGCCCTCTCGCAGGGCTTAGTGCAGACTATGATTGAAGGCGCTTCTGATCTGAGGTCCCAGTAACAGCAGACACCCTGTAAAAGTACCTAGGGAATTATCAGGAAAGAGATGGTGGTGCCCTGGACAAGAAAAGCCCTGAGCCCCAAGGTCAGAAGGGCTGCTTTCGGGCTACGTGGGGAGGTTTCAGGCCAGGTATGTCTTTCAGTCCTGGCTCTTTTTGTTTGGGAGCTACTGCTGGAGTTTTGGCATGTTTGAATGCAAAGACAGGTAGAGCCAAGCAATGACATAGGGCACTGTTTGGCATTTTGGAGGATGGGTTGTTTTCCTGTATGAAAATGTGAGGGAAAGTTATTCCTCTGGACCAGGAAAGCCCAGAGCCCCCAGGTTACTGCAGCTGCTGAAGGGCTACCCATGGAGGTTGCAGGCAAGGATAGGTTTTAGTGCTGGCACTTCTTAGAGGGGATCTATAGCTGGATGTCTAACATTTTGAACGGTTCCTGTTTTTACTGGTTCAAAATCTGATGGCAAGTCATTCCTCTTGACCAGGGAATCCCAGACCCCACAGTTACTGCAGCTGCTGGGCCTGTTCACTCAAAGAGCATCTCTGTCACCCATGGCTTTTTAAGGATGAACCAGTGTTTGCTGGGTGTGCAGGTGCTTTGGTGTTTGTTGGGCTTCTGGGGTTTCATGTCTTTGCTGCTGCCTGGTGTTAAGTTTTTGCTCTGCAATGCCCTGGATAATGCCCTGTAATCCAGGCTAATGCTGTGCCCGTTCTCATGCAGACCCTGATTTCTCTTGGAGGATTTTGCTGGTTACAGCACTCCCGTGTCAATTGCTCATATTTCTCTGGGGTCTTCCTTGGCATGGGGCCTGCAGGGGAGCCCTAGGGCTTGTGTGCTTTGCCTGTGAGTTGAAACCTCACAGGAGGAAAGAAGGAGCCTGTCGTAAAACACCTTTTCATGCTAAGAATGTGATCTTTATGTGGTAAGTGACCTTTATTCCCTAAGGTATGGCAAGAGAAAAGATGAACAGCAGAGCCTTTCGGCTTTGAGGCAAAATGCATGGCCTTGGAAAGGTGAGCTCTAGGTTTGCTGCTTTGCTGGAAGCATCTGTGCAGGAAACACGTGATGAGGCCACACAATGTACAAAAAGATGGGAATTCAAGCCTCTAAAAGTGAAAGATTCAACGAGAAGTAACTTCTAGGACTTCCAGAACGATGGAAGTATGACTTAGAGCATTGGGAGCAGCCGTACGGTCACAGAGCAGAAAGGCAGATGGGCTGGATGAGCACTGTGCTGGGTGGGACACCCCCTCCTCTCCCTAAACGGGGTCCTGGTTTTCTTGAAAAGTTCTAGAAGAGCAGAGGAAATGGTTCTGGTTGCTAAGGGACAAAAAAGACCATACACACCTCTGCAGACATGCTGGGGCTGAGGTTAGCCAGCCAATACAGGCTGCCAGCAGTTCTGGTGAGAGACTCCTGGGCCTATCCGGGTGATGTTGGTGTGGGAGGCATTCAGTTAGGTTTTTTCTGCTAGGACAGTGCAAAGATGAGCAGATGACCCTGGCATAGCCCAAGTTACACCTTTCATAAACATACAGATGTTCCTCCAGCAGAAATGGCATTTCTTGACCAGAACTCTGGGGCTGTTAATCACTAGGCCCAGCCCCTGCCTCTGGGTGAGAGAGGCTTGGCTGAAGTCTGCTCTTCTCCCCTCTCTGCTCAGACAGACCAACTGAAATTGGTTGTGCCTGTGCTGCTGATTGGGAATAAGGTCTCCTAGCTCTGGGAGAGCCCAGCGTGGCACAGGCTGAGGGGAGCACTGGGTGTTGCCAACAGGGGATGTGACCTCACGCTCTGAAGAGCTGCAGGGGCCCGGGCAGGCAGGCCCCAGGCAGGGCTGGGGCAGACACAGGAAGGGCTGTGTCACAAGAGAGATTCCCCTCTCACAGGGGGCGTGGACCAGCTCTAACCAAAATGGGGCGACTGTCCTGTCAGGGGGTTGGCTCTGGCGGGACAGTACCCTGGAGGAGGGGAAGGGTGGGAGTGAGGCAGGGCCGGCGGCAGTGCTGGTGTGCAGTGGGGCACTCGCCTCCCAGCTGTGGCTGTGGGGAGCTGAACCCACTCTTGTGTTTCTGTAGTATCCCCAGTTAGTTAATGCTCAGGTTGCAGAGGTTACAGACATGATTTATACCTGCATTCACTTGTCTGGCTCTTGACAAGAATGTTTAAAACTCTATTGGTGGGAGAGAATGTGACTGGACACGTCATCCCTGAGGAATGGACTCCAGCTCGGAAGAGGCTGGCGAAGCTGCTCTGGATTATGTGCTCTGTTAAACAGAGCTATAGGGGAGTGGGGAAAGGATGTCTCTAGGAGGGCACAAGGGCCTGTGCACAAGTCACATGGCATGCTTTGTTCTTAAATAACGCTGTGACAAGACTAAAAACCAATACTCTTAGTGCTAGCAAATCTGGGACCGGGCAATCCCTTGATAACCCCCAGGTAGCTTTCAAGCAAGAAGCAAGGTCTCGGTGTGGGCAAGGAAAGCAGTTCTTCATGGTGAGCAGAATGATGAGAAGCTTTTTCTGGAAAGAGAAGATTCCCCAGGCCTGATGGGGGGTGGCCATCAAGCTTAAGTAACAACAGACCTCTAGGAAGGAGTTGAAAGCACACAATGTGGCCAGAGACAGCCTAGTTACCGTGTCTGCTCTCTCTGCAGTGCTTCCAGGGCTCACCAGTGGGACCAGACTGTGTTTATATACGAATCACTGTCATACTCCTGGGTGTCTTGCTGCAAAGGATTAATGACCAAACGACCACTTGGTTCAGAAAAATCCCTGGGAGCACCATGCTCCAGAAATTGTGGGACTTATGTACTCACGTATGTTACTTATAGAAGTACTTATGGACTTACGTATGTTACGTCCACACCTCATGCAAGATGCCCGTTTTGTATGTGTTAATACTGCTTTCTGGTACTTGTAATGATTTGTATAATTGCCTATATTTCCTAAATTAACAGTTTAAAGAGACAGAGTGGTACTTTGCTCTCATGTGTACACGTGGCTCTTGTTTTGCTTGCAGCTTGACACTACAGCTGCCTTATTCCTGACTCTCACAGAACGATGGTAGCCCAGCTTATTTTGCTTCCTCTGAGTGTCAGGTACAGAACTGCTCAAGCCTGAATCCGAAACTCAAGCCTTAGTTTACATGCTGTAGCCTGAGCTGCCCTCTCTGCTACAGCAGAGAGCAAAGCTGCCCACAGGATCAGGCCTGTCCCTCGTGCTCCCCCTGCTCCGAGGCTCAGAGCCATCTTGGTGCGGCCTTGAGTGGTGCTACCACCATGTCCCGCACAGCTTCTGCATCAGCATCACAGGCAGCAATGGGGTGGGAAGGACGCAGCCCTCTGTGTGCCACCAGCTCACTGCCTTCACAAGGAAACCGCACTCTGAGGTGAGTCCCACACCACCTGCAAAGAAACATCAAGCCAGTTTGGCCCAGGCAGCCACATCTGTCCCTGCAGCACAGGTTGGGAGGCATCAAGAGGAGTGTGGCCAGCAGGTTGGAGGAGGTGATCCTCCCCCTCTACTCTGCCCTGGTCAGGGCATGGAGTATTGTGTCCAGTGCTGGGCTCCCTGGTATGAAAAAGACAGGGATCTCCTGGAGAGAGTCCAGAGGAGGCTACGGAGATGATGAAGGGCCTGGAGCATCTCCCCTGTGAGGAAAGGCTGAGTGAGCTGGGACTGTTCAGTATGGGATGCAGGGGAAAATGGCCAGCCCCTTCTCAGTGTCTGTGGGGACAGGACAAGGGGCAATGGCTGCAAGTTGGAGCACAGGAAGTTCCACACCAACATGGGGAAGAACTTTTCCCCAGTGAGGGTGAGGGAGCCCTGGGACAGGCTGCCCAGGGGGGTGTGGAGTCTCCATCTCTGGAGAGATTCCAGCCCCGTCTGGACACCGACCTGTGCAATATGAGCTGGGGAGCTGCTTTGGCAGGGGGGTTGGACCCGATGGGCTCTCGAGGTCCCTTCCAAGCCCTGTGGCTCTGTGATTCTGTGATTTCCTCCCCCCTACACTTCCCTCAGGTCTTCAAGTGCCTCGCCACGCTCCCGAGGGCACCTCAAGGCTCACAGGGCGGCTCTTCGCTGCCAGGAGCAGGGAAATGCGGCCGGAGGGACTAAGCCCTTTCTCGGGCCCTCGCTGATGGGTCCCGCCATGTCGGGAACTCCCCGCGCCTGAGGAGATGCTCGACCCTGAAGGACAAAGGGGCCGCTCCTGCTCCTGGTGCGGGGCTCGCCGGGTCCCTATAGTGCCGCGGCAGCGCCCGGGCTCCCGCACAGCGGCCGCAGAAGCTCTTTGTGATCCGGATCCGGACCCGCCCGGGCCCCGCGCCCCCCGCCACGTCCGGCCGCCCACCCCTCAGCCCCCGCTCCCGCCGCGCCGCCAGGTGGCGCTGTGAGGGATGGGATGAGCCCCACCGGCCCTCTCGGCGTGGCGTCTCTCTCTCGTCACGTGCGTGCGTGCGTGCCCTGCGTTTGGCGCGCGCGGCGGCCCGTAGCCCGCGCGCAGCGGCGGCGGCGCGATGGCGGGCGCGGCGGCGGCGGGAGGGGGCGGCGGCGGCGGAGGCGGCCCGGGAGCAGGGCCGGGGCCTGGAGCAGGGCCGGTGGCGCAGGGGCTGAAGGAGGCGCTGGTGGAAACGCTGACGGGGATTCTGTGCCCGGTGCAGGCGGTGCGCGCCGCCGCTGAGGAGCAGGTGAAGGTGCTGGAGGTGACGGAGGGTGAGTGAGGGCCGCGCCGGGCCGCGCTGAGGAGCGGGGGGCGCGGGGCTGGGGGTGCCCGGGGGGGGAGATGCCGTCGCCGCTTTCCCTCAGCGCTCCCCGGTCCCTCGTGGCCGCGCGTTGGCCTCGGCCAAAACTTCCAGCCCCAGCGCTCGGGCCGGCCGGCAGCAAGCGGCGGCGGCGGCTTCGTTCCGCCGGCTGCAGGCGTGTGCCCGGCTTCTCTTGGGCAGCGCCGGCCCCACGGCACTGCCTTCGCTGCAGGGCCGGCAGCCGGGCTGCGCTGGGGCTGCCTCTGGCCTGCAGCAAGAGTGACCGGGCAGAGCCCCAGCAGGGTCTCTTGTAGGCGCCGCTCTGGCAGTGGGGTGAGGTAACGGCCCCGGGACAGCGCGTTGTGGTGCGAGAGCTGAGCTCGCCCTCCGTGGGACGCAGAGGGGCAGGTGGGATGGGGAAGCAGCAGGCCTGTTGCTTTGGGCACCTCTTCCCACTTGAGCTGAGGCTCCAGAGAGGTTCATGGAGAGCCTTGCTGCTGTGCAGTTGTCTGTGGGCACTGTGCAGATCCTCCCCGCCTCTGGGCATGTGTGTCCTTGTGCGTGCCCACGTTCTGCAGGTCAACATCTGTACGTGATGTGGTTTAGGCTGAGTGTGGTCAGGATGTAGCTGTACCCATGTCTGGGGTGACACCCCTATGCTGGGGCTCCCTAATCTGTTGTGGAGATCGAAGGAGAGAGTGACACTGGAGTTGAATGGCAACGGGCCTATGGCTTTGAGAAGACAGGGTTTCGAAGAACAAGGACCCCAAATTCAAACAATGTCTTGAATTATTCTGTTACTTATCTGGCTTTTTCATGGTGCCACTAAGCTAGCTCATGCGCTTGCTGCTTTTCCTGGGTGGAAGCTACACTTAAACACCTGTTGATGGTAACATTTTATTTCACTTCAGCTTAAATTCAAGACCCATCTGGAGGAACCAGAATCTGTAGAAACCACTGGAAGATTTGCAGGTAGTCTGCTGTGACAGGAGCTGGGCGCTGGAGAATGTGGCACTCTGGCCCTTGGCCTTAAGTTGTGACTCCATCAGGAAGAGGGGTGGCAGCAGGGACAGGGAGGGGATTGTCCCTCTCTGCTCTGTCCTCATGAGGCCCCAGCTGGAGTCCTGTGTCCAGAGCTGGGGCCCCAGTACAAGAAAGATGTGGGACTGGTGGAGAGGGGTCAGAGGAGCCACAAAGATGCTCAGAGGGCTGGAGCAGCTCCCCTACAGAGAGAGGCTGAGGGAGCTGGGCTGGTTCAGCCTGGAGAAGAGAAGGCTGTGGGGGGACCTCATTGCAGCCTTCCAGTCCCTGAAGGGAGCAGAGGAACAGGAGGGGAATCTGCTTGTTAAAGGGCAGAAAGTGCTACAGGATGGATCCCCAGGAGTTTTGGAGGGACTCAAACATTCAATTAATCTGCTATGAATTGTGCTGTAAAACTTGCCACTTAAGGTCCCTTAAGGACCAGATAAGTGTAAGTTAGTAAATGTGGGACAGTTTTTAGGAAGGGCTCAAAGGTGAGGAGAGGAGGGGTGAATGTGAGGGTTGTTAGGGGTGAGTTGGTGTGGCTTTTACACTTCCTGTAATACTTAAAATTATGTGAAGAGTTGGAATGAGTAGAGCAGGGTACGTGAGATTGTTGTGGCAGAGTCAGTCTGTGTTTCATAGAAGAACTCTTTGAAGGAGTCCTGGGACTGCCAGAAAGCTTTCAGAAAACTCCCTTACTGAAACTTCTGGAAGAAACTAAACTGCTGCAGACAGCTTTTGAATTAATAACTGATTAAAAGCTTGAAGACAAGAGGTAGAAGTGACTGGTTGTGTTTCATGCTGCAGGAAGATAATCAAGAGTCCCACGTGAAACTAGACTGCTCAGCTCATCTGTAAATGGTGTGGAAGAGAGTGGATAGTGGTGTGGCAGCATTGCTGGTGGTGCTGCTCAGTCTGGCTGGGGTGAGAATCAGTGGCAAAAGTTACAGGATTAATTATAAGAGGGTGCAAACAGCAGGTGTTGGTTAGCAGATAATGCTGGGGGAGGACGAAAGAGCCCAGAAGATCCTTGGAAAAGTAATGGGCTGCCCTAACTGTTGTCAGTGAGAGAAGAAACCCCATTGTCAGTGTGGAGAATTCCCTGAAAATGCCCATTCAGTGCTCTGCTGTGCTCAAAAGCCAAATGGACCGTTAAGGAGGGAACAGAGAACAAAGCATGACATGAATTCCTCATGCTCCTGCAGTGGGAGTGGTGCATGCATTACTGGCTTGCTGCTCTCTGGAGTAAAATGCAGCACAGACACATTCACAGTGTGGAAAAGCTTCTGTTCTCAGAAGGAACACATTGATTCTGACTGGGAAAGAGTAGAGCAGGATGCTGTAAAATCCTAAGTGAGGGAGAAAGTGAGTGAGGAGTGATTAGTTGTGACTTCTCATAAAGCTGAGATCAGATGAAAATGAATCCCAAACAAGCAGAATGAAGTAGGTTGTTTCCCCTGGTGTGCAAACTATGCAACTTGTTGCTATTGGGTGTTAGCGGTACAAATTGTTTCAAATCAGTTTGCCATGCTTGGGAGAAGAAAAACTTGAGAACCATTAAACACTCTGCTCAGAGACACCAGGAGGTTCCTCATGCCAGGATTTCCCAGGGGTGTGCTGGGGGAAGCATTGCTCTGCCCTCACCTTGTTCCTTAAGCTGCTTGCAGGTTGGGTGTGTAATGTGGTTAAGCCAGTGCAGCAGCTGTGTGTGCCCCGTGCAGGGGTTAGCCAGGTCGAGAAGATGCAGTCAGGCTCCCTGAGGCGGGCTGGTAGTGGGTCTTCTGGTGCTTGTCAAGGGGCTGGTTAGAAAGAAACAGTCAGAGCCGAGCCCCCTGGAGCAGGCTGAGCCCCCTGGAGCAGGCTGAGCCCGCCAAGAGGAGTCTCCTGACTTGATATAGCTGTTCTGGGACATCAAATGGGACATCACCTCTGGAGCGAGGACACAGTGGCAGTTTCTTCCTGTCATCTCACCCTTAAGCAACTTCTGAAAGCTTCCCCAGTGACTCAGTCCCTTCGCTGCTCCTGCATGTTCTGTGTCCTGAGGAAGTGTGGGAGTGGGTACCACCTGAGAGCCCGAGGATGGGAGATGCTGAAAGAGGAGAGTTCACCTGGTGACCTTTGTTGTCTCTGGGTTTTAATGGAACATAAATAAAAGCAATGCCTGGGACTGTTGAGGGGGAAGACCAGCAGCCAAGAGCTCCAGGTTGTGCAGTGGTGCATGTGCATGTGTCTGACTTGGCTGGACTCCACCAGGGTTGTTCCTGGTGCAGTGGGGATAGTGTTCCCATTCCCCCTCCATCTGGGCTGTGCAGGTGATGTCATGCACCACCTCTGATGGTATTGATGTCACATGGCTTGCAGATAATTCTATCATGGGGAGAAATAGTCTCTTCCTTTTAGTCTTCTTATAGTGGAGAACACATGGAGGCCAGGCCATCTCCAGGGATGTCACAGCATGGACAGTGTCACTGGAAGAAGGTGTGCTTTTATCAGGAGACATCACACTTCAACCCCGTGAAGAAAAGCAGTGTCTGTAACACATCCCTCTAAACTGCTGATAAGGAGTTTTCATGTCAACTCCTTACACAGTTGAAAAATACCCCTACCTGCTTGCCTGGTTGGAAACAGGTTTGATGTTTTACTGTGACAGTAGGAAGTCTCTGAGCTATTGGCTCTTGTGCTCTGGAAACGTGGTGATGAATGGGCCCAGGCTGTAGAGTTGCCTTTCTTTGGCCTCTCTGTGTTATGTGTGTGTTTGCTCTTTCTGTGGGTAGAAAAAGCTTTTATAAGGCTGTCATCAGTGTGGCTTATCAAGGTTCCTTGAGCTCAGGCCTTTGCAAGGTGGTTTTGTTGCCAGAAGCAGGTGGCTGTGAAGATGGTGCTGACCTTGTCAAACTGGCTGGTGTCAACCTGGGCACGCTGACCCTCTTCAAAGTTCCTTGTCCATCTTGGTTGTAGGAGATAACCAATGCTCTGATTTGAATGCAATCTCAGATTGGAATATTGGCTGTGCAGGTCTTCTAAATGTTCTTCTGGTATCTCCTCTTCCAGAGGAGGTGGTTCAGCATGCTTAGGTTGATGTTTAAAAACACCCTCCTGTCAGGGCAGGGGAGGGGTGAGAAGGTCTCCCCTCAGCCTCCTCTTCTCCAGGCTCAACACCCCCAGCTCCCTCAGCTGCTCCTCAGAGGATTTGCCCTCCAGCCCCTTCCCCAGCCTGGTTGCCCTTCTCTGGACTCTCTCCAGGACCTCAATGTCCTTCTGATGGTGAGGAGCCCAGAACTGGACCCAGCACTTGAGGTGCGATCCCTTCTTGATAAATTAATCTAATTTTTGTTTGACAGGAGAGCTGTTAAACAGGCAGGTGCTGGGCACAAATAATCTGGATTCATGAATCTGATTCCTGATCTGAATTTACTACAGGAGTCATGTATCAGTTAAGAACACACAGTTTGGTACTATTTTGAAGATGCACAGTTGGCTGAAAACCTGTGTGTAGAGTCAGTGTTGTCAGCTTATTGTGTAACCCAAGGGGGTTTTAAGACAGAGCTCTTGGTCACTGGGCAGTGCATGCCCCTCTGGATTGGGGTGATGGCACTGCAGTCTGCTTGGAGAGCAGAGTTAAAAGGTGTTGGAAAATTGGAGAGAGACAGCCTGAAATCACTGAAATGGAACCTTGTGATTGAGTGCAGAGCAGAGTACCATGTGTAAAGGGGAAAGCCAGTCTGCCTGTACCCAAATAGATTTAAAGATTGTAAAATAGAGTCACAGAGAGTTAAAACTCCCTGAAGCCATCATGTTTCTCCTGGCCTCACAGTGCCCTTACACCCTTTAAGAAAGGGCTAGAGTGTGCTGCTGTACTCAAGTCTGGAATACTGTGGACAGCTAGAAGAGTAATTACTGCTCTGGTTAAGAGGAGTGTTATGTGAAGTACATCTTAGAATGAGGCTCCCTGCTTTTGCAGCTAGGATAAGAGGGGGGTTTTCTCTCTTTTTAAGGGTATGATCTGTGAAGAAAGGTTGAAGGAACTAAGCTTGTTCAGCATAAGGATGGGAAAGTGAGAGGCAATTATCTCCCAACCCAGAAAAGCCTCTTACAAGTGAGGAGGATATTAAGATATCACATATATATACAGATAATCACATTTGTGAAGTGCTGGAATACACTGCTCAGGGAAGTGGCAGAACTCCTCCTGGGAAGAATTCTCAGTACATGTTTGTAAGCGTGTTTATCCTGTCAGTGGGAGTCAAGTGTGCTACCAGGACCTCAGGGCATACCTTCTGCTCCATGGTTTCTAGAGCTAAAACCTCAGAAATGTGTTTCTTAAGCAGACTAGTGACATTAGGTGAAGTATTCAGTACAGAGATCAGCTACCCAGAACTTAAAGTTGCAATTTTAAGCAAATTTCTTGAGACAGATGGATTTACTCTACCAGAAGAGCTGCTCTTCCTAGGTTTTATTTCCTGTGCTCATCAGCAGAATTGGTACAAGAGTTTTAATTTTGCCTTTGTTAGAGAGCTTGCTTGGTGACTAAAGGAAGCTCTTGGGTTTTTTTCTGGACAGATTTTTTTACTGGACAAGGTCCCACAGCCTGAATGATTGTCCAAGCAGTTTCTGATGTCCATGTGCTCAGGCAGGGTTCGCTCAGGAGTCTGTTTTGGGAGAGCTAAAGTCCTGTTTCCAAATCTCTCTCCCAATTTGTCTGAAAAGGGGGCTGCTGGCTGGCAGTCCTTCTGTCTTACCCCTTCCTTATCCCTGCACCTCTCATGTATGGACTTGATTAGTGATGTTTCTTTGTAGATAAGATTATTATTATTATTCTTTTTTTTTAAAGTTATAAATCATTTGCTTGTTATTAACCTGCTTTGCAAAAGTCTTTTGCCCACAAGAGAAAGAAATGAGATGCTGAGAAAATAAACTAAGTTTGTGCAGAGAGCACAAGGGAGAATTAAGGCTCATGATTCACTTGAGTAGCTACACTTTGGAATTGTCTTCTTCCCACATGTGAGTCATTCAGTTGGTATGATGTCTTTCTCCAAAAGTCTCCGTGACTCTTACTGTGTGGGGATAAAAGCTATGATATCAGTATTTTGAATTCTTTTGGGTTTTTCCTTTTCTTTTCTTGCAGAATTTGGTGTTCATTTAGCAGAACTGACTGTAGATCCCCAGGGAGCTCTGGCCATCCGTCAGGTGAGTTTACCTGGGATTGTAGAAAGAATTTTGATGGTTGTTCCCTTGATTTTTAAAATATTCTCCCAGGTCTCCAGGTGAAAAAAAATTGGAGGGAGCTTGCAATTCCTGCTTCTGCATTTTCTTTTACATTTTTCCCAAGTCATTACTTTCTCTGCCAACATTACTCAGGTGTTTAAAGCTTACCTACCTCTTCTGAAATGCTGCTTTTTGGCCTTGAGCCTGGTGCTGAGACAGACCTGTGCTGGGAATCACACAACCTGCTACGGGGATAGTAGGTATCAGCAAGCAGGAGTGGGGCTTGTCTCTGCAGCAGTGTTTTTCTGTAGGTGTTTTCCTCCCTAAAAAGGAAGTCTAGGTTCTGTATTTCTTTTAGCTTCTGAGTGGCCCATTTCTTGTGCCTTTTATAGGTGTGGAAATAAAGCTTCTGCCATGTGTCAGTGCTGTACAGGCCATCAGTGCTCACTGATTGACCTTCAGTTCATCTTTATACAGTGGTAGCTGGGTTTTTTGGTTCATCTCACAAAGGTTTTGCAATTTTGGCAAGCCCTGTTGCCCCTCTGAAAACAGCATGGTGGGATGGGAGACTGAGCAGATGGGTCAAGGCTGATGTGGTTGCAAGTTTTGTTCCTGATTCTTGGTGTTTCTTTTAATACAGCTGGCATCTGTCATTCTGAAACAGTATGTGGAAACTCACTGGTGTTCTCAGTCAGAAAAGTTCAGGCCACCAGAGACCACAGAAAGGGTAAGGTTTGATTACATGTAGTGTACTTAGACACTTTATCCATCATTCTTAATGTTGTAGGTGGTTTCAGAAGTATGGGTGCCCTTGTGTATAATGAGGATTAATGGCTTCAGTTCAGGTTTTCTGATGTTGTTTCCACTTTGAAAATTGGTTTTGTTTAAAGCAACATTAGACTTGAGAGGCTTGAGGGCTAATTTCTGTAGGAAAGGTTTAACCCTGATGTTTCTGCTGCCCTAGGAGCAGGGTTAGAAGAAAGCTGGGCTGTAAGATTTGCAATTACTGATTCTGCCAGTCCTTTTTCAGAGATTTGCTAAATCTTGTGTTTTTTCAGCTTGAGACTTAAAGACTGTTTTCCCAACAGGAAATTTCAGTTTAAAGGTTTGTTGGGTTCCCTTAAAAATCTGTTTGGTAAGAATATCTTAACAGCTGAAATGTCCAGAGATTCCAGCCCTTTGCCACTTTGTTGAATGGACCATCTTTCACATCAGGGTCACTGAAAATCAGCTGGGCTGGTTCAGCCTGGAGAAGAGAAGGCTGTGGGGGGACCTCATTGCAGCCTCCCAGTCCCTGAAGGGAGCAGAGAAACAGGAGGGGAATCAGCTTGTTAAAGGGCAGAGACTGGCAGGACAAGGGGGATGGAGTGAAGCTGAAGGAGGGAAGGGTGAGAGGAGATATTGGGGGGAAGTTCTTTGCAGAGAGAGTGGTGAGGGGCTGGAACAGGCTGCCCAGAGAGGGGGTGGGTGCCCCATCCCTGGGGATGTTCAAGGCCAGGTTGGATGGGGCCCTGGGCAACCTTGTGTAGCTCCAGGCCTGGAGGTTGGTGGCCCTGCCTGTGGCAGGGGGTTGGAGCTCTGTGACCCTTGGGGTCCCTTCCAACCCAGACCAGTCTGGGATTCTATGATTCTGTGTTCTAGGGTATGATTCCTCCTATCCAGACACAGTTGCTTGAAATAGATCTTGTGAATTACACTCCCAAGTGCTGCCTTTTTTTGTTGTTGTTTTCCCTGTCCATTCGGGGCTGGATGACTTGTTCTTATTTGCTAAGAATCTTCTGAAGTGAGCAAACATAGTCCCTGATGCTGGAGCTGGGATTTCTCTCAGCTAACTCTGGATATCTTCCACGTAGATATCTGCATCCTGTCTTATTCCAGCTGTGAGCCCTTTCTCGCACGCTTGGCAGGACGCTCTGTGTGAGAAGAGTGCTACATTAATTCTATGGGAAGCTGCATGGTGTTTTATGGGCTGTAGTATGCAAGGGGTTTTGTCATCTCATGAGTGTTTATTTCATACACCCAGTGTTGAATCAGTATCAGAATCTGTGTCCAGTTCTGGGCTCCTCACCATCAGAAGGACATTGAGGTCCTGGAGTGAGTCCAGAGAAGGGCAACCAGGCTGGGGAAGGGGCTGGAGGGCAAATCCTCTGAGGAGCAGCTGAGGGAGCTGGGGGTGTTCAGCCTGGAGAAGAGGAGGCTGAGGGGAGACCTTCTCACCCCTCCACTGCCCTGCCAGGAGGGTGCAGAGAGGTGGGCGATGGTCTGTGCAGCCAGGGGACAGGAGATGGGACAAGGGGCAATGGGCTCAAGCTGCCCCAGGGCAGGGTCAGAGCAGATGGGAGGGCAAAGTTCTTCCCTGCAAGAGTTGTCAGGGCCTGGCCCAGGCTGCCCAGGGAGAGGGCTGAGTCCCCACCCCTGGGTGTGTTTAACAGGTGGGTAGATGAGATACTGAAGGACCTGGGTCAGCACAGGACAGGGATGGTTGGACTCCAGGATCGTCAAGGTCTTTTCCAACCTTGTGGTTCTGTGAGAATGCAGTCATAGGTATAAAAATGTCTTTCAATTAAATTGGTTTATGACTGGGGATTTGTTTTGCTAAATCATATTCTTCTCTCCAGGCAAAAGTTGCCATCAGGGAGCTTCTCCCCAACGGGCTGAGAGAATCCATCAGCAAAGTGCGCTCGAGCGTCGCCTACGCTGTGTCAGCAATAGCCCACTGGGACTGGCCTGAAGCCTGGCCTGAGCTTTTCAGTCTCTTGATGGAGATGCTGGTTAGTGGAGATGTGAACGCCGTGCATGGAGCCATGAGGGTGCTTACAGGTACGTGTGTGTGTGCAAGAGCTTCAGCAGGGCCCATGCAGGAAGCGGTTCAGGCTTTTCCATGTGCTAATAGTCTGTCACCCATCACTGCAAATTGAAGAATTTGCTACTTCTGCTGGGCATGATGCCTGTTGGTCGCTGTTCAATTGGATGCTCTGTAGATGCCATGAAAGCTGAGGAAGAAGCTTCAGCTCTGCAGGTTATAGCTCAAAAGGAATTTGGATTCTAATGCCCTCTTTTCCAGACACCCACAGGTTTTAGTGTGATACTTTTCTGCTTCAAGGATTGCTGTGGGTAGGCCAGGTGACACTTGTGTAGTCAAGTATGAATCAACATGTTTCCAGCACTCTGAGTGTTCCCAAAGATTTCTCTTGTTGCTGTTGCCTCCACATGTGGGGTGGCTGACACACAGGAACACTGAGCTGCCGTTCAGTGAGACCTGGACAGGCTGGAGAGCTGGGCAGAGAGAAACCAAATGGGGTTCAGCAAGAGCAAGTGTAGAGTCTTGCAGTGGGGAAGAAATAACTGCTTGAATCGGTACAGGCAGAGGGATGACCTGCTGGAGAGGAGCTCTGTGGAGAAGGACCCGGGGGTGCTGGTGGGTGACAGGTTGGCCATGAGCCAGCAGTGTGCCCTGGGGGCTGAGAGAGACAATGGGATCCTGGGGGCATCAAGAGGAGTGTGGCCAGCAGGTCACAGGAGGGGATCCTCCCCCTCTGCTCTGCCCTGGTCAGGCCCCACCTGGAGTGTTGTGTCCAGTGCTGGGCTCCCTGGGATAAAACAGCCAGGGATCTCCTGGAGAGAGTCCAGAGGAGGCTACAGAGATGATGAAGGGCCTGGAGCATCTCCCCTGTGAGGAAAGGCTGAGTGAGCTGGGGCTGTTCAGCCTGGAGAGAAGAAGACTAAGGGGGGACCTGATTAATGTTTATCAATATCTGAAGGATGGGATGCAGGGGGAAATGGCCAGCCCCTTTTCAGTGTCTGTGAGGACATGACAAGGGGCAATGGCTGCAAGTTGGAGCATAGGAAGTTCCACACCAACATGGGGAAGATCTTTTCCCCAGTGAGGGTGAGGGAGCCCTGGGACAGGCTGCCCAGGGGGGTGTGGAGTCTCCATCTCTGGAGAGATTCCAGCCCCGTCTGGACACCGACCTGTGCAATATGAGCTGGGGAGCTGCTTTGGCTGGGGGGTTGGACCCGATGGGCTCTTGAGGTCCCTCCCAACCCCTGTGGCTCTGTGATTCTGTGTGTTTTCTTAGAACTTCCCTTCTTTCTCCAATTTCTAGAGTTCACACGAGAAGTGACAGACACCCAGATGCCACTTGTTGCTCCTGTTATTCTTCCAGAAATGTACAAAATCTTCACAATGGCAGAGGTATGATCCTTACTATTAAGCTGGTGCTGAATGGCATTAGTGGGAAATATTTCTTGGAGCAGAGGAATGCCAGATTGAATGGTTAATCTGTACTGTGGAATGAGTTATGGTTAAAGACTCTTCTTGATATGATAGTTCAAGGCAGTAAAATGTTGATGTCAGTGATAAAACAAAAGGGAATCAAGTTAAAGTGAAAAATAAATACAATTAAAAGAAAATAAAAGTATCTTGTTCATGATCTGTTGTTTAAACTTCCCTTTAGGTGTATGGGATTCGCACGAGGTCACGTGCAGTGGAGATATTTACCACCTGTGCCCATATGATCTGTAACATGGAGGAGTTGGAAAAGGCAAGAGTTTAACTTACTGTACAACATACACTGAATTCAAACTGTGTGAGGTGCTAAGGAATTGTTAGTATGAAAATGAAAGGCTGGGGAGTTATGTACTGTGCCAGCTGTAATCCTGGGGAAGAGCTGTCATTAATACATATGAAGTGGCTAACTCCCTCCTTTACATGCACACCTTGGTACTGGGGCTTTATTTCCATAATTAAGTTTAACTTGTGACCTATCAACAGCTGTGCTCAGAGAAAGAGGAGTCAGTGTGGGAGGAGACAGTGTATCATCCCTTTGTTTGGAAATCCTTGTCAGAGCTTCCAGTCTCCAGGTGAACCAGGTGTCCTGATAAGCTGCCAGGTCTTGGCCATCTGGGTGACCTTGAGCAGTTTTCCTGGGCTTGGTTACAAGGTCTGGAACTTCTTCAGCAGTTTCTGTAACGTGCATGTTCCTAAGGGGGCTTGGAAACCAAACAAAATTTTAGAAGACTATTTTAACCACTGTGTGGTTAAGCAGCTTTATACCAGAGTCTCCTGTCTGGCTGTGAGCGAGTCTGTGTTTCATACAGCCTTGGACAGTGGGTCCCCAGCAGCTACATTGTTGGTTTTTACCTTTTGGAGGGTGAGGATGGGAAAAGGTGACTGTCAATTTAGTGGCTGTTTGTTGCTGAGCTGCTCTGTCTGCTGTTTCCTCTCTGTTTACACAGGGAGCCATTCAGTGCAGGCTTTTGGGAAGTTCTGATAATTGTGTAGTATCTGTACTGCCCTGACAAGGTCACTTAGGCAATAACATCATGCAGCTGGTACCAGTATCCGAAAGATAGTAGTGGCTCCCCCCTGTCTTATGCTGGAGTTGGACTGAAAGTGTCCTTTACATGATGTACAAAACTTCTTCATGAAATCCCCAGGCTGGAAAAGCCCTTTAAGACCATGGAGTCCAACTGTCCCTGTCCCCTGCTGACCCAGGTCCCTCAGTACCTCATCTACCTGCCTGTTAAACACACCCAGAGGTGGGGACTCAGCCCCTCCCTGGGCAGCCTGGGCCAGGCCCTGACAACTCTTGCAGGGAAGAACTTTTCCCTCCCATCTGCTCTGACCCTGCCCTGGGGCAGCTTGAGCCCATTGCCCCTTGTCCCATCTCCTGTCCCCTGGCAGAAGAGACCATCGCCCACCTCTGCACCCTCCTGGCAGGGCAGGGGAGGGGTGAGAAGGTCTCCCCTCAGCCTCCTCTTCTCCAGGCTGAACACCCCCAGCTCCCTCAGCTGCTCCCTCAGCTGCTCCTCAGAGGATTTGCCCTCCAGCCCCTTCCCCAGCCTGGTTGCCCTTCTCTGGACTCGCTCCAGGACCTCAATGTCCTTCTGATGGTGAGGAGCCCAGAACTGGACCCAGCACTCGAGGTGCAGCCTCCTCAATGCCAGTTTTCCATTGACATTTGCCTTGGGGACAAAAAAATAAAAATAAAAAAGAAAAGAGGCAGTCTCTTTATAAATTGCTGTGGTGGCATTTCACAGTGGATGTGAACATGCAGCTTGGCTATGGAGTTATGAGGAATATTCTCAGTGAAAATATTTTTGTCCAATATTACTTGCTCTGCCAAGCACTGCTGATGGAGTGCTTCCACATCTGGAAAAATACTTGCTGTATTTTCCTAGGAAGAATCATCATGGTGATCTTCAGGCCGTGTGTTGATACTCAGCTCACAAAGAGCTTGTTTGGTTTGGAGGAGGGTGGCTTAGGAGGGAGATAAATGCTGTCTGCAGGGTTCTGTGTGAGTGCTGGTGTGTGACAGTGTCACCCCAGGTTGTTTTTATAGCCTGGAGGGGGTCTGGGTGGTTGGGAGCAGGGCGTGATTCATCTAATCAAATGAAAGTGCTGCTTTAGGAGGATATGCACTGCTCCTGAGGCACTCCAAACTGGATTGTCTGGATCTCTATTTAGGGATTAGCTTAGATGTAGGTGTGTGTTTTGTAACAGATTGTGCTCTGTGGTTTTGAAGGGTGGGATTCAGCTGAGCTCAGTTCCCAGCAGGAGGAGAGAGCTGTGGTGATGTCTGAGAGTTACTTCCTGTGACATTGTGCAGTTGCCATGAGTCCTGCTTCAGTTTTGTAGGAGAAAAATGCAATTTCTGTTGCTTCTAGTGCTTTACTTGTCAGACTTGAGGATTCTCTATGTAGTACTTACCTGTGCTTGCATTTATAACCAGGGTGCAGCCAAAGTCCTCATCTTCCCAGTGGTGCAGCAGTTCACAGAGGCCTTTGTTCAGGCCCTGCAAATGCCTGATGGACCTACATCAGACAGTGGGTTTAAAATGGAAGTCTTAAAGGTAAGTCACTTAAGGCCAGTTAGATAAACAAGAACTGAATGCAAATACACTGTCAGATGTGCTGGAAAACAGCAACACTGCAGTGCATGTCACCTCTTCTACTGCTGCTTGTGTTGTGAACAGTGAAGATTTTTGGCTCCCAGTGCCACACAGGATTGAAATAAGTTGTTCTGTCTGTACTGAATATATCTGTGAAGAGTTCCATAGGGATCTGCACATAGAATCCCAGACTGGTCTGGGTTGGAAGGGACCCCAAGGGTCACAGAGCTCCAACCCCCTGCCACAGGCAGGGCCACCAACCTCCAGGCCTGGAGCTACACAAGGTTGCCCAGGGCCCCATCCAACCTGGCCTTGAACACCCCCAGACACGGGGCACCCACCCCCAGTCTGGGCAGCCTGTTCCAGCCCCTCACCACTCTCTCTGGAAAGAACTTCCCCCCTAATATCTAATCTAAACCTTCCTTCCTTTAGCTTTAATCCATCCCCCTTGTTGTGCCATTGTCTACCCTTTTAACAAGCTGATTCCCCTCCTGTTTCTCTGCTCCCTTCAGGGACTGGAAGGCTGCAATGAGGTCCCCCCACAGCCTTCTCTTCTCCAGGCTGAGTTAGAGCCAAGGGAGAGCTATTGAAAACAAGCATCAGAAGTTTTTCATAATGACCAGCTTTGCGCTGGAGCTATGAAAACAAACACAGGGAGGATGATGTCATATTCTACAACCTAGCAACTACCTAGTTCTGCAGTGTGGAACTTGTTTTCTTTGCCCTGTTAAAGGCAGCAGCACCCCGATTGTGGCATCCCATTGTTTCCCTGTAAGGGGTTGCAGGAGTGCTACAAAAGCAGGAGCTTCGTTCTTGCTGTGCAGCACCAAATGGGAGGAGTTTGGGGTTGGATATTGGCAGGTTTTGTTGAGTTTGGGGTTGGATGTTGCAGAATCACAAGGTTGGAAAAGACCTTTAAGATCATCAAATCCAACTGTCCCTGTCCCCTGCTGACCCAGATCCCTCAGTACCTCATCTACCCACCTGTTAAACACACCCAGGGGTGGGGACTCAGCCCCCTCCCTGGGCAGCCTGGGCCAGGCCCTGACAACTCTTGCAGGGAAGAACTTTTCCCTCCCATCTGCTCTGACCCTGCCCTGGGGCAGCTTGAGCCCATTGCCCCTTGTCCCATCTCCTGTCCCCTGGCTGCAGAGACCATCACCCACCTCTCTGCACCCTCCTGTCAGGGCAGGGGAGGGGTGAGAAGGTCTCCCCTCAGCCTCCTCTTCTCCAGGCTGAACACCCCCAGCTCCCTCAGCTGCTCCTCAGAGGATTTGCCCTTCAGCCCCTTCCCCAGCCTGGTTGCCCTTCTCTGGGCTCCAGCACCTCATTGTTGGCAGGTTTTGTTGAGGTTTTGTCTTTTGCTGTATATTTTCATTTCCATTGGCTGTGCACTGGGATTCCTGGGATGGTAATAAAGAGGAAAGCTGACATGAAGGGGTTACTCTGCAGGGTGTAATCTTTATTTTGGGGCTACAGCTCAAAAATGTCTGAATCTCTTGATTCCAGCTACGTACATTCAGATGTTTAATGAGTAAAAGTAGTTTTCAGCCTACACAGAAAGCAGTTGCCATTGATAGTTTCACTCAAACCATAGAGCAGTTCTTCTGTAATTGTTCCATTCATAAATTCTGCAGCTCTAATAACTTTTCCAGTTATTTATGGAACAGTGCTTACTGGAATTGGAGCTATTTGTACTTTGATGTCAGCACTGCTGTGCAGCAGTAGTCTCTTGAAAGATGTGACAGGTTGGGTAAGTATTTGAGGAAAGGTCCTTGTGTTCTTGCTATGTTCCTTAATTGTGTTTGGGCATCTGATTTTGGCCCCTGCAAGGAAGGTACAATACAGGAAAGGATTTGTGTCTGGAGACCATATTGTCTGTTGGGTGACATTGATGGCAGCCTAAGATGAGTATGAATTTAAACAGTAAATTTGGGAGATCTGCTGACATTGCTTTGGGGCAGACTTTTTGTGAGGAGATGAATATTCTGCCTGTTGGCTTAAGGCAGCTTATGATTTTGTCACTTAGGGTTTCTAAGCTGATGATAAGGGAAAAGGGATTCAGGTGAAAGACCCATAAATTGCCTTCCCTTCCAGAAAAGTGGATTTTATAGTCATTGTAATGCAGAAGTAAGAGACCTCAAGGGATTAGTTAAGCTGGCTCTACAGATGAGATCATTACAGGAACCCCTTGAAATGCTGATGCAATGGAGGAGGGAATTTACAGTGGAGTCTTTTTAATAGTACATTTTCAACCAGTTCCAAACTCATTCCTCTCTGTTGTTCCGTAATGAAGTGCTGTGCAGCAAATGAGAGGGAGTTTGGGGTTTTCTTTTCCTTCTCTGTCCCTTGAGAGCTTGGTACTCCAAGCTTCATGGAGTTCTCTGTGAAAATTAGAGGCAGCCCTGACCTAAAATGTCTTGCTTTCCATATAAGAACACTATGCAGGACAGTGTCAAAAGCTGTAAGGATCAATCCTGCAGTGTCCCCATCTGCCTGATCTGCTAGGACACCTATCCTCTTCAGGAAAGTTCAGTAGGTTGGATCACATCATGATGAACCACTGGTTGTTAATTTGCCCCCAGCCTTTCCAAGTGAACCGATGAGTTTAGAAGCAGTTACCAGAAGGCAAGTCAGTGCCTTTAACCCTTGGAGAAGATAAGGGAGGTTTGGCCACAAGGACAATGCTTTCAACCCTGAGGACTAGAGCAAAATACAAGTGGTGCCATTTATATTTTGGTTGTTTGATTGTTCAGCATACATAAAATGGATCTCTCTGAGGATGAATAAGCTGCCACTAAATGATCTTGAGTCCCAATTCCAATGTTGTTGAACATTGTTTTGAGAGAAACAGAGTGATTAAACATGACAGGTACCAAAGTTAAGACAGATTTCTCAGCAAGGTAATACAGACATGATATACATAGTATGCAGTAATTACAGCAAGAGCACCAATTAACCAACAGTCTGAAGTGCCTTACAACCTTGCTTTAGTACTTGTCATAGAATCCCAGACTGGTCTGGGTTGGAAGGGACCCCAAGGATCACAGAGCTCCACCCCCCTGCCACAGGCAGGGCCACCAACCCCCAGGCCTGGAGCTACACAAGGTTGCCCAGGGCCCCATCCAACCTGGCCTTGAACACCCCCAGGGATGGGGCACCCACCCCCTCTCTGGGCAGCCTGTTCCAGCCCCTCACCACTCTCGCTGCAAAGAACTTCCCCCTAATATCCCATCTAACCCTTCCCTCCTCCAGCTTCACTCCATCCCCCTTGTCCTGCCAGTCTCTGCCCTTTAACAAGCTGATTCCCCTCCTGTTTCTCTGCTCCCTTCAGGGACTGGAAGGCTGCAATGAGGTCCCCCAAAGCCTTCTCTTCTCCAGGCTGAACCAGCCCAGCTCCCTCAGCCTCTCTCCATAGGGGAGCTGCTCCAGCCCTCTGAGCATCTTTGTGGCTCCTCTGACCCCTCTCCAACAGTCCCACACCTTTCTTGTACTGGGGCCCCAGCTCTGGACACAGGACTCCAGCTGGGGCCTCCCAAGGGCAGAGCAGAGAGGGACAATCCCCTCCCTGTCCCCGCTGGCCAAATGAACCAGCAGCTGTGATTTGAGTGTTTGCTGATGGTTTTCCCTATCTGACTGATACTCTTTTTTTGTTCCAGGCTGTGACAGCACTTGTGAAGAACTACCCAAAGCACATGGTTTCCTCAATGCAGCAGATCCTGCCCATCGTCTGGAACACCCTTACAGAAAGTGCTGCCTTATATCCTTTGTAGTTTGAACTAGAATAGACCATAACAGGCTGTCTCATACATAATAACAATCTGAACATGGCTGAAGAGCATGGTACATGGAGTAGTCTGCTGTGACAGACAGATCATGGGTATGGTGCAGCTGTACCACCCTGTGTTCCTGTTAATTCACTATGCTCAGATAACTTTCTTTTAGCTTAAAAGTTGTGTATGATGAATGATGTGAGTGCCTGTGTTGTATTGGCTGTAGAACTCTGTGGGCCATCTCATTGTTTCTGCATTGTCACCTTAAAGAGATGTCCCAGTATGAGGACTTGAGGTAGAGGAGAATCTTGTTACAACAGGACTGACAGCTGGTCATGCTGGCTGCTCAAGTTGATTTGTCTTTTGTATTTTATAATTGTTGTTAACTTCACTGCACAGCTGCCTGTGCTAGAGGGGTTCTCTTGGTAGTTTTTGTAGCACTGGCAAACCCACAAGATACAGAATCATAGAATCCCAGACTGGTCTGGGTTGGAAGGGACCCCAAGGATCACAGAGCTCCAACCCCGTGCCACAGGCAGGGCCACCAACCTCCAGGCCTGGAGCTACACAAGGTTGCCCAGGGCCCCAGCCAACCTGGCCTTGAACACCCCCAGGGATGGGGCACCCACCCCCTCTCTGGGCAGCCTGTTCCAGCCCCTCACCACTCTCTCTGCAAAGAACTTCCCCCCAATATCTCCTCTCACCCTTCCCTCCTCCAGCTTCACTCCATCCCCCTTGTCCTGCCAGTCTCTGCCCTTTAACAAGCTGATTCCCCTCCTGTTTCTCTGCTCCCTTCAGGGACTGGGAGGCTGCAATGAGGTCCCCCCACAGCCTTCTCTTCTCCAGGCTGACCCAGCCCAGCTCCCTCAGCCTCTCTCCGTAGGGGAGGTCAAATCTTTCCATATTGATAGTCCAAACTTTGCTTATTAAAGCTTTTGTAATGATCCAGGGATTGTAGAATACTGAGCTGCCTTCAAAACTGGACATGGTGTGCAATAAGAGCAATAATTGCATAAAGGTTGACTGAGCTTTTTTCCTCTGTAATTTCCTGAGTGCTCTCCTGGAGATCGTAGATCCAAACATTTTTATATCCCAGCTGCCTTCACAGTCTTGTGTTTCAGATCCTGCTGTCTGTTGGGTGAGAGGATTGTAGAGAGGAACACCCCTCTGCTCTGCCCTGGTCAGGCCCCACCTGGAGTGTTTTGTCCAGTTCTGGGCTCCCTGGGATAAAACAGACAGGGATCTCCTGGAGAGAGTCCAGAGGAGGCTACGGAGATGATGAAGGGCCTGGAGCATCTCCCCTGTGAGGAAAGGCTGAGTGAGCTGGGGCTGTTCAGCCTGGAGAGAAGAAGACTAAGGGGGGACCTGATTAATGTTTATCAATATCTGAAGGATGGGATGCAGGGGGAAATGGCCAGCCCCTTTTCAGTGTCTGTGGGGACAGGACAAGGGGCAATGGCTGCAAGTCAGAGCATAGGAAGTTCCACACCAGCATGGGGAAGAACTTTTCCCCAGTGAGGGTGAGGGAGCCCTGGGACAGGCTGCCCAGGGGGTGTGGAGTCTCCATCTCTGGAGATATTCCAGCCCCGTCTGGAATATGAGCTGGGGAGCTGCTTTGGCAGGGGGTTGGACCCCATGAGCCCTTGAGGTCCCTTCCAACCCCTGTGATTCTGTGATCTCCACCCACACATTAGTCTTTTGCCCCTCCCCAGGGTTGGAGGCTCCTGGAGAGGCCTAATGAGGAGCAGAGCCAACATGAGGTAGCATGTGGGATCATGGGGTGGCTCCTCACTCTTTGTCAGCAGGGAAGTGTTGAAATGGATCATTGTTCCCCAGAAAGAATTGAGTCTTGAGTAGTTCTCTTAGAAAGGTTTATCATGAATGAAGTTTGGGGTTAAGTGAATCCAGTGCTGTAAAGGATGCATGACAGTAGTGTGGAAGTGAACTTTGAAGTTGGACAATGCACAAAGCCAGGACCTTCTGGGGCTTGTCTTTTCTCTGAAACACAGGACTGTGTATGTAAAGTCAAAGGGGTTTTTTTAAGAAAGAAAACTCCCCCAGTTACCAGGAATTTTAAGGTAGAACAGGTTAATTCCTATATAGATGGAGCTCTTTAGAAACGTGTATTTACTTAACTCGATCCACTTATGTGAGAACAGAAGTAAATTACACAGAGGAGGTGGAGGACCCTGTGGATTCTGATGGTAAGAACTTGTTAAACTGCACTGCTGCCTTCTCTTCTGAAGAATGGACTTACCTGGTACTACTGCTGTCAGAGGAGTGACTGAAATGCTGTAGGAGATGGTGCTTAAAGTATGTTTATGGTGTTACAAGAGTGCCCATCACTTCTTTGCAAGTTCCATGTGATTGGGAGCAACAGAGCTGCATCATTTCAGTTTCCTTAAGACTCAAGGAACGAGCTCTGTGATCATTTTGAGGTAAAAGAATTCAGGGACAAAAGAAAACCAAACAGGTTTTAGGTTGAGCTTGATCAGTTTTCATGAGGGGTGTGCCATGAGATGGGAAGAGAGCAGGAAGTGTTGGGGTCAGACATCCTCCTGGGGTGCTGCTGCCCCTCCTTCCTAGTTCAGGAGTAAGAAGAAACATTGTCTTGTCAGACAAGCCAACCCTTCCTAATTCTATCTGACACCCTTTAGACTTCTCTATATGTTAGAATATTCAGCCATGGGGTTTGTCTTCTGCCTTTCTGTATGTTGGCATATTCCAGCATGTTCTTCTGTTGTCTTACTCCTTTGTTCAGGTGAAGTATTGGGCTTTGAAAATCTTGTCTTCAGCATATTTGAATTTGTTCATGCCTTGCTGGAAAACAACAAGTTTAAGAGCACAGTGAAGAAGGCTTTGCCAGAGCTGATCTATTACATCCTCCTTTACATGCAGATCACAGAGGAGCAGGTGAGCACATTTGTCTTGTGTAGGAAGCAAATTAAATGAGAGATTTACAGTGTCTCAGGGAGAGTTTCAGCATGTGGAAGCTGCTGTAATCTTACAGCAAATCACAGAATGTTTGGGTTGGAAGGGACCTTAAAGATCACCAAGTCACATGCTCCTGCCAAGGGCAGGGACACCCTCCACTAGCTCAGGGTGCACAAAGCCCTATCCCCACCTGGCCTTGAACCCAGCCAGGGGTCCAGGGGCAGCTGCAGCTTCTCAAGGGCTTCCCACCCTTGAAGTACAGAATTTTTTCCATTTATCTGATCTAAATCTACTCTCTTTCAGTATAAAACCATTGCACCTTGTCTTGTCACAACAGAACCTGGTAAAAAGTCTCCTCTCTTTCCTATAAGCCCCCTTTACATATAGAAAAACTGAGATAACATCTCCCTGGAGCCTCAACCTCAGCTCTCCAGTTTCCTTTCTTCATTCCTTAGTGAAGTATTACACTGTGAAAATGAGGATTATCTTGCTAAAAGGGTTAACCAGTTTCTGTGATGGTGAAAAAAACCTGCTCTAGTGTTGTGAAATAATTTGTAGTGAAATTCTGCCTGGCTCCTGGCCTCCCAAGCCTGACAGCTGGTTTCTTTTTGGTTAGGTGGGCATGCATAAAAATGGGCAATCAGTTACAGATTCATTTGCTCCCTTTCCTCAACAGTGAGGCATTGATTCCATGTCACTGCTGAGTTCTGTCAAATTCTGATCTCAGCTGAGGAGCAGAAGAACAAAATGAGCTCAGAACAGAGAGGGTGTCATCTTTTTCAAAGGTTTCTTCAACAGAATATGAGAGATACCACTGAAGGTTATGAATTCTTATGGCAGAGAGAAATTCTGGAAGCTGTTTTGCAAAACTGAGATGACTAGGAAGAGAGAAGCTCCTTTTTCCACTTGGTGTTCTGAATTTCTCTCCAACCCTGTCCTTCTTGTCTCCTTCCTGTTTCAGATCAAAGTTTGGACTGCAAATCCCCAGCAGTTTGTGGAGGATGAAGATGATGATACTTTCTCCTATACAGTGAGGATTGCTGCCCAGGATCTCTTGCTGGTACGAAATGTGTTCAACATATAGATGCAAGCAAAAGAATAACAACAGATAAAAGTAGCTTCATTCCCTCTCTGCTCTGCCCTCGGGAGGCCCCAGCTGGAGTCCTGTGTCCAGAGCTGGGGCCCCAGTACAAGAAAGGTGTGGGACTGTTGGAGAGGGGTCAGAGGAGCCACGAGGATGATCTGAGGGCTGGAGCAGCTCCCCTACGGAGAGAGGCTGAGGGAGCTGGGCTGGTTCAGCCCGGAGAAGAGAAGGCTGTGAGGGGACCTCATTGCAGCCTTCCAGCCCCTGAAGGGAGCAGAGAAACAGGAGGGGAATCAGCTTGTTAAAGGGCAGAGACTGGCAGGACAAGGGGGGTGGAGTGAAGCTGGAGGAGGGAAGGGTGAGATGAGATATCAGGGGGAAGTTCTTTCCAGAGAGAGTGGTGAGGGGCTGGAAGGGGCTGCCCAGAGAGGGGGTGGGTGCCCCATCCCTGGGGGTGTTCAAGGCCAGGTTGGCTGGGGCCCTGGGCAACCTTGTGTAGCTCCAGGCCTGGAGGTTGGTGGCCCTGCCTGTGGCAGGGGGGTTGGAGCTCTGTGACCCTTGGGGTCCCTCCCAACCCAGCCCAGTCTGGGATTCTATGATTCTATGAAGGGCATGTGGAGAAAGGGCCAACTTTTAAGTCTGTACAAATACGTGTTATCATTTCCCTCTGCACAGGCTGTGGCTGCCGATTTCCAGAACGAGAGTGCAACTGCTTTGGCTGCAGCAGCTACAAGACATTTACAAGAGGCTGAGCAGGCTAAAAACAACGGGGCTGAGCACTGGTGAGGAGAAGGGGCAGCAGGGATTGACCCCCAGACGAATGGCAATCTCTGTGGCACCAGTGGGGACAGCACAATTTAAGTGCTTTGTAGTTTTATGGCACTGCTACTCATGGACAAGGGATGGAATTTGAGTCCTCTGAGTAGAAGAGAAAGGAAGTACAGCAGTCCATGAGCCAGATGATGAAATCTCCATGTGGAATATTTCAGCCATTCCTAGCACAAGTTAGCTGTGTCCAGGCTCCTTCCCTCCCTTCCAGACATCATTGGAAATGATAATTAGTTATACTCAATCTGAGGAGAAATTGGCAATACTCTTCTGTTAATAGAGCTCAACATTTCAAGTGTAGCTTCTTGTGCTTTATGTCAGAAGAGGTAAAGGTGCCATATGGAGATGTGCACGTTCAGTTTTTGAACTTGAAAACTGCAATTGGTACCATGACTTGAGGATAGGAGGAGAAAGCTCAGCTGTGAGACCACCTGGTTGCTGTGCTGTAATTATTCTCTCTTGGGTTTACAGTGAATTAGTTCAGTGTTAAGTGCTTATCTTGAATATTAGTAGAGTTGTCACTGTAGAGTGAGCAGCACCTGACTGCCAGAGAAACTGGACGTTGAGTCCCTGACTGCCTGAATTGTGATCAGATTTAAACTAAGTTGGTTGCTTCACAGATGAAAACAAAGAGAAGTTGTATTAGCTCTTAACCCAGTTTCATGATAATTAACAAAACCTAATGTAAAAAATAGGCATTTTTAAACCTTTACTGTACCAGGTATCTCTGTGCTTCTGCCACAGAATCACCAAGTACAGCCCAGCTGGAAATGGAAGCCTTCACAGAGAAGTCTTGTTTCTTTTATTTATTATGGGAACAAAATTGGTACCCAGTTATCCAACCAGTATTTTAGGAAGTGATTAAGAATGCTGCCTGTCCTGGGTGAGTTTCCAAGTGCCCAACTTGGTGAATTTTGTAGATGTTCATTTCATTCAGGACCTTTTTCAATTCTCAGCTTTGGGATCAAGAAAACAGTTGTGGTAGCTTAAATAAAACCAATGTCATGGTTCAGACCTTTTATTTATTGAGATGATATTGAGGGGAATAACCTAAATCTCAATTCTTTTGCAGGTGGAAAATACATGAAGCTTGTATGTTGGCCCTGGGCTCTGTGAAGTCTATTATTACAGACAGTGTGAAGAATGGTAGAATACACTTTGATATGCATGGCTTCCTGACAAATGTGGTCCTTGCAGACCTCAACCTTTCAGGTACAGTGGCTCTTGCTGAGTGCCAGACCTTGGGAATCACTGATAGACAAAAGTGTCTGCTGAGTCAGGCTGCTGGGTGGGTGATTCAGATAATACTCCTAGCTGAGCAGGATCTCTGCAGGCTGCTTCTTTCTGTGTTATCTTAGAGCAGTGGCCAAGAAAGTCAAAGGACTTGTTGAAAATCACTGCAAATAATGAAAATTGGAGAAGTTTAAGCCAATCTGAAGATGATTGGTGAGTCCATGGGAAGTTGGGTCAGTGCAGAGAAACAAATTGCTGGATGCTTCCATCAGAAATCCCATTTCCTTAGTCTGTTGCCAAGAGAGGTTTTGTCTTTTTTTGAGTTAATTTTGGATGAAGAAATATTATGCAAAGTATGCAGTAGTGTGCAACAGATGGAAAGAAAGAAATAGGCTATTGACATGTATTTACACACATCTATGTGTGTGGTATTGGGTTGTCAATGAGGGATTTTGGTCAGTGGGTCTGTGTCCAGGTGGAGGACAGTGACAAGGGGTGTCCCCAGGGGTCTGGCTTGGGACCGGGGCTCTTGAACATCCCTGTCAATGACATTGATGATGGGATTCAGTGCAGCCTCAGCAGGATTGTGGATGACACCAAGCTGAGTGGTGTGGGTGACACAACAGAAGGACAGGAAGCCATCCAGAGGGATTTGACAGGCTGGAAAGGTGGGTCTGGGTGAACCTAATGATGTTCAACACTGCCAAGTGTCAGGTGTGGCACTGGGGCCAGGAGAATCCCAGCCATAGATACAGACTGGGAGAAGAGCTCCTGGAGAGCAGCCCTGCTGAGAAGGACTTGGGGATTCTGGTGGATGAGAAACTTCCCCTGAGCCAGCAGTGTGCTCTGGCAGCTGGGAAGGGCGATGGGATCCTGGGCTCCATCAGTAGAGGGGTGGCAACAGGGACAGGGAGGGGTTTGTCCCTCTCTGCTCTGTCCTCATGAGGCCCCAGCTGGAGTCCTGTGTCCAGAGCTGGGGCCCAGTACAAGAGAGATGTGGGGCTGTTGGAGAGGGGTCAGAGGAGCCACGAAGATGCTCAGAGAGCTGGAGCAGCTCCCCTATGGAGAGAGGCTGAGGGAGCTGGGCTGGTTCAGCCTGGAGCAGAGAAGGCTGTGGGGGGACCTCATTGCAGCCTTCCAGTCCCTGAAGGGAGCAGAGAAACAGGAGGGGAATCGGCTTGTTAAAGGGCAGAGACTGGCAGGACAAGGGGGATGGAGTGAAGCTGGAGGAGGGAAGGGTGAGAGGAGATATTAGGGGGAAGTTCTTTGCAGAGAGAGTGGTGAGGGGCTGGAAGGGGCTGCCCAGAGAGGGGGTGGGTGCCCCATCCCTGGGGGTGTTCAAGGCCAGGTTGGCTGAAGCCCTGGGCAACCTTGTGTAGCTCCAGGCCTGGAGGTTGGTGGCCCTGCCTGTGGCAGGGCGGTTGGAGCTCTGTGATCCTTGGGGTCCCTCCCAACCCAGACCAGTCTGGGATTCTATGATTGTGCTCTCGAAGGAGCTCCTGGATTCAATATATAGATCTCAAAGGATTTCCCTGTAGTGCTCAGTAGTGGCAGTAAGACAAAGAAGTCTTGCTTTTTGTACTGCTTGCTTAGAAAGCAAGGCTTTATATACAAAGCTATATATCTTGCATGGAGGGTTTAATGTCCTCATCCTAATACTTCCAGGAGTATAAATAATGGCAGTAAAGATGCTGAGATGTAGAGAGCATCACTGGTTTGAGGATAGCCTAACTAGGTAAGGATACTTTAGGCCTGAAAAGTCACAAGGGTTAAGTGCAGTAGATGTACCTCATACTTTGGTAAGTGTATGCAAGTGAGTAGATAATGAGATGATTAGTAGATGATTTGCTGTGTCTCTGGTGCTGCTGGACACCATGTTCTGTAATTACAAGGTGGTGGCTGGAAGCTGGAAGACTATTCTGTAAATGATCTCTGTAGATGTGCTCAGTTTCTCTAATTCTTTCCCCAAAACTTCTGCTGTTTGCAGCTGTTGAGGACGGAACATTGAGCCAGATGAACAGGAATTAATGAAAAAGCCTTCACTCTCATGCTTTACTTTTGTTCTGATGATCACTAAAGCTCCATTGATGAGCAAATTTAAGGGGAAATGGTTAAAGGAAGTGTTTTGTTTTGGCTTTTTTTTAAAAAAGAAAAGAGAAATTATTTTTTTTTGGAGTAACTAAGAGAAACAAACTGGATTCTGCCCATGAATAAGAATTCTGTGTGCTGCATACTGGTCTTTTCTGTCCTATCCTACAATTTTCCTAATGGGATAGCAAACTTTGTGATAATAAATGTAAGCACCTGGAGTTTTAAACTCAGAAAACATACTCTAAAAAAAACCATTGGGCTATTTTGTTTTGTTTCAGTGTCTCCTTTCCTCCTGGGCCGTGCCCTGTGGGCTGCCAGCCGTTTCACAGTGGCCATGTCTCCAGAACTAATCCAGCAGTTCCTCCAAGCTACTGTCAGTGGTCTGCATGAAACCCAGCCTCCTTCTGTCCGAATTTCTGCAGTCAGAGCTATCTGGGGGTGAGTAAACCTTAAGGCATTCCAAAGCCCAGGGCTAGGTGCTAGAAATTACACTCATAAAACTGGGATGTTAAAACTATTAAGAATCAGCGAATTACAAGGTTGGAAAAGAGACCAACCATTCCTGTCTTAAACTAAGCTATATCCCTGAGCACCTCATCTACCCTGTTTTTAAACACACCCAGGGGTGGGGACTCAGCCCCCTCCCTGGGCAGCCTGGGCCAGGCCCTGACAACTCTTGCAGGGAAGAACTTGTCCCTCCATCTGCTCTGACCCTGCCCTGGGGCAGCTTGAGCCCATTGCCCCTTGTCCCATCTCCTGTCCCCTGGCTGAAGAGACCATCACCCACCTCTCTGCACCCTCCTGGCAGGGCAGGGGAGGGGTGAGAAGGTCTCCCCTCAGCCTCCTCTTCTCCAGGCTCAACACCCCCAGCCCCCTCAGCTGCTCCTCAGAGGATTTGCCCTCCAGCCCCTTCCCCAGCCTGGTTGCCCTTCTCTGGACTCGCTCCAGGACCTCAATGTCCTTCTGATGGTGAGGAGCCCAGAACTGGACCAAGCACTTGAGGTGCAGCCCCACCAGTGCCCAGTACAGGGGCACAATCCCCTCCCCAGTCCTTCTGGCCACACTGTTTTTGATAGAAGCCAGGATGCCATTGCCCCTCCTGGCCCCCAGGCACACTGCTGGCTCATGTTCAGCCTGCAGTCAACCAGATATTTCTGTGTAGACTGGAGGTGGTTGTGTTGAATGAAGTAGGTGGCAACTTAAGAAGTGTAAGCAAGCAGGTTCAAAATAGAATTAACTCTAATGAGGAATTAGGTTGACTCCAATAAATTGTTAGGATGGATATGGTCACAAAGAGAAGCAGCACTAGAGAGCATGGGAAATGGAAAATGAACCCCCAGTTACTCCTGTTCAGTCACAGAGGTGGCTGAATGACATACTATGGGGCTTGTGGAGCACATCACAACAATAAGGAATGTTTTTGGGGGTGGTGTTGGCATTCTTCTTTTGTGAAGTAAGTTGCAAGAAGAAAATGAAAATCTATATTGATTCTGTTGTGAAAATGGAACATGAGCTTTAAAACATACACAGAAACCTGACAAAAACCACAAAAGAACTACTCTTCCCCACCCCCAAAAACTGCCTTGTCTTCTCTTTGCACTGAGATGATAATGGCTAAAGGCAGAGACTGAAAACTCAGTTTATCCTGAAACTTTTCTTTTCTTCCCTAGCTCACTTCTAGAACATGCTTATTAAAGATGTTGTAAGCACTGAGTCTCTCACTTAGAGTGTTTTTTTTTTCCTGAAGGCTTTTTTTCTCCTTATTCTTAACAATCTCCTTCTTTTCACTTTATTCTTAAGAATAAGGTTGTTAAGAATCCTTACAAAGAGGTGGTGGAAGCTTTTAATATCTTGGCTTTTAACATCTTAGCATCACCCCACATGGGTGGGGTGAAATAACTCCTTTATATATATGTGTGTGTGTGTATATATATATATAAATGTATAAATCACTTCAGTAAATTCAATATGTATTTAACTTGGCTTAACTCTGCCTCTGCAAACCATTGGGGTGGAATAAGGAAGACAGCTGAGCTGTGGAGAGATCAAGGCGTGGGAGACTGATGGGGAAGGTCTTAGAGGAATGAACTTGAGGAAGAAGAATGGGTGGGGTGAAATAACCCCTTATATATATGTTTGTGGATATTATATATATAAAAATGTATAAATCACTGCAATATATTCAGTATGGATTTTTGTATTGCAAATCTCTTGCCTAGCTACTGTGACCAGCTGAAGATCTCCGAGAGCACCCACGTGTTGCAGCCTTTCCTTCCCAGCATTCTTGATGGACTGATCCACTTGGCCACCCAGTTCAGTTCAGAGGTGCTGAACCTGGTGATGGAGACGCTCTGCATCGTCTGTACAGTAGACCCAGCGTTCACAGCCAGTGTGGAGAGCAAAATCTGCCCTTTCACCATCGCTATCTTCCTGAAGTACAGTAACGGTGCGTAGGGTCCCATCTTCAGAGTCCTGTTGATGGTGAAGGGCCTGGAGCATCTCCCCTGTGAGGAAAGGCTGAGTGAGCTGGGGCTGTTCAGCCTGGAGAAAAGAAGGCTAAGGGGGGACCTGATTAATGTTTATCAATATCTGAAGGATGGGATGCAGGGGGAAATGGCCAGCCCCTTTTCAGTGTCTGTGGGGACAGGATAAGGGGCAATGGCTGCAAGTCAGAGCATAGGAAGTTCCACACCAACATGTGGAAGATCTTTTCCCCAGTGAGGGTGAGGGAGCCCTGGGACAGGCTGCCCAGGGGGGTGTGGAGTCTCCTTCTCTGGAGAGATTCCAGCCCCATCTGGACGCCGACCTGTGTGACCTGTCCTGGGGACCCTGCTTTGGCAGGGGGGTTGGACCTGATGAGCTCTCTAGGCCCCTTCCAACCGCTGTGATTCTGTGATTTTGCTGCTGAATCCTGGTGCTGAAGACTTAAATGCTAATTGAGTGAACATCAATTCCTCTGGGAAAGCCAGAAGGGAAACTTGCTGCTTTTGCCTGTTCAAAATAGTGGTAGCAAAAAAAAATTTGAGATGTGTTTGTTAGTATTGTTTTAGTAAATGGTGCTTTCTCTCTCCAGATCCAGTTGTTGCTTCTCTTGCCCAAGATATCTTTAAGGAGCTAGCTCAGATAGAAGCCTGCCAGGGTCCAATGCAGATGAGGCTAATACCAACTCTTGTCAGCATCATGCAGGCCCCTGCTGACAAGATCCCAGCAGGGCTTTGTGCAGTAAGTGCTACAGTGGTATGGTCATAGCTGGAGATGGTTCCCTTTCTTTAATGTAGGTGGCTGGTCTGCAAAGAGTAGCCAGGTGGCTTTTAAACTGCTTTGGACCAATGACTGCAGTCATTGGTAGAGGTTTCTTTGTAGAGAGAAGGCAAAACTGCAGGTGGGGGGAGATGTTTCCAAAAGTTAACTTTAAACTGCTCCTCTGGCCTTCTCCCAGTCTCTGCAGTGAATTCCAAGTCATTTGGCTTTGACATAGCCACCTTACACCAGTAACAGCCTCCTCTGTGGTGGAATGTTCTCCAGCAGGCTATGTAACTATTCCATGCACTTTTTTCTAAGGCTTTTTCTGATTTATGTGTATAAATTGCTGGTGATAATTATACAGAGTTGCCCTTGCTGTAAAAAGTCAGCGCTTAAAAGATTAAGCATTGACTCTGTAGAATGATTGCACAGATTTAAACCCATAAACATCTTTATCAATATGCTTATAATCTGCCTATTGATCAGCAGGACTGGAGCAATCGCTCATGGGTAATTAAAGTAAATTTAAATCAATATGAACAAAATGGAACAAGTCAGCTAGAGCAGTTTTCTGGCTGTACTGATTAGCATGCATGAGGGCACCACGAACCTGTTTGCCATATGTAGGGGGTTACACAGCTTTTAATGCTTGCACAGCCTTGGGAACTCTCACACTGTGTGTCTGTGACACGTGTAGCAGCACTCTGGGTGCGTGACTCCATGTTCCTCTGATTTAAAAACTGCTCTAGACTAGAATGGGGGTGTGACCACAGTACTGGCTCACGTCCCTCCAGTTTCCACCTTTGATGCTTGTTCCATAAAACAATGTAATGTTTTATTAGATTATTTATGATGGGTAATGCTGGCTGAGTGTGGCTGCTGCAACGGTGCTTTTGTTTGTGTTTTCCTTTCAGACCTCTATTGATATCCTGACCACAGTTGTGAGGAACACGAAGCCACCTCTGTCCCAGCTCCTCGTCTGCCAGGCCTTCCCCGCGGTGGCTCAGTGCAGCTTGAACACGGATGACAATGCCACGATGCAGGTAACAGAATCACAAGGTTAGAAAAGACCTTGAAGATCATCAAGTCCAACCATTCACATCCTAAACTAAACCATATCTCTCAGTACCTCATCTACCCTTTTTTTGAACACATCCAGGGAAGGTGACTCAGCCCCTCCCTGGGCAGCCTGTTCCAGCCCTGACAACTCTTTTAGTAAAAAATTTTTTTCTAACATCCAATCTAAACCTGCCCTGGCACAGCTTCATGCCATTCCCCCTTGTCCTATCACCTGTCCCCCGGCTGAAGAGACCATCACCTATCTCTCTATAACCTCCCTTCAGATAGTTGTAGGTGGTGATAAGGTCTCCCCTCAGCCTCCTCTTCTCTAAGCTAAACACCCCCAGCTCCCTCAGCTGCTCCTCAGAGGATTTGCCCTCCAGCCCCTTCCCCAGCCTGGTTGCCCTTCTCTGGAATGCTGTGGGGAGGTCTCACCCACGCCCACTACAGGGGCAGATCTTTTACAGATGCCACCAGTTTGCCCATTGTTTTCATCTTGGCTAAAGGTCCTTTTGGGGTGATGAAAGGAGATGTCTTCCCATGCCTCCCTGGTCTCTTACCTACCAAGGGAAATTCTAACAGGATCATTTTCTCCTGCAGAACGGCGGCGAGTGTCTGCGTGCTTACGTCTCGGTGGCACTGGAGCAGATTGCACAGTGGCACGATGAGCAAGGCCACAATGGGCTGTGGTACGTGATGCAGGTGGTGAGCCAGCTTCTAGATCCAAGGACCTCTGAATTCACCGCTGCCTTTGTGGGCAGGCTGGTCTCCACTTTGATTTCAAAAGCAGGAAGTGAGCTGGGAGAGAATCTGGACCAGATCCTGAGAGCTATCCTGAGCAAAATGCAACAAGCAGAGACACTCAGTGTAATGCAGGTGAGCAGGCTGGGGGCACCCAGGGGAATCAGGGGAAGGACAATCAATTGTTGTTGGGTTTTTTTAGTTGTGTGCCTTAAGCTGTGGGCTACTGCAATTGGAGGTTCTACATACTGTTTAAGGCAGGAAAATTCCTGCTGTGCTCATGCAGATTGTCTGGGTTGTAGGGTAAGCCAGGTTCTTGTAGGTAAGTTTTAGGGCACCTTAAATAGTCCCTCATGACCTTGTGCTTGCAAGCAGTGAACCTTTAGAAGGGACAAGAGTTGCCAAAGTACGGATGTGGTGGCAAAGGCAGCACATGCTTTCAAGTGGGTTTGTGCTGTATTTGGAGGGTAAAATGCCTGGGAGTTGAGACAATGTGAACCTTTGGTGGGTGGGAGGTGTGGTTGGCCTGTATCAGGTGTGAGGCCAGCCAAGAACATCACCATCTCTTCTTTTGACCTACTTCTAGTGGCACACTTCTGTGGAGTGATTTTTATCCTAGTGGTCTTTGTTCTCTCTCCTGTCTGTCTTGTCCATGCCTTTAATGGGAAGCATCTTGTCCTGGCTGCCCTGGTTTCTCAGCAGCAGCTGAGGGAAGGCGTTTTGCCAGCACTGGTGAGGAGTTCTGCCTCTGGCAAGATCTCACCTTTGCCTGGACTGTGGCATTTGGCTGCAGCTCATTCTGCTCTTACCCTTTTGTGTATTTCTCTGATTTTTATATGTGCATTTTTCAAGCCAGCACATGGTGAGTCAAGAAGGACCTTCAGATGTCAGCACAGATTTCATCTTAAAGCCTGGCTTTATTTTTTTCCCCCTCAGAAACACTGTTGATCCTTAACTGTTCAGAATGGCTCTCACTTTGCCTACTTTTTGATTTAAAAGATCCAGGGGCTTAAATTTGAAGCGGTCATGTAAAGCCCCTGTGGGAGAAATAAGCCTTTTGCAGTGCTGAGTCTCTTGGCCTGTGTTGGCCTGGAAGATGGGCCACTGCAGGTGGGCAGCTTTTCCCAAGGAAGTCTACAGAGATGCCCTCAGGCTGGGAGAGGCTGGCATTGAGACATACACAGTGCATGAATTCTACCCCTGAACTGCAAAACTGCATCTTATAAAGAAAAAAAAACCCAAACACCATTCTAAAACTGGCAATTCTTCCCCTAAAACTTGTATTCAGAGTGCACTGGGAATCAGAAGAGTGCTGCTGAGTTACGATGTGGCAGAAGGCTGGTCCTGGGGTGAGGTGGTGATGGGGAATCCTTGGGGTAGAAGGGGAAGAGAATACAAGTTCTCTCTAGACCAGTAACTTCTATTCCTTAGCTTGATAATGAGCCATGTCTCTGCTAGATGTGTATGCATTTAGAGCTCTGTATACAGAATTCTGTGGGCAGCTTCTGCCCTTGGAGCAAACTGGGGCAGCTGCAGTGTCTCAGTGTTGCCATGTGATGTTTTTCCTAGTCAAAAACCAACTGCAACCTAGGATATTTTTAAAGAGCTTTTTAATCTTTAGGAAGGTTTGTTAGTTTGGGGCATGGGTGTGAATAAACTTGTTCCTGCTGTGGTTTTTGGTGGGGCATAAATACTGCTGTTAACTGTAGTAGTTTATTGCCTGCTTTTGTAGCACAGGGTGTCTTGTGGAGGGTTATCCTTCCTCTTCATCATGGGGTTGGTAAGCACAGGCTGTACTCCTGCAGCAAACTCAGTTACTTGAATATTCAATAAAACCCTTTCTGTTATGTACAGCTAACACTTCCTTTCTCCTCCTGTAGTCCTTGATCATGGTGTTTGCTCACTTGGTTCACTCACAACTGGAACCACTGCTGGAGTTCCTGTGCAGTCTCCCTGGACCAACTGGCAAGCCTGCCCTGGAGTTCGTCATGGCCGAATGGATGAGCCGGCAGCACCTGTTCTATGGGCAGTATGAAGGCAAAGTCAGGTAGGATCCACACACTAACATCAGCTGCTGATCAGTGCAGGCTGGGGGATGAGCTGCTGGAGAAGAGCTCTGCAGAGAAGGACCTGGGGGTCCTGGTAGATGACAGGTTGGCCATGAGCCAGCAGTGTGCCCTGGGGGCTGAGAGAGACAATGGGATCCTGGGGGGGCATCAAGAGGAGTGTGGCCAGCAGGTCACAGGAGGGGATCCTCCCCCTCTGCTCTGCCCTGGTCAGGCCCCACCTGGAGTGTTGTGTCCAGTGCTGGGCTCCCTGGGATAAAACAGCCAGGGATCTCCTGGAGAGAGTCCAGAGGAGGCTACGGAGATGATGAAGGGCCTGGAGCATCTCCCCTGTGAGGAAAGGCTGAGTGAGCTGGGGCTGTTCAGCCTGGAGAGAAGAAGACTCAGGGGGGACCTGATTAATGTTTATCAATATCTGAAGGATGGGATGCAGGGGAATATGGCCAGCCCCTTTTCAGTGTCTGTGGGGACAGGACAAGGGGCAGTGGCTGCAAGTCAGAGCATAGGAAGTTCCACACCAACATGGGGAAGAACTTTTCCCCAGTGAGGGTGAGGGAGCCCTGGGACAGGCTGCCCAGGGGGGTGTGGAGTCTCCATCTCTGGAGAGATTCCAGCCCCGTCTGGACACCGACCTGTGCAATATGAGCTGGGGAGCTGCTTTGGCAGGGGGGTTGGACCCCATGAGCTGTCGAGGTCCCTTCCAACCCTTGTGATTCTATGATCCCATTGCAATTAAACATGCTGGGTGTGAGGGAAAGGGGAACTGGTTCACACTTGGACTAGGATTAGTTTTTTCCAGCTCAGGAGAGCCGTGGTGACTGGAGTGATCTCTGATCTTCCTCTGAGCGCTTGTCTTGCTGCCTGGTGTTTCTGTGCTGGAACAGGGTAACCCAAGGGGAAAGGGGTGTCTCTGGGAAGCACAGGAGTGCTTCTGTGAATGGGATGAGAATAGCTTTCTGATGGGAAGTTGCCTTTATAGGCAAGAGCTGAGGAGCTCCAGCCCTTAGATCATCTCTGTGGTCTCCTTGGGACTCGCTCCAACAGCTCCGTGTCCTCCTTGTCCTGGGGACCCCCAAGCTGGAGGCAGCACTACAGGGGGGTCTCCCCAGAGTAGAGCAGAAGAGCAGAATCCCCTGACTTGCTGCTAGGGATGCAGCCCAGGACACAGGTGGCTTTCTGGGCTTGCAAGTTCATGTTGCTGGGTCAGGTTGAGCTTCCCCTCTCCCAGTGCTGTCAAGTCCTTCTCAGGGCTGCTCTCCATCCATATTCCCCCCAGTCTGCAGTTGTGGCCCTTCCGAACTGAAGAACCCTTGATGTGCATATACACTGCTCCACAGTGTTTAATCCAAAGCCATGGCAGGTTTTGGCTGGGCAGGTCTGCAGGTAACATCCAGTTTCAGATCCTGAAATAGGAGAAACGGGAAAATTCTCATTCTTGGCAGAAGTGTAGAAAGAAGTGAACGTCTGCTCTGGAGATGTTCCCTGGTCACAGCTCCCTGAGAAGGTCAGGCAGCTTAGAGAAATTCCAGTGTGTAATTTTCCTGTTCCCTGCTTCCCAGCTCTGTAGCCCTGTGTAAGCTCCTGCAGTATGGCATCAACACAGATGACAAGCGACTTCAGGACATCAGGGTGAAGGGAGAAGAAATATTTAATATGGATGAGGGAATAAGGACTCGGTCAAAGGCAGCCAAAAGTAAGTCATGATTTTGCTGGTTTTAATGGGATTTGGTTTTCCTGTTGTTGATGAAAGGCCCTTTAAGAGACATCCTCCACTTTGGTTGCCCAAAGCCCCATCCAACCTGGCCTTGAACCCTGATCTACTTTAAGAAGTAGATCTTGCAGGTCACACAAAGCTCTGAGACACGCTACCTACAGACGTGCACGTTGGATTTAGAGCTAATCAATACATCATGTGCTTCACATACCCATTATTTGCCATAATTCTACCAAAGATTCATTGAGAATCATAGAACACAGACTGGTCTGGGTTGGAAGGGACCCCAGGATCACAGAGCTCCAACCCTCTGCCACAGGCAGGGCCACCAACCTCCAGGCCTGGAGCTACACAAGGTTGCCCAGGGCCCCATCCAACCTGGCCTTGAACAACCCCAGGGATGGGGCACCCACCCCCTCTCTGGGCAGCCTGTTCCAGCCCCTCACCACTCTCTCTGGAAAGAACTTCCCCTAATATCTCATCTAACCCTTCCCTCCTCCAGCTTCACTCCATCCCTCTTGTCCTGCCAGTCTCTGCCCTTTAACAAGCTGATTCCCCTCCTGTTTCTCTGCTCCCTTCAGGGATGGGAAGACTGCCCAGAGAGGTGGTGGATGCCCCATCCCTCTGGGGGTCCCTTCCAACCCCTGTGATTCTGTGAGTTTGTGATACCCACCCCTTCCCAAATTCTTTCAGCTGTGAAGATGTAACTCTGCCTTCCCTTCCTTGCCAATGGGCCAGATTTGGTTCTGCAGTTAAGGTCTTGGGAAATCTAGCCATGAAGGTACATGGAAGGAACACCCAGGGGGGTTTGTCAGTCCCTTTTTCCTCCCAGCCTGGATGTTTTTCCCTTGTCTGTGAGTGCTTTAAGTGTATGGTAAAAAAAACCCCAACCAGCACAAAAAAAAGCACGCCTGTTTTTAATAGTTTTTTGTTAAAAGCAGGATGGATATCTATTTTTCTTCTCTTACAGATCCTGAACGCTGGACAAACATTCCTTTGTTAGTAAAAATCTTAAAATTAATAATAAATGAACTCTCTAATGCCATGGAAGCAAATGCATCCAGACAGACAACTGCAGATTGGAGCCAAGGTAAAATCCTGGGTTTGCTTTTCACTCTTTGCATGCCTTAAATGTGTTTTGTAACCTCTTCTGAAGCTTTTACAGCAATAAGAAACTTACAATGGTAAATAGGTACACCTGTAATTACAAAGGTTTAATTAACAGTCCAAAGGATAAGATCAGTCACTGTAGCATATTCTTATACCTGAAAATTATCTTGGGCCAGTTTGGAAGATGGGATCTGGGCATATGCCAATAAAATGATCCTCTCCTAGAGTATCAGGTTTGTCTGTCTTTCCCCCCCTACTTCAAGCATCCATCCTTGTTCTGGATTTTTGCTTAGCACCACTTCCTGAGTTACCCATTCCCAAGGGATGGGGAAGGTTGCAGGTGTTTCCCTTCATCCAGACTTGGGGATTCTGGTGGATGAGAAACTTAACATGAGCCAGCAGTGAGCTCTGGCAGCTGGGAAGGGCGATGGGATCCTGGGCTCCATCAGCAGAGGGGTGGCAGCAGGGACAGGGAGGGGATTGTCCCTCTCTGCTCTGCCCTCGGGAGGCCCCAGCTGGAGTCCTGTGTCCAGAGCTGGGGCCCCAGTACAAGAAAGATGTGGGGCTGTTGGAGAGGGGTCAGAAGAGCCACGAAGATGATGAGAGGGCTGGAGCAGCTCCCCTACAGAGAGAGGCTGAGGGAGCTGGGCTGGTTCAGCCTGGAGAAGAGAAGGCTGTGGGGGGACCTCATTGCAGCCTTCCAGTCCCTGAAGGGAGCAGAGGAACAGGAGGGGAATCAGCTTGTTAAAGGGCAGAGACTGGCAGGACAAGGGGGCTGGAGTGAAGCTGGAGGAGGGAAGGGTTAGATGGGATATTAGGGGGAAGCTCTTTGCAGAGAGAGTGGTGAGGGGCTGGAACAGGCTGCCCAGAGAGGGGGTGGGTGCCCCATCCCTGGGGGTGTTCAAGGCCAGGTTGGATGGGGCCCTGGGCAACCTTGTGTAGCTCCAGGCCTGAGGTTGGTGGCCCTGCCTGTGGCAGGGGGTTGGAGCTCTGTGATCCTTGGGGTCCCTTCCAACTCAGACCATTCTATGATCCACCTGCCCCAGCAGGGATGTTTGCCTAAAGCTCTCCAGTGCCCTGTAGAGTGCTCAGCAGCCTGAACCTCTGGGATTTTGTTTATTTCTAGAATTTTTTTTGTTTTCTAAACAGATGATTCGAATGACATGTGGGAGGATCAGGAAGAGGATGAGGATGAAGATGAAAGCTTAACAGGACAGTTCTTATCAGATATTCTTTCCACAAACAAGTATGGTAAGCAACAGCTTCAAAGAGAAAACAGAGTAGATGACATCACAGTCAAAGTTTCCTTTCCTGCAGGCAAGGGAAAGGAAAACTGCACCAGGATTTTTAATAAGGAGTTTTTTCTGTAAAAGAGGGGCAGGTCTTTGAATAACATGGTGATTAAATAACTGAATTTTTCACCTGAGACTTCCAGTGCTCTGTAGGCTTCACCTTGCTGTGAGGTTCATGCAGGTATTTCTTCTGGAGACAAAATTGATGCTCAGAGATGTAGGTGTGCCCTTGGAATGACAGCGTTGTAGAAGTGGGTGAGCTTGTTTTGTAGAGTGACCTTGAGAATTCATACCTGCATAGAGAAGATGAAGCCAGTGTATCAGCTCCCTTCCATTTTGCACGTAGTCTTGGAAGGAAGAACCTTACAGGCAGATACAGTAAGAGAGACTGCTTACATTGGTGCAGATTGGAAATGTGTCACCCTGACATAAGATTAAGGCATAAGATAATAGTGCATGTAACTACAGAGCTGCTTGACTTGTGTCCCAGGTCTGCTTATCTCACCTGCACGTTCCTTGAGGCTCCGTGGTGACCTGTCTTGTTCCAAGGTTTAGTGTTTTCTGATCACCTGAACTTCAGGAGACAATATTCTGGATACAATTTTATATTATTCTTTTTTTTTTTAACCCAGCAGTACTGACACTTTCTTTTTGGATCCTTGAATTTCAACAGTCCTCTTAATAGAATACTTCCTGAGGTGTTTTGCTCTGTTTGATGTTTAAAACCTGCTGATTTGCCTCTGACAGATGAAGATTACTATGAAGATGATGAAGAGGATGATCCAGATGCATTAAAGGACCCTCTTTACCAAATAGACCTCCAGGTGATGCTCTAGAATGAGTGTTTTTAATCAGATTCCTATTGTTCTTTATAAACTTTTGTTTAAATTTTGTACTTTAACAAAACTATAAACCACTGGAAACACCAGTTATCAATTGTCCTGAAGGTGCTCAGGTCATTGAGATGACTTTGGAAGGTGCTGATAGCCCAAGACTGCCTGGAGCTACTTTCCCTTCCACTCTGTAACTTGGAAATGTGAATGAACAGAATGTTTTGAGCAGAGGGTGATGAGACTTCTCTACCCATGCACTTCACAGCTGTTTGCTGAAGCCAAAAGTAGATCAGACACTAAACATGACAGAATTTTCTACTCTACTGGTAGATGTTCCCATCCAGTCAGTCCCTGGGTGATACTTTGCTCCTGCTTTTTACCACCACATGACAGCCACCGATCAGCCCTTCCCCTCTGCTGCCAGCCCTCTGTTCCCTGCAAGCTCTCTGTCTTGGTGCATATTGCAACACTGCCAAGTGTCACATGTGGCACTGGGGCTGGAAGAATCCCAGCCATAGATACAGACTGGGAGAAGAGCTCCTGGAGAGCAGCTCTGCTGAGAAGGACTTGGGTGTCACGGTGGGTGAGAAACTTCCCCTGAGCCAGCAGTGAGCTCTGGCAGCTGGGAAGGGCGATGGGATCCTGGGCTCCATCAGCAGAGGGGTGGCAGCAGGGACAGGGAGGGGATTGTCCCTCTCTGCTCTGCCCTCGGGAGGCCCCAGCTGGAGTCCTGTGTCCAGAGCTGGGGCCCCAGTACCAGAAAGATGTGGGACTGTTGGAGAGGGGTCAGAGGAGCCACGAAGATGATGAGAGGGCTGGAGCAGCTCCCCTATGGAGAGAGGCTGAGGGAGCTGGGCTGGTTCAGCCTGGAGAAGAGAAGGCTGTGGGGGGACCTCATTGCAGCCTTCCAGTCCCTGAAGGGAGCAGAGGAACAGGAGGGGAATCAGTTTGTTAAAGGGCAGAGACTGGCAGGACAAGGGGGATGATGGAGTGAAGCTGAAGGAGGGAAGGGTGAGAGGAGATATTGGGGGGAAGTTCTTTGCAGAGAGAGTGGTGAGGGGCTGGAAGGGGCTGCCCAGAGAGGGGGTGGGTACCCCATCCCTGGGGATGTTCAAGGCCAGGTTGGCTGGGGCCCTGGGCAACCTTGTGTAGCTCCAGGCCTGGAGGTTGGTGGCCCTGCCTGTGGCAGGGGGTTGGAGCTCTCTGATCCTTGGGGTCCCTTCCAACTCAGACCAGTCTGGGATTCTGTGATATTGAGCTTTATCTCTTCATACATGAGAAAAATGGAATTTCCAAAGTGGCATGATGCTGACTGGCTCTTTCTGTCTTCCTTCCAGGCCTATCTCACTGACTTCCTCTGTCAGTTTGCACAGCAGCCCTGCTATGCCATGTTCTCTGACCATCTCAATGAGAATGAAAAGCGAGTGTTACAGGCCATTGGGATATAAACCCACTCAAGAGAGACCAGCTTGATCATATCTGGACTTTTTTTGTTTGTTTTTTGCTTATTCCACGTTTTATGATTAAACATAAAACATTTTCCAGTCTCTACCTGCTTGTTACAGGTAGATGATGGCCTCATCTTAACACAAATCTGCCAAGGGAAGGAATCCTACAAAAGCAGCAAGGACAGAAGTCTGTAGAGCTTTGCACATTGGTCTCACCATGGGAGCACTTTCATTTTCCACAGTAACTTTCCAGGAAGTTCTTAAAAAATTTTTTAAAAATCCTTAATATTTTTAAAAGCAAACTGTCTCCACCTTGAAGAGGCACTTAAACTGAGTTTCCCCCACACAGCACAGTTGGACAGAGAAAGGAATTGGGTCACTTGCAGATTGCTTGGATGTATCTTGAGGAAGTGGAAGGTTGTTCCTCTTCGTGCTTGTTATAACATGTACAGGGTAAATATCTTGATCTTACAGTGTGACTTCTTTTTATAGAACTATATAGACTCTTTTATCAGAGGATGGTATGGAACCTGTTTGCAGGAGTTTGGACGGGAAGCTGAGACAATAAAGCTGAGTGCATATCTTCTTTCCTGTTGTGGATGGGGCTTTGTTGCTCACATCTGCTCTCTCGTCCCATGGGAGCAGTTCTTTACTAATGCTTTTGTGTGCACATGCTCAGAGGAAGCTACCACTTTAAATTTCTGTTCCTGTGGCATGTGGCTACTAAAGACTTTGGTTTTATGGAACACAAAGAGCCACAACATTTTTTTTTTGGGAGGGGGGAAAAAAGCCCTGATTGCATTTAACATTTGCTCCATAACAGCCACTCTGAACTACTTTGCTTCCTTCACACTCCTGAGTGTATTTTTATAGAGTGGTAAAATAACGTTTGCAAATTGATTTACCCCTAAGAACAGCGTGATGTATCTCACAACACCTCTCTGCCTTTGGTTCCCCCTTGGGGAAAATGAAAATAAAACTATTAAAATGTACATTGGTATCCTTCTTATAAAACAGATTTAAAAGGAACTTGCACTTGTTTCCTGAAGTCACTTATTTAAGGCATGTTTCTTCCTTAGGAATCTTTCTGTGTACGCTGCCCAGAGGATGTTAGGGAGTTTCACAGGAGGCATCTGGACAGAAAAGGAGTCCTGTAATGGAGACATCTTCTGCTTAAAGGAAAAGGCTGAGGTGATTGTCCCTCTCTGGAGGGGATTGTCCCTCTCTGCTTTGCCCTTGTGAGGCCCCAGCTGGAGTCCTGTGCCCAGAGCTGGGGCCCCAGTACAAGAACGGTGTGGGACTGGTGGAGAGGGGTCAGAGGAGCCACGGAGATGCTCAGAGGGCTGGAGCAGCTCCCCTACGGAGAGAGGCTGAGGGAGCTGGGCTGGTTCAGCCTGGAGAAGAGAAGGCTGTGGGGGGACCTCACTGCAGCCTTCCAGTCCCTGAAGGGAGCAGAGAAACAGGAGGGGAATCAGCTTGTTAAAGGGCAGAGACTGGCAGGACAAGGGGGATGATGGAGTGAAGCTGGAGGAGGGAAGGTTTAAATTGGAAATTAGGGGGAAGTTCTTTGCAGAGAGAGTGGTGAGGGGCTGGAAGGGGCTGCCCAGAGAGGGGTGGGTGCCCCATCCCTGGGGGTGTTCAAGGCCAGGTTGGATGGGGCCCTGGGCAACCTTGTGTAGCTCCAGGCCTGGAGGTTGGTGGCCCTGCCTGTGGCAGGGGGTTGGAGCTCTGTGATCCTTGGTGTCCCTTCCAACCCAGACCATTCTATGATCCTATGATTATAGAGTTTCCTTTCTTAAGGAAGTTAAGGTTCCTGTGTGGAATAATATGCTGGAGTAATTCTGTGTCTTACTGGTGTAACAGAGAACAGCTTTTCACTTACTTACAAGGAGGGGATAATCAATTAACTTTTTAACAGACAAACCCTGAATGCTGAAGCAGCCCTCCCTCCTCCTGTCTCCCAGCCCAGCCCCTCAGGTTGTGCCTGAGAATGGGCAGAACTAGGGGGGATCCCCACCCTTCACTACGGACGGATCTGACCCATCCTGGAGTTCTCAGTGGCTTTGTGGGAGTAGCTCTGAGCAGCAGGATTTGAAGCCTGATTTTTGTCCGTGTTCCAGTGAGAGCTGAGCAGATCTGATCCCAGCTTTCCCTGCAGCTGTGGTGCAGGATCTTTCTTCCTCATGGATTCTCTGGTGGATAAGAATATATATAGTTAAACTCCATGCTGTGGTCTTCCCTTCAGAGGGGATGCTCTGTCTCTGGCTCCTACCTAGACTTTTTAATTTATTAGGAATTTTGTTTTGAGGCATTTCAGCTGTCACTGAAAAGGCCCAACAAGTTAACCAAAAGGGCTCTTGAGAAAGCCCAGCTTGGAGCAGATGGTTGCTGTGTGTATCCTGAGAGCTCTACAGGAAGGTCCTCGGGGTGAGTGGTCCCAGCCCAGGATGGGGTAAGATCATCTCTGCACTGTGTGTTGGCAGCAAGGCTCAAAACCAGTCATCTGTTCTTGGAGGTAAGTGAATACCAAACATGTGGAAGTGTCTGGGTGTGTTGTAGGGTGTCTGTTGTAAATGGAGCATGTTGAGGTCTGGTTAACCAGGGCTGCAGAGAGGTGCTGGTGGGGTTCATGTGCTTTCTGGTGGGAGCTGACTGCTCTGTGCCTTGGTGGTGGCTTTAGATTGGATGGTGGGTTTAAGGACCATGGGAAATGAGACTGACTTAGTACTACTACTAACTGTTCCTCATCCTGAACCAAGAAATCCAGGGATTTCTTTGCCATTGCAAGATGCAAAAAATAGATGGACCAGAGTCTCGTAGAGTTCCTGTTGGAGCTCTTCAGTGTGTTGGTTAGGGGCTGCTTTGATTTGCAGGTATTGATTGGTTTTCCAGGACTGTAGCTGGTGAGAAGGCAAAAGACTGGGACAAGAGTGGCTCCAGGCAGTGTTCTGCACTCTCCCTCCTGCTGTATCACTCCTGTGCAGCAGAGCTGGCCGGGCACAGTGCCACTGCCCACAGCTGGGGTTGGGCACCGGCCCTGAAGCTGGTCCTGTCCCCATCCATCTGTGGTGGGCACAGGAACAGTGCAGATGTGCAGCACACTACTGCAAGCAAGCTGTGGAGGATGTTTTTTGGCAATAAACACTGTGACTCAGGCTTCCCCTAGAAAGGGGCTGAATAGGGTGTGAGTGGCTGTGCAAGGGGCGATGATGGTTTGAAGGACCTCGGGGTAGTCCTACTGGTGCTGGCATCTTGTAACCCCTTTGCTCTGCTGCTCCCCTGCTGTCCTCCTCAACAAAACTCTGACTGTGTCATTTAACGGAAGGAATTGTGTCTGTGGGAGGGGTGTCAGCACTGCTGGACCAGCTCTGACCTCCACCCGGGGCTTGCGAGTGCTGGACGCGGTGGAGATGTGTCAGGTCTGGGTGCAAGAGGCAGAGCCCCCCCTGCTCTGCTGCTGAGAAGAAAGTCATTAAGTTACTAATTGCATTTTGGAAATACAATTAAAACCCTAGGGTAGGGTGCACCAGGGCTGTGCCCTGGCACCGTGGTGTCCTGATCCCCTCCTCCCCAGGCAGCCCCCGCAGCTCTGCCCACCTACCCCCGCCCTGGGGCTTGGTGTCCTGTCCCTCTGGGGCTCTGTCCTCCCTCCCGGGGCTCTGCCCACCCCTCCGGGCTTCCCCCATCGAGCATTACCTTGCAGGCACAGCCACGGACTGGAATTTAACCCGTTAATAGTGGCCGGGCTCAGAACGAGCCTGAGCGCAGCCGCGAGTGCTGCTCCTGGCCCGGTGTGTCATACCCATCTGGAGTCCTGTGTCCAGATCTGGGGCCCCCAATACAAGAAGGATGTGGGGCTGTTGGAGAGGGGTCAGAGGAGCCACGGAGATGATTAGAAGGCTGGAGCACCTGCCCTGCTAAGAGAGGCTGAGGGAGCTGGGCTGGTTCAGCCTGGAGAAGAGAAGGCTGTGGGGGGACCTCATTGCAGCCTTCCAGTCCCTGAAGGGAGCTTATAAGCAGGAGGGGAATCAGCTTGTTAAAAGGATAGACAATGACAGGACAAGGGGGATGGATTAAAACTAAAGGAAGGAAGGTTTAGATGAGATATTAGGGGGAAGTTTTTTACAGAGAGAGTGGTGAGGGGCTGGAACAGGCTGCCCAGAGAGGGGGTGGGTGCCCCATCCCTGGGGGTGTTCAAGGCCAGGTTGGCTGGGGCCCTGGGCAACCTTGTGTAGCTCCAGGCCTGGAGGTTGGTGGCCCTGCCTGTGGCAGGGGGTTGGAGCTCTGTGATCCTTGGGGTCCCTTCCAACCCAGACCATTCTATGATTCAATGATACCCTCCTCTCCCCGCCCCGCCGGGCTCGGGGCTCGAAGGCGGCCCCGGGGCCGCGCTCCGCCCGCCGAGCGGTGCGTGCTGGGGCCCGGCCTGCGGGGCGGGGCGGGGCGGGGGGGAGCTGGCGGGGCGCGGCGCACGCCGGGAGCCGTAGTCCCGCAGGCCGGCCGGGCCGGCTCGGGCGGGCGGCCCCGCGGTGGCCGGGCGCGGGGAGGCTGGCGCGGGCCATGGCGGCGGCCGGGGCTCCGGCGGGAGGCGCTGGGCGCTCCAAGGTGGCGCCGAGCGTGGACTTCGACCACAGCTGCTCGGACAGCGTCGAGTACCTCACCCTCAACTTCGGGCCCTTCGAGACGGTGCACCGGTGGCGCCGCCTCCCGCCCTGCGATGAGTTCGTGGGGGCCCGGTGAGCGGGGGGCAGCGGCGGGATGGGGTGCGGGGTGGGGGGAGGAGCGTCCCCGCGGCTCCTGACAGCCGCTCTCTGCCGCCCGCAGGCGCAGCAAGCACACCGTCGTGGCCTACCGGGACGCCATCTACGTCTTCGGTGGGGACAACGGGTAAGGCCGCGGCGGGCCGGGGGAGGCGGGGGGGGGGGGGGGAGAGGAGCGGGAACGGAGCGGGGTGCGCCGGAGGTGGGGTGGGTGGAGGGGGCCCCAAGGGAGCGGGGCAGCCCCTGGCCGGTCCCGCGGCCCGGCTGAGCCGCTCCGTGCCTTCCTCCCCGCAGGAAGACGATGCTGAACGACCTGCTGCGCTTCGACGTGAAGGACTGCTCGTGGTGCAGGTGGGCCGCGCTCCGGGCTCGGGCCCGCCCCGCCGCGGGGCTGCCAGGCGCCTCAGCCCCGCTGGGTGCCGGGGGTGGAAGTTGGGGCTCCGACTCGCCCCCGATGCCGCGTAGCAGAGCGCCACCAGCCGCTGTGGAGGCTGCTGGGTGCCGGAGTGCTCCTGCCTGAGGCGATGCTGGGCAGCAGCCGGAGGGCTCCGGGGTGTACGGGCTGAGGGTGTCAGAGGGCAGAAAGGTGCCAGAGGGGCTCGCAGGCACCTTTGTGCTCCCGCTGTGCTCTGGGCTGTGGGGTCCGTGCTGTCCCCCCATGACTCGCTTGCCGTGTCTGCCAAACCACTGCAGCAGCACGTTTGTAACCCCGAGTCTGGCATCGAGTGGTGGAATAATTGAGAGGACTGGGGAAAACACCCAGAGCCCTGGGACAGGCTGCCCAGGGGGGTGTGGAGTCTCCATCTCTGGGGATATTCCCGCCCCGTCTGGATGCCGACCTGTGTGACCTGTCCTGGGGAGCTGCTTTGGCAGGGGGTTGGACCTGATGGGCTCTGGGGGTCCCTTCCAACCCAGTAGACAACAACAGTAGAACAACTCTATTTTGAATCTGCACGATAGCTTTGAGAGGCCCAGGCATGGCAAGGTGGTTTGACTGCTGCTGTTCTGAACGTTGCACAGGGCCTTTACCACGGGGACCCCACCGGCACCGCGATACCACCACTCGGCCGTGGTCTACGGGAGCAGCATGTTTGTGTTTGGTAAGACAGCGGCAGGTTCCGGTTGTACGTGCTCAGGGTGATAAAACACCCAGGTGTTGTTTTGAGGAAAGAGCAAGATATCTGCCCTTGGGAGGCCCCAGCTGGAGTCCTGTGTCCAGAGCTGGGGCCCCAGTACAAGGAAGATGTAGAACTGTTGGAGAGGGGTCAGAGGAGCCATGAGGATGATCAGAGGGCTGGAGCAGCTCCCCTATGGAGAGAGGCTGAGGGAGCTGGGCTGGTTCAGCCTGGAGAAGAGAAGGCTGTGGGGGGACCTCATTGCAGCCTTCCAGTCCCTGAAGGGAGCAGAGGAACAGGAGGGGAATCAGCTTGTTAAAGGGCAGAGACTGGCAGGACAAGGGGGCTGGAGTGAAGCTGGAGGAGGGAAGGGTTAGATGAGATATTAGGGGGAAGTTCTTTGCAGAGAGAGTGGTGAGGGGCTGGAACAGGCTGCCCAGAGAGGGGGTGGGGTGTCCCATCCCTGGGGATGTTCAAGGCCAGGTTGGCTGGGGCCCTGGGCAACCTTGTGTAGCTCCAGGCCTGAGGTTGGTGGCCCTGCCTGTGGCAGGGGGTTGGGGCTCTCTGATCCTTGGGGTCCCTCCCAACCCAGACCAGCCTGGGATTCTATGATCTTAAGGATGCGTTAGAAGATCTTGTTCAGTAGCAAGGCTGGTATTTTTGATGGCTGACTGTGATTTCAACTTCAGCTTGAAAATATTTCTGCTGTTTTGTCTAAACTCACTGCTTTTTCATTTGTCTTGAAACTCACTGCTACAGCTTTTCTCTAGGGGTAAGAGTAGAGGTGAAGCCTCCCACCTGAAGCAGTCTGTTAGCCAAAAATACCTTCTCTTTGTGTGGTCTGAGTCTAAGTTTTCTTCTCATATGATGGCTAGAAGTGCATGTTTGAGTCTAACAGAGTTTGTTGCTTCCCAGGTGGCTACACTGGAGACATCTATTCCAATTCCAACCTGAAGAATAAAAACGATCTCTTTGAATATAAGTTTGCAACTGGGCAGTGGACAGAGTGGAAGACTGAAGGAAGGTAAGGAGCTGGCAGCACCACTCCACTCTTCTAGGGGACTCTGGCAAACCTGTGGAACAGCACAGTTAGAATCAGTTACTCATGTTAAGGCTGCAGGAGGATTGTGCTTTATTTTCTTGGTCAGAGTTTTCTGAAAACCTCTTCTGAAGAACATTTTTTGCACAGCCTGTATCCTGGGGTGAGCACATTGGGTTGGAAACCTGACCAAAGTCTGTGACAGAAGAGATGAGACCAAAGGAAACTTTTTCAAGGATGGCAGGAAACTTAGTGATAGTTTCAGTTTTCTTTGATCATAAACCCACTTGAAGCTTATTTGTTGTTAAATCCACATGTTCTGTTTTGATTAAAGTTTTCCTTTCTTGGAGCGCTCCAAAATCCTTCCTCAAAGCATCTTGAAGTTGATTCCCACAAATAAATTCAGAAGCTGATGAAGGATGCTGCATGTTTGGATCCTTTGAATGCAGGTTCTGGAGTTTCAGCTTTCCAGGGCAGAATCAAGCCCAGTAACTCACTGACTGCTTCTTAAAGTTGACTTTGTGCATGTTTCAGGGTGTTACTGGGGACACCCATTTGTGCCCTGGCTACTTCATGTTTACTACACCCATGTATGGGGCACACTGACTTTACACACAGTTGGAAGTTTTTGGAATGCTGGTTTTAGTGAGGGAGGAAAGGAAACTTGTGATCTATAGACAGGGGAATGCCTCTTTGTTTGAGTTCCTCTTGCTCCCTTTTGATAAGCATGCCTTATGTTTTAGAACAGGGACAGCATTGGTGAATTCTCACTTTGCAGAGTAATTCTAACTTCACCAGTTCAAACTCCTCTGTCTTTTTACTGCACAATGGCCTCAGATGAGCTAAGATTGCATCTACTGGCCTCGGGGCATCAGAGTTTTGGTCAGCTTCTCTGCACTGATTTAGTTAAAACCAACAAAAGGTAGGGAGGAGAAATCACAGGGGTTATCTTGTGCTGAGGGCACTGCCTCTCAGAGCCTTAGCCCCTGCCCAGCAGCCCCACACAAGCTTGGTGAGCTCTGGCCCTGGTTTCTGTGTGTTCCACCTTCTCAGTGCATGAAAGAGGTTTTTATAGCATGGGCAGATTGCTGCATCAGCACTAAGACAGTGCTATTGATTGCCTGCCTTTAGTTTCCATAAAATAAAGAGCATTCAAGGCTGGCAAGGAATTTATTGGGATTTCCTCCTTTCCTCCTCCTTTCTCCCCTCCCCTTCCCCCTCCTTTCTCCCCTCCCCTCCCCCCTCCCCTCTCCCCTCCCCCCCTCCCCTCTCCCCTTCCCCCTGCCCTCTCCCCCTTCCCCCCTCCCCCCTCCCCCTCCCCCCTCCCCCCTCCCCTTCCCCCCTCCCCCCTCCCCTCCCCCCTCCCCTCTCCCCTTCCCCCTGCCCTCTCCCCTTCCCCCTGCCCTCTCCCCTTCCACCTCCCCCCTCCCCTTCCCCCTCCCCCCTCCCCCTCCCCCCTCCCCTTCCCCCCTCCCCCCCTCCCCTTCCCCCCTCCCCCCTCCCCTTCCCCTCCCCCCTCCCCTTCCCCCTCCCCCCCTCCCCTTCCCCCTCCCCTCTCCCCTTCCCCCTGCCCTCTCCCCTTCCCCCTGCCCCCTCCCCTTCCCCCTGCCCCCTCCCCTTCCCCCTGCCCCCTCCCCTTCCCCCTTCCCCCTGCCCCCTGCCCCCTGCCCCCTCCCCCTCCCCCCCTCCCCTTCCCCCTTCCCCCTCCCCCCCCCCTCCCCCTCCCTCCCCCTCCCCTTCCCCTCCCCCTCCCCCTCCCCCCTCCCCTTCCCCTTCCCCTTCCCCTCCCCCTCCCCCTCCCCCTCCCCCTCCCCCTCCCCCTCCCCCTCCCCCTCCCCCTCCCCCTCCCCCTCCCCCTCCCCCTCCCCCTCCCCCTCCCCCTCCCCCTCCCCCTCCCCCCTCCCCCTCCCCCTCCCCCCTCCCCCTCCCCCTCCCCCCTCCCCCCTCCCCCCTCCCCCTCCCCCTCCCCCTCCCCCTCCCCCTCCCCCTCCCCCTCCCCCTCCCCCTCCCCCTCCCCCTCCCCCTCCCCTCTCCCCTCTCCCCTCTCCCCTCTCCCCTCTCCCCTCTCCCCTTCCCCCTCCCCTCTCCCCTCTCCCCTCTCCCCTTCCCCCTCCCCTCCCCCTCTCCCCATGTTTTGAGGATATCCAACCAGAGCAGAGCCTTGCCACGACGCTGTCTGGTGTCAGGTTCTGTACCCTCACCCACACGTTTCAGCAGCCACACAGATGCTCCTGGCAGCCTCTGTGCAGGTGGTTTCGGATGGGTTTCCCTTCGCTCTCTCCCTTGCAGGTTGCCAGTGGCCAGGTCAGCTCACGGAGCGACAGTGTACAGCGACAAGCTGTGGATCTTTGCGGGATACGATGGCAATGCACGGTACGTGGTGGGGTCGCTCCCCCTGGGTGCTTTTGTAACATCCCAATCCCTCACATTTTGCCTCTCTTGAGACCTTTTCATGTCCCAAGGGATTTAAACACATAACCAGAGCTTTGCAAGACCCAGCCTGTTGCTCAGCATTATGGTTTTGCGATTCACTGTTTTAAGATCTAAAGATCTGGTGGCTCAGAATGCCTGGGGATACACAGTTTGACAGCATCCTGGGCTGGAAAGATGCTGAGGGATCTTTGAAATCTGGCACTTGGCAGAAGATACCCTCTGTAGACCTTGCTAAAAGATTTCCAGAACATGGCTTTTCTCTGAAGATGCACAGCAGAACAAAGAACTAGTCAGCTTTGTCTCAGAAAACATGTGGTTACTCTTGGTGTGATACTGCACTGAACCACCAAGATCGGTTAGGATGAGGAGGGAGGAGCTTTTGGCTGGGGAAGGACTGGAAATGAATAGTACTGAGAAGTTAGAAGTTAGGGAGAGTTTGGTGCCTTGTCCTAGATGGCAGCTCTCCACATGTGCTGTTAGTCTGTCAGACTCACAGACCCATGAGGGTTGGAGGGGCTGGATCTCGCTTTCTCTGTCACCGACAGCTTCCTCTGCTCCCCAGGTAGGCCAGAGAAGAATTAATTTCCTAAACCTCCCCTCAAAAACACTACACTTCAGAGCTGGCCATTGTATTTCCCAGTCTT